>JARLTB010000316.1:0-1200000 GCA_030141615.1 Unio pictorum
TTATTCGGAAACAGTATTGCTACAAAATGCAAGTAGTGTTAAAGATGAAGGATCAATAATTAACAATATCATACTAATCAAGATCGATTACTAATTTTAAAAAATAAAAAATGTACATGTACATACTTAAATTTCATCCATCTTAAATGATTTCTCTAACAACAGCTGAGCAATGATAGCACGAAAACACATACACTCATGCGCACACTAGGAAATGTATGATACATAGCTAATTACTTTTAAAATATTTAGTTCTTTACAATTGTTCACCAGATTTGCAATATTAAAATAAGTAACTGTGAGCATTTTGTTTCGCAAATTGATTGATGAACATGTAGTAGTAAAGCAACGAAAAGTTAATTGATCAGTTAATTGCATTCACCTGATATATTATTTTATCAATCATGCTTATTTTATCTGAAAATAGCTCAATCTATCATAAAATTAGAACATTGATACAACTGTTATTTACGCAGCAACAGCATTTTAAATTGCCAATATATGATATTAATGGAGGTGTTACGATATCCAAACATGGTTTACGGAATTGTTGAAACCGGTTAAACTATATGATAATACCTAGAACACAAGACTGCAAGACTGCAAGACAGAATTTTAAATAACAGTCGACATTAGAACACTCCGCAATTGTATTTTTCTGATGCATCTGCTACAATTCTATCTTTCCTTCAGTTCTAAAAGAACGAATAATTACAATTTGCATCGTTATAGATTGACCAATTATATGTGATTCATGTTATATTTGTTCTTATATTTTACATAGTGGAGGTTTTCTTAGCTTAACGATTTGTCTTTTGGACCATTACTATTTTTGTATCTATTACTTGGTGCATATCTCTTATTTTCAAAGAAATTAAATTCTTTATATTTTCTTACCTATTTAACAGTCACTTTATATTTGGTCCTAGACCGTTTCTGTTTGTTTTTACCTAAATCAAATATTTATGCATAATTTTCTCCCATCATTCATTTTCAAGTAAAGCAAATAGATTATATGTATATATCAGATAAGTCACTGGTCTCTGTACATTATACTTTTAGATGTATAGTTAAAATAGTACTTTATTTGATAAACACTTCTAAAGAGTCTGACGAGTTAATATGATTACATCTTGAGGCACAAAGCGTATGACAAATTTGTTCCTCATAATATTAATTAACAAAATCAGATTTATGAACTTAGCACATCCACTATTCCGTAATTTAATCTAATGGCTAGAAAAAGTGACACGTGAATCTTTAACCTGAAGACACGTCCGAAACTAAATTTGTCTGCTCTGCAGGAAGTGCTATCATAACGTCATAAGTGCATGTAGAAGAAACTAACATGGATTGGAAGACAAAATGAAGACCTAATACATTTGTTAGGAGGAATCACAGAAGTAGAACCAGAGTTCATGAACTCCAATAAAGAAAATACACCATTTGATAGACACGTAATATTGACATTACCAGGAATGTTTTTACATTACACATCTTGCAAAATAACCAAGCGAACATCAATCAAATTTGGCAGATGGTGTTTATTACATACCCGGCACTGATTTATATTTGGGATCATGATCGTTCAGTTTAATTATTGTACCTAAGTCGTTAATTAACGCTTTAATCAGTCCTTGTAATTAAGATGCCGTGGGATTACTTTTAAACGCCATTACTAATAAACAGTATTTGAACGCAGTACTTAATTATACAGTAACGTAATTTCATCCCTGGATATATATTAAAAATATTACTATAACATGCTAAATACTTGGCTGCATGCGTATCCATGATTCATTTTATTCTTCGCAATTGTTAGATTGAATATTAAAACTTTGTCAATCCATGAACCTTGAATGCGGAAGTAATATTGTATGTGTTAATAATTCAGTTGTGAGGCATATTGACGTTTACAAACCTGTATCAATGTGTGTGTGTGTGTGTGTGTGTGTGTGTGTGTGTCTCTCTCTCTCTCTCTCTCTCTCTCTCTCTCTCTCTCTCTCTGCTTTCATGGTGACAACAAGATCTCATTTTAGGATGTCAACTTATGTACATCTTTCAAACGGATCACACTTCGCTCGTCTGAGTACATGTGTGTTACAATCAGAAATCACGAGAACGCTATTCCGAGTGTTTGGGTTAATTTAGATAGCGATATGTTCTAACAGTCAGCATTTGACATTTTATGAATTAATCTAATTACCAGCTATGCTGGTCATAACATTTCCAGAGTACAGATGTTAGCCTAATGTGACCGGAATAGTTTGATTTATGAATGAAGAAACTAACGACTTGTAATCTTTACACATCACATGACCTTACCTTTAACTTGCATTAAATTAGTGTTAGAAAATCAATCAAGAATATTCTAATTAAATTTGGGTGCTTGAGAAACCTTCTTATGAACTCTCAAAGTAATTTGATTCCAAACCTACAAACAGTAAAAAAGAGTTATATATATATATATATATATATATATATATATATATATATAATGAGAAATTTGTATAACCTCTAATCTATAATGCTATAATGATATGACTACGCTACAGAAAAACAATGACAAAAAGAATGAAATTGGAAAACATAAAAACATGCGGGAACATATAAGATACAAAACATTATTAGGTCTCTAAGTTTGTCCCTGCAGACGAAACAGGTGAGGTATAAGAGCATTCATAAAAGGGAGCACTGTGTCTTTGTGTCTAATTTCAACAGGCAATTCGTTCCACGTCGCCGAGTTCTGGTATGCAAAGAACGTTGTCGATAAGACTTCGTTTCCACAGTGGGAACAATGAGTATACAATTATCATTAGAAGAGCGTATGTATCTAGCTGGTGTATACGCATGGGTGAGGCTGGATAGGTATGTTGGACTGCAATCTGTCAGTGAAACATAGCACAGAGAACAAGTTTTGTGTTTTGATCCTGTATGGAATTGATAGTCAGTGTAGGATACAGAGCAATGGGGAGGTGTGCCCTGATCGAGGTACACTAAAGATGATCCGTGCAGCTGTACTTTTGAACTTATTGAAGTTTCTGGAGTAAATATTGTGACAAACCAGACAGAATTAAGTTGCAATAGTCTAGTCTTGAAAGTACTAATGAACAAGTAATTGTTTTAGTGGCATCAACTGAAAGATATTTACGAATGGAACTGATGCTTATCAGCTCAAGATATACATAGATTGTAATTTTCATGCACTCATTGATTACAAAAGATGTTGATGCATTCCAATCATATCGATTAAAAATAAATCAGGTGTTTGTCTTAATATATACATATATACACACACACTGCGGGTCACGACAAAGTACATATTTTAGTTAATCCTTGCGTCCTCCGATTCGGACAACGTTCTGTCTGTCCAGTAACTTTGCAGCGTGATGCAAGTTGCATTAATTATTCTAACCCCTTTGAAATGTATGAAAATTACAATCAATGGACAAACAGGAGACTTTTCACAAATGTCTGTAGCAGGCAATCCTACCTAGATCAATCAGTCCGAAATCATAGACTTCATTGTGTGGCAAAATGGAATACAAAAGGTGTTGACGCATTCCAATCATATCGGTAGCAAATAAATCAGGTGTTTCTTTTTAAATCACCAGTCTGCCGTAGTCCATTAGTGTAGTTCGATCGATAAGGGCAATTATGTTTACCATAACGGCTCACAACAACTAGGCGCTCACAGATTGAATAATGTACCTTTTCGATAGTCTGCTAAATCATAAAACCTTGGTAAGTATTTGCTGAAATGTTTCTGCCAGACCTGCATTCAACGTTTATAAAAGTGTAGTGCATACTAAGATTGGAGAGAAGAATTCATGCTAAATATAGTTTCTCGATGAGGGTTGTTCGACCGTTATAGATTGTGTTACATAACACATTAACAAAAATAAGCAGAGAACAAATGGGTTGAAATTTGTTTACTTTTTCCGCACTGAGACTAGCAATAAAACAAATAGGTTTTGTTAAAATATAATTTCGCGTATTTGATTTTTATTTTAGGGTAGTCTAGATGGATTTTGTTGCAAATAAAAGCAATGTTGTGTAAGCTAGTTGGATAATGGTCGTTCAACCAGATGCTTAAGAACATACGCGCTAGAAATAATAAAAGGATATCTTTTTATCTATAAGACCAGGATTGTTTACTATATCGGCTCGCAAATACTGGTTTAAGCAAAGGCAATGGTAACATAAGAAGATAATTCAAACAATGATGATCAGTAGCCATATTATCCGTATTATATCTACTTAAAGTGCTTATAATTCAAGGCATTGTTATCAGTCAGTAAGTTTTAAACAAGTCACCTAAGTCCTAGGTGAACTGCAAGAACTATTAGTCAACACAATCTAACTGAGATACTACTATACCTTAGGTATTAAACAATAGTCTTAAATTGAACGTCACATTGTCTAGGGTTCAGCTAATTGTATGCTTGTCAGCATGGTGAATAATGATACACAAGAACCGACCTATATTCCACCTTATAACGATGTGTATGCAACAACGCTTTTTAACGATGTGTATGTCAAATCATGTTATAACGATGTGTATAACACAACGCGTTATAATGATCTGTTTGCCACAACGCGTTATAAGAGAGGAAATTGTACATAGATGTATCATACAAGTAATTGTATCTATATTAGCATCTGTACTAAATTCATGTTCATCGACCTCACCAAGGCAGGAAGGGCCTTGTCGGAGTTCTTAGTAAGATAGGTTGCCCTTCAAAACTCCGCAGCATGATAATCTCTTTTCATGCAGATATGAAGGGAATAGTCCTGTATGATGGATCTTCCTCAACCTCCTTCCCAATTAACAGCGGTGTGAAGCAGGGCTGCCTTCTGGCACCATCCCTATTTGGGATCTTCTTCTCCTTGCTTCTGTCCTACGCCTTTGACTCGTCCACTGATGGCATATATATATATATATACAAACCAGGTCCGATGGGAGGCTGTTCAACCTGTCACGACTGCGCTCGAAGACGAAAGTGAGGGCTGTGCTCATCAGGGATATGCTTTTTGCAGATGAAGCGGCTCTTGTGGCACACACTGAAGCTAGGACACTAGGAGACCTTCTTGATGATGCCTGCATGTCTTTTGTACTCACCATCAGCCTGGAAAAGACAAAGGTCAGCGTGCAAGATACTACCATTGCTCATACAATCAAAATCAACGGTGTCACCTTGGAAGCAGTCAACAACTTTACCTACCTGGGGTCAACCATCAGCAACACTTTCTCGATTAATAAGGAGCTGGACAGAAGGCTTAGTAAGGTAAATACCATCATATCACGACTGACGAAGAGAGTGTAGCAAAACAACGCGCTGACAGAGAAAACCAAAGTCAGAGTTTACCAAGCCTGCATTTTCAGCACCCTTCCATATGGAAGTGAGACCTAGAGTACCTACATGAGGCAAGAGCGCCGGCTCAATTCCTTCCATATACGGTGCTTTAAACGCATCTTGAAAATCAGCTGGCAAGATCACGTCCCACACAGCGAAATCCTGGAGCGTACAAATAACCACAGAATGTTCTCCCAGCTGAGCAAACGTCGCCTTCGATGGCTGGGACACGTCCGACGCATGGAGGATGGAAGGCTGCCAAGGGACATCCTATATGGATAGCTGGCCACTGGCACTAGACGAGTAGGCCGCCATCACTCCGCTTCAAGGATGCGTGCAAGAGGGACCTGAAGGCATGTGACATCGCACCTGATGGTTGGGAAGTGCGGGCCGAGGGCCGACTCACCTGGAGACTGACAGTAAATAAGTGTATATCAGTCGCTGATACGAGGAGAGGCCAGTTGACGGCAGAGAAACGTGTAAAATAGGGCCACGTGGCAGCAACCAAAGCAACTCAGGCTTCCCAGCATGTCTGCACATAACTGCAAGAGGGACTGCCACTCGCGCATAGGCCTGCACAGCCACAACGTACGATGCCAACAACCCAGAGACAAACGACACCCCAAGGGCGATATCCGCATGGTCTCCCGAGACTAAGGCGCCAATGATGACATAATTTAAATGCAGAAATTGTTAAGACCTTATAGAACAATGAATCTCCTATGGTTAAGAACTACAATTAAATGAAACTTAAGAAGCACTTAAACAATAGACGCTGACCAATTCAATGAGATCCATGACTTCTATCCATGATTTCTCTCATCAAAAGACTGATCTGTTTGTGGAGAGAGTGATGCAATTTGCATTAATTATGCGAACCACTCCATAATGTATGAAAATTAAAATTTCTGGACGTAAAGTATACTTTTGACAAGTGTGTTTAGCAGGCAATCCTACCTATATCAGTCACTCCGATAACATAGACTTGATTGTCTGGGAATATGGAATGCAAAAGGTGTTGATGGTTTCCAATCATACCCATTGCAAATAAAATAGGTGTTTGTTTTTAAATCATCAGTCTGATTGATTGATTGATTGATTGATTGATTGATTCATTGATTGATTGATTGATTGATTGATTGATTGATTGATTGATTGATTGATTGATTGATTGATTGATTCTTGAAAGCGGGGAAAAAATAAGTTGAAATTGGTTAACATTTTTCACACTGTGACTGGGAAGAAACATGCAGATTTTGTTTTTTTTTAAAATCGTGTATTTGATTTCCAGGCAGTCGAGATGGCTTTTGTTGCAAAAAAAGCAATATTTTGTAAGCTAGATGCATAATCGAGGTGACATTTGCGTTGGACGTTCACTCTGATGCTTATGAAACCTACGTGATTGAAATAATGCATTCCATTTCGTTTTAAAGATAAGAGCAGGATTGTTTACTATATAGGCTCTCAAGTGCTAGGCGCACACGATTAGAACAATATGCTTCTTACACTGTCTGCCAAATGATAAAACATAGATAAATATTTATTCATTCTTTGTGCAAAACATTGTAACCCAAACATGTAGTCGATATCTACAAAAACCAAAGTTTATATTTAGACTAACCAGATCAATATTTTTTTTGAATATTATTTGGCACAAATACATTCAACGCTGCTTGTGAATTTGAATTTTAGAACATGTTTGAAATAAAGGAACACAAACCAGCAGAGACTGATATACGTACTGAACTTCACTTTAACGAATTTATATATTCTTCTAGAAGGAAAATAAATGAGATGAAATCGGTTGAAATGTTGAGACGGACATTAAAACATCAGACTGGTATTTATTAAACACGAATTATTCAGGTGACTTTTGGGCATGTCAAGATCGTCATTATTAGAAACAAGAGGCTTACATCCTCGACTAACTGGGAAACAGTCCTTGACACAATCAAACTAATAGTGGAACATTTTTGTAACTAGTTCGCCGAAAATGCACTACTGAATCATATCACATTTAGAATATTTTAAAACTAATTGAAAAGCGATCCCGTAGTTCGCACAGAAAGCATTGAGTCCAAGCAATATGAACAAATGCATTTAATACACTAAACTCATCAACTAATATTAAGTACAACGGCCTTTAAATTCTCTCAGGCAACAAAGGAATGTAAATATATATATATATAAATGATGGGTAAAAATTATCATCCACCAGATTTATTCGATTGAGCTTATTTGTTTTTAAATACGAATCACAAACACATAAAATAGGATATATACTGTTTACACGTGTAACATCAATGTCAAAAAGAAATGTAACAAGCAATATTTGAAGTCTATTTCGTGAAAAGATTTCCAAATTCAGGATGGTATACATCCAATGTGACAAAATTCAATACATCGACCCACGCTAGCTTTATCCTAGAGAAATTATATTCCGGTTGGTAATGTATCTTTAAGACCACAATGACTACCTTGCTGTACTGCATTTCAGACCTCGTCTTTCTATAATAATTTAATATTTGTCTTAGGTTAAAGGTAGTGTATGGCAGCAAGGTTAACTAAAAAAGAACTGTGAACAAAGATGATCAGTGCCGTAGAATCAGTATTAAATTAACTTAAGTTGATTATAAATAAAGGCATTTCATTCATAAATATAAAACAAGTCACCTAACTCCTAGGGAGAGCAAGAACTATTAGTCAACACAATCTAACCGAGATCCTGCAATACCTTAGGTATTAGATAATAGTCTTATATTGAAAGTCACATTGTCAAGGGTTCAGCTAATTATATACTTGTCAGCATTACAATAAAGCAAGAAATATATATCATCTCAATTAATAAAACAAAAGCTGGCATGGGAAGAATCGTAACAAAGAACAGACTTACGTTAGTAATAGTAAACAAATTCACCACTTCCTCGTTAAACCAATGTGTATGCCACAACGCGTTATAACTAAGTATTTGTATCTATAGTGACATCTGAAATAAACTTAAATGCAGAAAATGTTTAGACCATAGAGAACAATGAAATCCCTATGGTTAAGAACTACAATTAAATGAAACTTAAAAAGAACTGAAACAATAGACTCTGACCAATTCAATGAGTTCCATGACTACTCTCATCAGAAGAAATATTCCTGGATAAATAAGGGCCCTTTTTGAATTCACTCTACAGTATTTTGAACCGTATGCGAGCATTGTGCTCTATTATCATAAGACAACATATACGTTATACATTTGTACTAATGAACACAAGTGATGCGTAAATATCTCTTGACCAAAGTCCTGTTTAAGGATGATATCATGCACACAAAAAAAGATTACTACACACAATGACACAAAGGAGATTGCGGCTATCAATTTTAAAAATATATTAATGTCGTATCGGTTATTCGTCGTGCGATGTATAACATGCTACTTGTCAACTGCATTACCTCGTATATCTACCACGTATATGTGCTACGTCGAAATAGAGCTACTGGAATGGACAGAAGTTAATTTCCAGTCTCACCATTTTGTTTCAAATATCACGCCATTTCATACATTCTCTCATTTGTTTAAACAAAAGTACTTAAACCAGTCTGCTAAAGGAACCATTTATTTGGACCAAGTAGGGAAAAGGTCCGTTGCATAACGATCAGCAAGAGTATTTCAGTCCAGATTGACATCGATTGAAAATATACGTATCATATAGATTTTTATTTTGTATCACAGACACACAACATAATGTATTGCTATGCCGTATTGTATTGCTATGTATTGCTGAGGATACAGTATAATTCATAAAATGGACACAATGGATATAAGATTGTATATATATATATATATATATATATATATATATATATATATATATATATATATATATATATATATATATTCACTCATTATAATGGCCATTACTTTATCTAAGGACTGTACAGGTTTAACCTGATTTGGTCACACTCTATGTATTAAAAATAACCTATAAATGGTAACAAATTAACCGGTTATGTCTGATTATAGCGAAAAACAGCACTGATAGTAACACATATACATAGTCTATTTATCAATGGAATAGACTATGTCCAATTCGTGCTCATCGCAAGTTTAAATATTGAACTATTAACATCACATACAACAAACTGAGTATGCAATTCAGGGTAAATAAATGTGAATTCATACGTAAGAAAATAAATTCAACTAGTACAGAGATTTAAGATTCAAAGTGATTTCAGTTAATGAAATTAAATGATTCACGGAGATGCTGAAAATTAAATCTCTGCATGGGAGAGGATCGAAAAGAAAATATACAAATCTTTATTAGCAGAACAAGCACACAAGAAAATCATTCCTAATAGATTTATATGATTGCAATATTTAGCAGGTTGAATATATATATTTAACCGCGGCATATTATCGCAGATCGACAATGGACACAAGTACCTCAGCAATCTGGACTAAATTTCGGATGTATGTTAATTCAATCGTTAAATCAAATCATATACATAACAAATCCTCCGATCTGTCTCTGAACCGTTTGTGAGGATGAATTCATTGCTGGAATGTTTGAAAGAAATTGCAATAGGAAATGATGGAATATGGGAAGTGAAGATTCGCTGGAGGTTTCCATCTGGGGAAAGAAGACGAATACTGTTAGACTCATGTACAACTATGTACACATTATCCACACTGTCTAACTGAATCCCTTTCGGGTAACTGTTTTCAATTTTGTATTCAAACTTCTTTTTCCCATCCAATCCAAAACAGAGCACAGATTGTGTTGCAGAACACGAAATATAAACTTTCGTTTTAGACGCATTCAGTGCAAGGTACACAGTAGATGAATGCACGTCACCACTGTAGAAATGAAAACATGATTTCTCCCGTCCTTCCTTTGTGACAACTCCCCAGTAAATATTCCTGTCTGACTGAGTTCCAGTGTCACAGAAAATATATTCATTTCTGCAGAGAGCAACTACCGCAACACATACCCGCTTGGTTAACATGAATCCTGATGGCTCTATTGAATCATCAACTTTAAGGAACTGTATTTTCCTTTCATCAGGAAGTACAATTGCAACCTCATTTGTATCAACAGCACAAACTGACAATGGCTTTGAGGACACTTTAAAGTCCAAGAGATGCTGATAGGATGCACTACAAAGACAGCATCTGGAGTTCATGTAATCTGCAATTACTATTCTACCATTGGGCAAGCAGGCTACGTCAATATAACCCGGGATACAATTGACTTCAAAATCCCGCGGCATAAATTCTTTAATCAGGCGAATATCAAGGTCTTTGAAACCCTTCGTTTCTCTCTTTGCTGGTTTTTTATTTGTTATTTCTCCAACACAGTTGCAGCCATTACTCTCAGATTCACATTCAGAATCAAGATCCTTGGTATATTTAATGTCGCCTTTCCGTGATGACATCATAATAATCCCTTGTTGAGTTGCGCCACAATATATAATCCTTTATAAAACTTAAACCTCAGAATCGGTTCTCAAAATTGAAATGTGTTTAGCTTTTGTAAGTCGGTACCACAAGCACGTTCGATATACAGCTAGCTTGTTTCTACAGAAGATGAGGTCCTGAATTACTGCGCATTAGTCGCTTTACAAATCGTCTGTTACATTAGGTATGTGTTTTATATCTCGCTTATTATAGCCCATTGTACGCACTACGCATGCCGTATTGATAACTACACACCAGGAAGTTCTCGACGAGTCCAACAGTAAACTACGCACTCCCATTTCCTTTGAAAGCATATTTGCCTTACCTTCGCAGGCATGTGTATACTAGTATCACATTACTTTGATATTGTTGACACATATAATTTCTCCTTTATACTTATTCGTGAAATTGAAAAGAAAAGTTAATAAATATATACGTTCAGTTTAGTGGTTGATTTTTTTAATATACATACCCTGTCTTTATTTGTGTGTTTGCTAAACTCTTAGCACTGTTATATTTATCACTGCAATGTTTATTAATCCCCCCCAACTATGAAAGCCATTGTTTTCATCAATAAAATCACGATCACCCAATGTAACGCCAGCGGATATTAAATGAAAGAAGTGCTAGCAATCTATGATTCTTCTTTCATACGTGCAAAATGTTTTGCAGCAAACATTCAACATACAACCTATTTCAAAGCACAATTAAGCGCCCCAACTAGTCTGGCGCCCGGGGACATCTATCACCATCTATCACCATCTGCCCCTACTCCTAGCTACGCCTCTGTATTACTCCACGGTATGATCAAAAGATAATGAAATCTCCGGGTAGAAATGGCAGCTCCCAATGTGTATCTAGACTTCTTTAATGACCGCTATATACTAGCACGTGTATTCAGTTGTGTTCGTAACTGTTTCCAAGTTAGAAAACTCAAGCTAAATTCAGTCGTGCATCACTCTGGCTTGCTGTGTCATCGCCATGTCTAGTAAGTGTATATATTGCTTTTTCATCGTATCTCACTAGTTTACATCTTATGACCAAAGACAAATATACAGAGTGCATTGTGTTGGAGTGGGATGGGGGCACTCGGTATGAAATTATTATTTATACGAATTCCTCGCCCATATTTCAGACACCCTGTTTTAATGTTATTTAGAAAAGGACAAGAATATTGTGAAAAAGTAAGCATGAATATTTTGGCTTTTTGTTATGTTATACCTGGCAATATTTTACATATTATTGTTTGGATGTGGCAAGTGAACAAGAAATGACAGCAAAGTCCATTTGCAAACGGATGCGCCCAAAGTGACTGGACTTGGAGCGGTTTTAACGACCTTCCTCTAAATTACGAGTTCATTACTATACCAACTAATTGCGTGCGTAAGTTGTGTAGCATCTACATGCATGTTCTTAGATCACATGTAAAGATAGCTACATAGAAAATAGGTGTAGATTGTACCAAATCGATCGGACTATAAGTGTGTCCCTGGAAATGTAGATAGTAATTTCACATGCATTTATAAAAACTCAAGAATGACTTATCTCACAATC
The DNA here is from genome assembly GCA_030141615.1 of Unio pictorum. Taxonomy (NCBI): domain Eukaryota; kingdom Metazoa; phylum Mollusca; class Bivalvia; order Unionida; family Unionidae; genus Unio; species Unio pictorum. The sequence continues at coordinate 12,358 of JARLTB010000316.1, forward strand.
CAATAATCAGATAATGTAAACTAATCATGCAAGCGTAAACATACATCCGACTGTGGTCTGTAGAACAAAGCCCGTGACTTTAAATTACGATCATTTTCATATATGGAGAGAAAAAAAACATATGCACTTACCAGAAAACGACCAAGTTATACAAGGTGCTCGTATTCTGCCAAAGTGTCCACCCCATGTTAGATGATTCGAAATAGCATGTAAGGCATATCTCCTCAGTCGACCATCTACCTAGGGAAGGGAAACTCTGATATAAAACATACTGCCTGTGGACTGTGCTGTTGCCGTCCTGGCTTGTTAGGACATGGTAGTTGAACCCTATGTTTAAAGGGTGGGGTTAGTTTGCACAGACTACACTCCATCTTAAAGTTCCATTGCGCAGGCATGAATACATCACTAGTCTGCAATAGATGTACAAAGAGCATGGTCTACAGAGCATTCGTACTGACCACCTTTCCATATGGGAACACACAGCCGACACCTTCGCATCCTTGCACACTTCCTTCCGAGCAGTCTCCTCACAATCCCCAACACCCACTGGAGTGACTTCTCCACCAACTCTGAAGTTCTCAAATCAGCAGGCTCCAATCGCTGTCAGTGGGCATCACAAGCTTCTGATCGTGACAACTGGCAAAGTAGAGTTCACAGGGTCATTGCCACTTTAGAACGAAATAGACGGGACAGCATTGAGGAACGAAGGAGGCAAAGAAAAAAACATGGGAACATCGGCAGCACCCGCTACAGCACAGACTTTCCCCTGTAGCCTCTGTCATTTGCTGAACTTGTCAGACACCAGAGCGCTGGCAATATACGTGGACGTCCATCCCCATCCTTCCCAAATATTCCCATATATATATATATATATATATATATATATATATATATATATATATATATATATATATATATATATATATATATATATATATATATACACACGCACATATATGTATATATATATTTCTTTGCAACTGTGAAGTCAATAAATGCATCCATCCATCCATTTATACATACATCCATTCATACATTCATACGTACGTACGTGCGTGTGTGCGTGCGTACGTACGTACGTACGTGCGTGCGTGCATGGGCGATCGGACCTACCAAGGGCAGTGACATAAAAAGATGGGATACATATATATATATATATATATATATATATATATATATATATATATATATATATATATAAATATATATATATATATATATATATATACTGCTTGTTACGGTAAACGGTGCTGATGCATTCCAATCATATGGCTCACAAATAAGTTTTTTCTGCCGTATTTCATTAAGTATCGTTCAATCGATAAGGGCAACCCTGTTTACCATAACGGCTCACAACAACTAGGCACACAAAGCTTGAATAATTTACCTTTTCGACCGTCTGCTAAATAATGAAACCTTGATAAGTATTTACGCATTGTATGTGCTACAATGTTTCTAACCCAGACATGCAGTGAACGTTTATAAAAGTATAGTACATACTCAGATTGGACAGAACAATTCATGCTAATTATAATTGCTCCATGAGGGTTGTTCGACCGTCTTAGATTGAGTTACATGCCTCACTAGCATCGAGATTCCTGTACTGAAATCCACTAACTCTTTACTAAAAGCGGTACAATAAATAAGTTTAAATAGGTGGCACAGTGTCCACAACAATGTGAAGTTAATCCGTTATGCAAAAATTCACCTTCCTCTTTTTCTTTTGGAAGAGAAAGCTGTACTACACAACCGTCATAAACATATTTTCTTTCTATGATTATTCAACATGGCTTCCTTTCAATATCATTCTACTTCCAAATTCATTTATTGAAGCACGAGTACGAAATTTACTTAATGTTATTACGTAGTGCCTACAGTCCGTCCACCGTCCTTCCTTTGTTTGATGTGGCAAATTATGATAAGCGATGCAGCTGAAATTCTGATTGGTTATTATACCCTGTACAATTAATGTAATGGTGTATCGGGAGGTAGGGGTCTAGTTCTGAATTGTATTGATGTATGGATTGGTATGGGTATAGTTGTGTGTTGTATTGGTGCGTTGATAGTGGTATAGTTATGTATTGTATTGGTGTATACAGAGGTAGTGATATTGTATTGCATTGGTGTATGGATAGGTAGAGGTATAGATATGTATTGTAATGGTGTATTGGCAGTTAGTGGTATAATCATGTATTGTATTGGTGTATTGACAGTTAGTGGTATAGTTATGTATTTTATTGGTGTATTGACAGTTAGTGGTATAGTTATGTATTGTATTGGTGTATTGGCAATTAGTGGTATAGTAATGTATTGTATTGGTGTATTGACAGTTAGTCGTATAGTTATGTATTGTATTGGTGTATTGGCAGTTAGTGGCATAGTTATGTATTGTATTGGTGTATTGATAGTTTGTGGTATAGTTATGTATTTTATTGGTGTATTGACAGTTTGTGGTATAGTTATGTATTGTATTGGTATATTGACAGTTAGTGGTATAGTTATGTATTGTATTGATGTATGGATACGTAGGGGTAGAGGTATGTATTGCATTGATGTATGGAGGAGTAGGGTATACTATTTTCTCACCCAAGCGACAGAGAAATCTAGCTGTTTTGCTGACCTTAATTTTTTTTATCTCAGTCTACTCATCTCAGACCAATCATCTCATTCATGGTGTCCACAAGCTACGGAGTACTTGATCAAGGGAAGCAACCATTGTTGTCTTATGCCTGGTATGATGGAGTTATTTTCCGATCAAACAAACGCTAAAACTTTGGGATATTTAAGAAAATAATTTTTTGGAGGAGAAAAAACATAATTACCAAGAAGAAGATTTAGAAAGAAAACGATACAGATAAGACTAAAAGAAAATGGACTACAAGCTAGGATACATATTGACTCTTAAATGTAGGAGAGCAAATATTATTAATGTTTACCATCCACTGGGTACCTATTCAATGTATACAGTACGCTTTTTTGTCGATAAAGTTTCACAAATTATGCTAAACATGAACTAGGCATTTCAGAAAATTCATTAAAGCATGAGTCAGATGTGCCGTCCTTTCTTTCTGATGACTGGGGAACAAATTAAATAAATATGTCTCTGAAAGCGAACAAACTTTTGTCGGAGAAAATAACAAAACCTGGAGTGGAAATATAAAAACTGAAACTGTCAAAGAGAGCAGATTTACAGCAGTGGACGAACAATTTGTCACAAATTTTGTTTTGGAGCATGAAAATGCGAATACCAAACGCAAGACATTGGGACACCTAAAACTCCTAGAAGAATATCTTGAGAGCCATTAATTGTACAGGGTATAATAACCAATCAGAATTTCAGCTGCATCGCTTATCATAATTTGCCACATCAAACAAAGGAAGGACGGTGGACGGACTGTAGGCACTACGTAATAACATTAAGTAAATTTCGTACTCGTGCTTCAATAAATGAATTTGGAAGTAGAATGATATTGAAAGGAAGCCATGTTGAATAATCATAGAAAGAAAATATGTTTATGACGGTTGTGTAGTACAGCTTTCTCTTCCAAAAGAAAAAGAGGAAGGTGAATTTTTGCATAACGGATTAACTTCACATTGTTGTGGACACTGTGCCACCTATTTAAACTTATTTATTGTACCGCTTTTAGTAAAGAGTTAGTGGATTTCAGTACAGGAATCTCGATGCTAGTGAGGCATGTAACTCAATCTAAGACGGTCGAACAACCCTCATGGAGCAATTATAATTAGCATGAATTGTTCTGTCCAATCTGAGTATGTACTATACTTTTATAAACGTTCACTGCATGTCTGGGTTAGAAACATTGTAGCACATACAATGCGTAAATACTTATCAAGGTTTCATTATTTAGCAGACGGTCGAAAAGGTAAATTATTCAAGCTTTGTGTGCCTAGTTGTTGTGAGCCGTTATGGTAAACAGGGTTGCCCTTATCGATTGAACGATACTTAATGAAATACGGCAGAAAAAACTTATTTGTGAGCCATATGATTGGAATGCATCAGCACCGTTTACCGTAACAAGCAGTATATATATATATATATATATATATATATTATATATATATATATATATATATATATATATATATATATATATATATATATATATATATATGTATCCCATCTTTTTATGTCACTGCCCTTGGTAGGTCCGATCGCCCATGCACGCACGCACGTACGTACGTACGTACGCACGCACACACGCACGTACGTACGTATGAATGTATGAATGGATGTATGTATAAATGGATGGATGGATGCATTTATTGACTTCACAGTTGCAAAGAAATATATATATACATATATGTGCGTGTGTATATATATATATATATATATATATATATATATATATATATATATATATATATATATATATATATATGGGAATATTTGGGAAGGATGGGGATGGACGTCCACGTATATTGCCAGCGCTCTGGTGTCTGACAAGTTCAGCAAATGACAGAGGCTACAGGGGAAAGTCTGTGCTGTAGCGGGTGCTGCCGATGTTCCCATGTTTTTTTCTTTGCCTCCTTCGTTCCTCAATGCTGTCCCGTCTATTTCGTTCTAAAGTGGCAATGACCCTGTGAACTCTACTTTGCCAGTTGTCACGATCAGAAGCTTGTGATGCCCACTGACAGCGATTGGAGCCTGCTGATTTGAGAACTTCAGAGTTGGTGGAGAAGTCACTCCAGTGGGTGTTGGGGATTGTGAGGAGACTGCTCGGAAGGAAGTGTGCAAGGATGCGAAGGTGTCGGCTGTGTGTTCCCATATGGAAAGGTGGTCAGTACGAATGCTCTGTAGACCATGCTCTTTGTACATCTATTGCAGACTAGTGATGTATTCATGCCTGCGCAATGGAACTTTAAGATGGAGTGTAGTCTGTGCAAACTAACCCCACCCTTTAAACATAGGGTTCAACTACCATGTCCTAACAAGCCAGGACGGCAACAGCACAGTCCACAGGCAGTATGTTTTATATCAGAGTTTCCCTTCCCTAGGTAGATGGTCGACTGAGGAGATATGCCTTACATGCTATTTCGAATCATCTAACATGGGGTGGACACTTTGGCAGAATACGAGCACCTTGTATAACTTGGTCGTTTTCTGGTAAGTGCATATGTTTTTTTTCTCTCCATATATGAAAATGATCGTAATTTAAAGTCACGGGCTTTGTTCTACAGACCACAGTCGGATGTATGTTTACGCTTGCATGATTAGTTTACATTATCTGATTATTGGATTGTGAGATAAGTCATTCTTGAGTTTTTATAAATGCATGTGAAATTACTATCTACATTTCCAGGGACACACTTATAGTCCGATCGATTTGGTACAATCTACACCTATTTTCTATGTAGCTATCTTTACATGTGATCTAAGAACATGCATGTAGATGCTACACAACTTACGCACGCAATTAGTTGGTATAGTAATGAACTCGTAATTTAGAGGAAGGTCGTTAAAACCGCTCCAAGTCCAGTCACTTTGGGCGCATCCGTTTGCAAATGGACTTTGCTGTCATTTCTTGTTCACTTGCCACATCCAAACAATAATATGTAAAATATTGCCAGGTATAACATAACAAAAAGCCAAAATATTCATGCTTACTTTTTCACAATATTCTTGTCCTTTTCTAAATAACATTAAAACAGGGTGTCTGAAATATGGGCGAGGAATTCGTATAAATAATAATTTCATACCGAGTGCCCCCATCCCACTCCAACACAATGCACTCTGTATATTTGTCTTTGGTCATAAGATGTAAACTAGTGAGATACGATGAAAAAGCAATATATACACTTACTAGACATGGCGATGACACAGCAAGCCAGAGTGATGCACGACTGAATTTAGCTTGAGTTTTCTAACTTGGAAACAGTTACGAACACAACTGAATACACGTGCTAGTATATAGCGGTCATTAAAGAAGTCTAGATACACATTGGGAGCTGCCATTTCTACCCGGAGATTTCATTATCTTTTGATCATACCGTGGAGTAATACAGAGGCGTAGCTAGGAGTAGGGGCAGATGGTGATAGATGGTGATAGATGTCCCCGGGCGCCAGACTAGTTGGGGCGCTTAATTGTGCTTTGAAATAGGTTGTATGTTGAATGTTTGCTGCAAAACATTTTGCACGTATGAAAGAAGAATCATAGATTGCTAGCACTTCTTTCATTTAATATCCGCTGGCGTTACATTGGGTGATCGTGATTTTATTGATGAAAACAATGGCTTTCATAGTTGGGGGGGATTAATAAACATTGCAGTGATAAATATAACAGTGCTAAGAGTTTAGCAAACACACAAATAAAGACAGGGTATGTATATTAAAAAAATCAACCACTAAACTGAACGTATATATTTATTAACTTTTCTTTTCAATTTCACGAATAAGTATAAAGGAGAAATTATATGTGTCAACAATATCAAAGTAATGTGATACTAGTATACACATGCCTGCGAAGGTAAGGCAAATATGCTTTCAAAGGAAATGGGAGTGCGTAGTTTACTGTTGGACTCGTCGAGAACTTCCTGGTGTGTAGTTATCAATACGGCATGCGTAGTGCGTACAATGGGCTATAATAAGCGAGATATAAAACACATACCTAATGTAACAGACGATTTGTAAAGCGACTAATGCGCAGTAATTCAGGACCTCATCTTCTGTAGAAACAAGCTAGCTGTATATCGAACGTGCTTGTGGTACCGACTTACAAAAGCTAAACACATTTCAATTTTGAGAACCGATTCTGAGGTTTAAGTTTTATAAAGGATTATATATTGTGGCGCAACTCAACAAGGGATTATTATGATGTCATCACGGAAAGGCGACATTAAATATACCAAGGATCTTGATTCTGAATGTGAATCTGAGAGTAATGGCTGCAACTGTGTTGGAGAAATAACAAATAAAAAACCAGCAAAGAGAGAAACGAAGGGTTTCAAAGACCTTGATATTCGCCTGATTAAAGAATTTATGCCGCGGGATTTTGAAGTCAATTGTATCCCGGGTTATATTGACGTAGCCTGCTTGCCCAATGGTAGAATAGTAATTGCAGATTACATGAACTCCAGATGCTGTCTTTGTAGTGCATCCTATCAGCATCTCTTGGACTTTAAAGTGTCCTCAAAGCCATTGTCAGTTTGTGCTGTTGATACAAATGAGGTTGCAATTGTACTTCCTGATGAAAGGAAAATACAGTTCCTTAAAGTTGATGATTCAATAGAGCCATCAGGATTCATGTTAACCAAGCGGGTATGTGTTGCGGTAGTTGCTCTCTGCAGAAATGAATATATTTTCTGTGACACTGGAACTCAGTCAGACAGGAATATTTACTGGGGAGTTGTCACAAAGGAAGGACGGGAGAAATCATGTTTTCATTTCTACAGTGGTGACGTGCATTCATCTACTGTGTACCTTGCACTGAATGCGTCTAAAACGAAAGTTTATATTTCGTGTTCTGCAACACAATCTGTGCTCTGTTTTGGATTGGATGGGAAAAAGAAGTTTGAATACAAAATTGAAAACAGTTACCCGAAAGGGATTCAGTTAGACAGTGTGGATAATGTGTACATAGTTGTACATGAGTCTAACAGTATTCGTCTTCTTTCCCCAGATGGAAACCTCCAGCGAATCTTCACTTCCCATATTCCATCATTTCCTATTGCAATTTCTTTCAAACATTCCAGCAATGAATTCATCCTCACAAACGGTTCAGAGACAGATCGGAGGATTTGTTATGTATATGATTTGATTTAACGATTGAATTAACATACATCCGAAATTTAGTCCAGATTGCTGAGGTACTTGTGTCCATTGTCGATCTGCGATAATATGCCGCGGTTAAATATATATATTCAACCTGCTAAATATTGCAATCATATAAATCTATTAGGAATGATTTTCTTGTGTGCTTGTTCTGCTAATAAAGATTTGTATATTTTCTTTTCGATCCTCTCCCATGCAGAGATTTAATTTTCAGCATCTCCGTGAATCATTTAATTTCATTAACTGAAATCACTTTGAATCTTAAATCTCTGTACTAGTTGAATTTATTTTCTTACGTATGAATTCACATTTATTTACCCTGAATTGCATACTCAGTTTGTTGTATGTGATGTTAATAGTTCAATATTTAAACTTGCGATGAGCACGAATTGGACATAGTCTATTCCATTGATAAATAGACTATGTATATGTGTTACTATCAGTGCTGTTTTTCGCTATAATCAGACATAACCGGTTAATTTGTTACCATTTATAGGTTATTTTTAATACATAGAGTGTGACCAAATCAGGTTAAACCTGTACAGTCCTTAGATAAAGTAATGGCCATTATAATGAGTGAATATATATATATATATATATATATATATATATATATATATATATATATATATATATATATATATATATACAATCTTATATCCATTGTGTCCATTTTATGAATTATACTGTATCCTCAGCAATACATAGCAATACAATACGGCATAGCAATACATTATGTTGTGTGTCTGTGATACAAAATAAAAATCTATATGATACGTATATTTTCAATCGATGTCAATCTGGACTGAAATACTCTTGCTGATCGTTATGCAACGGACCTTTTCCCTACTTGGTCCAAATAAATGGTTCCTTTAGCAGACTGGTTTAAGTACTTTTGTTTAAACAAATGAGAGAATGTATGAAATGGCGTGATATTTGAAACAAAATGGTGAGACTGGAAATTAACTTCTGTCCATTCCAGTAGCTCTATTTCGACGTAGCACATATACGTGGTAGATATACGAGGTAATGCAGTTGACAAGTAGCATGTTATACATCGCACGACGAATAACCGATACGACATTAATATATTTTTAAAATTGATAGCCGCAATCTCCTTTGTGTCATTGTGTGTAGTAATCTTTTTTTGTGTGCATGATATCATCCTTAAACAGGACTTTGGTCAAGAGATATTTACGCATCACTTGTGTTCATTAGTACAAATGTATAACGTATATGTTGTCTTATGATAATAGAGCACAATGCTCGCATACGGTTCAAAATACTGTAGAGTGAATTCAAAAAGGGCCCTTATTTATCCAGGAATATTTCTTCTGATGAGAGTAGTCATGGAACTCATTGAATTGGTCAGAGTCTATTGTTTCAGTTCTTTTTAAGTTTCATTTAATTGTAGTTCTTAACCATAGGGATTTCATTGTTCTCTATGGTCTAAACATTTTCTGCATTTAAGTTTATTTCAGATGTCACTATAGATACAAATACTTAGTTATAACGCGTTGTGGCATACACATTGGTTTAACGAGGAAGTGGTGAATTTGTTTACTATTACTAACGTAAGTCTGTTCTTTGTTACGATTCTTCCCATGCCAGCTTTTGTTTTATTAATTGAGATGATATATATTTCTTGCTTTATTGTAATGCTGACAAGTATATAATTAGCTGAACCCTTGACAATGTGACTTTCAATATAAGACTATTATCTAATACCTAAGGTATTGCAGGATCTCGGTTAGATTGTGTTGACTAATAGTTCTTGCTCTCCCTAGGAGTTAGGTGACTTGTTTTATATTTATGAATGAAATGCCTTTATTTATAATCAACTTAAGTTAATTTAATACTGATTCTACGGCACTGATCATCTTTGTTCACAGTTCTTTTTTAGTTAACCTTGCTGCCATACACTACCTTTAACCTAAGACAAATATTAAATTATTATAGAAAGACGAGGTCTGAAATGCAGTACAGCAAGGTAGTCATTGTGGTCTTAAAGATACATTACCAACCGGAATATAATTTCTCTAGGATAAAGCTAGCGTGGGTCGATGTATTGAATTTTGTCACATTGGATGTATACCATCCTGAATTTGGAAATCTTTTCACGAAATAGACTTCAAATATTGCTTGTTACATTTCTTTTTGACATTGATGTTACACGTGTAAACAGTATATATCCTATTTTATGTGTTTGTGATTCGTATTTAAAAACAAATAAGCTCAATCGAATAAATCTGGTGGATGATAATTTTTACCCATCATTTATATATATATATATTTACATTCCTTTGTTGCCTGAGAGAATTTAAAGGCCGTTGTACTTAATATTAGTTGATGAGTTTAGTGTATTAAATGCATTTGTTCATATTGCTTGGACTCAATGCTTTCTGTGCGAACTACGGGATCGCTTTTCAATTAGTTTTAAAATATTCTAAATGTGATATGATTCAGTAGTGCATTTTCGGCGAACTAGTTACAAAAATGTTCCACTATTAGTTTGATTGTGTCAAGGACTGTTTCCCAGTTAGTCGAGGATGTAAGCCTCTTGTTTCTAATAATGACGATCTTGACATGCCCAAAAGTCACCTGAATAATTCGTGTTTAATAAATACCAGTCTGATGTTTTAATGTCCGTCTCAACATTTCAACCGATTTCATCTCATTTATTTTCCTTCTAGAAGAATATATAAATTCGTTAAAGTGAAGTTCAGTACGTATATCAGTCTCTGCTGGTTTGTGTTCCTTTATTTCAAACATGTTCTAAAATTCAAATTCACAAGCAGCGTTGAATGTATTTGTGCCAAATAATATTCAAAAAAAATATTGATCTGGTTAGTCTAAATATAAACTTTGGTTTTTGTAGATATCGACTACATGTTTGGGTTACAATGTTTTGCACAAAGAATGAATAAATATTTATCTATGTTTTATCATTTGGCAGACAGTGTAAGAAGCATATTGTTCTAATCGTGTGCGCCTAGCACTTGAGAGCCTATATAGTAAACAATCCTGCTCTTATCTTTAAAACGAAATGGAATGCATTATTTCAATCACGTAGGTTTCATAAGCATCAGAGTGAACGTCCAACGCAAATGTCACCTCGATTATGCATCTAGCTTACAAAATATTGCTTTTTTTGCAACAAAAGCCATCTCGACTGCCTGGAAATCAAATACACGATTTTAAAAAAAAACAAAATCTGCATGTTTCTTCCCAGTCACAGTGTGAAAAATGTTAACCAATTTCAACTTATTTTTTCCCCGCTTTCAAGAATCAATCAATCAATCAATCAATCAATCAATCAATCAATCAATCAATCAATCAATCAATCAATCAATGAATCAATCAATCAATCAATCAATCAATCAATCAGACTGATGATTTAAAAACAAACACCTATTTTATTTGCAATGGGTATGATTGGAAACCATCAACACCTTTTGCATTCCATATTCCCAGACAATCAAGTCTATGTTATCGGAGTGACTGATATAGGTAGGATTGCCTGCTAAACACACTTGTCAAAAGTATACTTTACGTCCAGAAATTTTAATTTTCATACATTATGGAGTGGTTCGCATAATTAATGCAAATTGCATCACTCTCTCCACAAACAGATCAGTCTTTTGATGAGAGAAATCATGGATAGAAGTCATGGATCTCATTGAATTGGTCAGCGTCTATTGTTTAAGTGCTTCTTAAGTTTCATTTAATTGTAGTTCTTAACCATAGGAGATTCATTGTTCTATAAGGTCTTAACAATTTCTGCATTTAAATTATGTCATCATTGGCGCCTTAGTCTCGGGAGACCATGCGGATATCGCCCTTGGGGTGTCGTTTGTCTCTGGGTTGTTGGCATCGTACGTTGTGGCTGTGCAGGCCTATGCGCGAGTGGCAGTCCCTCTTGCAGTTATGTGCAGACATGCTGGGAAGCCTGAGTTGCTTTGGTTGCTGCCACGTGGCCCTATTTTACACGTTTCTCTGCCGTCAACTGGCCTCTCCTCGTATCAGCGACTGATATACACTTATTTACTGTCAGTCTCCAGGTGAGTCGGCCCTCGGCCCGCACTTCCCAACCATCAGGTGCGATGTCACATGCCTTCAGGTCCCTCTTGCACGCATCCTTGAAGCGGAGTGATGGCGGCCTACTCGTCTAGTGCCAGTGGCCAGCTATCCATATAGGATGTCCCTTGGCAGCCTTCCATCCTCCATGCGTCGGACGTGTCCCAGCCATCGAAGGCGACGTTTGCTCAGCTGGGAGAACATTCTGTGGTTATTTGTACGCTCCAGGATTTCGCTGTGTGGGACGTGATCTTGCCAGCTGATTTTCAAGATGCGTTTAAAGCACCGTATATGGAAGGAATTGAGCCGGCGCTCTTGCCTCATGTAGGTACTCTAGGTCTCACTTCCATATGGAAGGGTGCTGAAAATGCAGGCTTGGTAAACTCTGACTTTGGTTTTCTCTGTCAGCGCGTTGTTTTGCTACACTCTCTTCGTCAGTCGTGATATGATGGTATTTACCTTACTAAGCCTTCTGTCCAGCTCCTTATTAATCGAGAAAGTGTTGCTGATGGTTGACCCCAGGTAGGTAAAGTTGTTGACTGCTTCCAAGGTGACACCGTTGATTTTGATTGTATGAGCAATGGTAGTATCTTGCACGCTGACCTTTGTCTTTTCCAGGCTGATGGTGAGTACAAAAGACATGCAGGCATCATCAAGAAGGTCTCCTAGTGTCCTAGCTTCAGTGTGTGCCACAAGAGCCGCTTCATCTGCAAAAAGCATATCCCTGATGAGCACAGCCCTCACTTTCGTCTTCGAGCGCAGTCGTGACAGGTTGAACAGCCTCCCATCGGACCTGGTTTGTATATATATATATATATGCCATCAGTGGACGAGTCAAAGGCGTAGGACAGAAGCAAGGAGAAGAAGATCCCAAATAGGGATGGTGCCAGAAGGCAGCCCTGCTTCACACCGCTGTTAATTGGGAAGGAGGTTGAGGAAGATCCATCATACAGGACTATTCCCTTCATATCTGCATGAAAAGAGATTATCATGCTGCGGAGTTTTGAAGGGCAACCTATCTTACTAAGAACTCCGACAAGGCCCTTCCTGCCTTGGTGAGGTCGATGAACATGAATTTAGTACAGATGCTAATATAGATACAATTACTTGTATGATACATCTATGTACAATTTCCTCTCTTATAACGCGTTGTGGCAAACAGATCATTATAACGCGTTGTGTTATACACATCGTTATAACATGATTTGACATACACATCGTTAAAAAGCGTTGTTGCATACACATCGTTATAAGGTGGAATATAGGTCGGTTCTTGTGTATCATTATTCACCATGCTGACAAGCATACAATTAGCTGAACCCTAGACAATGTGACGTTCAATTTAAGACTATTGTTTAATACCTAAGGTATAGTAGTATCTCAGTTAGATTGTGTTGACTAATAGTTCTTGCAGTTCACCTAGGACTTAGGTGACTTGTTTAAAACTTACTGACTGATAACAATGCCTTGAATTATAAGCACTTTAAGTAGATATAATACGGATAATATGGCTACTGATCATCATTGTTTGAATTATCTTCTTATGTTACCATTGCCTTTGCTTAAACCAGTATTTGCGAGCCGATATAGTAAACAATCCTGGTCTTATAGATAAAAAGATATCCTTTTATTATTTCTAGCGCGTATGTTCTTAAGCATCTGGTTGAACGACCATTATCCAACTAGCTTACACAACATTGCTTTTATTTGCAACAAAATCCATCTAGACTACCCTAAAATAAAAATCAAATACGCGAAATTATATTTTAACAAAACCTATTTGTTTTATTGCTAGTCTCAGTGCGGAAAAAGTAAACAAATTTCAACCCATTTGTTCTCTGCTTATTTTTGTTAATGTGTTATGTAACACAATCTATAACGGTCGAACAACCCTCATCGAGAAACTATATTTAGCATGAATTCTTCTCTCCAATCTTAGTATGCACTACACTTTTATAAACGTTGAATGCAGGTCTGGCAGAAACATTTCAGCAAATACTTACCAAGGTTTTATGATTTAGCAGACTATCGAAAAGGTACATTATTCAATCTGTGAGCGCCTAGTTGTTGTGAGCCGTTATGGTAAACATAATTGCCCTTATCGATCGAACTACACTAATGGACTACGGCAGACTGGTGATTTAAAAAGAAACACCTGATTTATTTGCTACCGATATGATTGGAATGCGTCAACACCTTTTGTATTCCATTTTGCCACACAATGAAGTCTATGATTTCGGACTGATTGATCTAGGTAGGATTGCCTGCTACAGACATTTGTGAAAAGTCTCCTGTTTGTCCATTGATTGTAATTTTCATACATTTCAAAGGGGTTAGAATAATTAATGCAACTTGCATCACGCTGCAAAGTTACTGGACAGACAGAACGTTGTCCGAATCGGAGGACGCAAGGATTAACTAAAATATGTACTTTGTCGTGACCCGCAGTGTGTGTGTATATATGTATATATTAAGACAAACACCTGATTTATTTTTAATCGATATGATTGGAATGCATCAACATCTTTTGTAATCAATGAGTGCATGAAAATTACAATCTATGTATATCTTGAGCTGATAAGCATCAGTTCCATTCGTAAATATCTTTCAGTTGATGCCACTAAAACAATTACTTGTTCATTAGTACTTTCAAGACTAGACTATTGCAACTTAATTCTGTCTGGTTTGTCACAATATTTACTCCAGAAACTTCAATAAGTTCAAAAGTACAGCTGCACGGATCATCTTTAGTGTACCTCGATCAGGGCACACCTCCCCATTGCTCTGTATCCTACACTGACTATCAATTCCATACAGGATCAAAACACAAAACTTGTTCTCTGTGCTATGTTTCACTGACAGATTGCAGTCCAACATACCTATCCAGCCTCACCCATGCGTATACACCAGCTAGATACATACGCTCTTCTAATGATAATTGTATACTCATTGTTCCCACTGTGGAAACGAAGTCTTATCGACAACGTTCTTTGCATACCAGAACTCGGCGACGTGGAACGAATTGCCTGTTGAAATTAGACACAAAGACACAGTGCTCCCTTTTATGAATGCTCTTATACCTCACCTGTTTCGTCTGCAGGGACAAACTTAGAGACCTAATAATGTTTTGTATCTTATATGTTCCCGCATGTTTTTATGTTTTCCAATTTCATTCTTTTTGTCATTGTTTTTCTGTAGCGTAGTCATATCATTATAGCATTATAGATTAGAGGTTATACAAATTTCTCATTATATATATATATATATATATATATATATATATATATATATAACTCTTTTTTACTGTTTGTAGGTTTGGAATCAAATTACTTTGAGAGTTCATAAGAAGGTTTCTCAAGCACCCAAATTTAATTAGAATATTCTTGATTGATTTTCTAACACTAATTTAATGCAAGTTAAAGGTAAGGTCATGTGATGTGTAAAGATTACAAGTCGTTAGTTTCTTCATTCATAAATCAAACTATTCCGGTCACATTAGGCTAACATCTGTACTCTGGAAATGTTATGACCAGCATAGCTGGTAATTAGATTAATTCATAAAATGTCAAATGCTGACTGTTAGAACATATCGCTATCTAAATTAACCCAAACACTCGGAATAGCGTTCTCGTGATTTCTGATTGTAACACACATGTACTCAGACGAGCGAAGTGTGATCCGTTTGAAAGATGTACATAAGTTGACATCCTAAAATGAGATCTTGTTGTCACCATGAAAGCAGAGAGAGAGAGAGAGAGAGAGAGAGAGAGAGAGAGAGAGAGACACACACACACACACACACACACACACACACACATTGATACAGGTTTGTAAACGTCAATATGCCTCACAACTGAATTATTAACACATACAATATTACTTCCGCATTCAAGGTTCATGGATTGACAAAGTTTTAATATTCAATCTAACAATTGCGAAGAATAAAATGAATCATGGATACGCATGCAGCCAAGTATTTAGCATGTTATAGTAATATTTTTAATATATATCCAGGGATGAAATTACGTTACTGTATAATTAAGTACTGCGTTCAAATACTGTTTATTAGTAATGGCGTTTAAAAGTAATCCCACGGCATCTTAATTACAAGGACTGATTAAAGCGTTAATTAACGACTTAGGTACAATAATTAAACTGAACGATCATGATCCCAAATATAAATCAGTGCCGGGTATGTAATAAACACCATCTGCCAAATTTGATTGATGTTCGCTTGGTTATTTTGCAAGATGTGTAATGTAAAAACATTCCTGGTAATGTCAATATTACGTGTCTATCAAATGGTGTATTTTCTTTATTGGAGTTCATGAACTCTGGTTCTACTTCTGTGATTCCTCCTAACAAATGTATTAGGTCTTCATTTTGTCTTCCAATCCATGTTAGTTTCTTCTACATGCACTTATGACGTTATGATAGCACTTCCTGCAGAGCAGACAAATTTAGTTTCGGACGTGTCTTCAGGTTAAAGATTCACGTGTCACTTTTTCTAGCCATTAGATTAAATTACGGAATAGTGGATGTGCTAAGTTCATAAATCTGATTTTGTTAATTAATATTATGAGGAACAAATTTGTCATACGCTTTGTGCCTCAAGATGTAATCATATTAACTCGTCAGACTCTTTAGAAGTGTTTATCAAATAAAGTACTATTTTAACTATACATCTAAAAGTATAATGTACAGAGACCAGTGACTTATCTGATATATACATATAATCTATTTGCTTTACTTGAAAATGAATGATGGGAGAAAATTATGCATAAATATTTGATTTAGGTAAAAACAAACAGAAACGGTCTAGGACCAAATATAAAGTGACTGTTAAATAGGTAAGAAAATATAAAGAATTTAATTTCTTTGAAAATAAGAGATATGCACCAAGTAATAGATACAAAAATAGTAATGGTCCAAAAGACAAATCGTTAAGCTAAGAAAACCTCCACTATGTAAAATATAAGAACAAATATAACATGAATCACATATAATTGGTCAATCTATAACGATGCAAATTGTAATTATTCGTTCTTTTAGAACTGAAGGAAAGATAGAATTGTAGCAGATGCATCAGAAAAATACAATTGCGGAGTGTTCTAATGTCGACTGTTATTTAAAATTCTGTCTTGCAGTCTTGCAGTCTTGTGTTCTAGGTATTATCATATAGTTTAACCGGTTTCAACAATTCCGTAAACCATGTTTGGATATCGTAACACCTCCATTAATATCATATATTGGCAATTTAAAATGCTGTTGCTGCGTAAATAACAGTTGTATCAATGTTCTAATTTTATGATAGATTGAGCTATTTTCAGATAAAATAAGCATGATTGATAAAATAATATATCAGGTGAATGCAATTAACTGATCAATTAACTTTTCGTTGCTTTACTACTACATGTTCATCAATCAATTTGCGAAACAAAATGCTCACAGTTACTTATTTTAATATTGCAAATCTGGTGAACAATTGTAAAGAACTAAATATTTTAAAAGTAATTAGCTATGTATCATACATTTCCTAGTGTGCGCATGAGTGTATGTGTTTTCGTGCTATCATTGCTCAGCTGTTGTTAGAGAAATCATTTAAGATGGATGAAATTTAAGTATGTACATGTACATTTTTTATTTTTTAAAATTAGTAATCGATCTTGATTAGTATGATATTGTTAATTATTGATCCTTCATCTTTAACACTACTTGCATTTTGTAGCAATACTGTTTCCGAATAACAAAAATTACATGACTCATTAGTTTATGTATGTACAAAGGTAACTGACATTCATTTCAATGCCTGTTTTGTGACATAGAAAAACTATTAAAGCGTAACTGAGAGTTTACAGATTGAAATCAATATAAACGACATTGTGTTCAGAACATTGAATCAATATTGTAATAATTATATAAATTAAATACAAAAATGAACAATGAGAAGTTTCTACAAACAATAGTAATATTTATAACTTGTCTCCTGGCCATTGAACTAAACCTTAGGTTTCATATTTTATATATGGTAATTTGATATAGTGTACGTCCCCTCTGAGTTTAGAAAGCTGAAGTTTCATATTTTATGTAAGGTAATTTAATATGGTGTACGTCCCATCTGACTTTGGAAAGCTTTGTTCTTACTGATCGATTGAATTCCGACAATATAGTGTGGCTCATCAGAATAAATTCATTCAGTAAGGTTTGAAATGAATTGAAAACGACAGTAGTCTTAAGTGGTATATATATTTAATTCATTGTGTATCTTTTCACGTACTTTCTATTCTTCCCTGCTTATAAATTACTATCCGAGCTTGACTCATGAGGTTAGGAATTGTCTGCACTGCAGTAAACAAGTAAACAGCCGTATCAAACTGTATGATTCTTTGTTTTTGTGAATTGTGATATGACCTCTTTATAATACACATCAGAGTAAGATTTCTTCATTTTTAATGTTAGCGGCATGCTCCGCGTAGTGCACGATAGAGTTCTACGTGTCCTAAAGCAAATATATGTCTGGTGTACACTTAAGCTGATATCTACTCTCTTTACTCAGTCAGTCTCTGCAGTACTCTTGTAGATATACTTTTGGCTCTGGTGACATGACCATACTATTTCAGTTTTCTCTTTTTGACGGTGTTATGGAGGTTTGATATTGGCCTACTTTGTGCCTGAAGGCGGTACGCAATTATTCATTTGTGATGTGGTCTATATAAGAAATATCAAGGATGGTCCTGTAGAATCTCATTTCAAGTACCCGGACTCTTCATTGTAATTCTGATGTCATGGTCCAGGCCTCACATGAATCCAAAAGATTGAGATGACTAGTGCTCTCAATAGTCTGATAGTACGAATGTTTCTGCAGCAGAAATGTGAAATGTAGGTCGCCTTTAGCGCCAGTTGGATAGGTATAGACCAATAGCTGAATCCATTGCCATGCGCTTTAACATTCTCAAAATGACAAGTGTTCGTCTTTGTAAAGAGGTACGAGTTAAGTCCCCAAATATCAGAAAAGCGGAGAAAGCATGTTTCATAGATTGCAATGAATAGATTCGTTCGATTTATTTTATGTCGTACGCCTTTCACATAAATTCACCGTCGCTTTAAGTTTGGGAATTGATCAGATGACTCTCTCCCATATTTCTTAAAAAGTATATATATATATACATAATTTCCTCCATGTAATAAATACTCCATGGCGTATAACAGTTAAATGAATGTTATTATATCTTGAGAATTACTTAAAATTACTACATTCATGCTTTATTAGTGTCCAACGTATGTTAACGTAGAAAAGATTTTGCAAATATTTCAACATCTGTATGTTACTGTTAAAACTGAATACCTTTAACATATGGGTGATAATTAATATAAAGTTGATAAACAATATGTGATTAACAGTCCTGAAAGTAACGTTATTTTAATATAAACAATACCGAATTAGCTATTTTAGTGATTTTTTTCGTCAAGTAAAATATTTCCACAATGACACAGAGTGAAAAGTCTCGAAAGAGCTTTGGTATTACTGTATTTGCAATGAGATCCGTGAGGATGATGTGTTCATATTTATTTGTGTGAGAGATCAAACTAATACGACACACTGACGTAAATGTGGCTGTAAAAGGGTGTAAATAAATAAAACAATAGTAGTCTTTGTTGTTAAAATATAAATAAAACAATAGTAGTCTTTGTTGTTAAAAGTCAATATCATAATTGTTTTCAATTTAGCTAATATTAATTTACAAAGGTGTGTGCGCTTTGAACCAGACGAAGTCATATTTTATCTGATTCCCTCTCTTTCAGCCAAATCGCATATGGGATAATTAACAATGCTCAGGCTTTTTTTAAAGCAACTGATAGGCCATACAGAACTAATTTCTTATGACACCTTGGTCACGCTTGGAATACAGGTTTAAATGGATACATTTAAGAAAAGGTTTGATATTGACCGATGATGTTTTATGATGTTTTCTTAATTCTGCCTTTTTGAGTGTTCTGCTGCACCCGCGGTAATATTATTTGGTCCTTTATTGGTGTGGCGCCTCTCAGAAACATCATCGAGAGAACCACCTATTGCGGAATTTTATAGCAATTTATGAGTATTTTTAATATTCCCCATTATGTTTTTAATTGTAATAAGTTTATTAAATTGGGATTGAAATTTAATTATAAGCTTTACTCTTCAACGCTAACTGGTCTTGGGAGTTGTTTAGTTATTTATCAACAGGCATTTGTGATGTGTGCCTTGTTGTTGTCCCAGCAACCGAACATGGGCATTGACTGTTTTTGGCGTTGTTGCAAGAATTGCCATTTTGAAGTGCTGAGATGTGCAAGTCTGATATCAATAACGGGGACTAACAACATCTTATTATTCGTCCAGTTGTAAGTAAACTTGATTAATATATTTATATTAGTAGCAACCCAATATGGCTTTTTATGAGCAAGATCTGCGCATATTATTTGCATCCAGCATAGATATATATAACTATAGTTCTCAAGTCGCATGCAATCTAATATAAATACATTCATCATCGATATAATATACATGTTGTATGCATTCAGCATAGTTAGATGTAGTACTCAAATGGTATGAAATATTATAATTTCATACTAAAATGTATGCCATCTACTTTTGAACGAAAACAAAGGGAGACAACCGTTTATAATATACTGGAATGAAATATGCATAATTTCCAATCGAACAATTTGCAAACATTAGTAAGATATTACACTTTAGCGAAAATAATGAAATTTTGCTATTTAGGGCGTTATGTTAGTTTTCTCCAATAAACAAATAAACTTACTGAAAAGAGAGATTAATCCAAGCTTATAAACTTTATATGTAAATATTTGTACAATTATCAATGGAACTAAGACGGCTGGGAATACTGGTTCGATTATTATTATTGGATTTCCAGCTATTATCTAACAATAAAAAGTCAGTGTGCACAATATATATGTCATTTTGTACTTTCCAAGATAACCACACATTAAAGAGAATCATTAAAATAATTGGACATCACGCCAGTTCTAATATTTATTATATTTTTAATTACAAATATCCACTTGAACAACACGTTATTATGTTAAGCACCTTCAAACGTCTTTGCCTTGTGATATTCAGATTTGAACCGTGGCAGTAATTTATGAGTTTCACGATGTGTTCTTGATTCACATCAATACTTAGATTGCAATAACCCTAGGCAAGATGTAAAGCAAAACAAAATCAACAAAGATAAATTTATAACAGATATAATCACATACTGGTTAAATTGCCGATAAATAGACCCACATATATGATATGTATTGTAGCAATGACTACTGACAAACTTTATTTATAAAGATTTTATGAGATGATTGACTGGAATGTTCTATAGATCGATCTCATAAACACATGCTGGGAACTCAGGAAGATAGTAAGAAGAACAAGGATGAGTCCCAGATAAAGAATGTCACCAGATGATGGAAATGTCTTGGGGATAGGTACGGAATCGAAGCTGAAATGAGAAGACAAACATCAATTTTCTCGTCAGTACAAAACTGACCTTATTAATTAATCAACACACATATATTGACTACATTCTAGAAACACATCTAAAAACTTTATAATAAAAAAATTCATGCAATACATATTATATTTTCCCTTTTCAAGCTTTCCAACTTCATTTATTCGTATAACTTCTACATTTTAGAATATTATACAAATGGTTAATTCTCAATCATTTTCAAGATAGCCTAAAGTATAAAAATGTAATGACTATAATTAATGTAACAATTAATTTAAAGAAATGCATTTTACTTATTTTAAAAAAGAATATTGATTTAGAATATGTTGCTAGATATTACACTTTCTTGCTTAAAGAATACTTTATTTCACATTAAATTTAAACATGATTTTGGTAGCGAATTCAATCTTTACAATAAAAATTACATAAATATAATTAAATATAATTCTTTAGAACATTTAAGCATTAAGTTACAATATATTATAAATAAAAGTATTAAGTGAACAATGTTGCTAACATAACAATGTTACTATTAAAATCTCAACATTAAAAGTGATTATTCCTAAAGAAGTTACGACATATACAATTGTTTTACCTGAAATGAGAAGACAAACATCTATTTTCTCGTCAGTACGAAACTGACCTGACCCTTTGATGCGTGGTCTATTTATATGCATCCTATGTCAGGGTTAACGTACCAGTGGAAAACGATGTTCGCTCTCATTAGATAATAATCAGTTTCTCCCGGTCATAACCGGCTTAATTTACGTCATTTACATAAGGTAGAACTCAAATTTGTAGTTTATCTTTATTCGTTTGGCATTAGTTAGGTCCAAATATGATAATTCCTTAATATTCTAAACCAGCAACATGTTTTAACATACTAAGGCAGCAGCGATGTCTGTCCATCATTAGATCAGAACAATTTTGTAGCGACGACTGTCCATCATTAGATAAGAACCATTCTGAATTTACGTCAGCACGGAAGTTTGTTCTAATATTTTATTAACCGAATTATACTTTGCCAATGCCTGCTTTTACAGAATATATGTTTCACTGATAAGACTTAGGAGCTGACTGACCCAGTAAGATTTTTGCTTTATAACCTAATTCCACACAATAATGTACATTCGTATAGCTAGTGATTTACGTTGGCAACTTATGCTTTGCACATCAACAATTTTCCTTCCATTAATATATAGTTGTGCTTTGAAAATAAATGAAATTAATCTTAACACACTTTAGAACTTACTTTAATATAAAACATTACTTTAATACAATTTAAAGAAAATATCAATCTTATTAATTTTACTAAAAAATCAATTCCCTGTGGTTTATTTGAGCCGAGACATCGAGGCTCGAAAAGAAAAATCAATTTCATTCATCAAAACAAGATAAAAGGTGAAATATCAAAAATATTATGATAAAACATTGCGAGACATTTTCGCAAAGTTTAAAGATACAATGTAAACACTGCAAAATATATTTGCAAAATACTAGGTAAAATACAAAAAATACAATGAGAAGGTACATTGCAAAATACAAGAAATACAATTAAAGGGTATATGTCTAATACAAGAAATACAATGAAAAGGTATATTGCAAAATACAAGAATACAATTAAAGGGTATATGTCCAATACAAAAAATACAATGAAAAGGTATATTGCAAAATACAAGAATACAGAACTTACTTTAATATAAAACATTACTTTAATACAATTTAAAGAAAATAGCAATCTTATTAATTTTACTAAAAAATCAATTCCTAATAAAGATATTGTTCTTTTCATTAAAACACAAATACACAAATACAAAAGATATATGATAGATACCAATTTAAAAATCATACATTCGTTTGAATATAAAGTTTTAATTTGGTTTCTTTCAACTTTAGTCGGTAATTTCAGATATTGACAGTAAAATTGGTTTTTAGATTAGCTTTTAGTTCTAGCTGCCTTCATAATGGATAATGTTCCAGTGGTATAATTCAGTAATAGGGACATACAGTCATAATAGAGTATATATATATATATATATATATATATATATATATATATATATATATATATATATATATATATATATATATATATATTAATATATGAAAAGTGAACATTTATTTGAATTCCTATCTTTTTTTCTGCATGCTGATATATTTCCCGCTGTTGTTAGATTGTACGTGACTTGAATCATTTATTTAAGTATTCTCTATCATGCGATACAGTGTCCATACATTGTGTGTACTAAACATGATTTTGTGATTATTTTTAATTCATTTAAAGATATTCCTGATAAAGCATTAAGACTATTTGAATATCACCACATTCAAGATATGTGATTAATTCCTGAGAATATTTTATTGAACGTGTGATATTGTGATTATTTTGGATATAATTCACATTACTTTAATTTACTCATAACATGGACAATTAAATAATTTGCTAAGTGTTAGAATATGTATTAGTTTTCTTCTTTCTGGTTCATAGTTTAAGAATAAAGAGTCGTACCAATAATAAATAAACATCCGTGATCAGGAAGTATTACATATATCTCTGGCAAACAAAATATCTCAAAATCGAACACGGAATATCATTATATACATCAGAAACTATTTCCATACAAGACTCGATACCACCATAATTATCGGGCTGACCACTACCCCATTTAAAATATGATGCGGGTTGGCCGTTCCACGACATCCATTCTCTCTTTACACCCACGGCTCGCAGTCCAATAAAAATTGAAATTGCTGCTTCTCTCTTCATAACTGCGTGAAAGGAATTTTTTTATAATTTAAATTCTACCATTAAATGTTTTATATAGCATATATATATATATATATATATATATATATATATATATATATATATATATATATATATATATATATATATATATATATATATATATATATATATGTGTGTGTGTGTGTGTGTGTGTGTGTGTGTGTGAAATCACTATGATAAGAGTTGTGCATAGCTATTTATTAACGATTAAATTTATTTCATTTTAATCTAACTATACTAGATAAACCGAAGTTTAATCTAACTCCACATAGATACAGAGAGAGAGAGAGAGAGAGAGAGAGAGAGAGAGAGAGAGAGAGAGAGAGAGAGAGAGAGAGAGAGAAGAAGAAGAAGAAGAAAACGAAATAGGTTTGTAATTATCAGTAGAATAATAACATATAAAACAACTATCAATTACTTCCATGTTCAACTGCAGGCGTTCGAAATATATATTGTATTTTAATTTCGTTTATATAAAGTTTGGGTTTATATATATTGCAAGCATCAGCATCAGTTAGGGATACATCCTTTGTGTTACATCATGACTTATGAATGAAAACGAAGAAACAGGCATTGCTTGGTTCCAGACGTACTCAACTTTTTATTCTGAAATGGGATATTTTATTATGTAACAAGTATGTAATTATAAAGATAAGTTGTGAGGTCATTAAATATAATACCTTTTTGGTTATTGTTTAATTTACCAATTATATAATTATAAATATATGTTGTGAGGTCATTAAATATAATACCTTATTGGATATTTTATAATGTACCAATTTTGTGATTATAAATATATGTTGTGAGGTCATTTAATGGAATACCTTCTTGCATGAATCTGAATTCAGCCTCATTCTTGATTGTCATCAACTTCGCTCCATCTTTTTCACATGTAATCATGGCATTGTCGAAACTTTTAGAGACTGAATAAAATTTGTAGCACATACCAAGTGACTGGTTGAAAGTATAGCCTTCGTCGCAGTATTGTTTTTCTGTAAATGGGCATGTCAAAAAAGTTGTAAAACAAACAATATAATATGTATGTTTCCTGCATATTGTTATTTTGTTTCAAATGTAGAAGTTAAGTCTGTAACGATACAAATGTCGTAATTATGGATGACATGAAGGTGCACTTTCAGTATCAACGTTTCATCCGATATAGCATAAAGTGTTGTCTGTCTGTCTGTCGCTCTCGTTATCAATAGAAATACATAACTTTCTTATGGGAAGTTTTAAACTGTAAGCTATTATATAGTGGTGGGATTACAAGATATGGAACTGTATAAGCCCATATTATGTAAACTTTTTATAACTCATCCGAAGAACATAACTCGAATTTAAAGGTATGAAAAATATATCACAGTTCAATAAGTCGTGAAGGTCTTAATTTGAAATCTGCTTGATAGACTATACCTAAACGATTAGAGGAACTAAGCCCGAAAAGATATATCTTAAATTCTTTGTTAGTGGTGATATGTCCATCACATATTCTATTAATTAGTCGTCTAAATATTTTATCACCACGATACAAATCTGAAATCCATTTTGGTAATAGTGACACACCCTCTACAAATCATAATAATCAGTTATGTATTAGAGTGGAGGCCTCACAATACAGGTCTTAATTCAGTTTGTGTAACAGTTATACGTACTGCACAAATTGCATTAATAATTGGTCTAATAAAGGCTTCTTATTATGATACGGGGCTTGAAACAAACTAGGTAATTGTGAAATCTCCTGAACATATTTAACTCCTCAATGGTCTAATATATTAGCATAGTTGTGATAGAGAATATGTATAACATTCAATATTTAGGATCAAATTTTAATGTGAAACTTTTACATTCGAAACAAGTATTATATTAATTATATCTTTCTGTAATTAACATACTAGTGTAGTAGATCCATCCTTGTTGTCCCGCGTTATCTGTAGGGAGTCTACGTTTGTATGATGATGATGCCAGACACATTTCCAGAGAAGGGTGGTGGAAGAAGGACCTACATGATGGATCCCTGTCGCACAATATGGCACAATCGTAATTCGGGCAGTCATTCCTTTCCCACAAGGAAACAGATGCATCGAGATTACTCACTGAGCCGATGTCCTCTTCCCATGTACTGCAGCTACTCTTCAGAATATCTGTAGACGAGTGTTAGGATTCATTTAAAGAATATATATCCATATCTAATAAGTATATTTCCAATTCTGTTTCATCTTATCTTCAGTAGTTAAACGTGGCTTTAAAAAAGATCGGTCTCAAACACTGTTAATGAAATATGAAATGAAACAAGATTCCCAAGGATGTTTACTGTATAATATGATATCGTCCTGGTAATGAATTATATTAAACAAATGCCATTATGATGTGCTTTTTTATTTTTTCGCAGGTATAATAATTCTGATGAAAAAAACGGGTTTTGAGAAATCCAAAGAAATTGATATCTATTTAAGCAAGCTATGGTAATTAATCGTCAATTCTCTCTCTCTCTCTCTCTCTCTCTCTCTCTCTCTCTCTCTCTCTCTCTCTCTCTCTCTCTCTCTCTTTCTCTCTCTCTCTCAGCAATTCTGTGAGCCTCGTCGCGTGTTGCCACATAATATTTCAATAAACATGCACACTTTGCTCGTAAATATGACATTCAACATATCTAACGAAATGTATCAGTCTTTCAAAATACAGCCGTGAATCTTGAAGAAATTGTGGAAACAATTATTTATATGCACATGAATCAAACGCGTATTCAGTACGTTCGACTGATTCTAAAAATGTGTTTGTAATTATTGCGAGTTTTGCCATTAACTTTGTTGCAATATTTGCAATGCTTCTTTTCATTTTTAATTTCCATAAGATGGGCCTTTCCAATTAGCTATATTCCTTCGTATTTTTTTAACAAGGATACTACTTAAACATGTTCCTTGTCATTTGGCAAAATCTAATTGGTAACTCTTCTTGCGGCGGAAAAAATATACGGTTGGCAAATTTAAAAAATAATTTAAAACAAAACAACATTTTCGATACTATGAATAGAATTCAAAAGAACTTTAGTTCAACATCTTTACATAATTTTGTCTCAGCGATCAAATATATAAAGACACTTACAGGTGCGTGACATACCGTTATTTAGATAGATACGTGATAGATGGATTTATAGAAGCGTTTATGTTTGAGTGTGTTTATTCTCCCTTATCTTTTTATATCGCTGCTGAGAATTAAAAACGAAATCGTCAAGAAATTCGACTAACGCAACTCTCTGAAAATACTATGTTGAACGTTGCATGCATCACAATGTAGATAACTGATTCATAAAAGGTGAGGAGGAGCTGTGTCATTGAGATTCCAAGTTCTTTTCCAAGTTATTTAATCACATGTGCACAGGTACAAGTTTTGAGATTATTGTAGACTATACTTATATATGTGCTGTCGGAACAAATTCTGTGCACATAGTGCCTGATACAGTCAGGAAGATTAACGTCAGAGGAGAAACTTTAATTCTGGAAATCAAGACCAGATTTGTTAAACAATAAGTTATGTAATGTTGGTTTCGAGGTCTCTCTCTCTCTCTCTCTCTCTCTCTCTCTCTCCCTCTCTCTGGCTGACAGTAGTATGACTGTCGCTCTGATTTGCACACATATATTTGTATACAGATCATTTGTAGTAACTGTTTTACACAGAGCTTAGATATTAGATTTACTGCCCATTACATTAGCGTATACTTTCTTCGATACAACATAAAATAGACAAAATCATCGCATTGGCTTAAACGTCACTTAATCCTGTTTGTTCTTTCGGTAGGATGTTTCTACCTGTTTTGAGCAAAGTATAATATATATCGTCGTAATTCTTTGGTTTAGGAACTCTAAATATCATTTTTGTAGAATAGGTAAAGTCAATAGCAAATTAATAGCACATTAATGAAAGAATATGATTATCTCCAGTAATCTAATCCTCACATAGCTGTTTTCGTTCTCTCTTTCACTCACACATGCGCATACACATTAGCAAAATCATACAGGATATACATATAATCAACGTCTCAGTTAACAATTGATTGCGAAGCCTAATCAAAGTCGCAAAGTAAAATTATCCTGATCACTAGCTAGGTTCTAAACTGTAAACAAAAATGTTTATTTTGCGCGAAATGAATACTTTTCTTTTCTTCACGCAATTTAAAAGGAGTGGAAACACCTTTACGTTAAAATGAAGCTTTAATTGAATTTTATTCAATTTTATTTCGTCATTTAATAAATGCCCAATCTTCACATTTTGTCACCAGTACATATCATGTACGGTTTGCTTCACATACTTCATCAATTGTATGTACTGATATATAAAAACTATATGCATGTGTGTGTATGCGTGCGTGTGTGTGTGTGTGTGTGTGTGTGTGTGTGTGTGTGAGGGAGAGTGCTTGAGACGATACGTTTAGGAAATCAGTTATTGTTGTTAGATTGCAAATAGTACTAAATTTAGTATTGGTTGTTTTCAAATTCGCTTTAAACTTTAAAATAATGTTTAAGGTAAAACTACTTTATTTACAAACTGTCACAGCATTCTATAGTTTATCCGAACATTGGTATTTCCCATAGAAACTGTTCAACCAGTAAATATTGAATTTAGTTTAAATGACCCTTTTTTAGTGACCAATTATATTCGTTGTTAAAGTGGATGCTAGTAAAGTTTTGTCAGAATCATCGTTCGTAAAGCTGTGTATCTATCATTACATCATACCATTTTGAGGTTGTGTTATGAAGATTTCTTCACCTGATGATAACTGGCAATAAAACACTCTA
The DNA here is from genome assembly GCA_030141615.1 of Unio pictorum. Taxonomy (NCBI): domain Eukaryota; kingdom Metazoa; phylum Mollusca; class Bivalvia; order Unionida; family Unionidae; genus Unio; species Unio pictorum. The sequence goes on from JARLTB010000316.1 coordinate 41,308, forward strand.
ACTCATGGGTAATAACACTATCATATTAAAACACTCTAACTCATGGGTAATAACACTATCATATTAAAACACTCTAACTCATGGGTAATAACACTATCATATTAAAACACTCTAACTCATGGGTAATAACACTATCATATTAAAACACTCTAACTCATGGGTAATAACACTATCATATTAAAACACTCTAACTCATGGGTAATAACACTATCATATTAAAACACTCTAACTCATGGGTAATAACACTATCATATTAAAACACTCTAACTCATGGGTAATAACACTATCATATTAAAACACTCTAACTCATGGGTAATAACACTATCATATTAAAACACTCTCACTTATGGGTAATAACACTATCATATTAAAACACTCTAACTCATGGGTAATAACACTATCATATTGAAACACTCTAACTCATGGGTAATAACACTATCATATTAAAACACTCTAACTCATGGGTAATAACACTATCATATTAAAACACTCTAACTCATGGGTAATAACACTATCATATTAAAACACTCTAACTCATGGGTAATAACACTATCATATTACATATTAGGTTTAGTTAATTAGTTTTATTTCTTTATTTGTAATTATTTCACTGTCGCGACGATTGTTAGAGAGTCTATCAATATGTTTCTGCAGACCACATTTAAATAGAAGTTCTACAAACTGCTTCCATTTCTCCAGCAAATCCATCACATCTCATTTTAGCTAATTTCATTTCCTTGCATTATAATATTAATATTTGAAACGATCTTGCATTATGGACTAATATCATACTTATTAACATCAGTATATTTAACTTTAAGAGTCATGAATTAATGTTCATATCAAATCCAATTCATTAAGAGACAAGACAGTTCATAAACCTCTTGGCATCCATGGTAAACATAAAGTATTATGCTAGATCATATTTAAAATTAATTAAACTATAGTAGAAAGAGGTTTAATTCCAAAGTACTGCATTTGCGTTATGTTAAAACTATGACTGTGGAATTTGAATTAGCTTAGTCGAATTACATTACTTTCATAATTTATATTTTTTTAAACCAATACTCACCGACACACAGCGAGTCCCCAAAGAAGAAAATCATACAGGAGAGCAAATTGAAGACACTTGATATTTGCAGACTTAGAAACATTGCTGTTCTAAATTGTGAAATTAAGGCAATGTTTCGTAAATGTCCGTTGTTCCAAATACCGTTTCGTATTAGCATCGACGTCTCGAATGATTGACTAGGAACTTGATCGTTGTGTTTGAGATGGCACACTTCGACTTCAATCGATAAATGGGATGGGTTAATCGAATAATATACATTAGTTTGGAAATTTGCAATGTATTTCATTGTAACTAACGCATTGATATGTAAATAACCGATTTATTCTAAAGCTCTCGTGTAAGCTGCGAGATTTACATTCATTGCGGGATCAATATTTCATTAATATTTCATGCTATTGAACATGTTTGAATATTTTTTTTGGGCAAGAAATATAAAAAGTCTCAAACTGCTTCAAATGAAGTGCGACGTACCAAAATAAATGGACATTTATAATGTTATCAAAATTGTATGCAGACGAATTGTGAAAAGAATTGTTTACCAAAATGTCTCAATTAAAGGTATCGAAGTAAAAGTAAATCCTAAACAGATATTTAAAAACCGTGTCTATAGGTTTTGGAAGACGAAAAGAAATTTCTCCCTCACCCATATACATTTAATTTTCATCTGCAAAGGTGTAATACATTTCAGACACACAGTTACTGCGTTTGATTGAATGTTATTATACTCGATGATCAGCGAACACTTTTCCAAGATATCATTTAGATAATATATAACATAAATATTTTGTTGCGTGGCAAAACAGATAATTCAATCTTTATATCACGTTCTCTATTCACAAAACAAATGTGCCGTTACAGCGTATCCTAAGACTATACACATAACTCTACCCTTATTCTTTATTTTGTGCCGACACATAAATATATCTGCTCTTCTGTGAACTGCAGGCATAACGTAAGATGGTACTAAAAGTTATGACAGTATGAATTAGTTCAAAATTTGAAATAATGTCATATCTATTATTTTATCATAACACGTTGTCCGATAACTACGACTTGTCCACGTTTCATGTTTTGCTATTTTGTAATATACAATATATAAAGTTAATACATGGGAAAGAAAAATAGTAAAGGCACTACTGGATACACATTCAACAGAGTTCGTTGTAGGTTATATACAAACAGTTTGAAATACTCCCGCTATTATACCTGAATTGAACCAGTGCAAACAACACACTCACTGGAGAAACCGTCAGTCAATTTTTCTGCCTCTACAGCCCTCTTGCTAGCAGAAATAACAAGCTGAATTAATCACTCTTTTGAAGCAGTTTCCAAATCTCCTGGTATGCAAATTCGATAGGTGGAAACCTCATTATTCTTCCAGATTTCAACTTTCACTTTGTCCTGGAATGTCATGTACGTAAAAACTCATAGATTGCATTAATGTTTTCAACCAGTTAACCAACCCACTCATATAAATGGTAAAATATAGACTGCATTCTTCAGACATGATGATAATATTCTGCGATCCACCCTTGTATCCCACGAACTTGCATCAGATCACCTCTGCATTATATGCCTTCTCGACGTATCAGTATCGAACCATCCACCCTCAAGCAAACGTAACAACTTTGATATCTCCTAGAGCAGAACAATTCGATAACTAGCTGCGTTCATTGCTTGAAATATATGCCTCAGCCACCATGTGCAGAGTAATAAATCAAAAATGTTTTCTTTTAAATAGCAGTGTTTGGTACCAGCTTCACACTCCAAAGAAAGACACCCGTAATTCAGAGATGCTTTGGCTTTCCACCAGAATCACTTTTCATAAACAAATATATGAAGCCGCTAGGAACGAACGTCACAAACATTGTATATTTAGCCACATTATCTCACTGCAGAATAAAGATCATGGAGAGTACCAGCTGCATTCAGCACTTAGAAATAATTTACAAAGTAATGTCAAGGAACAAATTTTCAACATTTCCAACTACCTTCTCTCCATTAGACCTTCAGAACCTATTTGCAAATTTCTGTACAAAGTACAAATCATTGGGGGGGGGGAATGGTGACTGGCCGAGTGTTCTAAAGCGCTGTCTGCGTAGGCTCGAGTCTAAGATTGGGCTAATGTAGTTATATTAGAAAGCTTGCCAGTAGCTTCTCGTGGGTCGGTGTTTTTCTTCCGGGGTCTACCGGGTTCTTCCTTCACCAATGACACTGGCTTCTATGTATAGCATATCGTGTGCTGAAAAATGGCGTTCAACAGGACAGCAAAAACAACAACAAATCATTGGAGATACACTTGACAACATAATTTCATTTACCTCTTCGTCACCATACAGTAACAAAACGATATTTCACCAACCATCATTAGGAGCATTTGAACCGGTCTCTATGGATTGAGTATTGACAATCCTCACAGATTTCAAAACATCATGTGAACATAATACAATTCCAACATCACTGCTGCTTTAGTGCTTAAACTAAATTTTGCCCTCACTCACTGATGTTATAAATCTCTCTCTCTCTCTCTCTCTCTCTCTCTCTCTCTCTCTCTCTTCTCTCTCTCTCTCTCTCTCTCTCTCTCTCTCTCTCTCTCTCTCTCTCTCTCTCTCTCTCTCTCTCTCTCTCTCTCTCTCTCTCTCTCTCTCTCTCTCTCTCTCTCTCTCTCTCTCTCTCTCTCTCTCTCTCTCTCTCTCTCTCTCTCTCTCTCTCTCTCTCACACACACATCTGGGGCATTTAAATAATTTTTCGAAATTGCAATTGTGCAGCCTATGTTGATAAATCCAGCACTTGACCACATCTACCACCCAGTTTCGAATTTCCCGTTCAGAATACAAAGTCCAAGAAAAAGTTCAAGCACAGCTGCTCAGATCATCTTCCGAGTACCCCAATCAATGGACACCTCCCTGTTGCTCTGTAAATTACACTGGATGTCCATTTGATCCAGAATCAAACATACATATTGTTCTCTACTGTACGTTTCACTGACGGGCTCCAGTCAAGCATAGTTCCTGTTCCTGTTCTGACATTCGTATGCTCACCATTCTCTCTATAGAAATAAAGTATTATGGGCATCTTTCTTTTGCATACCTGGGCCCAGCGACGTGGAATGGAATGTATTTTGAAACTACATACAAAGACACAGGGATCCCTTTCAAGATTTCTTTTAAATATCATTTTTTCCGAGTGCAATAACAAACGTAAATACCTAATAATGGTTCTTTCCATAAATATTTTCAGCATGTTTTATGTTTTGCAATTTCATTGTGTTTGTGTTTGTTTTATGCAAACATTGTTCCTGTTGTATAGCGCCTACAGCTTTTAAAGATTAGGTGCTATACAAAATCCTCATTATAATTATTATTATTATTATTATTATTATTATTATTATTATTATTATTATTATTATTATTATTAAGTTCAAACATAATATATTACTTTTAAAGAAACTCTGAATGTTTTAAACTAAATCCCCTGTATTATATTGTTAAATTCTAATCAGTTATTTAGTATTTAAAAGCATACTAGTTAAATGTTGTTATGCACTGTCACCCTTGGAATAAGTCATTATTGTTTAGAGGACTCGACCGCTATCAGTCTATGTGGTCATTGCTTCTCTGGGGACGGCGATGCGAGATAGTTACGGTGATCGTTCGTGTTTCTGAACATTTTCCCGCATATTTCACATTTTTAAGGAACATCGCCAGCATGAATGTCCATATGCTGTTTTAGGGTTTCATTCAATGTTCATTAGCTGTTTTAGGGTTTCATTCAATGTTCATATGCTGTTTTAGGGTTTCATTCAATGTTGATATGCTGTTTTAGGGTTTCATTCAATGTTGATATGCTGTTTTAGGGTTTCATTCAATGTTGATATGCTGTTTTAGGGTTGCATTCAATGTGAACATTTGACTACATGTGTCACATTTGAACTGGTTGCCTTCTCAGATGATGTTGTAGATACCTGTTTTCTTTAAACAAAAATCTTATAACATTGTTCAACTGGGTATGTTTTTCGGTCGGCATGAACTCCCCTGTGTTTAATCAAGCTACTCGGGTGAATAAACTTATTACACACTTGTATGGCATTTCTTCAGAGTGATTTTGCGAGTGGCCGGTCTGGTCATATTGGCCAGGCATTGCAGTTCCAATTACCTTTGTATGTATACCAATGTTGTCCTATAAGTAGTCTCTTTGGCCTACGTTTTTTTCACACTTCTTATGTTTATGGCTTAGAGTTTGTTCTTGTATGTTTTTCGAAATTTACACGCAGCGCAAAAGGTTTCGTTCAAACGTCACATACATACGATTTTTCTCCGCTGTGCACTCTATATCAACGACATTATCTCAATGTTCTTCATCACGAGCATCAATTTCTTTATTTCAACAAAAGGTGCTTTTGACGTATTCATTTTGTCATTTCCATCTTAATCTAATCAACGACAGAAGCTGTGCATTGTGGGTTAACAACTACTGGACCAACGTCGTAAATGGATGGTTCCTCGTGTACAGGTAGTACTTAGTAGTCCTCTAAGCTAGCTAGTTATCATATAAATGTTGTTTCTGTGTAAAGTGGATTACATTATTAAAACAAAGAATAATTTGACTCCGAATTTCACACATAATGATTGTGTTTTTATAGCTATTATACTCTCTAAACATAAATATGAATTTCTTGGAATGTAACATTTACAAAGTAGAAAATGCAAAGAAAATTATTTTCAAGTAAAATCTTTTATGGAGACTAACTGTTTCATAAAAAAAGATATTAAATCCAGTTAATAAAAAGTATTTTGCTTCTCCATGTGTCATCTGCTCTCAACCCTGACAAAAATGCTGTTCCCAGTCTCTCACTCTCACAAAAAATCAAACGCTTCATTGACGTAGAGAAAATAAAACAATGACATCATATATGGAGCTTCAAGATAAAGCAATATTAAATCTACTGAGTTAATTGGAGAGTTTGATAGGAACATTACTGAGTAGTTTGAAAATGAAATTCCTGTGTCCAAATATGATCATGTTAGGGATGGCAGATTTGTACACCATGAGCCTGATGATATACTGATATATATAGAAAGTAAATTTGTAAATGAAAATTCTGTGGCCAAGTGTTAGCTTGTTAGGGATGGCTGACGTGTACACCATGAGCCTGATGATATACTGAAACTTATAGAAAGGAAGCAGAATGCCAACACTTTAAAAATATACATTTTGATGTAAGGCTAATTAAAGGATTTTTTCAGTAAAAATTATTTCTGAAATGTACACGAGATATGACATCCTGATTGAGATCAGTGTCTGGCTGGTTATATGTTCATTTTCAGGGGAAAACATGGATCTGAGTTTGAACAGAACCGAGTAAGAAGCATCATCATCTCTATTGATCGCCATCGTAAAATCAAGAATTATATGCAAATACATTCACGAAAGAAACCGACACAACGATTGACTTAACAAGGGAAGCTATTCGGATTAACAAATTAGCTCGTCCAGCTAAGCAAAAAGATTTAAAATCTAAAGGAAAAGGATGTAAACCTACTCGAGAAAAGAAATGCCTTGTATAGGAAACAACTAATGGTCATGGACACACATGAAGCCATTGGAAATTTGTGGAACGTAAATTTGTAAATGAAAATTCTGTCCAAATATGACCAAGTTAGGAATGACAGATTTGTACACCATGAAATTGATGATATACTAAAATTTATAGAAAGTAAATTTGTAAATGCAAATTCTGTCTCCAAATATGACCATGTTATGGATAACAGAATGAAAGTAATCAGAATGCAAACACTTTAAAAAGAAACATTTTGATGTAAGGCTAATGAAAAAAGTTTTGCAGTAAAAATGAATTCAGAAATTTACACGAGATACACCCACCTGAATTGGATCAGCATCTGGCTGGTTTTATGTTTTTGTTCATAAAAAAAGACATGGATCCGAGTTTGAACCTAACAGCTCAAGAATTATCATCAGCTCCATTGATCGCCATCGTAATATCAGGAATAATGCAAGTGCAATCATGATTGGAACAGACGAAGCGTTTGACGTAACAAGGGAAGCCTTTCGGACTAAGCAAAAATATTTAATATTTATATGAAAAAAACGTAAACCTATTCTGAGTCAACCGATCACAGACAAAGACAGAAATGCCTTGTACAGAAAATAACGGATGGGGATGGAAACATCTGAAGCCGGTGTCAACAATATTGTGGTTTAACAACTCTGTGCATTTTGTTTGAGGGGACTGGTTAAACATTATAATCTGAAATGAGGGATGTTACACTATATAAAACTGTGAATGGTCTCAATTATCTTGAACTCAATGAAAGGCAGTCAAACACAAGACAAAGATATATTATAGATAAGAATCCTAAAATGTATGAAAAAAACAACAAAGAGAGCTATCCACGTGCTATCCACAAACGGTTTTCTGAGCTAAGACCAGCATGCTGTTGTCAATGTAAAGATCCTTTCTATATATCGCCTAACACAATGCCAATCTCATCGACATACCCAAAATGGTTTCGGGTATACCTCGTTGCAAATAATACAACTTAGATGAATCATGGAAAATAATGTAAAAAGCAATTATTATAAAGATAAATAATTTAACAAACATATGTATGATGAATCATGGAAAATAATGTAAAAAGCAATTATTATAGAAAGAAAAACAATTTAACAAACATATGTAGCGGAAAGTGTCTAAGTCAGAAGCAAAGAGACAAAAATATTACCAACAACTGATTTAATTCAAATTTCAGGCCACTCGAATGTCTTTTCTATAAGCAACAACCCAAACATTAGTGCAAAAAAGCAACGACCTACTCAAGTAATAATACTGTTAGCCATCACCACCCTCGCAGCAAAGAAATTTCACGCTGAAAATCAGTAGGAATATTGATATATGGACATAAGCTTTATCAATGAGATTTAGTTAGGGTTGAATTGTTTACTTATCTATTGTCCAATCATTATTTTGATGTTGGCAAGGGTCTTACTGTTGCTATACATGCAAATGACCGCCCTGTACACTGTTTATGGCCGTCAGTGTTATCTCCCAAATTAAATGAAAACTTGTGGGTGTTATAAATAAAATATATGCATAGTTTGTTCGCTGGATTAATGATGTATCATGCATTGTATAACTTTATTTAATGTATAAATCTCGTGGTAATTATACTCCTTGTGGTATATCATTGATACACGTACGTACTATACAAACTATATATATATATATATATATATATATATATATATATATATATATCTTCAAAGAACATAGTAAATTAATTATTTAACTTTACTAAATTTGTAGATTTTGATCTGTTGTTTGCTGAAGTGCGTAGAGTCGTGACTCTTCTATACACGTTCTCTGTCATTGACTCTCTCTCTTTTGTCTCTCTCTCTCCCTCTCTGTTTATCTCTCTCCCCCCCCCACTCTCTCTCCGTCTCAAACATTCGAGTCCATAAAGAGCAACGATAGTAAGTAGAATGCGTGTCAAACGTCAAAACACTTTGCAGCACATCAACACCAGTGTACTAATCTTCAACACACTAACAGTACTACGAGTGTATAAAGTTGGCTGTTTGCAAGTCAGTTTTGAGATACACACACCAATCATACTTCGATGCTATAAGTGTCATAAACATGGCCATCATGAAAGTCAAGTATATGGCCGTTGCGGATATCATTCTCATCGGGAATCAAAGTATAGAGCTACTTTGCATTGCGTCAAATGTAGCAAGGGACACTGCACTGATTCCTTGGGTTGTGAAACTTGTAAACAAAAGAAGGAAATGCAAAGGGGAAAGCACACTTCTAACATTTCTTATCCAGAGGCCAGAAAGCTTGTACAGGCGTAAACACCCTTTTCTATCCTAGCTTTCTCCACTATAGTGAAGAACAATCCCAAAAGGAGCTCAAACTCAGACAAAGCAACCTGATTAATCATCAAGCTCCGATACGCCCGATTACACAGCACAGACAAACATGGTATCTATTCAATCAACATTCAATAATTCCCCACCATCGAAATAACCAAATAGTGAAAAACGATATCATGATATAGGCAGCAACAAGGATCAGTTAACCCCATACAACTATATTATTGGTTCGAAGGCATTGAGTACAGGGATGGAGAGGAAACTGTTCCATGTGCTCCAGGTGGCTCCTGAACTAACACTAAATGAGTAAATCCTGTACTTCCTCCAGAAAAATATCATAAATAGCCTCAACGAAGGTTTAAACCGTCCTCCACAATCTTATCTTTACACTTATATTAAAGAACGCCCTCATATAATTGTACTATCAATGACTCAATGCCAACCACAATGATATTCTTCTGAATTTAAACGAACGTGATCCTATATTAATTTTTATTAAGAAAACATTTTTAAAAGATGCCAATATCATCTCACAGAAACACTACAACCTTTATAACACCTTTAAAAATAATGATATGGCCTCAGTATTAGTTTCTGTTGTTGTATCTAATTTAGTCTTTCATAGCGTCCAGTCCTCACCGAAGTGTAAAAGAACTCAAACTCCTTGGGCCACTTCATAATGTAAAGAGGCCATTAGACAACGCCGAGGAAGCACTGAGAAAAATAATCGTCATACGTCCGAAATTCAAGTGACATAATACCCGTGCCAATGATCGACGAACGATGTGAGAAAGAAAAGGCACATCATGGAATAAATGGTTCGTCGTTAAACTCTAGGTCTTCTATAAAGACAGTTTTAGACACGATACACACAACACTATGGAAAGTAAAGGCAGTTTTCTTCTCGACATATGAAATTGAACAATAACAATCTTAGTTTGAAACGTGACATGGCAAGTATACTTCCTGGCCGTTTCTCGAAAATGTCCTCATCATCTAATTATTCAGAAGCCTTCTGAAGAACTTAAGGTCAGAAAGAAAAGTCACGTTTAAAATTCACATTCAACAACTCGAAACGTTATAATCACCAATTCTCACCATGATACATTCGCTGTGCTTGATGAAATACATTACCAGTTTTTGAAATATCTTATAAGAACAATCATTGTCATCTCTTTGGAATATTGTCAATCATGTATGGATGATTACTAAAGTACTAAAGGTTTGGAATGAAGAAAAAGTAATATCAGTTACCAAACCTAGTAAATACAGCACAGATCCTATGAACAATCGCCCCTTTGCATTAACAGTTATGTGTGCTGAACAATGGAACAAATGACCAATTCTATACTTTTATGATAATTGGAGGGTAATAATTGAATCTGACCTTTCCAAAGTGGTTTTCGATTTGGCCGCAGCGCCAATATCCATTTTTCCATTGGAAACATTTATTAGCGACACGTTTTGACCAAGAAGCAACATTTAGTAGATGTTTGCGTGATTGAGAAAAGTTTATAATTCGGCATATAACTACGGGGCACTGAAATACCTGCACGATCAGGGTTTAAAAGGACGTATGTCCGCTTTTACACCAAAATTGCTCTCAAAAAACGAATTAAAGTACGAATATGTTTTACCTTCTCAGATATTAACGTAGACGTGATGGGTGTGCCCTAGCGCATTATATCTGTAACTCTTTTGATCATCAAAATTAATAGCATCACCAAATATTTAATTTGGCTCCTGGTGTGGATTGTTCTCGATACGTTGATGATTTCGTAATATGTGATAGATCAAGGAACACGCATACAGTTAAAAAACAAACACAACGCAATATAAACAATATACAAACTTGGGCAAATGCCAACGGTTGCAAACCTTCAAAGGAACAAATAGCATGCTTGCGCCTTTGTCAGCTTCATATACACCACGAAGATCCCAAACGTACTTTCGGCGGTACACCGATATCAGTTTTTGAAGAAACAATGTTTATAGTTATTATCTTTGACATAAACGTCATTTCACAAACACGAATCATTAATGCTAAACGTTTGAAATTTCTGTATTTACTTAAAGTAGTAGCAAACACTGTGGTGCTGATAGATGAGGCATCTTCAATTTATAAAGTGAAAGATTATTTGCTCCAAACTGGACCATGTCGCTAAAGTGAAAGAACCATCTTAATTACATCGTAGAGAAATGTTTTCCACACAGTATGCTCTCATATTAGTATAATACCATATAAATCCTGAGATGTCATTGTGTTTGAACTAAAACATAAATTATTATATAAAACAACGAAATGAAATACCTTCCTTTGACATTAGATTATCATCTAGCCTTGACAGTACCATAAATCTATGTTGCTAAAATTCTAAAAACACGTAGTTCCAAAACGCCTCCTAGGATACCAGATCAATCAAAAGTACTTTTTATGCTACGCGATGGAACAAATTTTCAGACAAACTTTACATTCTTCCAGAAGTCTTATCATAAACTCCTCAACGAATGTATAAACTACACAATACTTTAAACGGCTATATCAATGGATGAGGAAAATACTGCTGCAGCTTTCGATATTGAATAGCACAACAAAATTGTTGCTTACAATATATTGTATGCAAATCAGCATCATTTTCTCAAACTTGTAGCTCAGTTACTACACAATTTATAATTGGAAACGAATTATTAACATAAAATATGATAACAATGCCGCGCCGAATAACTCTCCCACAATATAATATTGTGTTGATTATCTTGTCATATTGGTATTAAAGGTGATGGAAAGTAGATAGTGCTGATAAATTGGCCCAATCCTAAAACAATCTGAGGGTAAAATACCGTATACTGATTTTAAAACTACTATAAAAAAGTCTTTACGTCAGAAGTCTAAGATACCATGGCCTTACAGTGATTAACAAACTTCGTGCAGTCACACCAACCATAGGAGGAACACCAATCATATACAAAACAACCCGTATGGACAAGTAGGTCATTGAAACAATTAGAATTGATCTATATAACCCATTCCCTCATGCTGAAAGGCCTAGTCCCAACCGGGTGCGTTTTATAAGGCACTGTGTGATATAGTGTTTCTATCTCGAACCCACCCGAGATCATTAACTACAATGTGAACAACACGAAGGAACTCTTTAATACAAAGTCTCTTGCATTTTAAAATTCCTGAAAGAAGTGAACATTTATTTTAAGTCATAACTTGCATGCTACATCCTTGAGCTATGTTATGTAATGTATTTAAAGTCATTTATATTCGATACCGTTTCCTCTAAGTCTTCATTAACTTACATAATTTACAATTCCCGTTGATTTGGAAATCTTATATAATACCCTTACCAAGATTTCACTTTTAACTTTTTGATTTGTTTTATATCTGTCAGAAGTCTATTTAGTGCTTGTTGATCTGGATGTTCGTATCATGTAATTGCTACAATATTTATATTACAATATTTATAAGGGGCTCCGAGTGGCCGTGTAGTCTAAAGCGCTGTCCGTTAACGATCACTGCCGTCTCAAATCTGTCTGCGTGGGTTCGAGTCTAAGATTCGGTTAATGTAGTTATGTGAGAAAGCTTGCCAGTAGCTACTCGTGGGTCGGTGGTTCTTTCCGGAGATTTTTACCATTAATACTGGCCGCCATGTATAGCCTATATTGTGCTTAAAAATGGCGTGAAACCATAAGCAAACAAAACAAACAATATTTATATATATAGTACTTACTTTGTTTAAAGAAAATATATTGACAAACTTGAATGTATGCACGTCTTTCCAATGAATGTAAAACTCAGATTGAACAAAATAGTATATTAAGAAAATAAAAAAGTAATTAAAAAATTAATAATAATTTCTATATTCAAAAGCAAATCGTACATTTTGTTTTGGGTTTAGTATCTAATGTGTATTTAATAAAAGGAAGAAGCATACAAATGAATTGGTCCTGTGGCCATTGCAATCAGAACTCGTTATTTGTGCGACACAATGACTTGGTCATTGACCCTCCATCAAACTTTCTTGAGACTTTAATATCGGACTTTAATTGATTTTAAGTTAGATGGACCGGAATCCCAAAAATGTACACACCATCTCACAACGTTTCTACAAGTATATTTGAAATCGCAGAAATAAAATTATGTCAAGTTGTTGTAGAATAATTCTGGATAATTGTCATCACAAAATCAAAATTAGTATTTTTGTGTTTAGTACATAATACATTTATATCGTATGCAATATAATCATTGCGCGTAAGACATTTTCATGAACAAGCAAAATATTTCGAAATACTTCTTGTTACAACAACACAAACGTAAATATCTAATAATTCAGAAACATCGCTGGAAATTAGGATGGAGTAGCTAAAGTAAAATGTTTTTTTTGTGTGGAATAATCGAATCCAGTGTTGAAAAGTTATATTTATAATCTCAACGAGGGATATTGTATGTTAGAAAAACTATATCCCTCGTTTATGGTTAGCATTCATCACTCCCCAAACAAAAAAACCTTACTAAATAAATAACTAATATTGACTTATTTGTACGCACGTCCATTAAGGTGTGATATTTGAATGTTTTATTAATCTAACTAGTTATATGCACGATGAATTGTGTCCCACTTGGGAGAGACATCCACCGTTTTAAAAACTATCATTTGATAAAGATTGTTGACGGTCGCAGCCATGCCGCAGACAGAGTGAGAGAGATTATAAGTTAGTCAGTCATATTCGTGTTCTTGCTAATTTATGTCATTGATACCACTTGTACTACATAATGTGTATTTTCTTTGTTTTAATGTCCCATAAAATATGAGTGCTGGAATAACATGTTTTATAATAAATACCTTCCGATTGACTGGATTTCGTTTTGCGACAGTGTTTCCCTCTGACATTGCTCAAACATCTTATACCGGGGAATAATAGAGGATATGGAGAAAAAGCTGCCCAAACGTGTATCTGATTATTTTTAAGTACACTTACAAGATCACAGTCATGAGATACGTTTTATGAATGTCACATGATGTGGTCTCTATATTATTTTGGTGATGCAATATGAATCACAACTTAATATTGTGTAGACCTGAGCCATAAGGCGCCCACGACATACAAAATAAAATCCTATATAAAACTGTTTATTTATTATGAGGTCAAAAGGGAAAGCTGTTATGTTTTTTTGCTTCACAGGGACGAGGGGAAATGATATAGTTTGTGGCACATTTCGAATACTTTCACACAACTCTGACTGAAAAAGATGGCCTAAATGGCTTGTAAAGGAAATGTATTATTATTTCTAATATTGCTGACCAGGTTATGGATAGTACGTTTGCAGACACTTCACTCTCAAGATATCCAAACGTGATATCATGACATATTTGTCTGTTTTACTTTCAATCAGTTACACATTTTCACAAAACGTTTATCTATTATACTACCTTACACTTAACAAAATGTTTTATTATGTTAGTTTGCGGATTAACCAATATGCGTTTATCTTAATATTAATTAAGATTTTTCTTGCCATATTAAATGCTCAGAGCAGAGTTACATATTCCATGACCTCATTGATAAGCCAGAATATTTACGTGATGAATTACAATTTACGTTAATGTTACCACATTAAAAAGGACAGCGTTTTATTTGAAACAGTTGTGGTAATACTCGTTGGCAATTGTATGGTTCATTGTCAGGTATTTTGTATATATATATATATATATATATATATATATATATATATATATATATATATATATATATATATATATATATAAACCACTCTTACGAATTACAACTGGGTATGTGTATTAAATGTGGGATTGCTTAAACAGACTTGATTTTTATCGTTGGTATGTTTGTTGTCCATATGTCGAATTTATGGAAACTCTTTCAGGGATTTTCGTACTGATAAATGTCCACTGAGACTGCACACTACGTTATTGAATACAGATAATGAGCTACAACTACAATATATTCTATGAAAATGTTTAAAAGCAGGTGTAATCGACAAAGAAAACTCAATGCTATTCGCAACGTAATTGTTTCGTTGACGTTTTTTACAGCTGTAATATCTAGAATGGTGTTACACCATCGCTTTTAAATGAAACCTCAGATATCATATCAGATGTTATCGGGCATTCCATTATGGACTATTAAATCGTACCTGTAAACTGAATGGCGAGTACACACCTTGCCAGAGGGTGATCATGGTTGCGTATGATGGTAGCTGAAGCTCATTCGATAACAATTGTTCCACTTGCTAGATGAAGCCATGCAGAGAGGGGCGGGCGATGAGGGTTGAGATGGTTTAAAGTAATTAAATGCATGAATACGTTTTTGATAATTTCAATCTTAGCCGATGTTCACTGTTATTGAAGTTCATGTCTCCACTATTTAGTAACGGATTAATGTAATGTGCGAACGAGTACAAATTGTTACAAAGCATCGGCGATTTTTTCCATGGTAGATAGGAACATTACAAATAATCATCAATAGTCATATTACAATCCATATCATCACCAGGTATTATTTTATTAAGCTAAAACTTATTCACTCCTAATACCTTTACGTTTCCTTCTAAATATATTTCCAATTATTGTGTTAATTGCGTATAATAGATATGACATTTTTTGGTACCTTTCTAACCTCAAACAAATAAGCTGTGTAATCATGCTTAATACCAGTGTTATGAAAGACATGACAAGAGGATAAGGGCATTATGCTGGCGAAAATGTCGTTAGTTGTGCTTACGTACACATATATCCTTTCTATCATGTTCATACGAACGTCACTCCCAATAAATTTGTCTCTGATGCACTATATGTTTCAATTGGATTTGCTGTAGGTTTCGATTTATGTTGGACACACGAGAAACTTGTTATTAGAACGGTTTGATGACTACCAGTTCACGCATTTCTCACCCATTCTTTTACACTGTTATAATATATGTTACGTTTTGGGGCATGTGATGGCCTTGTGTTGTTCAGCCTTATCCTATGACCCGATTACACTATGATAAGACTTTTAATGACAGGTAGGATCTACCAAACACACATAAATGTACGTCCGTCATGAAATATGAAAGAGTTGTATTGAAATTTACCCAACCAGGGAAACTCGGCTTGATTTATGACTGGGATAGTATGCTGCCTATTTGAAGATATGGAGAATATCACAAACGGGATTTAACACACACATTGAACTACTTTATATTTAATTCGAGTGGTTTGTTTCTTCACTACGATATACAGCTGTCGGTAAAAAAAATACACGCACTATGTTTAAACGACACTAACACATTTATGAAGCTTTTTTTCAAATGTTCTAAAATAGCTAGCCAAAAACAAAAAATTAATCTCTTTGTGATTGCGTGTTTTGGTTCACGAGATATTATAAGACAAGGGAAGGAGATAAGTTTGAAACTGATACTCATGTGGTATTAATTCTTTCTAGATTCCTGCTCTTCTAAGTGCAGACGCAGAATTTTCTATTAATTTACAGCGAGGAGGTTTATAATATTATTGCCATGTTCATCTCATCTAGGGTCCGTTAAATCAGATATGGTCAGTTCGTCGATTACAAACAAAGTCATGCCTTCTGCCTGTTAGATTGTATTTATCCACGGTGGTATATTTGTCGATTTCATCGAAAACCTCACTGACTCCTTATTGTTAGACCCTAATGTAAACCGTGTGATCTCCCATTTAACGTTTTCTATTGCACGCTTAACATGTTACTTTGCCTTTTTTATGTTGGACGGAATTTTGGAATTTATTTGTCGAATGCTGTTTGCGGTGACAATCATATACGCAAATCTAGTTGTAAGGCCTTCGTGTCAGGCATTAGCTGGAATCGCAGTGTTGCAAATATGTGCTATTAAGACTCCATTAATAGGGATTGACATCTACGCCTAAATTTAAATTCTGCAACTCCCGTAGAGGTTAAAGAAAAAGATATCAGCAGCAGTGATACTACACCTTGTCATAGTTGAATTTAAAATCAACAAGGTTTTGAAAGTCTGCAAACGATCGTACTTATTACAGTATCCAAATTAACTGTAGCGGTTAGGTCGACTTTAAAATGTTCGTTTATGCTGGCCGTGCTAAGGACGATTACCTTGTAGCCAGATATTTCAGCCTCTCGGACAAACGCGGACGATGAAGCATACTATCTCACAGAGCGGTCGCCAAAGACGCAAGGACCACATATACTGATAGCGGGCGTGTCGTCTAAACATGAATGACCAAGTATGACAGTTCATTTCCACATTTAACCAATAGGGTTTCATTGAAGAAATCTTTTTGAGATTGCGTTAATGCCACATTTGACTAATATGCGCCAGTACTAGACCGTTCTCGCATTCCCGTTCCATCCACAAGCATAACGTTTAACATATACTGTTTTCGCCATCATTTGTGTTATACGCATTCGAAGTAAACTTTGATCTCGACGATACGGATGCACTCATTGGATTTGGTGATACGCGCAGTCTTATTATAGCAGCATAATCCTCGAGATTGTCCAGGTCACTGACAGCACATGATACAGCTTGGATGTGATAGGATATGTATAATATATCTTGGACAGTAAAATAAAATCCAGTTACTGACAGTTACATTCATTGCTCGTTCCAAGTTGCATAGATATACACAGAGATCGCTAAATGTGTCTGGTCCTATATGTGTGGTGGTGGTCGTAATTCCAAATTGCAAACACGTGAGCATAATTTGGTATGCAAAGTAATAATAAGGAATGTAGGACGTGTGCATAGAGAAGATTTATCATTAAGCAGTAACTTTTATAGGTCTGTGTATATCTTTTGACTTAAATTATTCTATATTTTTATATATTATCTAAACTTAAATCACTAAAAGCGGCATGCAGCAACAATCGTGATGTATGCTATTATTTATACCTTACTGCTGAACTCTAACAAAGGTTTCCTTGCAGGTTCATTATTGATTCAATTATCTGTCTCTACAGTATTTCTGTCCCTCGGGCTTTAAACAAAAAACTAACCATAAATATTGCAGTTTGGAGGTTATCGTTAACATTTTTAGAACGTACGTGATAATATTTATTGAATCTTGCCAAAATGAAAACTTGATCCTACTGAATGCGTTGCTATCATTTATTGCTAAAAGGTTTTATTGGAAGGCGAGACATATTAAATATTTATCAGCTTTGTATGAATGCAACCATAATCGAAACATGATTTATAATAGGCGTATTTGCAAGAAAAATCGATAATATTTCTAGAGCTTTTTACTTTATTAGCAGATAAGCACAGGTAATTAGGTTGATGGGCACAGACAATTCGGAGCTCACTTCTACATTTTAAACTTGTATCTGTCCGTCAATACATTCTTAAAATGTGACGCAAGCACATCAAGATTCACTTATATCGAAAATAAACATTCCAATTGCAGTACCGAGTCCTTCAAGGATTTTACGAATGATTTTCGCTGATATTTCTAGTTAGTTTTAGGAGATGATGTCATATTTTTAAACGTTCAATTTATTAATAAGCCGACATTGAATAACTGCGTTAGGTGAATTCCAAAAACTTATACTTGTTTCGACGTCACCAGTAAATATTGATTTTCGCCGTTCAAGCTCTCTTTTGTCATCTTTTTCTGCTTGAGACAATATCTTATTTGAATTCTGTTTCATAGGTGTTCCATCTATAATATTAAGGTGCTGATTGGTCTTATTTATTTGCTTAGGAAAACCATAAAACAAGTAACTATTTTCTAATATCAGCAGTTTCAGTTTAGATGTGAAAATTCCTTGACCAGAGTGTTTACTACTTTCAAATTCCAACTGTTATACCAAAGTCACCATAGTTATATCACATTCTATTGTTTACATCGTCGCTGTGTTGGACAGATACACCAATATCTTCTGAATAAATAACATGTCTATCTCTACCGAAATAATATTCACTAGATAAACATTTTCTGATTAACCTTTTGATAATTTTAATATGAAATAATAAAAATGTGAACAAGTTTAATCTTGGAATATGAAAGAAATTTCTCTGTTCATAACTTCAATAGTATTTAGAGGTAATTCAGAACCATTTCCAAAAGCACAAAAGTCGATTTATTCTTTAATTGACTTCCTAACAAAACGTAAATGCAAATGAACACCCAAATTATAGTCCTTTCCTGTATCAAACGTGCTAAACGAATCATATTATTCAATGTGTTTTGAAATCTTTTCAATTCCGCTTGACTTTCAGGGCTGTAAGAAGAATATTGTAAATGTTGGGGTATTTATAACTCACCTGCTTGAAATTTGACCGTTGATCAGACTTGAGGGTTCAGACAAAACCACTAAATGTAAAGAACTTTATCAAAGCTTTTCCAGTAATGATTGCATGACTTGGTGAAAGGTAAGGGACAAATAGAGTCTACAATTATTATTTTACAATTGTTCATCAAATACACAAATAGGTAGCTCGTGTGACTTTTGTAGTTTATGATTGAGTTTTCCTACCTATGACAAGCTATTCATGATCATCAGTACTATTTGTAAGATCCAACTAATATTAATAATTAAAGATCTTGCGATAAGTTTAATGCACGCCTATATCACAAGGAAACATAATGAGCTAAATTAAGTATTTCCTGCCAATATGGCTTAGGAACGACAGTTTGATTGATCTCTTAACTCTTGTGTTAACAGCTACTTCTCATAACGACTAAATTGTTTACAAAATAGAAAGATTGGACTTGTGTATCTTCGTTTTCACCAATATTCCCAGGAAACATACAGTATATATCATTATCGTGTTCCTGTTCGATAAGGAGTAATTTTCCCTTTCCATTTTGCTTAGGATATATATAATGAGTTGTAAAAAGATGATCATTATAACCAATAACTATTGATTGGTCAATAAAAGGACACATCCATTACGTCCGTTGGCCATATTTCGGGTAACTCTGTCCTATAATCTTGAAGTAAGATACGTTTAGAAGTTATCACATGTGTTATTAAACTTCCCCTGATCCAATGCATGATGGACTCAATGATATAAACGTTTTGTTTTTCTAGAATGAAGACTGCTAGTTTCATGTGAAACTTGCAATTTAGGGATACAGCGCTTTTGCATTAATAATTTGCCATTCATTGCAGGGGCACGTTTATTAAGCGATAAACACAAGCACTTGCCAAGTCTTATATGAGATATCGAATCTTTTTTAGGTTTCCTTGGATGTAAGGCATTGCATCTTGTTCCTATGTCATAATGAGGCGATTCTCTTTTTTCTTTCTGCTTAGGATATATAGAATGAGTTGTAAAAAGATAATCATCAATAAATATTGATTGATCAATACATGGACACATCCAATCTGTTCGAAAACCTAATACATTTGTCATCTTAAGGAATAATGTCCTAATCAATATTGTTCTAATGACGTCCGTTGGTCATAGCTCTGGCAAGTCTCTTGTCTAATCCTTAAGTAAGATTGATTTAAAATATATCATATTTGTTATATGTCCTCTAATCCCACGTCATGTTAGTAGCATCCCGAACTCAAAGATGCACATGCCGTTTTGCTGGCATCAAGGTTGCAAAGTCTCGGTTGAATAGAACGTTTTAGGGATACAACACATTTGCCTTGATAATTTGCACTTCATTGCCGGGGTACGTTTGTTAAACAATAAACACAAGCAGCTGTTGGCATGATAGGGACTGATACGTTGAGATAGCATATGACGTAGAGTCGATATAGTGGAATTTTCTTGGATGGTAGGGAAGTCTGTAGAATATTATAATCATTTCAATGAAGAATGCAGATGTTTGATATAAATTAAATTCAGGGACATTCAAAGTGAAAGCGTACATTTCCAAGAATAATCAAATCAACAGCAATCTAGTTTCCTTACTTCACGAGGTTAGAAAAAGATATATTTAGTCTGCTTGTTCTTCATCCAGAGGCATAAATACCTGACTGTAATTTGTTCCATTTTGAGTGATATTTGAACCAGCTCAAATGACAAATCATTATTGCTATAGTGTACTAAGGCTGTGAAATATGGTTTTCATTCTGATGACAGATATTCTACCTACGCAAAAGTAGTGTGGTTACGATTGATTTAGTAACCGAAAGGTGTTAGATCTACACTGTCGTTGATCATCTTATTTTCTTAATTCCATGTTTATGTTATAACAAGATCTATCCTGTCCGTTGATAAAGTTAAATGAATTTTGCGACATTCGAACTTTGAAATTCAGCAAGGTTGTCTAGACTTATAATGTTAAACCATCTTGCAAAGAATGAACAAATAATACTATATTAAGTCTTGTAAAAAATGGACATCTTCGCTGATTGAGTATTTGACCAGAACTATTTCATTTTATGAGACTCGAGCATAAATGGATGCCAGCTTCTATGACAAAATTACATCAACAACTTATTCAAAAGCAGTTGAGGGAATAGTAATGTAGCTAGAATCTTGGCGCGAAAAGGAATGAAATAGAGGGGTATTTTTATTTCAACAAAACTAAATACCTGAAAAAAATTTAAAATTATTATGCATGGGTATTGGTTTAATGCAAATCAGCAAATCATTGATATTAATTTATTAATATACTTTTAATTTGTCTTATATTACAAAGATGTATTTTAATATGCACACTGCATGCCCTAAAATCCCCGATTTAATTTAAGATTCAAATGAACATAATGTATCCTTGCTAATAGACATTGTCCAATTTTGTAAGAACTAAAATTATTATGTTTCATTAATTTCGTTCTACCCTAAAATCTCAAATTTACCTTCGGAGTCCACACAAATGAACGTTATCATTGAGAACAGAAACTAAACAATTTGTAAGAACTAAACTTATGATATTTCATTTATTTCACTTTTCAGGACTCATTTACACTCAGTGTCATCTGTATGTGCCAAGATCAGATTTACTTAGTGCAAATGAAATACTTCCAAACAATATTTCGTGCAGATAAGACTAATACAGTTATTATTGCGGGAGTATTTCAAAATGACTGGATGTAACCTATAACGAACTCTGTCTAATGTAGATCCTGCAGCGTCTTTACTATCTACCTTTCCAATTTATTTACTTTATTTTACAACATAGCAATCGATATGAAACGTGGAAAAGTCATAGGTATTGGAGAACGAGTTATGATACAATAATATATATTACATTATGTCACATTTTTAATATATTTCCAATACTTTTAGTACCATCTTAAATTATGTCTGCAGTACACAGAAGAGCTGATATAGCATTTTAAGGCAGATACCATATTATAAGGGCGAACTTATTTGTGTACGTTTAAGACACGCTGTAAAGGCACATGTTAGTTTGACAAAGGTATATAGACAAAATTATAATAGCAAGGCAACTTCTGTTATAAACGATCTAAATGATATCGTGGAACGTTTTCGCTAGTCATCGAGTATAAAATCATTTTGTCAAACGTAGTAAATGTTTGCCTGACAATTACTACTGAAGTGAAGTGTCACCCTATGCTGAATAAAATTAAATGCATACGTGTGAAGGAGAAAAAAGTATTTTCCAAAACTCAAAGCCACAATATGAGAAAGATAATGTAAATTTATGAAATAAATTATTAATGAAAAATAATGATGTATCAACACAATAACTCATGCATTCAACCCACAATCTCGCTTCACAACTATTCACAATTCAACAATAAATTAAATATTAATAGAAAATAAACACAGAACCAAGGAATTTCCTGGACTAAACACAGATCCAAGGAACCTTTACAAAAGTTATATTAACGCAAGTATAAATTGCGATAACAAATACAAACATCAAACTATACTATCGCACGTATGGATTGCGACAACTAGCACACACATCTACATGTATTTAATCAAGTTGCTAACTGTTATTGAGATTCATGTAATCCCTTGAAATACTACTGTGATTCAAAGTAACTATGTAAATATAACAATGTATTCAATTGTAACTACAATTGAAACACACTTATGCGTCTCGACCCTGTACAACCGTACGATTCACCAACTGTTGAATCGCCGCCCAGCTTCTCCGAATACCTAGGGTTGGCACAATACTTTTATCGGCCACTTGCCCTTCACGGATCCACCACAGTTATACGTACAGACAGCATACAGCATCTACTAGAACCATCGGTCCCAAATACCTAGATGCTACCCCGGACGTTTACACCTCTAGACTGCTCCGACACTCGGACATTTAGACTTCTAGATTCCGGATATTTACACATCTTGACAGATGTAGACGGACAGACAATCCGACAGATAGGCAGTCAGATACCTCAATTTGATTGCACAATTAAACAGATTAATCACGGCACAATCAATCACATTCAGCTACAATTCAGCTATATTCAGATACGTTCAGAAACGTTCAGCCACAATTCAGAGACGTTCCGCTACAAATCAGCTACAATAAAGAAACCAAACTAATAATAGTTGTTTCTAAAACAATCTAAAACTTAGATTACGCTATTGCATTTAAAGTCTAATAGTGACAAGTAATTCAAAATATTCCACGTTTTAAATCTGCATTGTAATTGTAATAAAGGCATCATTACATGAAATGATAAACTGAATAAAATTCACAATAAAACGAAATATAAATTTAACACTCACCCCTTTGGCTGGAGAAAGAATGATGAGCTATCTCTCCTTTGATAAGATACTTTTGGACTCGTAATGTTATCAGAAATATTCTGCCTTATATATTCCAAATAGGTGAGCAGAATTCACGGCAAAATTACCGTGCACCCCGTGATTCTAATGTTCCTGACTTCCAGTGATTTGTAGTCAGGCACATGCAAATCGTTACACGTCGCTTGCCTTGAAAAACACTTATTCACCCCAGGTAACGCATGTACGACGAAACAAAAAAAAATGGTGAAATTAGTTTGTAATTCAAGAAGAAATAAATTTAATTTTCGCCTAATTTTCTGTGACAACCATATGTTTTTTCATCAATACCTTTGATTTAAATATTTAGGTAAACAATTCAATTTACAATTCGTTTGCACATAACTTAGATCTTGTTTCATGCGTCATTGGCAGTTATTAGTCCAACTAAAGACGTTGGAAATGTCCATTTAATTTGGTGCGTCACACATATTGAAAAAAACAACAACAAACTTTTAGACTGTTTCTTGCTCAAATATCAATGTTACAAAATGTGCCACTAGTAATAAAAGAAAGATGCTGGCATACATGTGTAAAAAACGCAGCTTGCACGAGACCTATATGATCAATCAGTAATTTATAAATCATTAGGTTGGCTACAATACAATATATTGCAATATTTACAATCTATTGTATTGGTGGAATTACAGCATTATTACAACATGCCATCCCAGTTATCGATTAAAATTGAAATTTTACATCTGCTACAACGAGTACGTTTATAGTCAGTCATTAGAGACGTCGATGCCAATACAAACACGTATTTTGAATAAATACATTACCTAAATTTCGCTGTTTGAAAGAGCAATGTTTCTAAGTTGGCAAATGAAAAGTGTCTTCTGTTTCCTCATCAGCATGATTCTCTTCATAGGGAACTTGATGTCTGTCGGTAAGTATATGCTATACAAATTTAAATTATGAAGGTAATGCAATTTGATTAAGTTAATTCAGATTCCACAATCATACTTGTAACGCAACGTAAATTAAGTATTATAGAAATAGATGTCTTTATGCAATCGTTTTGTTAATTTAAATATGATCTATTATAATATTTTATGATTTACATGGATGCAAAAAGGTTTATGTTCTGGTAAGGGAAATGTCTTATCTCTTAATGAATTGGATTTGATATGATCATTTAATTCACGACTCCTAAGCTGACGATATTGATGTTAATAAGTATGATATTATTCCATAATGCAAAATCTCTTTAAATATTATCTTATAATGCAAGGGAAGGACATTAGCTATACTGAGAGATGATGCATTTGCTAGAGAATAGGAAGTAGATAGTATAACTTCTTATTAAAAGTGGTTGGGGAGGGACTGCAAAAAGATATTAACAACTCTATACCTAACTCAAAAATAACGCGACAATGAGGTAATTACAAATAAAGAATTTCAAATAGCTCTCTAAGCCTCTTATATAATATGATAGTGTTGTTACCCAATATTGAATTAGAGTGTGTTATTGCCAAATATTATTAGTAATGACGTCTACATAACGCCACATCAAAAATGTATTATATATGGATTATATGGAGAACATTTCGAACGATGTTTCTGATAGACATGTACAAATATAAATTGAATTAAAAAACAATTGTTGATCAAGAAAATTCATCTCTGCCCAAAATAATATGTACAGTTTCATCGTGTGATACCAATGTTCAAATAAACTATCGAATGCTAGTACATTTTGTAGTTGTATCTTAAACTTTATTTTACACACGAATGTTAAAGTGCATTTGAACAAACACATTACTAAAATGTACTACTCTTAAGAATCTAGCAACAATAATGGAATTCCTACAGGTATTGTCTCAAACATACACACACACAGACACACAAACACACACATCACTTACTGTTTAATTCCCATATATGTGTGTGTGTCCGCGCGCTTCAGTTCACGTCATTATTTTTTCATACAGTGACCAGAGAGTTGAGAAACTTTCATTACTATTTTAGTCATCTTTAACGCACTAGATCCTGAAGATTTTGTCATTAAATTGTTTTTTTTAAAAAAATAGTTACTGTTTAAATATTTACATATTAACGAAAAAAATGAGTTATGTAAACAAATCAGATCCTGCTTACGTATGAATATCTTGTCTCAGTCCATATGTCAATTAAGATTAGGAGTAGTTGAATCCATATATTAGTTTTTAAAAAATATAATAATGAACAAATAATGACAATAGATTGATGCTTACATGTCTTTAAAATACTATTACCTTACTTTCCCTAAGTCAAGATTTGGAGCAGTGCCTAATTGTAATGGCTAACGAATATAATTAGCTTTTAAGGAAAATATTTTTTCTCCCTCAGCTTTTAAAATGTAATGTATTGTTTAATGAAGTTCACAACGATTCTTACGCAGCAGTACAAATCCTGTGCCTCTGACAATAAGATCAAAACGTTTGTCAATGGTTATGGTACGCCAATTATAGGCTGGTGATCTTTGCTCAGAAACAATGATAAAGAGAAGTATGGTTGCTTTGACGAAAGCTAAATAATGAGTGTAATTTTACAAATGTAATTTTATCACTAGAGATAATCATATTGTTTAATTAATGTGCTATTGATTTAAGTATTCGTAAGAAAGGGTATGTTGAATGCCTAAACCAAACAAATGTCAACCATATATATTATCATTAATTAAAAACAAGTTGAAACATCCTACAGATGGAGGAAGCAGGATACTTTAGCAACTGAGAGCCTGTTCTCGTTTTTTCCAGTTTACAATTCTCTGCTGTTTTCGGTGTGTGGCGCTATGTTACACAGATGTATGGTAGTGCTGTATTAAAGATTCACATTGTAACCCGGTAAGGTTGATTCGTATATCCCTTGAATCACTCATGCTTGGAAACATTAACTCAGTTAAATCATTTACCAAATACATGGCTATAAATATTTTAATATGTATTTGTTGTTAATTAGTACTGGCTGTGAATGAGGCCATTTTATGACATACCACATACTGTATATGTTGCAATACAACATCTTTTCATCCTCCATATGTGTGTCATAACATAGGCTAATAACATGATTACTTTCTCTTAACGCGATTCAGGCTAGGCCACGTAAAAAAAACATGAAATGGCTGCAAAATTCTTGATTTCATCCCATCTAATATTATGTTGATTCAACTATGGGATACGGTTTTTTTCTTGTTGTCTTTTCATGGTTTAACGCCATTTATCAGCACAATATAGGCTATACATGGCGGCCAGTATTAATGCTGGAAGAATTACACGGAAAACACCGGAAAGAACCACCAGCCCACGAGAAGCTACTAGCAAGCTTTCTCATATATCTACATTAGCCGAATCTTAGATTCGAACCCACGCAGACAGAGGTGAGACGGCAATGATCCGTAACGGACAGCGCTTTAGACCACACCGCCACTCGGGGCCCCTAGTAAAGCATACGGTAAATTTATGTATTTGTCATATGGGGTTGAATTAGCCTATTTAATAAAACGTGTCCTGTTGGTATTGCTAGTGTAATTGTAAACGTCTGTTTCCAAAATCGAAAACGTTCCTTTTAGTCTTAGAATACGGACTACGCTTTTCAGAAAACAAGTTTTCAAATAGTACATATAATGATCTAATTTTGACAACATGATGAAAATGAAACCTCAGATTTTCGTAATTTGCAAAGAGCCGATTAGGGAATAAACGCGACATAAAATCGAAGGAAGAATGAAATTTTCAGCTGTAATACCATTTATAAAATATAAAGCTTAGCAAAATTAATATTTTGCCAAAATTTTTAATTTAGAAATTTAGGAAAGAGTTCTAACAATTATTTTGCAACTTAGACTTTCACAACAGAAGTCATCGCCATACACAGGACTACGACGAATCCGATTAAATAAATCTAGATAGAGTTGCCTCGATGTGAAAAGTTTAACTTCTGAAAGAGATATTTTACAACACAAAAGGGGATTAACTCAAAGAATTGGCTTCCACTGGATCAAAGCAGTTGACTTTATTTCTGGTTACAATTCCTGTAGGTGAAGGAATTAGTGTTTTATAGCAATAATATTACGATGTTCTGCAATATAGCCTCAAGTAGTATGTTTATCTGATGTTGTCATCAATTTCAGTGTAAATTCTGTTTTGTCTAAACAATATGTAATGTAAGATGACACGGTAAGGGATGAATATAATATGTTTACATTTGTAATAGTTAACAATATTCATGATATTGTAAAAGCAAGTGTTAATACATAATATCGGCCGAGAATCTGAATTATGAATGAAGGATCTGAATTACATATATTCGATAAATGTTGACATGTTAAAAGGCCCTAAATAGTCAAAACAGCATATTATTACTTTTTCTAATCAAGCACTAACATTGCTTGTTTTAATTTACCTGGTCATATCCTGTGCAGTGATTTAAAGAACCTGCTTATAAAAATTCTATATTGCACTCTGTTACAAAGACGACTTTGCACTCTGTTACAAAGATTTAACTAAAGCATTAAAGATAATGGATCATGCATTGATATGAACTAAAAAACACCGTGAAAACGAAGCTGATAACAAATGTTTTTCGGTTCATAAGTCAATTAACGTGAATGTAACGTACATTCGTAAGCTGCCCAATTGCAATACAACTTTACATAATGAGAACGCAATTAAATCTCCTTAATAAATTAAGTAGACTATTCCTTTAAATCATAATGTACATGAATATGTGATAATGTAACTCTGTCCATACCTTACATACAACCAATAAGCAGAAGGAAAGCAGTTGACTGACATATCACTAATTGACTTTTGGCCATCACATTATTGCATGAACTGCATGCTTTAGACACTACAGTCATTGAATGCAAAGTGGAAACCTCCTGTGGTGCAATAATACTTTGAATTTGTTTAATTATTCGTTCCCATATTTCGAGGATGTTAAATATTGTGCGTTTCGCATTATTTACAGTGGAAGTATACTTAATTCGCCATGGAAGACATTCGGCTTTATTACTTCGGTTAATCATTCGTAATGAAGAAGAGATGCATTTTAAACATATCAATTTATGTGGGGTAGGGTTTGGAACAGAGAGGTGGCATTGTTTATGGATTTTAATAATACACATGTTGATGAAAACAACAAAAGAAAATCAATGTTTGCCAAAAGTTAAAAGAGAGAACTATATTTGATTACAAAAAGAAGCGAAGCAGATGTTTTGATATTCTTTCAAAATTCAGACCATTGCAGATTTGATGAAAATGATTAAGCGAAATGTACGCTTGTGAGTATGTCCACTTGCAGACCAATGTATGTGTGTGAATTAAAACGAACCTCAAAACCATCTTTGCTTAACCTTCTGTTAAATGAGAAATCTGGTCTTGATCTCCAGAGTGTAAGCCGCTCCAGTAACGTGTATCGTCCTTGCTTTATGAGGTTTTAGATGCAGTTAATTGGTTCCGAAAACATTCATTTAATTGTAGTGTCCATTAATCCAAATACTTACTTCTGTAATAATGCACTAGGGATTATGTAACTTGGAAAAGAACGTGGAAATTCAATGACACATCGTTTTCTAATTTTCGATTAACGCAACGTTCTGCTTAGTTTTATTTTACAGCTTTGTTTTCATAAAATGTTCTGTTTTCGGTTGGTTTTTAATACCTAGCAGCAATTTGTATACGTTTATTTATACGAAATATATAATCACACATTCATATGTATTTATAAAACCATCAATCACTTAACTCTATATATCTTTCTATAAGATACATTTCTGCGCACTGACACGACGCAGCTGTAAGTATATTTAAATATGTGATCGGTGAGACACATGTGCCAAATGTGGCAGTAATGTTCTTAATAATTGTGATAACATAAACGAAATTATATTTGAGCTTTAAATATAAAATTACTTATGAAATGTGTCAGTCGTATTTTTTTTTTTTGACGCATGAATATTTACCCATAATTTGTTGACATAAACAAGGAGCACGTTGAATTAGTCTCCTCGTTTCAAACTACGAATGGTGATGACTGATTAGAAAGGATCGTCTTATGCAAAATGTAGACTACAAAGAAGCATAATATAATTGTTTTGATCCACGATAATGGCACAAAATGGCAGAGGTCTAAGCAATTAGGGTTACATGATAAGAATTATTACCTCAGTCGATCTTACCGAATACGTGGTTGACTCATGCGCTGAGAGAAAATTGTTTAAAAATGTTCAATATTCACGGTTGTATTTTTGAAAAACTCATAAAATATGCTAGCGATGTTGAATGTCATGTTTGCAAACGAATTTTGCACTTTAAATGAAATATCTTGTAGCAATACGCGGTGAGCCTCATTCAGGAGAGAGAGAGAGAGAGAGAGAGAGAGAGAGAGAGAGAGAGAGAGAGAGAGAGAGAGAGAGAGAGAGAGAGAGAGAGAGAGAACTTTAATTTGGCATGTTCCGCTCAAGCAATTCTTCGGCGTGATTTGGTTCATGTTAACCTTTAGTAATTAATGAACATTATCTATAAAATCATTCAATATGTCGTTAAAATTTTTGGAATAAATTTTATAAGATATTCTGCTTTCATAAATACTAAACGTCTACAGTTTGAACTGACGATAAATTGTGATATGCTGAAATGTATGTAGATGATCATTTTGGGGGGATTTCGCAAATGCCGTTTTGTTTCCTCAGAAGAATTACTCCTGTTGGAACATAATTAACTATGAAATATTGTCATTTTTAAAACAATACAATACAATGAAGATGTTAAATTACATAGTAATGATCATTGGTTGTTTTGTTTCCTTCTTTATTTCAGCAACAGTGTGTGACACCGAGCTTATTTAAAATCATTTACCTTCTGAAGACGTGATGAAATAGAATTGCAAATATATTTATTAGAAATGGATTTATAATCTATAAATGACTTCTTACACTCGTCTACAGATATCCTGAAAAGTAGATGTAGTACGTGGGAACAGGATCTCGACTCGGTGAATAATCTCGATGCATCTGTTTTCTTGTGGGAACGGAATGACTGCCCGAATTACGATTGTGCCATCTGGTGCGACATGGATCCATCATGCAGGTCCTTCTTCCACAGCCCTTCTCTGGAAAAGTGTCTGGCATCCTCATCATTCAAACGTAGAATCCCCACAGATAAAGCGGGGCAGCAAGGATGGATCTACTACACTAGTATGTAAATTACCGAAATATATTAACAATATAAAACTTGTTTCGATTGAAAACGTTTGGATGTAATTAATACACTAGTATATTAATTACTGAAATATATAATAAATATAATACTTGTTCCGATTGATAAAGTTTGAATGGAATTACTACACTAGTATGTTAATTATAGAAAGATATAATTAATATAATATTTACTTGTTTCGATTGTAAAAGTTTCACATTACAATGTTATCCTATATATTGAATGTTGTAAATATTCTATATTACTGCAATTCTAATAGATTATAAGCTTGAGTAATAAAATCGGTTGTGTACATAACATAGTTACTTTGATTGGTTTAAGACTAGCATCATTATCGGAAGATTCTATTAGACTAATGATTAAAGCAATCTGTGCAGCACGTAGACCTGTTACACAAACTGATCAAGACCTATATCATGATGCCACCACTCTAAGAAATAACCCATTATTACGATTTATGGACGGTGTGGCACTATTAACTAAAAGGATATAAGATTGTTATCATGGTGATAAAACGTTTAGACGACTGATTTATAAAGTTAGTGATGGACATAGTACCATTAACATAAAGAATTTAAGATCTATCCTAAAGCTGCTCACAATGTATAGCAATAGTCGCTCTAGCTTATACCTAATCAGGATGTATTCTTCAAAGATACGATTTGTCGTTTTTGGTCCAAATATATAATTACAACCAATATTTTACGAAGACGATTGCAAAATATGTATAAGGTGTTAACAAGGCATAAATTCTGATGATATATGGATACACCCGTAGACTAATGTTCGCATTTCTATTAAGGTCATGAACAAATATTTTCATGACCATTAAGGTATTTTTTATACCTTTGAATTGTAGTTATATTCTTTGGATGACGTATCATTCGTTTACATAGTATGGCCTTATGAAGTTCCATATCTTGTAACCTTGTCGCTAGGTGCTTGATCACTATTTCAAAATTGACATTTTACACAGATAATACAAATGTACGAAATTTTGAAGTTCGTGGTTTTAAAAAAACTGTCGGGGAAGTTAAAGGTATTATATTGTATTGACATTCAAACGGACGAACTAAGTCACAGACACTATCTTCAAAAGTACGTTCAGTAAAGAATATAATAATTTGAATGTTCATTTAAGTGTTCTGTCTAACAGATTGCAATATTAAATTATAAACGATTTATCTTTTAAATACATTATATCAAAACATAAATTAATCGATCAATCAATCGATCAGTCAGTGACTCAATGTTTTGTTCTCCAATTAATTTTGTACCTACATGTCATGCATAAATACAACTTTTGTATCATTACAGACACTACTTAAACATTTGAAACAAAAAAACAATATGCAGGGACCATTCATGTAATATTGTCTGTTTAACAACTTTCTTGACATGCGTTTTTAACAGAAAAACAACGTTGCGGCGAAGGTTATATTTTTAACCAGTCACTGGGTCTGTGCTACAAATTTTATTCAATCTCTAAAACTTTCGACAACGCCATGATTGCATGTGAAGCGGAGGGAGCGAAGTTGATGATTATCAAGAATGAGGCTGAATTTAGATTCATCCAACAAGGTATTCAATTAAATGATCTCACAATTTATATTTATAATTACATAATTGGTACATTATAAATTATCCAAGAAGGTATTTCATTAAATGATCTCACAACTTACATTTATAATCGCATATTTGGCACATTATAAATTATCCAAGAAGGTATTTCATTAAATGATCTCACAACTTACATTTATAATCGCATATTTGGCAAATTATAAATTATCCAAGAAGGTATTTCATTAAATGATCTCACAACTTACATTTATAATCACATAATTGGCACATTATAAAATATCCAAGAAGGTATTTTAGTAAATGATCTCACAACTTACATTTATAATTACATAATTGGTACATTATACAATATCCAAGAAGATGTTCTATTAAATGATTTCACAACTTATATTATAATCACATAATTGGTACATTATAAAATATCCAATTTCATAATCAAATCGTTCAGGGTCGTAAGCACTCAAACAACTTCCGCCATTCACACACTTTTGGAACCAAACAATGTGTTTTTATTCGTTTTCATTCATAATGTAACACATACTAACTTGTCAGGATTTGACTGGTGAAAAGTTGTGTTTGATAATTATGAAAATTAGAATTGAACCTATCAGTGCATTATATGCAGTATTGGCAACATAGCTCTGAAATATATTTCGAACTGAACAGGAAACGTTAAGTGCATAATTTTCATTGACTGTCTTGACATGCGGTATAAACCGTAACTTTACAAAAACGAATTGAAAATAAAAACAATATATGCTTCACCCACCTGCAGATGAACATGGAAATAATTTATAGTTGTTCTATATATTCTTCTACTGATCATTTCAAACCTATTTCTTTTTCAGTGCACTCTCTCCATCTCTCTTTCACTCCCTGTATATATGTGGAGTAAATTTAAACTTCTGTGAATTGTCGCATTTAGAGCAATTACATTTATTGCTAATAAACAATGTGCACGTCTCATATCATAGAGATTTCACATACACATACACTCATATATACAACATATTTAATGTATAAATACACATACACTCATATATACAACATATTTAATCGTAACATATAATAAAATACACATACACTCATATAGACAACATATTTAATGTATAAATACACATACACTCATATATACAACATATTTAATCGTAACATATAATAAAATACACATACACTCATATAGACAACATATTTAATGTATAAATACACATACACTCATATATACAACATATTTAATCGTAACATATAATAAAATACACATACACTCATATAGATAACATATTTAATCGTAATATTTAATGTATAAATACACATACACTCATATATACAACATATTTAATGTATAAATACACATACACTCATATATACAACATATTTAATCGTAATATTTAATGTATAAATACACATACACTCATATATACAACATATTTAATCGTAACATTTAATGTATAAATAAATTCTATTTACTTCATACACTCATATATACAACATATTTAATCGTAATATTTAATGTATAAATACACATACACTCATATATACAACATATTTAATGTATAAATACCCATACACTCATATATACAACATATTTAATCGTAACATATAATGTATAAATACACATACACTCATATATACAACATATTTAATCGTAACATTTAATGTATAAATAAACATACACTCATATATACAACATATTTAATCGTAACATTTAATGTATAAATATACATACATTCATATATACAAAATATTTAATCGTAACATATAATGTATAAATACACATACACTCATATATACAACATATTTAATCGTAACATATAATGTATAAATAAATTCTATTCACTTCATACGTTCGAGATTTAAGTGCCATATTACCTGGGCCAAAGTGTTTTGAACGATCTGAGAAATAAACCGCACATCATGGAATAAATGTTTCGTCTTTAAGCTCTAGGTCTTCTATAAAGACAGTTTCGGACACCATAAGCTAAGTAAATGGAAAGAGAAGCAAAATTATATCCGACATGTGAAATTGAACAATAACAATTTTTCTTCGAAACGTGACACGGCAAGTATACCTCCTGGCTGTTTCTCGAAACATTCCTCATCAATTAATTATTCAAAAGCCAACTGAACAACAAAAGGTCAGATAGAAAAGTCACATTTAAACATCATATCAATCAGCTTGGAAAGTTATAACCACTAATTCTCACTCTCACCATCAGAACTTATGGAGGCTTTAAAGAAGGCCAGTGATACATTTGCTGGGCTTGATTAAATACATTACCATTTAAAACATCCTCCAAAAACATTATTAGCATATCGTTTAACAATCGTCAATGATGAATGGATTATTGGTGCGTAAGGTGTGGAATGAAGCAACAGTACTGCAAGTTACCAAACCTGGTAAAGATATCTCAGAGCCTATGAACGAACAGGTTGTATGTGCTGAACAGTGGAACAAATCACTAATTCTCCGCTTGTACGGTACTTGGAGTCTAATAATTTAATATCTACTTTCCAAGGTGGCTTTCGATATTGCCGCAGCACCGATGACCATTTTGTTAGATGGGAAACATTTATTCACGACACTTTTGACCAAGAAGGAATATTTAGAAGCCGTTTTCTTGATTAAGACGAAGTATATGATACGTCATGGAAAGTACGGGATACTGAATGACCTGCACGATCAGGGGCTAAATGGCCGTCTGTCTGCTTTTATATCAAACTTTGTCTCAAAGAACGAATTAAAGAACGACTGGGTTGTACCTTCTCAGAAGAAGTGATGGGTCTGCCATAGGGCAGCATTCTCTCTGTAACTCTTTTTATCATCAAAATTGATAGCATCACCAAATATTTAGCTCCTAGAGTGGATTGATCTCGAAACGTTCATGATATGTGAGTATCTTAATATGTGATAGATCAAAGTGTACGCAATTAGATAAAAGATACCTACAACACTATATAAACAAGACTCAACATTTTGGAAATTCCAACGGTTTCAAATCTTCAAAGTCAAAAACAGTATGCATGTGCGCTTCATAGACACCATGAAGATCCCAAACCCACGTCGGGCGGTACACCGATACCAGTTGTTAGAGAAACAAATTTGCTAGGTATTATCTTCGACATAAACCTGAACGTCATTTCACACACAAGAAACTTGAATGCCAATGTTTTGAAGCCTCTGGATTTAATTTTGTATTAGTAAACACTCTGGTACTTATAGACGACGCATCTTCCAACTGGGACCATTAAAGACATCCCCATGTAAAAGGCTCCTCGCTAAAGCAAAAGAACCATCTGAACCAATGACATACCTTCGTTTGACATTATACAATCATCTAGCCTTGACAGTACAAAAATCGATATTGGTAAAATTAAGAAAACGCCTCCATGGATACTAGAGCAATTAAATTTACTTTTTACACTACACGATGGAACACATTTTGATACAAACCTTTTACTCGTCCACGACTCTTATCATGAACTACTCACCAAATTTATAATCTATACAATAATTTATACGGATATATCAAAGGATGAGGAAAAGCATTTCACAGCTTTCGATATTCTACAATACAGCAAAAATTTGCTTACCAAATGGTGCATCGATTGTTTCTGCCGAAATCCGAGCAACATACCTTGCTGGAGAAAATATTCCAAGGAAAAGTATTCTGATCAGCATCGTTTGATCGGGCACTAAACATTCTGTCACTACATAATAGAAAACTGGAATCCCATTATTAATTAATATTATGATAAATATTCTGCGCCGAGTGCCTCCCTCAATACAGTATAAGATTGATTACCCCCTCATATTGGTATTAAAGGTAATTAAAAGCAGGCAGCGCATACTATAAAAGAGTCTCTACATCAGAGGTGTTAGAATTAGAACTGGTCATACCTATATAACCATTTCCCACATGCTAAAAGGCCCAGTCCGTGCAGAGTGCTTTGTCTTTTTGCACTTAACCATTCACTGTTAAACACTTTGTGATAGACTGTTTCAACCTCCAACATACATTGTGTGTAAATCGAAGGAACTATTGTATGAAAAAAATTCCAGGGTTGAAAAAGTGAACATGTCCATATGTTGGTTCATACAATAGTTACGACGGTATGGTTTTAGACTAAAACATAAACGAATACAACGAGTTTAGTAGAAATCAATAAATAACTTTACTCCTTAGAATAAAAGGTGAGAATGCAATATATATATATATATATATATATATATATATATATATATATATATATATATATATATATATATATATATATATATATCTGTAGTTTGAATAAAGTCCAACGTAATTCTATATATTCTGTCACTATTCGAATATGAGTATCCTGCATGAGATCCAGTGACGTTATAAATAAATTCCAAACATGAATTTACCTTTAGCACGTACTTGTGCCACGATTCATAGTGGTGTAATACACCATTTATTTGAACAGATTCGCAACAATTCCTAACTACTGATTTGGTAGGAAACTAAGACGTAAATGAGCATATTGTAATTCCAACGAATACGTGTTAAGTTGACGAATTCTCTCAAACTATATCTGAACAGAATCTACAATGATGCTGGAGACTAATATATAAAATTAGAATAAATAATTGTGTTTAATTCTGTGCCTTATATATAATACTAAGACAATATCAGATGACCAGGATTTAGAATCCAAGGAAATAAATTAGTAAATTCTAACAATATATTATATTTCGTTAACCCGTTAATTGACACAACATATGAAATTAATTTTTCTGATCAAATAAATATAAATATAACTGTATATCCTGTTGATTTCACACACGCATATGTACAAATATGCACACGCAAAGATACATACACACAAGTGTGGAATATAGTATAAATATGTTATTAAATTATATTACTGCAGTTACGAATGGACAAGTTACTTTTATCGGACTTCGAGCTGTGGGTGTAAACAGAGAATGGAAGTGGTGGAACGGCCAATCAGCATCATATCTTTCATGGAACAGCAATCAGCCAGATAACTGGTACGGTGTTGAGAATTGTGTGATAATTTACACTCAATACAATGACGTAATGTGCTCTTCTTTGGGATATTTTATTTGTCAGAAGTTTATTTAGTGGTTGATGATTCGGATGTTCGTATCATGTAATAGATTCAATATTTATATACATATTACTTACTGATAAAATTGAATGTATTCACGTCTTTCCTATGAATGTAAAACTCAGATTGCAAGCAGAAGATCTCTAAATTATGTACAGACTTTGATTGAAAAACATCTTTAAGCATTATCTTGCAAATATTTAAAACTTAGAAAACATTAAAAATATTATATATTGGTTTTTCAAACACGTACGCCCCAAACAAGCAATAGCAATAATCGGACATGATCACGGAAATCATTTCTTTAGCATTATACGTGTCCATTATAAATGAAAGTAGATGTCTAATCGGTAAGGTATACATGGTTATAATATCAAATCTCAAAATCATCTTTTCTGACTCAGTGCCTTTTAAAAAGATGAGACTGGTTTCGATATGAACATAACATAAAAGTAGTTAAAATCAGTTAAGATGAAGTCATGTGGTATTTTCTGTCATATTAGTACCAAGATAAGTATATGTTATATTAGTACCAAGATAAGTCTATGTTATATTAGTACCAAGATAAAGTATATGTTATATTAGTACCAAGATAAGTTTATGGTATATTAGTACCAATATAAGTCTATGGTATATTATTACCAAGATAAGTCTAAGGTATATTAGTAGCAAGATAAATATATGTTATATTAGTACCAATATAAGTATATGGTTAAGCTTATTATTCTGAATTTGTATTTTGGACTTATCACTACCATGGTGCATGTTCAGTCATCTTTAACAGAGATAGGTCAGCATTTTTGAAAATAGAAATTACCATATTGACGTCATTAATACGGTTTTCGAAAAGTAACTTCTCTTACACAATTTGAATCGTTACAATGTCTGATCAAATATAGAAATTAAGATAATTCCTTTTGTTATGGGAAATAATCCATGTTTGCCTAATATAGGTAAGATTATCTATAGGTATTGGGATTTATTACAATTATCAAGTAAAGCACGTATTAGATCGATTCACAAAATCCAACCCAAACTTGTTTATAACAGGACTAAAAATCTTATACATTTCCTAATT
The DNA here is from genome assembly GCA_030141615.1 of Unio pictorum. NCBI lineage: Eukaryota > Metazoa > Mollusca > Bivalvia > Unionida > Unionidae > Unio > Unio pictorum. The sequence continues at coordinate 79,933 of JARLTB010000316.1, forward strand.
AATTCTAAATTAGTCGAATATCATATAAAAAAAGGAATATTTCTATATGTAATAGATCTAGATGTTCGCACTGTTCTTTCATTAGTAAAAATAGTTCTTTCAATAGCAAGAACACGAAATAACATTGTAATATGCCTTGTGATACTAATTGTGCATCATCAAATGTTATAAATTTGTTCACATTCAACTAACGTGCATACAATATATTGGAGAAACCAGTCAACAAATTTCCGAGCGGCGTATGACCAATATAGATCAAACGTAAAATATTGTATCGATGAATCATTTTCATCATATGATGCCGCACATTGTAAAAAATAGTTCCCCTACTGTGCAAAATTTCTCCTTTTAACCTATGATATATTCCAAAGGTCTAAATTCCAAACGACAACCATTAATCGTTTTTATGTCCTTTGTTTACAATTAGTTTAAATTTGCAGTATACATAAAAAATGTAAAATGTTTTCTCTATTTCTTCATAATATATATATATATATATATATATATATATATATATATATATATATATATATATATATATATATATATATATATATATATATATATATATATATATATATATATGCCCTTCGCTTTCTCTCACCATTGGTATATTTATGAACTGTTAAAACAAAAATGTATTTTTGTAAGAACATTGGTGTTTATACCGATATTAACAAACATTATCAAGTCCTTTTTTGATAAGCTCTATGTAATGGAATATTATTTGGGTAATGCAAACGGTTGTGAAATTGGTGACACAACGGTCTACCAGACTACATTACTTATATATGGTACAGAAATTTAAAGAAAAGAACATCAAAATGGTAATCTTTTCCTGTATTAGACTCACATTATTCAACGTGTGATGAAATCCTCTCAGTTCCGCCTGACCTGCATGTTTATAACCAGAATATCGTAAGTGTTGTAGTATTTCTCAAATCATGTATCACACTGCTTGAAAAGATGTCTTTACTAGCACTTAAAAGATAAAGAAAGACAAACTTTGCTTGACCTTTACTTAACTTTAATACAAATTTTTGGAAAAAGTTAAAGGTATTAAAGATGATATTTACAAGCAATTTTAGGGTCCTAAAATGCAAATAAATGGCCCACTTTTCCAATGAACAAAAGGTGCATGAAAGAATAACTTTTAGTTTGTAAAGATGTTGTAAATTGTTCCATTAAGAAATTAATGGAAATAATTCCATTTCTTAAAAGGTGACAAAAAGACCAAATTTAAGTCGTAAAATCTCATTAAAGTTTAACATTACATGTCTTTACGTTAATTAGTATATACTGCAATTTACCTTTACAAAAATTAAAGTTGTAGAAAGTATTATCTTTTATTAGTCATTACTGGCAACAAAATAAGGATTTTCTACTGTAAATGTGATAATAACTTTGATTTGCATCAGAGTATATATTGTGTGTAAATACCTGCAACAAGGCATTACAGTACACATTCAACACTTTTTACCAGTGAGTCTGGTTTTAATACTCCATCCCAGCAGTGGTGAATGGTGATTCAAGTTTGATGGTTTCTTCTAGATTTTATAATCTCCATTGCAACCAATGCAATACCACCATATCCCTATGTATACCAGTTATCAAGTGCACAAAAAGGACAGTAATCTTTTGCATGAAGAATTTACAAATCAGGAAAACTTCATGTCGATGGAGATGTCTGTTCACTACTGTAACCTTGGTTAATAATTTAGTGTAACGCTAGCACTGAAAGGCACGTCTTTGTTGCATCCAAGCCAATGTATCACTGCCTCAAACCAGCTGACGAATGTTAGATCACGTGTTCTAATTCCGTCATCTGATTGGTTCAACATGAACATAGCTAAAATTTGTAACTGACCTCGTGTTTGGCAGAACCACCACAGACAAAGAGGGGCCAAAACAAGGGGTAAGGATGCATTGTGCGTTATTCAAACTATATCTAACCAATTAAATTACAATTTAAATAATACACAATACATAGGTTAAAATACACTTTTATTGTACATATAAAATAATCTTTGGCATAACAGGGGCAAGTCCTGTCACAGAACATTGCACCAACCCAGCTCTGAATTTTTTCTTGTTGAAAAGGAATGCCTCAGGAACCTGTGGGAATTAGAGGGTTGTGAAGGATGTCCGACACCTGTACATGTATATGTAGCCTAAAGAGATGATACGTATACGAGGTATATAGGGACCAAGAATCACATAAATATTCTCTTCACCAAGCAAATGACTCATTCAGGATTTACAAAGAATAATTCATTGATTTCAAGAGATGGAACTGATTAATGTGGCATTGACTAGTTGTTAGATATTTTTGGCAATATAGATATTAATAAAATGTATTTCACAAATAATTGCTTTCCTTTAATAGCTTTTTAACCCCTTTGTTGTTCTTTTATAAATATTGGCCATTATCATGTATAAAAATATATCAATTAAGATACTGTTTGATTCTGATGTTAACTGTACATTTTGATGTAATGATTGCAATACATTTATTTAACTGTTGATCATTTGTAATTGTTATCATTGTCACTTTTATCTTGATTTCTTGTATCTTTGATGGAACTGTCCCATTAAACAAATCTCTCTGGTTGACCTAACTATACCATCTGTCCTTAAGTTAAATGAAACAAAGTGGACAAACTATTTAAAGTATGTAAGCATGTGGCAGAAAGCTTGCAGTTTAGTTTGGATTTAATATCTGTAAAGTCAGACTTTCAATCACTTTCATTTTTCTAAATACAACTCAACTGTTTTTATAGTCTTTACACTGACAAAAGATGAACTTTCATCTTTTTGCTATGTAAAGATATTGTAAAGGTGATACTGATACATTTTACATCTTTACTTGTATTTAAGTATAACTTAAATATTTGTAAAGGCAACTTTTCATACAGTGTCACTTGCTAGAAGTTGAATCCTTGACCAGACTTGACGGCTTAAGCAAGGCCATTTAATTTAAAAGAATTTTATCAAAGCTTTTCTAGTTTTGGATGCCTGACTTGGTGTTAGGTAAGGGACATATACTCTACAATTATTATGCTAAAATTGTTCATCAAATACAAGAACAGGTACCATGTGTGACTTTTGTATTTTATGATAGGATTTTCCTACCTATGACAAGCGTTTCAAGATTTTCGGTACGATTTGTAACATACATCTGATCAAAATCTGATATATTCTTAAATCACTAGGAAAGTTGTTGGGCTATATTAAGTCAATATGACTTGGCAACGACACTTTGATAGCTCTATTAGCTCTTGTGTCATTTTGTATGGTCTGCGTTGTTTTCTCATAACGCCAAAATTGTTTACAAAATAGTAAGCTTGGTCTTGTGTTTCTTCGTTTTTACCAACACTCCCCGGGAACATACAGACTATATAATGAAAATAATTAATTTCTCCTCTTATGTTAAATAATAGTGTTCTTACCCATCCGAATAATACTAATATGTTCATGGTGAAATGTTAAGAAGCAACCACTGCTTAATTTCATAACGAGATGGTTAACATGGGACAAGTTGTATCAAGTTTCTCTCTCTGATCAGAAGAGTTAAAAGACTTTAATGAAAATGCAAAGACATAACACATCCAGCGTCGTAAGAGTGTCTGGTCGGCCCGCAATATACATATTAGATTCAACTGCTCCATAACCTGGATTTACACGTGAACAGTTACAAGTAATACCCGAGGATACACAATTACCACCGCGAACACTTAACTAGCACCTTGAGATTTATTACATTCAAGACCGGTCAGCATAAAATTTTCTCTTGTATGACCAAGACTACTATATTTTATAGCTACGATAAATTGTCATGGATCATTGCTTGAATAGCCTAACAACATTATTGTGTTACAGTTTGCACAATGATCAGTCTGTCGTTGTTGTAATATCATGATGAAAACAATACAGAGATTAAAGTCTCATTTATTTTTGTTGTGTTACTTTCTTTGTAACTAATGTTGTCTTAATATCTCATTGTCAATATCTGAAATTATTTCGCGCATTTGTTCGCACTGAATTTTATTTTGTTTTAATCTGATTAATTTCATAAGCTCTATTAAATCTTGATCAAGTGCTCTATGATTATCTGTTATCCCTTCGTAATAATGCATATTTTTAATTAGCCATTCATGCAGAGATAATCTAACAAATGTTGGTGGTAGACCGTGATCGTCATACATTAATGCAGTTGTATTTTTCAGTAATAACCAATCAAGAAACATTTTTACTAAATCGAGTTATAGGGTGAATATTTCATCCCAAATTATTATTCCGGGGTTACATTTATCGCCCATTCGATCAGGAGTTCATTTATCTCCCTTATATGGAAACAAATGTGATAAGTACAGGATTTTTCACCTGGATCATTCATTTCACTTGCAATTCTGAAGGTAGATCGGATGGAGACCCTCGGTAAACTCGAGCCAATCCAGATAGACTATAATCAGTTTGCAATCCATTTCTCGATAATAAGGTCATTTTGTGTGTTGAAAGTCTAAATATTTTAAAATATTCCGTACACACTCCGTGACCAAGAAACTTTAATGATTAGCACGCGACGATATCAAATGAGATAATATCGCTGTGGTCATACTTGGTATTTCACAATCCACGGTGCCCGTATTCACAGCAGCTTTGATAAAGAAATTCAAATCGTGTTGGTTTACTAGATCTTTTCTTTGTTTCAAGGTAACTGATGGAACGGTGAAACAATTATTTCGCAATTTCTCAATTTTGACAGTCCGCTTTTACCAAGAAAAATGAAGACAAGACACTATTTCATTATTGTTAGAAATAACTGTCTGGCTAAGCTATCTCCGGTAGTTATATATTACTAGCTATTTATTTATTTATTGACAGTAGCTTCTCGTGGGTCCGAGGTTCTTTCCGGGGGGTTTTCCTGGGTTAAGCCTCCACCAATAATACTGGCCGCCATGTATATCCTATCGTGTGCTGAAAAATGGCGTTAAACCCCACAACAACAGCAACATTTATTCTTTCATTGTTTTTCTTTTGATATATGTAATTAAGGATTTTAGCTTCATAAAAAAAATCGAGAAATAGAAATTAATTAGTTTCTGATATTCGAGTTTTATGAAAGGGAGGTAACAGTTTTTTTCAATAATATAGTATTTACCTCCCTTGTTACTGTTAATGATCTGATTGAAGGCAGGTATCTCGGCAGTTCTGTTGCAAGTTATGTTATCATCATAATTAATTAATTTCCGTCTATGTGAAAATCAATAACAGCAAAGTAATATAATTGTAAGGAAGGATATTTAAGGTTTCTAACTAAAAATCAAAATCAACTCAGAAAAACATTTCTTTCAATTCATCTGGATCTGTTATACAGAACGATACATGTATATTTCAACCTATAGTGTCTAGTGCAGCACTGCATGTATATATAAATGATTGTTTATATCAATGATTGTATATATATATATATATATATATATATATATATATATATATATATATATATATATATATATATATATATATATATATATCAATGATTGTTTATAGTTTAGTTTGTAATTCAAAAAATTGATTGTATCTAAACTGTTGCACGTTGATTGTTCATTATTTTATGAACTTTAATTTATTACAATTTATATATTAGGACAGAATTTTAGTTAAAATAATAAGATTGAAATTTTTTTAAAATTGTATTGAAGTAATGTTTCACTCATTTATATTGGAATGGTTTTCTGAAATATATTAAGATTAATTTCATTTATTTCTAAATCACAACTATATATTAATGGAACAAAAGTGAATTTTGTTACAAGCAAATGGCAAAGTACATTGTTGTGTAGAATAAAAGTGAATGATGTTACAAGCAAAATGCAATGTATATCGCTGCGCTATATTATACACCCAGTAAGGGTCAGTAAACCACAAGATTAAACATTGGCAAAATTTCAAAGAAAAGTGCGATTTCAGCAAACTCTCTGCTGAATGACGTAACAACAATATGGTTCTTATGTAATAGAGTGAGAATATCTTTCTAGCTGGGATGAAGTATACACCGGTATACCGAGGAATGGCCATATTTTGTCTTGCCGTTAGGCCCAGATAGATATAAATAAGAGCACAAAACGCCGAGATCAATTCCTCTCATTCAGAAGCTAGAAATGAATTGTCTTTCCCATTACAGTTAAGAACTGTATATGTCGTAAATTTCTTTTAGTAATAGGCATTTTTAATGTTTGAGATATTAATGGTAAAGTTCATATGTTTGCAACATTGTTCACTGAATTATGTTATTTATAATATATTGTAATATAATATTCAATTGTTGTAAATAATTTATATTTAGTTATATTTACTGTATTTTGTTTTGTTAAAGACGAATTCGCTACCAACTTCATGTTTAGATTTGATTTTGAAATAAAGAATTCTTTACGTAACAAAGAATAATATCTAGCAACATATTCCAAATAAATATTCTATTTTAGAATGAGTAAAATACATTGCTTTAAATTGATTGTTTCATTAACTTAAACTATTACATTTTATACCTTTGTTTATCATGAAATTGATAGAGACTTAACTATTCGTATTATATTCTAAAATGCAGAAATAATAAAAATGAATGAAGTTGGAAGGTTTAAAAAGAAAGTGGAATTTTATGTGTATTGCATGTATTTTTATTATAAAGTTTTTAGATGTGTTTCTAGAATGTAGTAATATATGTGTGTTGATTATTTCAATAAAATTCCTCTCATCTTGAAGCTTGAAAAGACTTGTCTCTCTCATTACAGATGAAATCCCGTACCTTTCCCCAAAGACGTTTTCAACATCTTTTTGACACCGTTTTCTAAGGATCTTGTTCTTCTTTTCTCCCTATCATTCCGGATTCCCAAATTAAACATTTATGAGTTTATGAGAACAAACCCGCAAACATCGCATAAAGTTCTCTCAAAATATACATACCACGAGAGCGACGCTGATGCTAAATTATGACTGCTCGGTGTTATTTTAAATTCTTCAGTGGCTCCACATTCTATTATGGCACTGACATTATTGACACCAGTAGATATAGTTGATGATACATTAAACTGTACAGATGAAATTACCGTTAATCTCTATATACTTCGAATAGTTGCAGTACCATTGACAGTGTTATTTTTACGCCTTAAATAGAAAGACCCCCGTTTATCGAGTACACGTTACTTATATTTTGCTTATCTGATATTTAAACCATCTTTCAGCAATAGACGGAAAATTGCTTATAATATTATCTTGCCTTTTCTTAATCGTGTCAATGCTCGGCTTGATATCAAAAGTTTCTTGACAGCGGTCAACGGAGTACCAAAGAAATTATCTGCGAATTCATCGAATTAAAAACAAAATGTCTACGAAGATACGCAAACGCATGCATGAACATCATACTCGGCCCACAACATTGAGAATTTATCTTCTATAGCGCCGTAGTTTACGTCCATATATATTTCTTTCGCCGCGTTATTGTTGGATACTGAATCTCTAAGTACCGCTATTTTATTTCCGTTCATGTTGAGTTAACCTGTCATTGTATCACCGGATTTTCGTACTCTCGCACAAATATTATCCGATATAGTTAAGTAAGAACACCATGTTTAAATGTTCCGTTATTATCAAACACGGCTATACTGTTTTTGGTTACACAATTAATTATGACGATAATATCATGTAATGAAAGATTACCTGTTTTCCTTGCTTATCCTGAAACGGAACCCATTAACATCTTCCGTAAATTTCTACAATATTACTATAAGATCTACTCAAAACGATAGCGATTACTCATGTATTGATGTACACCTTTTTGAGGTGGTTTTGGTTAATTTTGATACATCATCGAGTACAGCAATTGCTTCACGGCCGCATATTGGTGGGTCAGTTTTTTTTGTGTTGGTAATGTTTCAGACCAGATTGGAGAATTTGCTGGCATACTTGATACATTGGTTTAATGGAGATAACCTTTGAGAATCGAAATAAACTATTCCACGTCGATCGATCGCGTATGCAACCCAATGTATTCCTTCCATGATACTAGTTTCAAGGTTAGAGGTACCGTTTTCAATTTCTTTGTGCTGGATAGGTCATTAGTCTTGCATAAAAAACACCTCTAAAGTTTGATAGTTTTAATTTCTTAATAGCATCCTAAAAATCAGCAAGCTATTTCCGCGAGCTTGGAAATGAGTTTCAATGACAGATTGTATGGATAAATCAAGTTGTTCCAGTGAAAAGAATAAATCGAATGTAAATTTGTGAAATCTATTTGCAATATTTGTAAACCAGGTTCGATGTTCTGAGCACGCCCCATAAGTGCCATTAAACGATGCTATGCTCGTGCTACATGATTCCATTAAAAAATGTAACAATTTATCTTCTGATGCTTCTTAATGTCCGTTCAATATTAAAGAAACGTCACTAACTCCAAGTTTGTCAAAAATCATATGGCTTTCTTCTTGCGAGTAAGCTCGTTCAGCATTTTAAAGCGCAATAAATATATGACACGGTGCGGAAAAACCCTGCTGTGATGCTATCTGCCATGCAAATAAACCATTAATATTACTTTGAAAACTATCTGTTGTTATTCTCAACCATGACGATATTGTTTTACCGCCTTGATCCATACAAATGAGTACATATTGTTATTCAGCAATCTTCGGAGTCCACAACGAGATTTTTATTAAGTACTTTACCAGCATGAAGACCACCATGAAGCCAGATAGCATCATCGTAGGTATCTTTTGTAACGAATACAACTCTCTGTTTATCTCGAAAAATAACCTAATGTTTCTAGAAAATGCAAATATATGTGTGAAAACGGAATTATGCATGAAGATTTTCAGTCATTATCTTTCAGCACTGATTTTTGTGTTGCAATATTAAATTTGTAATTGACATTATGTGATATTACTGCGGGTGTTTCTGCTGCTCCTGCGAAATCTGGGACGTAACCGGTATTTAAGATTCTATATTCGGGAAAGATAGAAGTGTATTTAGCAAACACTATTGTTTGACCAGCTCATCTTGTATAATCAAATTATCCTGCTAAGCCTATTATTGTTGTAACAATATCAACATCCTTTTGAATATTTACAATATTTTTTCTATCATTCAAATATATAGCACTGCCAAAAAAAACAAACACAATTCCGTTATTAGCCAAACTTATTCTGTCAATGGCGTTATATTTAGTAATGTCTATCTTTACAATTTCGCCTGCTACTTCGATAAATGGTCCGGCGGTTAAGACATATCTACTTGTATTGTGAGCCTGATCCTGGATCCTTCCACGGTGATTTGGTATCCGCGCATTACAAGAATAATACTGATAGTCAATCATGGATTCATCATAAGGTACCAGTGCGTATATGTTGAATGGTGCATCAGATACACCTTTATACATCTGTATATGTCCTTTGATAACAATAAGCAAATGTGCAGTATCCTGAAGATCAGCACTCTTATTCTAAGCAATAGAAAACCACTGAAAACTATCACTGGCCTTGAACAGTTGTTCTTGAAGATTCACTGCAACAGCGTCTATGCCACGAACAGTTGTTGCTTTTGTTTGCAGTTCTTGATTTGATACAAAATTTGCAAATTTACCGTGCTTAGTTTGAAAGTGATGGTTCAAATAAAAAATTGAAAACGGCAATAATGTCTTGACAAATCAAATACATATTTTTAACTCCAACATCAGTAAAGAAACACTTGTCAGTTTACTCCTTGTTAAACGCTCAGCATTTGTCTCCAAATTTTCGCTTTCTAGATATCATCGGACTACTCATTTTGGGTAATCTTTGGCAGATAATAAAAGCGTTTTTAAATGTATAGATCGATACGGAACTGTCAAACTGTCAATCCCGGTAAATTCTTCACTTCAATAATTTCGCGTTAGCTACGAGTCACTTGTTTGCCATGGAGGGTGCATTCACCGTTCAAAAAATCTTTTTGGTGCGTAAGCGCGTTGGTTCTGATGACACAGAGTCAAGACACGATGACGACGCACTCAACGAATCACGAGTGTGGAAAAAGTAAATAAACAAAGCATGCGCGCGCACCTCTATCGACCCACTATGAATAGATGTGAAACAAGCCAAAGAAAATTTTATTGAAATATAAATGGCTTTTCCAAAAGGATGGGTATTTGGCATTGCGTGGTTACATTTCCCTTAAAAGTAGAAAAAAAATGTACCCTAGAGGAAATTAAATAGCGTGAACATATGACTTGTTCCTAGGTCGCATGAAAACCATTGACGGGCTGCATGAAAACCCTTGGCATACCTCATGAGGCCTGTGGGCCGTAGTTTGCCCACCCTTAAATGTAAGTGAAGAAATTAGTAGTTATAATAATGATTATACGACCTACTGCAATATATTTTCAAATAGTGTGTTTTAGACCAAAATGTTTCTATTTCAATGTAAAGTTTGTTTTCCCTAACAGTAGGTATTAGTAAGATGATTCGGGAATGGACGAATATAATAATTAGGTCGATATTTGTAATAGTGATACCATAACAGGAACATTATGATAGAAGTTTGGCTGAACAATGTAATACTGAATGAAATATCTGAGAGAACGCTATGAAAAGGTCCTTTTAAAAGTGCATGAAATAGAGCATTTTCTTTGATCCTGATATAAACGGATATGTGACAACATAATGAATAGTGTTCATACCTTGCATAGAAGCAATCAGGAGACGAATAGCCGTTTCCTGACTTATCTCGAATTTATTCTTGGCCCTTAACGATTGCATGAATAACATCGATTGGAAACTATAGTCACATAACCCAAAGTGGAAACCCACTGTGGTGAAAAACTCGTACGATCAAATTGCAGCACTACTTTGGACGTGTTTAAATATTTATTTCCTTATTTCACCGATCTAAAAAGTCGCGAGTGCTGCCGCATTGTCCTATCTCCTGTATTTCATTCGCCATGGATAAAATTTGGTTTTATTCCTGTGCTTATTAAGATAATGAGAGAGAGAGAGAGAGAGAGAGAGAGAGAGAGAGAGAGAGAGAGAGAGAGAGAGAGAGAGAGGGGGGGGGGGCTGGGGAAAGAGAACAAGAAATATAGACATGTGAATTTGTGGTATATTCCATTCAAGCGATTCTGCGACGTGATTTTGTTCATGATTACCTTTCGTAATAAATGAACATTGCCTAAAATGAATCATTCAGTCATGCGTTGAAATGTTTGGAATAAATTGTATAAGCTATTTTGCATTCATAAATGCTTAACATCTTCCCTTTTTAATTGCCGATAAATTGTCATAACCTGAATTATATATCATCCATTTCATTCGAGTTCGCAAATGCTGTTTTTCTTTTCTTCAGAAACATCACTCCTGTTGAAACAAAATAAAACATACAATATTGACATTGTTATAACATAATTCATTAAATGCAGATATTAAATTACACAGTCATGATCCTTGGGCATCTCTTTTCCTTCGATATTTCAGCAATCGTGTCTAAGACCGAACTTATTGAAATTCGTTAACCTTCTAGATGGTAAGATGAAATATAAATGCAAATATACCTATTATAAATGGATATATAATCTATAAACGACTTCTTCCACTCATCTTCATATATCCTGAAGAGTACATGTAGCTCATGGAATGTGGACTCATTATATAATCTCGATGGGTCGATGAATAAACTAAGTATTAAAAGCCTTTGCCTTTTTCTGTACATGTTAACACTGCAATAGTATCTGCGACCACGTTCGTTAAAAAAAATTGTTTCACAAATGGTGGAAACAGAATTGAACACATTTTTTTTGTAAGATAAGCGAATCTTATCTATTGTTTTCATTCGATTCAAGAGAATCTGATTAGTTTATTTAGTACATGGAATTCGGACCAAGGTTCAGTAAACAATCTCGATGCATCTATTTTCTTATGGGAGAGTGCTGACTGCCCGAATATCAATTCTGCCATACGGTGCGTCATGGATCCATCATGCAGGTCATTCTTCCACCACCTTTCCAAGTAAAGTGTCTGGCATCCTCATCATCCAAACGTGGACTCCCCACAGATAAAGCGGGACAGCAAAGGATTGATCTACTACAGAAGTCTGTTTATTAGCGAAATATAATATCAATATAAATCTTGTTTCGATTGAAAAAGTTTTTAATGGAATTACTAGAATGTCATTTTCAAAAATATATAATCATTACTAAACTTGTTCCGATTTAAAAGTTTCGCAAAATATTTTATACAAAGTATTTAATATTACAAATATTCTCTATTATGACGATGCTAAAATATTTGATGATTGAGTAAGAAAATATGTTGAAAAAATGACCTCATTATCTACATTGGTTTAAGACTCGGTAGACCCTATTAGACCAATGATTAATGGCATGTTTTATGCAGTTCGTATAACTGTTACCCTCACTGAATTCAGGACTGTATCAAGATTCTACCACTTTATGACATGACCTAAAATACGATGTGTGGCTGATGTGCTATTGCTTTAACGGATTTAAGATTTGTGATCAAACATTTAGATGACTAATTAATACAATATATGATGGACATATTACCATTAACATCACGAATTGAAAAGATATCTTCTCGGACTATATAATCAAGACATTTTATTTCAACGGTACAATTATCTCTTGTTGTCATTATAAATAATTACAACCAATATTTTACTGAGACGATTGTAAAATATGTATTAGGTATTACTAAGGCATAAAACCCGACGATATATAGATAACACCCGTAGGCTCATGTCGGTATTTATAATAACATCTTGAGAAAATATGTTCATGCCCATTGAGATATTTTTCATACTTGTCAATTGGAGCTATGTTCTTGGATGAGGTTTGAAACGTTTACATGAGTTGGGTTTATGAAATCCCAACTCTTGTAAGCTTGCCGCTACATGTTAAATCACACTTTCAAAATTTTTGGAGGCAATTTACACCGATAATAAAAACTTACCTAATTTTGAAGATCCTGGTTTTAAAGACTAGCTTGGAAGTTAAAAGATATAAAACATATTGAAAAACATGTTGACGAACTGACTGTAAGACAACTGATTAATATTTTAAATAGTAAAAGATCTTGTGTTTTAAATAAATATATCCATCAATCAAAACATAAATTAATCAATCAATGAAGTGATCAGTCATTGAATCAATGATTCAATGAGAGAGAGAGAGAGAGAGAGAGAGAGAGAGAGAGAGAGAGTATATACATCACTTCAACATTTAAAACAAATAACAGTATGCAGTGAGCATTCATATAATATTGTTTTACAACTTTATTGACGCGCTTATTTACAGAAAAACAACACTGCGACGAAGGCTATATTTTCAACCAGACACTGGGTCTGTGCTACAAGTTTTATTTAATTTCCAAAAGTTGCGACAACTTCATGATTACATGTGAAGATGATAAAGCTCAGTTGATGACAATCAAGAATGAGGCTGAATTCAGATTCATCTAAGATCATTTATTCCATCAATTGACCTCTGACCTCACAACTTATATTTATAATTACATAATTGGCACAGTATAAAAATACAAGAAGGTATTATATTAAATGACCTCAAAACTTATATTTATAATTACATAATTGGCACAGTATAAAAATACAGGAAGGTATTATATTAAATGACCTCAAAACTTATATTTATAATCACATAATTGGCACAGTATAAAAATACAAGAAGGTATTATATTAAATGACCTCAAAACTTATATTTATAATCACATAATTGGAACAGAGAAAATATCCATTTTCAGAATCAAATCATTAACGTTCCATAAACTCAAACAACCGCTGTCTTTTACATTCGTTAAAACGTTAGAGTACGTCCGAAACCAAACATTTTTTGTTTCTTCGTGTTTATTCATACTTTAAAACGAAAGATTGATCATTAAACTGATGCTGACGTATTTGCCCGAAGATTACTTTAATTCGTTTATGGCTTGGAAAACGTTTTGATCCGTCATTAAATTATATAGCTAGCTACAACCCAGGAACTAATGCCGCCTGAGACATTTTCCAGAATCTTGTCAGGATTGGACTTGTGAAAAATGTGAAACTTGCTTTGCGTTTGCATTGATAATTTTGAAAGTGAGATTTTAAATGCTAAGTGCATTATATATTGTATTAGCAACAATGCAAATGTAAAGTTAACAATTATATGGCCACGCACATCTCTGACACATATTTGGAATTTATTTTTTTAAGTGCACTCTATCTCTCTCTGTCTCTGTCTGTCTCTGTCTCTGTCTCTCTCTCTATTTGTCTGTCTGTCTGTCTAATATATAAATAAATTATATTCTCGCAGTAATATAGAAAGAATCAACAACCTCAATTTGTATCGGACTCCGTGCCATGGGTGCGAACAGAGAATGGATGTCGTGGAACGGCCAAGCCGCATCATATTTTAACTGGCGTAGTTGTCATCCAGACAATAGTCTGGTATCGAGAGTTGTGTGGAAAATGGTGATAATTAATATAATGATATTTCTTGCTCTTTGGCAAAATATTTTGTTTGCCAGATATTTATATAGTACTTCCAGATCACGAGTGCTCAAATCATATTATTGCTACGACTCCATTGTCTTTAATAGGTACGAGAAAATAGCAAAATCAACGAAAATTATAACACTCAGCAAATTGTTTTAATGCCCATGTTATGAGGAAATTAAAGTATTGTGAATTATAACCAACACAATATTGTCAGGAATGAATCACATGGACTAAATACAAACAAACAACCTATGTAAACAATGTTTAAACATAAGCATTTGATTATACAATCATGGCCAAAAATAAGACATAACCATTTGATTATACAATCATAGACAAAAATAGTACATAACCTTTGATCATGGACAAAAATAATACATAACCATTTGATTCTACAATCGTGGACAAAAATAAGACATAACCATTTGATTATACAATCATGGACAAAAATAATATATAACCATTTGATTCTACAATCATGGCCAAAAATAATACAGAACCTTTGATTATACAATCATGGACAAAAATAATACATAACCATTTGATTATACAATCATGGACAAAAATAATACATAACCATTTGATTATACAATCATGGACAAAAATAATACATAACCTTTGATTATACAATCATGGACAAAAAAAATACATAACCTTTGATTATACAATCATGGACAAAAATAATACATAACCTTTGATTATACAATCATGGACAAAAATAATACATAACCATTTGATTCTACAATCATGGACAAAAAAAATACATAACCTTTGATCATACAATCATGGACAAAAATAATGCATAACCATTTGATTCTACAATCATGGACAAAAATAATACATAACCTTTGATTATACAATCATGGACAAAAATAATACATAAAAATTTGATTCTACAATCATGGCCAAAAATAATAGATAACCATTTGATTATACAATCATGGCCAAAAATAATACATAACGATTTGATTATACAATCTTGGCCAAAAATAATACATAACCATTTGATTATACAATTAAGGACAAAATTAATACATAACCATTTGATTATACAATCATGGACAAAAATAAGACATAGCCATTTGATTATACAATTATGGACAAAAATAATACATAACCATTTGATTATGCAATCATGGACAAAAATAATACATAACCTTTGATTATACAATCATGGACAAAAATGATGCATAACCATTTGATTATACAATAATGGCTAAAAATAATACATAACCTTTGAATATACAATCATGGCCAAAAATAATACATTAACTTTGATTATACAATCATGGCCAAAAATAATACATAACCATTTGATTATACAATCATGGACAAAAATAATACATAACCATTTGATTATACAATCATGGCCAAAAATAATACATAACCATTTGATTATACAATCTTGGCCAAAAATAATACATAACCATTTGATTATACAATCATGGACAAAAATAATACATAACCATTTGATTATACAATCATGGACAAAGTAAGACATAGCCATTTGATTATACAATTATGGACAAAAATAATACATAACCATTTGATTATACAATCATGGCCAAAAATAATACATAACCTTTGATTATACAATCATGGCCAAAAATAATACTTAAACTTTGATTATACAATCATGGACAAAAATGATGCATAACCATTTGATTATACAATCATGGCCAAAAATAATACATAACCTTTGATTATACAATCATGGACAAAAATAATACATAACCTTTGATTATACAATCATGGCCAAAAAAATACATAACCATTTGATTATACAATCATGGACAAAAATAATACATAACCATTTGATTATACAATCATGGCCAAAAATAATACATAACCATTTGATTATACAATCATGGACAAAAATAATACATAACCATTTGATTATACAATCATGGCCAAAAATAAGACATAGCCATTTGATTATACAATCATGGACAAGAATGATACATAACCATTTGATTATACAATCATGGCCAAAAATAATACATAACCTTTGATTATACAATCATGGACAAAAATAATACATAACCTTTGATTATACAATCATGGACAAAAATGATGCATAACCATTTGATTATACAATCATGGACAAAAATAATACATAACCTTTGATTATACAATCATGGTCAAAAATAATACATAACCTTTGATTATACAATCATGGACAGAAATAATACATAACCATTTGATTCTACAATCATGGACAAAAATGATACATAACCATTTGATTCTACAATCATGGACAAAACGAAAACGATCATCTTATAAATATCTAACGGAACTGAGTTAAGGATATTACCGTTATCATCAATGGAAATTAAACATTTTTGGGAAATATCCGGAAGTTCCAGTTAAAATAAACCAATCAAGTAAGAACAGATCATTTACATTTCGTTCATGTTATATGACTGTCTTTATTACAGTAATATCGCAACGTAAGTAAATCTTTCAGTATAACCCACATTGGAGTTTTTAACTTAAAAGTACCGTTAATTGTTCTTCATCTGCTGTAATCGAAACAAATAAATGTTACACTCACCTAGTTATATTCACTTGTTTATGCTATTTTAAATTTAAGATTTCAGACAGAATATAATAGCAGCATACAACTTTAAAATCTCTATTTAATGCCATGACCAGCTAGCTATATTTGGGAATCATGAGAAATATCAGATGATCAGTATTCGAAAAGATTCATTGAAATTGTTTCTTTCACATTAGATGTTGTGACTATAAGTCACAATATAGATATAGTAAGAATATACACAGCCTTATGATATTTTACCTTAAATTGCAACAAGATGATTAAAAGGTTCAAATTTTCAAAACCGTATTTCCAGTCATAGCATTTCCAAGTTAGATGAGACGACATCATATATGTAAGCCAATTCAAAACCGTTTAGTGGAAGTGACGATTGATGTATGCAAACATGATAACAAACTCTTCTTACTGCACAATAATTCAGCTTTTAAAGAACACATTCAAAAATATATAATTTCTCTATTGTACTTTGTTTTTGATATATCTGTAAAGGATCATAATGTAAATTTATTTAAAGGGGTACAAGATCTATAACTGTGTACAGCAATAGTAAACTAATTTGACTAAAGTTTAAAGAAAACAAATTACTGCTTTCTATTATATTAAGTTTATTTTAAACAGGTGTCTACCATATATTGTTTGTATTTGTGTATTTGTGTTTTAATCAAAAGACCAATATTTTAATAAAAAAAGTTTTGTCTGTATCAATCTCTGCAATAAATGTCATATATGGGTCGATTATCGGCAATTTAACCAGTATGTGATTATATCTGTTTTGCAATGACAATATCCTTTTGTGGCTTTGGATTTGAAATACATCTTGCCGAGGGTAATTAAACTGTACGTATTAAGGTAGATCAAGTAAGCATGACGAAACTCATAAATAGCTGATGCTGTGTGCATATGTGAAAATCAAAGGTTTACACCCCATTCACTTGCTTAACAGTTCAACGTGTTTGTTTACATGTTCGGGTGGCTTAGTTATCCAAAGGCATGACACGTGCTGACGGTAACGGAATGAACCAAATTAAAGTATATATTTTACTTGTACAAATATAAAATTAAATAGTTATAATTTGATGTCCATTGTTTAATGATTCACATTAATTTTTATTTATCTTTGAAAGTACAAAATGACAAATATATTTATTTCACCGATTTTTTATGGTTAGATCATAGATGGACATCTAGTGAATATACATCCATTAAAGTTTGCTTAATAATCGAACCATTGTTCTCAGCTGTTTTACTTCCATTATTAGTTATATCTATTCATCGATCATCGGATGACAAAATTATTTGACAAAGCTTCATGTTTTTTCATATTAAAAACGATCTTTTGCATAATGCGAAATGCGAAGAATGCATGCAGTCATTGATTTGCTCTCATAGTAAACCCTCATAGTAAACACGTTTTTGAGACTAGCTTCTACTAATTATGAACGTGTTTGTACATTATGGATGAGTCAAACATATCTCGTCATTTTCAGTCACATCATGGAGAAAATGAAGAGAAAAGAAACGTTTGGGTTAGTCTCAAATGACATCACCATAATGACATTTCAGTTACATTACTCTAAACTAGTTTCTTTTGCATAATGTGAAATGCGAAGGATCCACGCAGTCATTGATGTTGTCTCAAAGTAAACCCTCCTGAGTCCTAACACGTTTTTGAGACTAGCTTCTAAGAATTAAGAAACGTGCTTATACATTATGTACGAGTCAAACTCATCTCGTCATTTTCGATCACTGGTAGGAAGAAAATGAAGATAAAAGAAACCTTTGGTTTAGCCTCAAAGGACATCACCATAATGTTATATCAGTTTCAATACTCTAAACTAATTACGACAAAGCTAATCGTATCGAGGTATCATTCTCAATGTAAATTATGTTGTACTATTTTAAGACTTCAGTGCGCAGACAATATATGTGTTTAATATCTCACCGCACGCTTTACATTATGGATTGTCTTGCCAGTAATCGGTCTACTCTAATGATTGAATATCTCAAGTTGTAGAGGTTGATAAATGTACAATGTTTCTGTATTTACGATATCACTATTGTACTACTACGTCAATATTTTTAACTTATGTACTTTTCTTTTACGCATTATAATGCACACATTTTCATTTCTTGTTTACGGAATTATATAAACCCTTTTATGTATTTATCAAATTCATGTATTCGAGTTTAATGTTTGCGTACATCGAGATCCGAGGGTGACTAATGCATGTTGTGTCATATTTCTAAATAGTAAGTTCGGTTTATTCTATGCCGCAAGTGGAAAGTGCATTTAATGGGAAAAACCGAAAGATTTCAGTGCATAGACAATATATGTGTTTAATACCACACCGTTTCTCAGCTCTCCAGTATCTGGAGTATCCGGTGTAGTCCGGTCCTTTCGAGAGTCTAGTGTCCGGAGCATCCGAAAAGTGTAGGGCTGTCTGGAGTGTCCAGATTGACTAAAGTTACCATAACGTTCAAAAATATCAGAGTAATGGAGGTATACGTGGTGCAAGCTGTATAAATCTTTCCATTGTGAGGTCACTGCGAATGATTCTCCCTTTATTCTTGTGTTTTGTAAAGTAATGGGATTGTACTTTTCCTTATTAGATTTGTGCGTTCTTATGTTAATTAATCACATATTTTGATTAAGTATACATGCACGCATTCATAATTGAATTGCTCATTCAAGTCATTTATTATTAAACATTGTATTTACATCAACGTCAAAAGTGTTCTGTTGTGAATCCGGAAATCCCATTCTGTTATCTTTTGAGACAAAGAAATCCATTAAGTAACAATTCACCTTCCTCCATTTTCATTAGGACGAAAAAGCTATACTACAAAACCGTCAGGGGCCCGGTGACTTCGAGTGTTTTAAAGCGCTCTACGTTACGGATCACTGCCATTTCACCTCTGTCTGCATGGGTTCGAGTATCGAATTCGGCCAATGTGGGTATGTGCGAAAGCTTCCTAGTAGCTTTTCGTGGGTCCATGGTTCATTCTCGGGTTTTCCCTTATTATTTCTCCACGATTATTACTAGCCGCGATGTATAGCCTATCTAGAGTTAAACATGGCGTCAAACCCTACTACTACAACAACAAAACCGTCATAAACGCTTGTTCTTAAATATTGAACATGGCTTCCTTTCAGTATCATCCTACTGACAAATTTATTTATTGAAGCTCGAGTACGAAATTTACCTAATGTTATTACATAATGCCCACAGTCCTCCTTCTGTTTGACGAGGCGCATTTCGATGGTGTTCCCAGTGATGCATCTAGAATTATAGTTGGTTGTTACACGCTGTATCTTGAGCGACTCGGCCTAACCCCTTCAATATCATTTTCAAGTAAGGAATGAGAAATTTTATTCTAACTATTCAATTGAAATGGCAAATGTTTCAGGCACATTAAAACGGCTTCATAAAGAATAGTTGGCTTAATTTCAAACGTTAGGAAATGTCAAAGTTGATACGCATTTTTGAGAAATTGTCTTGATATAACTTGTAACAAACTCGGATGAATCTCCTTTTGCAGTAAGTGATTAGGTTTTTTTTGAAAAACCTTACAGTCGACCCTGAATTGAAACATGATCATTGTAATCGATAACGTGCAATAATTTACCGTGTTCCAGTATTTAATATTTGATTTGCAAAATGGTTAATGGGGAATAAGTTTGGGCAACTATGAGTCAAACATCCCAAATATTATATATCGTGGTGTCTCCCTTCGGCGTTCTTATAAAGAAGATAGCACGCATGTTAGCAAATCATATTACATTGCATAAGATTTGAGTACTATATCGATGATATATTTATTAATATTACATTGCATACGATTTGAGAATATGCACAGATCTCGTTTTTAAAAACGCAATGTTAATATATATAATATATATATATTTACCAAGTTTACTTACAAATGGACGAATACTGTTGTATATGCACTTTATTGTAATCAGACACATCACAGCACTAGCAAAATAGTACATATCGCAAGAACGACAAAAACCGTCTACGCCCCTATCAGGTTGCAATTATATGGACAACAACAAGGCAGACAACATCAATGCATGCTTATAAATAGCTAAATAATTCCCATTAACAGTTAGGGTTAATTAGTAAAGTTTCACTAGTTAAATCGGTACAACGAGCCTATAATCAAAATTAAATCCAAATTTATAAAATTATTACAATACAAGACTTATTTGGGAAATTTCAACAGCACAAACAACCCTTTAACTATTGGCAAAAAGGGGTCTTATAGATGATGATCCTGAGAGGAAAATGCACCAATTAAGGACCAATAATAAGATCGACAGTGTGACAAGAAGACGTACGATAACATCATTAGCGTGCGTTGACTTCGGTCATTATCAAACCTTTTCTTAATATTATCCATATAAACAGACATTCCAATCGTGACCAAAGTGTCATTAGAAATAAGATCTTTGTGGCAAATCAGTTGCTCAAAAATAAGTCTGATCATAGTTAAGTATCATATATGAGATTTGACTGAAAGAAAGGGAATCAGGTAAAATATGATTTCATCTTGATCATATTCAAACATGTTTCATATTAATGTTAACTAAAAGGAAAGCAAATTTATATGGTCGTTTTTCAACAAAGACTTTTACTGTTTTATTTATACATTAATTTACCAACGATTATGACAGGCATATGTCTGTCAAATTCTCGTATTATTTTCATCCCTCACACAAACAAATATAAACACGACATCCACCTGGATCTCCTTGCAATTATTGTAATTCGAAAAATCTTTGGACAATTTTCACTGAGTGTCTCTGATCTTACCATATTTTTTGTGTCTCGATTCTGATTGAAAAAAATACTTTGTGTTGCCACTGACCTAAATACATGTTCGATATAATGTTTTGGTTGCAATAGTTTAGGTTAACAAAATATGAAAAAAACCTTATTTGTTTGGATCACAAGTGAAGATGACCGATTATATTTACATTAATGTCAGTTGCTCAAGGCCAAATACAATGGAAAAGAGGAGAGCTGAAACCTCTCTGTGCGGCTTAATATCTCCACTGTGTTGTATGACCAACATTCAGCATTATTAATAACTGTACTAGACTAACATACATTTTAAATGGTTTAACTCTTGGTAGTAGCTAGTATTCCATTCTACTACATTCTAAGAATGTCTAACGGTCAAAGTGGGGAAGAAAAATCTTTTTGACTAGTGTTGTGAACTTTCTCTAGAGTCTGTCGGACCATTAACTACCCGACATCTACAGACATCATCGTTGATATATATATCTATATATATATATATATATATATATATATATATATATATATATATATATATATATACATAATTTGTTTTTTCCTTTCTTGTAGAACACAAAAATTGTGTACGTATTCATTAGAACTGATTTATAGTGCCATTGCCTATCCGACCAAATAACATTCGCTTCACTTATATGCTGCGAAGTCAATTCATTTAACTTTTGTTATAGACTTTTTAACATCCAACTTATTTATCGAACCGTACCGTTGTTTATTGATAGCTTGTGATCTTTATAAATAGCCATACTTAAAGTATAGACGATGTCGAATTATTCTCTTTTGAAGAACCCACAGTAAGATAATCAATACGTGAATCTCCAATATTCACACCGTGAAGAACAAAGGTTAGTTATCTTTGCAATGAGACGTCTTAATTGCATATGGACTGTGGCTAAAACTGCCGATATCTGGAAGAGTGTTCCACGATGACTGTTAAATAGCACGCCTGGTTTCAAAGCAGAGGATGCTGTACGGGCATTTATATGGAGATTGTTCTGTCATGCCTGCAGGTACACATCTTGCAAGAGGGTGGTTGTATTTTGGTATGATGTTTGTGACAGCTGCGTCGATATTAATGGTTCCAATTGGTTGATGAAGCTAGGATGGTTGGAATGGTTGACAGGAAACACCAAATGGATATGTGTTACGATTTTAATCTTAACTCATAGTCGTTCTCTTTACGATTAAAGTACACATTTATTTAGTCTTTGCATTGAATATTTTGTATGTATGGTAAATTGGAACATTAACACAGTCAACAATAGTCATATTAAAAGACAGGTCATTACAAGGTAATACAATTTCAGGCCGATACTTGTTCATTCCTAACCGATCATAGTAGGGGTGTGGGATCCAAACATATTAGGCCAATCCAGTATATCGATTACTTCAACAGGGGAACGATGAAATTTCATAATTTTTAATATTATGCTGGGATAAATATATTTTTTATCTTCACTGGAAATGGCGTGACGCCTCTCAAGAAGATCATATTCTAGTGTGTATGTATTCAATCCTGGACTCACGAGCTGATATGCATAGTTCAGTCAAGGATAGAAGTAATACCAACGTGCTATAACATATTTCTCTCAGCGTGAGAAAGTATGATTGGCTACACAAAGTTCCCAATCGAAATTGTAAAAGACTATTAGATTTCATATAGCATGCCAAGAGTAAGTTAGAGTACGAAACTAGGAGCCATCTTTGCATGTTTCCATCTGACAATAAAATCAGATTAATGAACTATGTTGTGTATGATAACAAAGATTTCGTATATATGTTTAGCGGCCCAGAGTTGCCGAGTGGTCTAAATTCTACTCCGTTACGGATAACTGCCATATCACCTCTGTCTGGATGGGTTCTAATATCAGATTCAGCCAATGCGGGTATGTGAGAAATCTTGCCAGTAGCTTCTAGTGAGTCGATGGTTCGTTCCTGGGTTTTCCCAGGTTCTTCCTTCACCATTAATACTGGCCGCCATCTAAAGCCTATCGTGTGCTGACAAATGGCTTTAAAACCTACAACAACTACAATTATATATATTTATTCTAAGTATACTTATTCTAAGTATAGGTTTCCTATAGTATGTGCAGTTACATATGTTTGGCATTAGCACACGTTAAATATCACTTTATGTGTTTCTGATTGGTCCAAAATACGCCCGTAAAATTATTGTGTTGTATCCTATTTAGTGATTGGCCATGAAGGATTGAAAATGTTTTAACTCCATCTTTTGAAATATTTGGTTTTGAATCAATATTTTAGGCGACCATTTATTAACAGGGCCCGTGAAAGGATAATGTACGAAACTTATCTCTATTATTGTCTGAATATCTATATGTTACAACCACAGTTGTTTGTTATGTGTAATTTTTATAACAATATCAAATGAGAAATACGGCGTAAAACTTCAAGGCAATAACAACCATATGAAAAACTATTGGTATTACTTATTTAATGGCGGCGTGAACGGATGAAGAGACATATCTGTGCCATAGGTATAGACTCAACAGTGTATACAAGCGTGGTTTAAATATTAACTTACATAAGCAAATAAACTCAACACTGTTTACATAAGAATTTAGGTACAATTGGGTCTCGTCAACTGACAGAACTTTATACACCACACGATCTTTACGCAGTATATACGATAATTAAATACGACTCAATAAGAAATGTGTTTACATCTTCAGCACAGTCTATTGTTCCAGTAATCTACTTCAAATATTCGGTCAGAAACGCATTGTTGTAAATGTGGGAATTTCTGCAGATGGTAGTCCAATTTCCTCGGCGTTACATGCAAAGACGTGTCACCAATGGTGAAATACGGCAGAGGATCAGACAAGCCATTGGGTCTTACAAAGATCTCCTGATCACAGTGAAAACGTGTCAACTGCAGTGGTATGAGCGTGTCTCACGATCCTCATGACCTGCCAGGGCAATCCTGCAAGGCCTGTACCAGGAAGAAGAAGAGAGGCTGACAGAGAAAGAGGTGGGAAGATAACATTCGAGAGTGGGCAGGCCTGAACATGAACGAGAAAGACGTAAAATAAAGAGGAATGGAAGAATTGTTTGTTTCGTCTTGTGCGATGGCCCAACGGACTACCAGACTACGGGATTGATGATGATGTCGATGATGAATTATATTTTAACTAACAATTGCAACGATTTAATGTTTAGTTCTGAAAGTTATATGTCAGGGTAAACATGTATTCTAGGCCTATATCAAACAATGTGGCAACACATCACATTGAAATTTCTGTTCTTATATATGACTGTGTCGTTTTAACATGTTCAGTTTAATCAGATGGACGTATGTTTGTTGATTTTTTGTTTGCCAGAATGTATACTCTACGTTAACTAGTTCAACTGTGTATGTGACTATATTTTACGTACTGCTTATGTAAGTAAGGTGCACCGTCTGTCTAATTTCTATTGAAATTTATACACCGACTGGTATATCATCGATACAGCGTAAAATAATATACTTAATGCAATTTATATTTATGTTTATGTCTCAAACAGCTACATGTACTTGCCATTTAAACGGAGTTAAGATTTACTACAAATGTCTATCCATAACTGCCTTTTCATATCGATTATGTTCATTTTGTTTAAAATTCACATTGATTAAATCAATAGAAGTTTATAATGTTAGATGCAAATGGTTTTAATGAAGGAAGTATCAATACATACACATATTATTCAATACTCATCAATGTATTGACGAACATACGGAGAGAAATTGGCGTTGAATGGAATCTAATGGAAAGGAAGAAACAACACGAACTAATCAAAATATTTAAATAAGTTTAACGTTGATCTAAGACTTTAATTAACTTGACTACAGACGACAATAAATCTATACTGATCATCACAAACCTATTTCGATTTCTTCGCGCTCTGTCATTGTCTCTCTCTCTCTCTCTCTCTCTCTCTCTCTCTCTCTCTCTCTCTCTCTCTCTGGTCTCTCTCTGGGAGGGAGGGAGGGAGAGGGAGATACCTGTTGATAGTTTTATATATAGTTAATAATAATCAATTATACCTGTTGATAGTTTTATATATAGTTAATAATAATCAATTATTATAACCTTATAATAGGTTTAAGAAACAACAACATCAACAATACCTTAAATATGTGTAACTAAAACATTTAACTTACTGTGTCGTGCAGCAATTGAAAACATTGTATCATTGATAATTAAAAACATTGTACATACGTCCTTTGGGAAGTGTAAGCATACCGTTATGAAGAAGGATATTTTTTGGTTAATTGGTTCCATTTCAGGTTCAAACTGTATCATCCAATCCAATATATTTATCTCTTTCACTTCAAATTTCTGCATATTTTGTCCTTAGTGCATGAAAGGGGAGGGGTAAACGGAAAAAGGGATTGCGATTGATTTATTTGCGTACCATGTTAAATTCATTTAGAAAACCGTGATTCCTATTTATTATGTTGTTTTGTTTCCTACGTCATTAATGATAATGAGTGGAAATCCATAATGTTTCTATAAAATAGGCACAGCAACACATTTCCAAGGTTGCTAATGTAAGCGAATTATTGCGACATGGTGGGATCTCAATGTTATATACCAATTGTATTGGTATACCAAATTGTTTTATAGCAACACTTTAATAGCCATGCTTTACTATTTAATGTATTTGGTATAAATACATAAATAAATAGATAAATTTGTTTATACCACTTACATTAAGGAATGACATGGCTTTTAATGTGTTGGTAACAAATCAATTTGGTATAGAACTTATTAGCTTTAAGCTTGATATTGTTGTGTCGTTGGCCGAAGTTTCTGGTTTTCCTATAATTCATAGCGCGATTTAGTACGCAACGTAAATAAGAAGGGATTGTGTTAATATTTAAAGACACATGTGCTCATATCTATCAGATATCTATATATATGAACACTCCACTGGTATGACGTTTCAAATAACATAATGAGATTTATATGATGACTTGAATAAAGTGACGTATAAAAAATACATTCAGCAGAATTAGACAGGTGCCCTAAAGTTGTTGCCGTTATTTTCTCATGATGAAATAAATAAGCAAGGTATTATCTATGGGCATTAAGGTTATTTATAATAAAAGAATTAAAATAATATTTGCTGTATACAAAAGCATTTAGTACATTTTGTTTTGGGTTTAATGTCTTACTTTGTGTATATAATAAAATGAAGAGGCGAATTCCTCCTGTGGTCACAAATTGAATTAGTCACTGGCTCTCAATACTCATTCATACGTTCATTAATATGTGACTTAAACGTGGTTTAATGTTCGATTGACCAGAATGTAAAAAATGTATACGCCATCTCACAAAATATTTGCAAGTATATTTGAACTCGCATAAATAAAATTATGTCAAGATGAAAAGAATAATTTTGGATAATTTTCATCCCAAAATCGAAATTATTATTTTTCTTTTTAATGGAAATAATACATTACACATTTAAATCTTCTGCAGTAAGCTTTACCCGTAGGATACTGTCATAAATAAACAAATATTTCCAAAGACTCCTTGTTACAAAATATAAACATAGATATCCTAGAATTCAGATCACGCTCTGGAAATTCGGAAGAAATAAATTAAAATGTTTAGTGATGGAAAAACGAAACCAGTTGTGTAAAGCTATATTTTTAACGTCAACGAAGCATATTACATTGTAGTAAAACTATAATACTCGTCTAAGGTTGTCATTAATCACTCCCCAAGCAATGAAAATAAATAATTAATATTGACGTATAACCACGCCCGTTCATTAGGGGTGAAATTTGAATGACTAATTACTCGAACTAGCTGTATGCGAGATGAAGTGTGTACACATGGGAGAGACGTCCGCCGTTTTAACAAAGAATCAGTTGATGAAAATCGTTGAGGCTCGCAGACATGCTACAAACAGAGAGAGTATAAATTAGTCATTACCATTGGTACTATACATACTGTATTCATGTACGCCGTTTTTTCCTTGTTTGAAATAAAGATGTCCCATAAAATATGAATGCTGGAATAACAGGTTTTAGAATAAATATCATCCGATTGTCTGGGTCGTTCAAACGTCTATTGTTTGCTATAATTTACTTAGAATATTGCAAAGGGTGGATTTTCAAATATTATCGGACTATATTTAAATATCAAAATCCTTTAATCAGAATTTCGCTGTATATCTTGACAGTGCAATATCACCATCCCCTAACGAACGGGGGCTAGTTTGTGTATTACACAAAGATAGGAGTAAGAACATATTTGTGTCGACTAATAACAATGCATAATAAATTTCATTCTGCACATTTAATGATTCAAATATTGTTTTACATCACGATGCCTTACTATTAGACGACTTATTATTACAATCAGTACGAGAACTTACACCATTACCTAAATAGATTTAAGACATGTCTCGTGACACTAAAACCACTGTTTATTAAATTACGTCGCGAATGCAGACTCATTACCTAAATGGGTTCAAGACTTGTATCGTGACTCTCTAGTACATGACTGATTAATACAATGTGTCCAGAATGCAGAACCATATCTTAACTGGATTGAAAACATTAATCATGTTGTGAACACTATTTTGCGATTAATTAATGAAATCATTATTTGAATTTGCCATTAAACCTAGAATTGTTTTAGAATGCTATCATGATGTTAGCATTATATCATGACCAATGATAAAATCACTTTCTTACTACATAAACTGCAAGGAGCGATCTCTGAGCAACACAAAGGTAAGAAGGTCTGGTAGCTAGCTTTTCTTAAGACGTTTTACAATATGTTAGAAAAAATATTTTAAAAAATACACACAAGCACACGCATGAACATATAGGTATAAATAAAACACACACAAGAACACACATATACACATGTTGGTATAAATAAAATACACACAAGCTCATACTTAGTATTGCTATCTATACTGAATGAGACCTTGACATTAACCATTGAAAATACTTCGTACGTAATTAAATCCTTACGAAAATTTACAATCATTCGAAACACAGCCAAATTGCAATGCGAAATGTAATATATCTCAAACTAGATATTACGACAAAATATCGTCCTCACAATCAATATAACTATAAAACTTTCAAGTAACGTGCGAAAATGAGCGTTCGTCACAATTGCACAATATATTTAAAATTTGTATAATCCAATTATTGTGAGTTACAAATCATTGGGAGTAAGATATATTAAACACCACTATTCTTCTTTTTCAGCAGAGAGTTTAGGTAATGCACCTTTGTATTGATATCGTATTTAACTAAGGGTGTTGTCGTGTAAGTGACATTGTTTCCCTCTGACATTTCTCAAACACCTTATACCGGAAGAGCAATGGACGATTTGGAGAATAAGCTGCGCAACCGTGTCTCTGCTTATGTTTAATCTCACCTACATCATTTCTGTCATGAAAGTTAGGTAATGAACCTATCTTTAATTGATATCTTATTGCACCAAGCGTGTTGTCGGGTAAGTGATAGTGTTTCCCTCTGACATTTCGCAAACACCTTATACAGGATGAACAACGGACGATTGGGAAAAAAGCTGCACAAACATATCTCTGCTTATGTCTATGCACACCTACAACATTTAAGTCATGCGATACTTTAGATGAATGTCACATAATGTGGCCTCTTTATTTTTTTGTTGAATCACAGCATCATTTTGCCTTAACCATGAGTTGCAAAAGGCGCCCATGATGGAGAAAAGAGAACTGTATATTTAAACGTTTTAAGTATAATAGGGTCAAAGAGGAAAGCAACAATGTGCTGCTGTGTCACAGGGACCAGGGGACTTTAATCATTTTTGGCATTTGTGACATATCTGCGTTACTTTTAACCAGTTGCGCTTTTCCACACGGCTAGCACACTTTCATTTATTCATCTTCTTTAAACGTGTATCTATTTTGCTAGCTACACTTAACACAGATTACGGATTAACAAATAAGTGATATGTGTTTATCTTACTATTAATAAAATTTAAGATTTACGTTAATGTTACCACATTAAATAAAGACAGTGTTTCATTTGATACAGTTGTGGTGACGCATGCTACACATGTGCCAGTAATACACTGAGTCCACCTTGGTTTATTCAATGGGTTGCGAGAGAAAGTCTTTGTTAAAACCATGTTATACATTTTAAAGCGGCATTTGAGCTTTATGTTTTGTTTAAAGATGGCGTGCCAGGATTGTTGTCTTCGAATGATTAGCTCCCAGGTTATCATATACCTCATAGGCTGATTAAAGATGCGATTTATCTAGCGGATCTCTTCCCTGGGAGTTCAGTTCAAACTGTGAGAGTTGCACAAGCAGTTTTGCCAGCCATATACTTTAAAATAACTTACTTCGAAGTATTAGCCTCATAAACATTAATCTGCTGTAAGTGTCAAATGCAGCCAGTTCTCTCGGTTACAACACAAAGGCTGAAATGATAACGGCAATAATGATAAGAATGTTTAACCCACAAACATGTATTTTTCGAAGAAGAAAAACGTACTTCCCGTTAATTAAAGTGAACATACTGCTTTTAATGGAAGCCTTCGCTGGCAACCGATATTATGCCAGACAAATATGTTATACATTTACATTGAGATCTTTTTTATATTCCCGTATGATTAGTCTGTTACAGGGTCTTATAATTCGGGTCTTTTTACTATGCCAGTGAAAGCCAAAGTGCTTCCTTTGAGCATGTCAGACCACATTTCGTTCTCATGGTCGTATGTTGTTATTTTCATCGAGCACCAATATTGAACTCGTTACATCTAATTCTAATTGGCAAATGCAAATGCAAATTCAGAGTTCGAACAGAGAGACTTATACCCGTTGTTTGATATTCCTTGGTTCAGTGGTTAATGTTTCTAATCTATGTCTGGTTGCTCCACCACGAAATTATGGAATTTGTTTTAATGCAAATGAATGTTAATTGCGAATGACAAATATTGTTAGAGTGATTGACGATGGTTTGACATTGAGAAGCATGCAATTAACATTAATTACCGCATTGACAGTACTTGTATGAATGCTCAATTAAAGTGACTTTGTGACAACTAATTCTTTGTGTTTGCAATTATATGAACCAAAATTTTGCTTGCATTGCATGATTCTAGTTTATCAAGCAATCATTACACTCTGTTCAGAATTCGTCAAAGAATGAGCATGGCAGGGAAGTTATATATTGTAGATGAAATATGCAATTCGTGTGTCGAATCAAACAATTTCAGGAATATATTTTATAGGAGTCAAAGTCTGTCACCAAACCTGTTACATAGTAGATACTTATAATGTTTGCTATTTATTTTCGAATGGTGAAATTGTATGCAATATTTACACTCACGATTAATCCACCCTCCCCTCTCTCCAAACGTTTTCAATATAGTATTCCCCCTGCATGTTACTTAAGGTAAATCCGGAAGTATTGCGAGATAAATTCATAAATTTATGTTGTTTTAACTAAACAATGTGCAGTTATCTCATGAAATGTTTGATGGTTTCATTTTGTTTGTAGTTACTCTTCATATATTGTATGTGCTACTTTTGATATTTTCGTAAATCATGGTTGCATTTTTCTTCCTTTTAAAGCAAGTGTCAGTTAGTTGCAGAAATGAAACTTAAATCAATATTCGTACACGAGTAGGAAGTTATTAAAATATCTAATACGAAAATACTGAACCTTGTAAGACGAGCATACGATAATTTCACAAAGACATTTTTAAAGTAATGTGACTCTGTATATATGCTAAAGTTAAGTGATAAACCTTGTATGTATATCTAGGTAAGGTTGACTAAGCCTTTATTTTACATGCTGGCTACACTTTCACTGATGTTTGGAGCCAATAGTAGTTGAAATGATGACTAATCGACGCGTTTGATGCTTCTGATTACTATTTGTTCTGCGCATCAAGCGGCATCAATACATACTAAACATTGCCCTTCACACATACTCATTCAATTCACATCAAATTCCCAAGTAGAAGTCAGCTTGCTTATTTAATATAATAATCTCCACTTGGCTTATTTCATGAAGAGTTCAACAGTTGTAGTGACTGACATGATTTACAGAACTCTATAGACTTGGTTTACTTTATAAAATTGACAAGAATCGTAGTACCAAATATGATTTACCCCATCAACAAACTTGGTTTGTTCATGAAATGGAAAAGTCACTTCAGGACTAGTACGATTTTATCCACCCACAGGACTTGCTTTGCTTCCTGGAAATAGCAAGGGGTAGTCATATTTCGTTAAAATTACGTAATGGTTCTGCCGTTTTTGGGAATGGAGAAAAGTCAATAAGTTCTAAAACCACTCCAGTTCTTGAAACGAAATTCAAGTACACATCGGTTACATTTTAGAATCAGGAAAAATGTTTGGGTAGGCATTTGAGCAAGAAGCAAGAATGTCAGGTACACGATATAAATTAAAGAATAAATAACACCTACTATCATATTAGTCAAAGTTTAATTTAATATTATAATCAAACTTCATTCAGCATTCTCAGCTCTTACTTTCCACTTTGTTAATGAAAGTAAGATGGTTGTTGATAACTGAATACAATAAAACTAGAAGGCGATTAACGAATATATACTAATATTAAAAGTCAGGCATACTTTTCTTGATTGTGGAATTATTTCTCAAGATGTTTGTTTATTTGTTTAAGAAAAATATAAATTTGGACGATATATACCTATTTTGCTTTCTAGAATAAAAATCTCCGTTAACTTATACATCAATATACATTTAAATAACTGCATGCAATTTGGATCTCAAGGAACGTTTAACGATGGTGATTATGGTCATTCCTATAAAAATTGGGTTTTTTACTCAAGGAATTTGTTAGCTATTTTGCATTAACGGACGGATGTCAACAATTTCCAATATTATCAGTTACACGCTAATTTAGACCACGAGGCGGTAATTGTGTATCCTCGGGTAAGACTTGTTACTGTTCACGTGTAAATCCAAGCTGATGATCAGTTAACTCTATAGATTGCGTGTCTACCCGTGGATCTTGATATGTTAGATATTTTATGCGATGTGACACTCTAGATAGGATCAGTAGCTCTTTTTTACCACCTTCAAATTTACCTGGTTTATATAAATATCTTACAGTGACATTCCCTAGTATTCGTTGGTTTGAAAAATCATTTTGTGATTTTTGTACGGGTATATACATTTATTTTGATCGCGTTAATAGGTTTCACATTGATTGTTTGAGGAATTTCGCAGCTATCACACCTGGTAATATCTTGACCTATTCACGAGATCTTTTATCTTAGATGAATTCCTTCGCGTATTGATATCCATAAACAAACGCCCAATTGCCTGATCGCGGTGTATTGCAGTATGTCCTCGTCGTATGGTATGATGCTTCGTTGTTGATAACACTACACCCTGAAATTCCTTGCCAGAATAAACCTGTAATAGATTTGACCACTGCAGAGGACATCGTCAAACGCAGAAGCTACCTCTGATGCCGCCTTCGTCAACAATGGTTCAATTTCCTTGATCTACTCGCAACATCAACTGTTTTTAGCGCATACTTGTATGTCTGTTTATTAACAGTATCATGCGGCAGAAATAAGATATCAGCCTGATGAACTTCATTAGGGACGCTGACATCAAAATGTGCAAAGTGAATTTGTTTAGGTGGTGGCAAATAAATCTGCCATATCGCCTGTTTTGATAACCAATCCGCCGGAGTAACTCTTTTGACTTTTGCTGCACTGGAAAGTTTATTAATGGCTGATTTACCTCTCCAGGAATAATAAATAGATTCCATATTAATATTAAATACCACCACCTAATATCAGTTTACTTTTCATCGCAGGTCTAACTAACCAGTTAGCTAAAGATTCCTTGAAAATTTTATTATTAATAAAATTCAACGCATGAATCAATTTCACATCTGCGATATGTCTGTGTTGCAGATTGCTACTTTTATAAGCAACATCATGAGCATGACACACCTTATCAATAGCATTTATCGGTAATTCGCCGGGTTGGGGTTGGTCTTGGCTATCAAGTCTGATATCGAGTCTGGTTCCAGGACCACAGTAATTATATCCTGGAAGGTGTTTTTGTCCTGGATATTTGGCCCTTGGAGTCCCGGGAAGTTTGTCAATTTTACTGCAATATCACCTCCTTGTTTTGTTTTTTTAAAAACCATTACCCGATTTCATAAAACCAAATCTAACGTTTTGTACCACATTGTACACACTTACCGGTAAGTGCTGATCTGTTATTGCTTGTTGAAGTTGTTGCCAAGTTGTTTGTGCTAGTACGCGTGTTACATTTAACACAATATAGATCCATCATTTATTTATAATAACATGAATGTAATTGCTTTTTCGGCGACGAAAACACGAGAACTTGTTAAGCATCATGCAGCGTTACCAAATTCTATTCGCATGATTATAATTGGACCGTCTGGAAGTGGCAAGACGCAGTTGTTAAATAATATAATAATGAGGTGGTTAAAATGTTACAAATTGTATTTATTAGCACCATCTGTAGATTATCAGCGATGTTACGATGTACTCAAGGATTCTAGTGAGAGAGCAAAATCGATATCGGACAAAGATGTTATTGAATTTATCACTGATATTGAAGAAGCATCGAGTGTTGATTCTATTGATGGAAGTATTAATAATTTAGTCGTATATGATGCTGTGATGGTAGATAAACAAGCAAACCCTGACACGATATTTTCCAGAGGTAGATATAAAAATACTGATGTGATTTATGTTACTCAGGGATATATATATACACCAAAATTGATCAGGGATAACTGTACTATTCTTGCTGTGTTTAATGGAGTTAGTACACATACATTACGAAGGGGCCCCGAGTGGCCGAGTGGTCTAAAGCGCTGTCCGTTATGGACCACTGCCATCTCACCTCTGTCTGCGTGTGTTCGAGTCTAAGTTTCGGCAAACGTAGTTATGTGAGAAAGCTTGCCATATAAATTTCTTTAGTGTTGCTACATCAAACCCGCATGGATTTATAACGATAAATTTGCAGGATCCTAGATTAAGATATCGTATCGGACTTGATAAAATATTCGGCTAATTCATAACAGTTATATAAAAAAAAAAACGCGACAACAAATACGTCTGTTTTTGACGCAACAGTCCTGGTTTGACAAATAGAAACCTCGTACAAAACCGAAACTGTCATATATTAGTTTGTCTGAAATAGGTTTGGTCTGATTTATTGCATCATAGAGGCTTTATTTTTTTTGTCTAAAAACTTAGGTTGTTCACATGCTTTCTTTTTGACAAAATAAACACCTCGTATGAAACCGAAACTGTAATATATTAGTTTGTCTGAAATAGTTTCGGTTTGTTCACTCACCTTACAACTGATGACTCTATATGTTATACTGTAAAATTTACATTTATTTTCAAGAGGCCGTTAACATAGTTAATACTGGTTTTGATTTTTATGTGATTAAAGCATCTAACTTGGATACAGGAAATCATGAGTTAAAACCCCACCCGAGTCATATCAAAGATTAATAAATATGGTACTATCGACTGCTTCAATTGTTGCCCAGAATCAAGAGGTTAGTGTTACAACTGATCGGCCTGGTGTCAGGATAATGTGACTGGGTGTGACATGATTCTTCGTCTGTGTGACATAATGCTTCAGTGCTAGACATTACTATACACTGCCATACTGCAGACCATGTAGCAATATGAATGAATTATTATTAAAGCTACATTTAAAATCCAGACCATATGATTATGCTTATATCTCACCTATTTTATTTTATACAGAAACGTACTAACCATGATAATACAAAGGAGATCAGATTTAATCCAAAAACAATGCAAGAAAATATTCTGACATAAAAAACAAATGACATTTAATTAAAGCTTCTCAAAACAATGTTTATGGATGTGTTTTTTAAATGGTTAATTGGATACATTGCATTTATTACGACTTCATTAAAACCAAATTAAAAGATATAATTTAAAAAAAATGTCAGTTGATGCAAAACGTTTTAAATTTGTATTCGTTTATTACATATTGCCTCCACTAGATATAAATTGAATTTTCACTGATTATCCTTATTTACAGTGCATTCAAAATGTTTGGAATGACAAAGTAACGAAATGTATGATCTTTTTAAAAAATGTTTTTATTTAAAAATGTTGATTAGAATTTATAGGTTCTATCCGCTATTTTGGTGAAAAAATAAGTGATTTATGAAAGTTTCAGTTACAAATTTTGATTGCGATTCCTTCATGTTCAAGAAATAAAGACCAATAGTTAAGTATTTTCTGGCTTTAACAAATGGCATGTACCCGACCCTTCATTATAAGCAGGTTACCAGTTATCAGAGTGCTAGATCTTGAGGGATTAATGTATTATGTATAAGAAATCATTATATGCACATTCCATGAAGATAATTAAAATGAATATCATCACGAGATATGTGAACATTGTTCACATGTCTAAACGTAGACAAAAACATTTGACCAATACCATATTTCATGTTATTTTTGTACACGAAAAAATAGTCTATTAATTTCGGAGTACGAAAAATTATAAATAAAATAATTAATTCTCATTTTGTAGTAATGACAGTGTAAGAACATTAACGGAATCATACCCAGACAAACCGTA
Source organism: Unio pictorum (assembly GCA_030141615.1). Lineage (NCBI taxonomy): Eukaryota > Metazoa > Mollusca > Bivalvia > Unionida > Unionidae > Unio > Unio pictorum. Next base: position 116,500 of record JARLTB010000316.1, read on the forward strand.
CGGAACACATGACACTTGACACCCTAACATACTAATGTACATATTCTGTCTCATTCTACTCTTAACTCAAGAATCGGATAGTTGGAGAGAGAGAGAGAGAGAGAGAGAGAGAGAGAGAGAGAGAGAGAGAGAGAGAGAGAGAGAGAGAGAGAGAGAGAGAGAGAGAGAGAGAGAGTGTGTGTAATTTCCAAACTTCATCAATATATAAACCAACATTAGATGTTCATTCATCCATCCATGCTTTTTGTTGAACTTTCAATTCAACTCCATTTGGAATGTTTAGATTTTTAATTTTTTCCCCCTTAAAGATTAACATCTGTGGCAGCAAGTCATCAGATGCATTATACAAATTGAATGGAGCATGTCACCGCAGGTATCTCTAATATGCATCATTCTCATTCCAACACTATCAATTATTTTAAAGTCAATATATACTGGTGTTTCATCCATATTTCCAGTTTAATGTCTATCATTCCGTCATCCTTTTTTATATATCTGGTAAAACAGTCTCTTCCTCTAGGTATTGATGTCGTTTTAGCGATATTGAAGTTCTGCATCTCAGTGCAAGTCCATTTCACTTGAGAAAATTCATCCTCTTGAGCACCGAAACTTTGAATTTTCCTTCTGATTAACTGCAGTAACATAACATACTATTGTAACAATTGATGTTACAGGAACATAATGGACCCGCATCGAACTCACGGAGTCAAATACCTTTGCATTTACGATTAAAGCTAACTGTACTTTTATAGTTTTTATTGCATTTTTATATTGAGACAATAAGATTAATTGACCAATGGTATGTGGTCTTCGCATCTTCCTGTACCAAGATATTATTTTTACTGGATAAATGAATTCAAATGCACGCGTTTATTTGTTACACTGACTGACATAATCAAGAGTGCTCATTAAATATGGTGTCCAGCTGCTAATTAATAGGGGTGTATAATGTAATGAAAGAACAGAACAAATACACCAATCATTACATTTTCTCGCTGATACTAAAGACTTAGAAGGGCAATATGATAAATGTGAATGGATTCTCAGTTAACAATACAGTTGACTTTTCCGAGCTATCTCGGAAAAAGGCTTTATATTCCACTATAATTGGATTATACCAAATATACACGACAAAGACTAAATTGGTCGTTTTGTGATACATTGGCATGTTTCTGATGTGTCAGACCAGTGCGAAATGTCGTACAAAGGTTTGATGGTATCATTTTGACAAATATCAAATATCTTCATGCACAAACGCTTTCTATCAAATTCTCAATACCGATGTTGGTTACTTTTACAGACAGCATGGTGTTTGTGTCGTGAGCATCATTCCTCGAAATATGGGAGTACCAAAGTCTACTGTTGCCATCACAGGGGCTCGTTACAAAGCAAATTAGGAGTATCCGTCCATGAATGAGGGTTTAACCTGTAACAATGTTATATTGGTACATGTTAGACCCTGATTCATGCACGGATACTCCTAATTTGCTTCGTTACGAGCCCCTGTGGTTGCCATGCTTAACAAGGTAACATACACCTATCATTACTTAACCATGTCAAATTCCATAATACCTAACAATGTCCTTATATCACCCGGTGTTAAAATGGCATGTGTCAGTTTGTCTAAATCGATTTATTTACCTAATGTACTGATTTTTTTATACGCACTCATGCTGACTTTTCTCGTCACGTGATCTGCTTCGGTGACATTCAATCATTGTATGACTTAATACATTTATTGAACTTTTGCTCTGAATGTAAACAATGTATCTATCTACAGCTTAAGAAGAAAAATAATTTTAATACTATCTGAGATATTATGTTATGGACACTTTAAAATTTTCAGTTAAATTGTACTCGTTTTGATGCTCTTTAATTTGATACACTTCATCTCACAATTTATTTACTTAGTAGAATTGTCAAGTTTATTAATTTTCTATAAGTCTTATAGAACATTTAGCAATATTTGTTTTACATTTCGTTTCAAGTGTATTTAAAGCCAAAAATAGTCCTAAATATTTATTTCAAAAATTGTTTTGCCTCATGAGTCATGGTTTGAAAGGATGATTAGATAAGCTATATAGACGGTAATGGTTTTAATTGTATTGTTAGAGCGTAACCGCAGATACATCCTAATGAAAGAAGTTACGAATTAACATAAGCGTAGTGTTAAAATGTTTAGTGAGATGGAATTAGGACAACAAAATGATGGTTGTTTGATCCTTGAAGCGCGCCTGGCAAAGATGGTTGTTCGATCCATGATGTGTTTTTAAAGTACAAACCATTAGAGATGCACGTGACGAAACGATTGAACTTGACTCGTTGCCATCATACAGTTACGTTACAGAATTCCAGCGACAACCCTTAGGAGCATTTGAACCGGTCTTAGTACAGACAATTGTTTTGGTGAGTGCACCAAAGTCATGTGAACTTGATCCAATTCCAACATCACTGCTACTTGAATGCTTGGACTCAACATTGCCTTCACTAACTGATGTTATTAATATCTCCCTCTCATCCGGGGAATTCGCAGCATTCTTAACAACTACCATCGTAAAGCCTCCGCTGAAGAAACCAACAATTGACCATAATGATTTAAAGAACTACCACCCAGTTTCTAATCTCCCGTTCATGACAAAAATCTTAAAAATAGTTGTTCTGACCCAACTTGTTATCTCATTTGAGTTCAAAACATTCTTTTCAGTAATTGACAGTCTACATATTGCCCTTGCTACATTAATGAAACTACTCTTCTGAAAATATTTAATGACATTCTCTCTGCATTGGATAGCGGATAGATTACAGTCCTCACCCTCCTTGACTTATAGGCAGCATTTGACACAATAGAACATGGTATATTACTTCACCATCTCCAGCATGTATTTGGCATTCGTAATACAGCCTTACAGAGGTTCAAGTCATACATAGTCAACAAGACACAAATTGTACCTGCAAGTGGAATAAACTCCAGCCCAATTGATCTATGATGTGGTGATCGACATGGGTCTGTCCTTGGACCTGTTCTCTTCATTCTATACACACAGCCGCTCTCATGTGTCAGAGATCATCACCCAGTGTCTCACCAATTATTCGCAGATGACACCCAAATATACATATCTAGCCACCAAACTGAAGTTGATGCTACCCTCCAAGGCGTAGAAATGTGCTTTTCTGATGTGAAATCATGGATGACATGTAACCAGCTGCAGATGAATGATGATAAAACTAAGGTCATTCTGGTCACACTATAAAGACATTCTCATTCACATCCGTTACCTAAACATTACATATCAGTAACACCAACATGAAATTCACTCAATTGGTACGAAATTTTCATTTAATTTTTGACAGTACTCTCACATTGCACCACCATGTCCTGAAGATATGCAAGGCTGCATTATTGAAACTCAATTCTGGCTCGTTCGTCTCATTATGTACTCCTAAAAACATCAAAAGGTTTAAAACACTGCTGGTGGGATAATCTTTTGAGTACCTCGACCAGAGCACACATCCCCATTGCTCTGTACCCTACACTAGCTATCCATTCGATCCAGAATCAAAAACAAATTTTTTATTTGTGCTATGTTTCACTGATGGACTCTGTCACATAATTAGGCGAAAATTGAATTTTTTTTCTTGAATTACAAACTAATCTCACCATTTTTTTTTGTTGTTTCCTCGTACATACGTTACCTGGGGTGAATAAGTGGTTTTTCCCAAGGTAAGCGGCGTGTAACGATTTACATGTGCCTGACTTTGAATTACATGAAGTCCGGAACATTAGATTCACAGGGTGCACGGTAATCTTGCCGTGATTTCTGCTCACCTATTTGAGGGTATATAAGGCAGAATATTTCTGATCAATATTACGGGACCAAAAGTATCTTATCACAGGAAAGATAGCTCGTCATTCAAATCTCCAGCCAAAGGGGTGAGTGTTAAATTTATATTTCGTTTTATTGTGAATTTTATTCAGTTTATCATTTCATATAATGATGCCTTTATTGCAATGCAGATTTTAAACGCGGAATATTTGGAATTACTAGTCACTATTAGACTTTAAATGCAATAGCGTAATCAAAGGTTTAAATTATTTTTTTGAGACAACTATTATTAGTCTGGTTTCTTTATTGTAGCTGATAGCATCTCTGATAACGTCTGATAACATCTCTGATAACATCTCTGATAGCATCTCTGATAACATCTCTGATAACGTCGGCTGATAACGTCTCTGAGATCGTAGCTGAAATTGTAGATGATTTATTGCGGAACATCTCTGATAACGTCACTGATAACATCTCTGATATCGTAGCTGAAATTGTTGCTGTTTAATTGTGCAATCGAATTGAAGTATCTGACTGTCTGTCTGTCAGATTGTCTGTCCGTCTACATCTCTCTTGACGTGTAAATATCCGGAAATCTAGAAGTCCGAGTGTCGGAGCTGTCTAGAGTTGTAAACATCCTGGGTGTTATCTTGGTATTTGGGAACGTTGGTTCTATTAGATGTTGTATGCTGTCTGTTCGTATAACTGTGGTGGATTCGTGAAGGGCAAGTGACCGATAAAAGTATTGTGTCAACCCTAGGTCTTCGGAGAAACTGGGCGGCGATTCAACTGTTGGTGAAACGTACGGTTATACAGGGTCGAGACACATGTGTGTGTTGCAATAGTAGTACAATTGAATACATTGTTATATTTACATAGTTACTTCAAATCACAATAGTATTTCAAGGGATTGCATGAATCTCAATAAAAGTTAGCAGCTTGATTAAATACATGTATATGTTCGTGCTAGTTGTCGCAATCCATACGTGCGATAGTATAGTTTGATGTTTTGTATTTGTTATCGTAATTTATACTTGCGGTAATATAACTTTTGTAAAGGGTCCTTGGATCTGTGTATAGTCCAAGAGATTCCTTTGTATCTGTGTATTATTTTGTATTAATATTTAATTTATTCATGTATTGTGAATGGTTGTGAGTGCAATTGTGGGTTGAACGCATGAGTTATTGTGTTGATACATCATTATTTTTCAATAATAATTTATTTCATAAATTTATATTTTCTTTCACATATTGTGTTTGTGTTGTTCATTTAATCCACCATCCTCTCGGTAACAATTCTGTTACAGACTCCAGTCCAACATACCTATCCGGCCTTACCCATGTGTATACACCAGCAAGATACTTACGCGTCTCTTCTGACAATCATATACCCATTGTTCCCAATATGAAAACGAAGTCATATGGACAACGTTATTTTGCATGCAAGAGCCAAGCAATGTGGACAGAATTGCCCATTAAAATTAGACACAAAGACACAGTGATCCCTTTCATGAGTGCTCTTAAAACTCACCTTTTCGATTGCATGAACAAACGTAAGGACTTAATAATGTTTCGTACCTTAAATATCTTCAGCATCTTTTATGTTTCCAATTCCATGGGCTTTTATTTGGTTTTCTTTCTGTAGTCATATTAGTGTTTATGTAAAGAGCTTCTAAAAAGTAGGCGCTATACAAGTCCTCTTTATTATCTAGCATACCGTATTGATGGAAACATGATGTGTGTTGAAACTATCTTGCTCTGATTGATAGCGAAATGAAACTGTATTTCATCAATTGTATATTATATACTATCCAGTATATTATTTTCAAGGAAAAATATTAACTATCTTGAGATAGAAGAAAAGAAAAAATATTTCAGATCGAAGTGAACTCACTCATACACCTACAACCCCATCGCTAAAAGTATACGGCCAATATCTTAAAGAAGACGAATTGTCTGTGTGTATAATACTTATTGTGTAAGCTGCGATCTAAAAGCGATAAGTAAAATGGGGCGTTTAAGCTTAAACCACAGATGATACTGTGAAAGATTTCGTGCTGACATTACAGAGCCTGTTGATAAAAATTGGAAGTGGTGAAAATTAAGCCTACTATTTGCTAGCTACATTGCAGGGAGTGAAACTTTGAGTGAGATGCCAACACCCGGCAATATAGTTATCAGATGGGGACTAGAACGTAAAACACTCAACAAATGATACAATATTCAGTGCACATGAGATATGATAGTAAATTTCTGACAGAAAATATGTTTGCTTATGAAAATCGTAGGATGGTTTACAATCAAGCCGACTAACACATATGTTGTCACACTCATATTTGTTAATAAATAACAGAACCACGATACATTTTAAATTTGATTTAATCCTAATGTTTTTCCGAAAGTTGAATTTGACCCTAGTTTTTTTTCTTCACAATTTTCCATTTTCGCCACTCTAATTATGAAACGTTTCAAACGTGTACTTAAATGCTTATAAATACAATTGTATTTCTAATACTTACAATTATTTTTTTTTAAGGAACAGTTGAAAACTGTTTTGTCATTGATACTTGAAACACACTGTTGATATCATACAAGTTCTTTCAAGAATCCTCGTAAAGTTTAGGAAAAATACCGTAGTAATCCGGTATTTCAGTAACGATGTATACCTCTTATGCGGAAACGAATAATCAAGGTATGAAGATGAATAATCGGGTCATGGAGATGAATAATAAATGTGATCAGATGAATAATAAAGATACAGAGATGAGTAGTCAAGATATGGAAAAGAAAGATAAAAATATAAGATGAATAAACAAAAGAAATAATCAGGACAATCAGGTGATTCATAAACAGATGATTGGATATGAAAACTAATGAGGTACATATGACTAATTAAGACAGGGTGAATCATCATCAAGTGATAAGTATGGCTAAGTGATAATTATGGTTAATCAAGACGTGGAGATGAATAATCAAGCGATAAGTATGGCTAATTAGGACGTCTAGATGAATAATCAAGATATAAGTACGGTTAATTAGGACTTGGAGATAACTAATCAAGAGATACGTATGGCTAATTATTACGTGAAGATGAATAGTCAAGAGATAAGCTTGACTAATTAGGAGGTGGAGATAAATACTTAAAATATACGTATGGCTAAATAGGAGGTGGAGAGTAATATTCAAGTGATACTTATGGCTAGTTAAGACGTGGAAATGAATAATATGGCTAGTTAAGACGTGGAGATGAATACTCAAGAGATAGGTATGGCTAATTAAGACATGGATATGAATAATCAGATGATAAATATGTCTACTTAAGTCGCGGATATGAATAATCAAGAGATACTTATGACTTACTAATAGGTTGAAATGGATAATCAAGAAAGAATTATGACTAATTAATAGTTTATAATGAATAATCAAGAAATGAATTATCAGCACACAATTTGTAATTTGTAATACGAAATCAGGACGATTGTCAGTAATGTAATTAAAGAATAGCAAACAAGCGATTGAAAACGTCGGGAAACATAGGGACTAATGTGTGGAATTGTGGTGGTGGTAGTGGGTGATGTAGACTTTTAACGTATTGTTAGCATTTTTAGTCAGTTTATAGCGATATGTAGCAGCGGAACATCATGTCGCAGACATGTAGCATGATATCCCACCCAGTCACATTCTCCGGTCACCAGGCTGACCAGTCCTAAACATAACCTTTTAATGCCGAGCGCCAAGTGAGTCAGCTGATAGTACTCTTCTTATACATTTTTGGCATGACTTGGCAGATATCCGAACCGGTAATCTTACGCTTCATATTCGGATGTTCAAACCACTTAACCATTAAGACAGCCTATGGCTAACGGAATTTTAATGTGATTAACAATAATTATGTTTATACGAATATATTTTTGATTATATACATAACCTACACATAATACAAATGAATAAACAAGCAACTGTGTACTCAACACAATACATGTTCGAAAATATCTTGCAAGCACCAATTGTTTATGTATTAAAATGAATTGTCCTACTTTAAATTAATAAATGATATGTACAAAGTATTTCAATATACATATAAATATCTTTTAGGTAATGAAAATCAAGCTACATCTTTGTAAATGTATATATATATATATATATATATATATATATATATATATATATATATATATATATATATATATGCGTTTTGTATTTTATCATGTTTTAAACATCCTATTCGTTCAGTTTTCATTCCCATCCCTAGGATAGCCAATTAACGTCGTTTGTTTTATTGACTTAAACACAATTATTATTGTGAAAACGTTTGCGATATAAACTCAGCTAAAATGAATCCTACTTTAAAGACAACTGCAGTTGACTAATTACTAATTAATTACTATAAAGGAGTTAAATATAAATTTGACAATAAATTAGGGTTGACGTTATGTAGCCATAAATGTACAGCACATAATAAGAAAAACGGTGGTGACGGACTCAGATTAAATGGACGTATACTTTTAAGTAACCGTTATTTTCAATACACTTTTTAGAGTCCGCCTCCAGAGCTGTTATAAATTGAACGATGTAAATTTGACACATCACCGAAAGATAATATAGTTGTACATACCACGGTTGTTATAAATATTGTTGCTATTATTATTAGTTGCAGTGGAGTATTATTTATATAGTAGTTGTAGTAGTATAGTGTTTTATCATCATTGCAAATTGTATCATTCTTTATTTAGTCCTTCTGTTAATGGTGGTATTTATCAACACCGAATCACCGGACTTTGTAATTGGAATTGGTGTTATATTGTGCAAGAAAGAATGTAGCTGTCCATCAACGATGGAAGCCATAATAGATCAATTCCTGAATGTCAGTGAATACCCAAAAGAAAAGAAATAATATGGGCAGCATTGACTTTATTAAATACACAGTCAATCTGTAATTTTGGTTACAGAATGATGTAAGAGACATCAACCCTTATCCGAACATGGGTCAAGCTAAACGCAAAGATAGCGAAAATTCGTGAAATCTTAGATCTGAGAGTAGCTGATGGAAAGATGTCACACTATATTAAATATTTGAGAAAACAAAGATTTTGGAAACAAAGTGAAGAAAGGAGGGAATAGACATTTCCATAAGGATACTACTGAAACAAAGAGCAGAGTAAAATATCAGAATTTATTATGTAAGCAATATGAAGGAGATACAGTACTATCTTATTCTCTATACATGCTTCGTTATAACTGTCCCATATAACATAATTAATGTAATTGTTGACGGAATGGACACGCGTGTGGGCCAGAGCAATCGTCAGTGTATGAGACGCAACATGAGATACCGATAAGTCATCGCAAATGCCAGTCGTTTAATTATATTATATTGCTGTAAAAGAAGTCATCACCATGACAAACTTTAGTTTGGAAATTTGGAGGATTTAACCTGATTAAAATTTATTAAAATCTGAGCATAGTTCATATCCTGGGCTACTTATAATGCGGGTTGTGGACAGACTTTGCAAAGCATTCTGTATGGAAATAAATGTACTTAAGATGAAAGGCGGTATTTCTTCTGCAGCTAGGAATACGAAAGGTGATAACAGAGAGGAGATTGATGGTACATAAGTTACGGACATCATGGCAGAGGTGGGTCAGTGTTGATGTTATGTGCATATATTATATCACATTTACAATTTGTATAATTCCAGGATAAAATTAATGATCCAAATAAAGTAAGATTTGATGGTTCATTAGAATGACAGCTGAGTATCTAAAAGAGAGTTTAAAAGTAGTCAAGACGATACACAGACATTGGATACGAATACAGCAGTGGTGAAGATGATACACAGACGTTGGAAAAGAATATAGCAGTGTTAAACATCTCGTTCTCTCCTTTGCAAAGTATGCATGAATATGTGCTATCTCACAACGAAGCTGGTCTTCAATACGATGTTTGACCTTACTGCATTGCCTACTTTCTGATAAATCGTTCAGTGATCACCAGTAGAACGCAACAACCCTAATTACTGTTGTCATTAAGAAGGGAGCTCAACATTCCATGAATAAGGCATTTACTGACTTGGTTAATATCGAACTTACAACAGCATGTCTGTTTGCATATCGGGTCACGCAAGCCATCTCTGGCATAAATGTGATGCTGAAATCGTATTATGTTCTTGCATAAAGGTGATGCCCAATTGCTGGGCATTATATTGTGGGGCTAAATTGAAGTGTTTGCATACAGAACGTTATAAATGGAATCATTGTACATCTGCCAACCTCATTATAGCTTTGTTCATTTTGTCTATTATGTTTGTGGCATGCTTGAAAAGTTAAGCAATGGTTTGTTTCATTGTTCCAAGCATACCAGACCTTAATTCTTACTATGCATCCCCAATGATAAGATTATTGCCGAATAAGCACGATTGTCTGCGTTGTCATGGTTATAGACAAAAAGTGGTCAGAGTTGTGACATTAGCTAGGATTTAGGCCGCTTGTTCTGAAGATAAGATCAGATCAGGTGACAATGCCTTATGTGTTTCGCAAATATAATTCCTGTTAAGTGTAAAATAATACGGATTCAATAGTTGATGAATTTCAGTGTTCATTTTTTTATCTTTGTTTTCTCTTTTTGTTCGGTAATTATCTCTATGACTTCACAGTTGCATTTAAGTGATTAAAAAAATATCAATATATAGATTTATGTGACGATTCAGGAAGGAGGGCTCCAGGTATATTGCAAGTCCGCTGGTGGCTGACAAGCTCACTACGTGACACAGCTGCATGGAGAAGTCTGTGATGTGGTGGCTGCTGCTGATGTTACCAGATTTTGTCTGTTCCTTCTTTTTACCTCTATTTCGTTTCCAAAGTGGCAATGACCCTGTGAACTATACCTTGCCAGATTTCAAGAACAGAAGCATGCGATGCCCGTTGGCGGTGATTGATGCCACAGGTGGTTTTCAAGAAGTCTTTATATCTCTTTGGAGGTGCCCCTCTATCACGGTGGCCAGTAGACAGCTCACTGTACAGTGTGATATTTGGCAGGCGATGATCCTCAATCCTGGACACGTATCCAGCCCAGCGTAACTGTATCTTCATGAGAAATGCCTTAACGCTGGTGATCCCTACTTGTTTGAGGACTTCAGTGTTAGTGACGAAATCACTTCAGTGGATGTTGGTTATTGTGCGGAGACAGCTCGGATGGAAGTGATTATGGATGTGGATGTGGCGGCGGTATGTGCCCATATTGAAGGTGGTCTGTACGAGAACTCTGTAGACCAAGATCTTTGTACCTCTTTTGAGACTTGTGTTGTCTTTATGCCAGCGCAGTGGAACGTTTACGTGGAGGGCAGTAATGACAAATTAGTCCCACTCATTAATCATGGGGTTCAACTAACATGGTCTACCAAGTTAGGACGGTGTCAGGGAGGTCCCTAGGCTGTAGGTTTAATATCAGATGTTCCCTCCCCTACTCAGATGACCGACTAAGGAGACCTACCTTCCCTTTTATTTTGAGTTATAGCTGGTCGGCTACAGCCTGCAATCATCTAGTACATTGGAACACCACTAGATATACACCACATTAATAATATAACATGGGATTGACGCTGTGGATTGTATAACTATTTCTTGTAAGTGCATATGGCTGGTTTTATTCATAAATATAAACGAGCTTTATTTAAAGACGCATGCTTTGTCCTTTAGACTACAGTCTGACGTATCTTTACGCTTAGATGATTTTGTTTACAAAATCTGCTTATTGGAGAGAAGTAATTCTTGAGATCTTTTAATGCATGTGAAATACATTCCCAGGGACACGCTTATATTCCGCAATGACTTTGGGTGCTTAGTTTTCTGTTGGACTCGTCGACAACTTCCTGGTGTGTATTTACCCATACGGGCATTTGTAGTGCGTAAAATGGGCTATACTAAATCAGATAAATAAGAGAAACACATATACCTAATACAACAGTCGTTATGTCAAGCGACTTATGCGCACTAATTCATGACCTCATTTTCGGTATAGAAACACGCTGACTCTCGAACGAGCTAGTGGCACCGACTTACAAAATCTAAACGCATTTAAGTTTTGAGAATAATAAATGTGAGATTGAAGTTTTAAAAGTATTATATACTGTGACACAACTCAGAAAGTGATTATTAAGATGTCGTCACAGAAAGGCGACATTAAATATACCGCTTATCTTGATTCTGAATTTTGAATCAGAGAGTAAAGGCAGCGGCTGTGTTGGAGAAAAACCAATTATACCAGCAAAGAGAGAAAAGAAGGGTTTCAAAGACCTTGATAATCACCGGATTAAAGAGTTTATGCTGAAAGATTTTAAAGGCAGTTGTATTCCCGATCATAGTGTAGCCTGCATGCTCAGCGGTAGAATAGTAATTGCAGATTACAAAACTCTAGATGCAATCTTTGAAACTCATCCTATCATCATCTTTTGGATATTAAAAGTGTCATCGTATAATAATATAAACTGTATTTTTGTAACCGTCCACTTCATGTTTGGGTTAAAATGTTTTGCATAAAGAATTAATACATATTTACCTATGTTTTATCATTTGGCAGACGGTCTAAGCAACATATTGTTCAAACCGTGTGCGCCTTGTACTTGCGAGCATATATAGTAAATAATCCTGCTCTTATCTTTTAAACTATATCATTGGAATGTATTATTTCGATCACGTATGTTTCTTGAGCATCTGAGTGAACGACAACGCAAATGTCGCCACGATGCAACAAAAGCCATTTCGACTGCCTCAGAATCAAATGATCTGAATTATATTTTAAAAAAGAATATTTGTTTCATTTCCAGAAACATTGTAGCACACACAAGACACAAATACTTACTAAGATTTTATTATTTAGCAGACGGTTTGAAAAGGTAGATTGTTCTGGCTGTATGCGCCTAGTTGTTGTGCCCCGTTTTGATAAACAGGTTTGCCCTTATCGATCGAGCTGTAATTTTGGAATACGGCAGACCGATGATTTGAAAACAAACTAAACTGCGAATTGGAGGACGCAAGTATTAACTAGTCGTAACCTGCAGCATATATATATATATATATATATATATATATATATATATATATATATATATATATATTTGGCACTGCTGTTGGTAGGTTCGATCAAGCTACGTGCGTGCGTGCGTGCGTATGTATGTATGTATGTATGTATGTATGTATGTATGTATGTATGTATGTATGTATGTATGTATGTGTGTATGTGTGTGTGTGTGTGTGTGTGTGAATGTATGTATGTATGTATGTATGTATGTATGTATGTATGTATGTATGTATGTATGTATGTATGTATGTATGTATGTATGTATGTATGTATGTATGTATGTATGTATGATCTTTGTACCTCTCTTGAGACTAGTGTCATCTTCATGCCTGCACAATGTAACTTTAAGATGGAGTGCAGTCTGTGCAAATTAGCCCCACTCTTTAAATATATGGTTCAACTACCATTGCTTTAACAAGCCAGGATGGCGACAGGCTGTATGTATTATAACAGAGTTTCCCTTCCCTAGGCAGATGGCCGACTGAGGAGATCTGCCTTACATGCTTTCTCGAATCATAGCTAGTTGTCTACAACCCACCAGTACGAGCAGCTTTTATAATTTTGTCATTTCCTTGTAAGTGCATGTGGGTCTTATTTTCCACAAGTGAAAATGATTTTAATTTAAAAACACAGGCTCTGATCTGAAGACCACAGTCTGACGTTTGTTTACCCTCGCATGATTAGTTACAGATCCTGATTATTTAATTATGAGATAAGTAATTCTTGAGTTTTTTTTTATAAATGCATGTGAATTTATTATCTACGTTTTGAAAGACACATTTATATTCCGAATGATTTAGTATAATCTACATCTATTTTCCATGTAGCTATGTTTAAATGTGTTCTAGGAATACAGGGGCATTGCTCGTGGATGTGAATGCACGTAATTAGTCGGTATAGTAATGAACTCATAATTTAAAGAAAGTTCGTTAAAACCTTGTTAACTAAATGTCACCTTGGGTCATCGATTTGCAAATTTACTTTGCTTCTATTTCCTGTGTACTTGCAACTTCCAAACAATAATATGTCAAAAATGATTGGTATACCATAACAGAAAGACAAAATATTCGTACACACATTTTAAAAATATTCTGGTACAAGTTTTAAATAACATGAAATGAACGTTTTCAGCTATTACTAAAATACCACATCATGGTGTCTGATATATGGGCGAGGAATTCGTATAAATAATAATTTCATACCGAGTGCCTCCCTCTATCATCCCACTCCAACCCAATGCACTCTGTATATTTGTCTTTGGTCATAAAATGTAAACTAGTGAGATTCGATGAAAAAGCAATATATACACTTATTGCGCTAGTATATAGCGGTCAATAAAGAAGTCTAGATACATATAGGAAGCTGCCATTTATACCCGGAGATTTCCTTATCTTCTGTACTATACCGTAGATTAATATAAAGGCGTAGAAAGGAGTAGGGACAGATAGAGACAGATGTCACCTGGCGCTAGACCAGTTGGGGCGCTTAACTGGGCTTTGAATTAGATTGTATGTTGAATGTGTGCTGCAAAACATTTTGCACGTATGAACGAAGAATCATAGATCGCTAGCACTTCTTCTCTTTAATAGGCGCTGGCGTTATATTGAATGATCGTGATTTTATTGATGAAAATAATGGATTTCAGAGTACGGTGGGCGGCGTAATCCGGAATCTTGTCCGCGGGCTCCAGCCACTCTAGCTACGGCTCTGGATTAATAAACATTGAGGTGTAGGATAAATATGATAGGGCTGGGTCTTTAACAAGCACACAAATCAAGACAGAGGATGTATATTAAAAAATTAACTACCAAACTGAACGTATATGTTTATTAATTTTTTTCTTCAATTTCACGAACAAGTAGAAAGGGGAAACTATATATGTCCACAATATCAACGTAAAGTGATATTAGTATGCACATGCCTGCTCGGGTAAGGCAAATATGCTTTCAAATGAAATTTGGGTGTGCAGTTTACTGTTGGACTCGTCGACAACTTCCTGGTGTGTAGTTACCAATACGGGCATGCGTAGTGCGTAAAACTAAACAAGATATACAAACACGTACCTAACGCAGCAGTCGATATGTAAAGCGACGTATGCACAGTAAATCTGAACCTCATCTTGGGTAGAAACAAGCTTGCTGCATTTCGAACGAACTTGTGGTACCGACTTACAAAAGCTAAACACTTTTCAGTTTTGAGAACCGATTCTGAGATTTAAGTTTTATAAAGGATAATATGTTGTGGCGCAACTCAACAAGGGATTATTAAGATGTCATCACGGAAAGGCGACATTAAATATACCAAGGATCTTGATTCTGAATGTGAATCTGAGAGTAATGGCTGCGACTGTGTTGGAGAAATAACAAAATCACCAGCCAAGAGAGAAACAGCGGGTTTCAAAGACCTTGATATTTGCCGAATTAAAGAATTTATGCCGCAGAATTTTAAAGTCAATTGTATTCCGGGATATATTGACGTAGCCTGCTTGCCCAATGGTATAATAGTAATTGCAGATTACATGAACTCCAGATGCTGTCTTTGTAGCGCATCCTTACAGCATGTTTTGGACTTTAAATTGACCTCAAAGCCATTGTCAGTTTGTGTTATGGATACAAATGAGGTTGCAATAGTACTTCCTGATGAAAATAAAATACAGTTCCTTAAAGTTGACGATTCAATCGAGCCATCAGGATTCATGATAACCAAGCGGGTATGTGTTGCGGTAGTTGTTCTCAGCAAAAATGAATTTGTTTTCTGTGACACTGGAACTCAGTCAGACAGGAATATTTACTGGGGAGTTATCACAAAGGACGGACGAGAGAAATCATGTTTTCATTTCTCCAGAGGTGACGTGCATTCACGTACTGTGTACCTTGCACTGAATGCGTCTAAAACGCAAGTTTATATTTCGTGTTCTGCAACACAATCTGTGCTCTGTTTTGGATTGGATGGGAAAAAGAAGTTTGAATACAAAATTGAAAACAGTTGCCCGAAAGGGATTCAGCTAGACAGTGTGGATAATGTGTACGTAGTTGTACATGAGTCTAACAGTATTCGTCTTCTTTCCCCGGATGGATACCTCCAGCGAATCTTCAATTCCCATATTCCATCATTTCCTATTGCAATTTCTTTCAAACATTCCAGCAAGGAATTTATCCTCACAAACGGTTCAGAGACAGATAGGAGTATTTGTTCTGTATATGAAGTGGCTTAATGATTGAATTAAAAGAAATCAGTAATTTAACCCAAATTGCTGAGGTTTTGTATGTACAGTTCTGCTGAACCTTTTCTTTTAATTCAGTGTTTGCACTTTATATATTTGTGAGTAACGTGTGTCCATTCTTGATCGGCAATTATATATATATATATATATATATATATATATATATATATATATATATATATATATATATATATATATATATATATATATACATATATATGGTAACAAAAGTTTTCTTGTGTGCTTGTGCTGTTTTTCATGATTTGTATACTGTCGATACTGTCCTCTCACTTGCAGTGATTTAATTGCCAACGTCTAAGTAAATCATTCAATTTTATTAACTGAAATCAGGTTGAATCGTAAATCTCTGTACTATTTCAAGTTCTTTCCTGACGTATGAATTCACATTTATGTACAATGCATTACATTATTAGTTTGGTTATATTATGCTAATTGTTCAATATTTGATCTTTCGATGCGCACGAATTAAACATAATCTTTTTCCAATTGAATCATTGATAAATAAATAATGTATATGTGTTACTCTCATTGCTGTTCTTTGCTATAATCCGACCCCAACCGGTTATTTTGTTACAATTTGTTATATATATATATATATATATATATATATATATATATATATATATATATATATATTCAACGTGCCAAATTCTTCAATCATATAACAAACATCTCTTAATAAAGATTTTCTTGTTCGTTTAGTGCTGTTTCTAAAGATTTGTATACTGTCCATTATATCCTCTCCCTTGCAGAGATTTAATTCTAAAGGTCTAAGTGAATCATTCTATTGTATTAACTGAAATCACGTTGAGTCGTAAATCTCTATGCTATTTCAAGTTATTTCCTGAGGTATGAAATCACATTTATGTACAATGCATTACATTATTAGTTTGGTTATATTATGCTAATTGTTCAATATTTGATCTTTCGATGCGCACGAGTTAAACATAATCTTTTTCCAATTGAATCATTGATAAATAAATAATGTATATGTGTTACTCTCATTGCTGTTCTTTGCTATAATCAGACCCCAACCGGTTATTTTGTTACAATTTGTTATATATGTATATATATTTTCAACGTGCCAAATCTAACAAAATTCTTCAATCATATAACAAACATCTCTTAATAAAGATTTTCTTGTTCGTTTAGTGCTGTTTCTAAAGATTTGTATACTGTCCATTATATCCTCTCCCTTGCAGAGATTTAATTCTAAACGTCTAAGTGAATCATTCTATTGTATTAACTGAAATCACGTTGAATCGTAAATCTCTATGCTATTTCAAGTTATTTCCTGAGGTACGAAATCACATTTATTTACACTGCATTATATTAACAGTCGATTTGTAAAGCGGCTAATGCGCAGTAATTCTGAACCTCATCTTCGGTAGAAACAAGCTAGCTGTATATCGAACGAGCTTGAGGTACCGACTTACAAAAGCTAAACACATTTCAGTTTTGAGAACCGATTCCGAGACTTAAGTTTTATAAAGGATTATATATTGTGGCGCAACTCAACAAGGGATTATTAAGATGTCATCACGGAAAGGCGACATTAAATATGCCACTGATCTTGATTCTGAATGTGAATCTGAGAGTAATGGCTGCGACTGTGTTGGAGAAATAACAAAATCACCAGCCAAGAAAGAAACGAAGAGTTTCAAAGACCTTGATATTCGCCGGATTAAAGAATTTATGCCGCAGGATTTTGAAGTCAATTGTATCCCGGGCTATATTGACGTAGCCTGCTTGCCCAATGGTAGAATAGTAATTGCAGATTACATGAACTCCAGATGCTGTCTTTGTAGTGCATCCTATCAGCATCTCGTGGACTTCAAAGTGTCCTCAAAGCCATTGTCAGTTTGTGTTATGGATACAAATGAGGTTGCAATTGTACTTCCTGATGAAAATAAAATACAGTTCCTTAAAGTTGACGATTCAATCGAGCCATCAGGATTCATGATAACCAAGCGGGTATGTGTTGCGGTAGTTGCTCTCAGCAGAAATGAGTTTGTTTTCTGTGACACTGGAACTCAGTCAGAAAGAAATATTTACTGGGGAGTTGTCACAAAGGACGGACGGGAGAAATCATGTTTTCATTTCTCCAGTGGTGACGTGGATTCTCCTACTGTGTACCTTGCACTGAATGCGTCTAAAACGCAAGTTTATATTTCGTGTTCTGCAACACAATCTGTGCTCTGTTTTGAATTGGATGGGAAAAGAAGTTTGAAAACAGTTGCCCGAAAGGGATTCAGTTAGACAGTGTGGATAATGTGTACGTAGTTGTACATGAGTCTAACAGAATTTGTCTTCTTTCCCAGATGGACACCTCCAGCGAATCTTCAATTCCCATATTCCATCATTTCCTATTGCAATTTCTTTCAAACATTCCAGCAATGAATTTATCCTCACAAACGGTTCAGAGACAGATCGGAGGATTTGTTATGTATATGATTTGATTTAACGATTGAATTAACACACACCCGTAATTTAGTCCATATTGCTGAGGTTTTGTATGTACAGTTCTGAACCTTCACTTTTGCTTCAGGTTTTGGACATTATATATTTGTGAGCTACGTGTGTCCATTGTCGATCTGCGATAATATATATATATATATATATATATATATATATATATATATATATATATATATATATATATATATATATATATATATATATATATATATAATATATATATATATATATAAATATATATATATATATAAATATATATATATATATATATATATATATATATATATATATAAATATATATTCAACTTGCTAAGTATTGCAATCATAAAAATCTATTAGCAATGATTTTCTTGTGTGCTTGTTCTGCTTGTAACGATTTGTATATTTTCTTTTCTATCCTCTCCCATGCAGAGATTTAATTTTCAGCATCTCCGTGAATCATTTAATTTATTTTCTTACGTATGAATTCACATTCATTTACACTGAATTGCATACTCAGTTTGGTGTATATTATGTTAATTGTTCAATATTTAAACTTGCGATGAGCACGAATCGGACATAGTCTATTCCATTGATAAATTGACTATGTATATGTGTTACTATCATTGCTGTTCTTCGCTATAGTCAGACATAACCGGTTATTTTGTTACAATTTATGTGACATCTTTTAATACAGAGAGTGTGACCAGATCAGGTTAAACCTGTGGAGTCCTTGATAAATTAATGGCCATTATAATGAGTGAATATATATATATATATATATATATATATATATATATATATATATATATATATATATATATATATATATATATATATGTATATATATAATCTTATATCCATTGTTTCCATTTTATGAATTATACTGTAACCTCAGCAATACATAGCAATACAATACGGCATAGTAATACATTATGTTGTGTGTCTGTGATACAAAAAAAAGTCTATATGATACGTATATTTTCAATTTGAAGTCTGGACTGAAATACTCTTGCTGATCGTCGTCTCGTCTATAATTAAATGTCCATGTCAAGCGACAATTTTTAAATCATTAAGAAACGGACCTTTTCCCTACTTGGTACACAGAAATGGTTCCTTTAGCAGACGGGTTTAATCACTTTTGTTTAAATAAATGAGAGAATGTATGAAATGGCGTAATATTTGAAACAAAATGGTGGGACTGGAAATTAACTTCTTTCCATTCCAGTAGCTCTAGTTCGACGTAGCACATATACGTCGTAGATAGACGAGGTAATGCAGTTGACAAGTAGCATGCTATACATCGCACGACGAATAACCGATACGACATCAATATATTTTTAAATCTCCTTTGTGTCATTGTGTGTAGTAATCTTTTTTGTGTGCATGATATCATCCTTAAACAGGACTTTGGTCCAGAGATATATACGCATCACTCGTGTTCATTAGTACAAATATATAACGTATATGTTGTCTTATGATAGTAGAGCACAAAGCTCGCATACGGTTCAAAATACTGTAGAGTGAATTCAAAAAGGACCCTTATTCACCCAGGAATATTTCTTCTGATGAGAGTAGTCACGGATCTCATTGAATTGGTCAGAGTCTATTGTTTCAGTTCTTTTTAAGTTTCATTTAATTGCAGTTCCTAACCATAGGGGATTCATTGTTCTAAAAGGTCTAAACATTTTCTGCATTTAAATTTATTTCAGATGTCACTATAGCTACAATTACATCGTTATAACGCGTTGTGGCAGACACATTGGTTTAACGAGGAAGTGGTGAATTTGTTTAATATTACTAACATAAGTCTGTTCTTTGTTACCATTCTTCCCATGCCAGCTTTTGTTTTATTAATTGAGATGATATCTCTTGCTTTATTGTATTGCTGACAAGTATATAATTAGCTGAACCCTTGACAATGTGACTTTCAATATAAGACTATTATCTAATACCTAAGGTATTGCAGGATATCGGTTAGATTGCGTTGACTAACAGTTCTTGCTCTCCGTAGGAGTTAGGTGACATATTTTATATTTATGAATGAAATGCCTTTATTTATAATCAACGTAAGTTAATTTAATACTGATTCTACGGCTACTGATCATCTTTGTTCACAGTTCTTTTTCTGTTAACCTTGCTGTCATACAATACCTTTAACCTAAGATAAATACTAAATTATTATAGAACGACGGGGTCTGAAATGCAGTACAGCAAGGTAGTCATTGTGATCTTAAGATACATTACCAACCGGAATATAATTCCTCTATGATAAAGCTAACGTGGGTTGATGTATTGGACTTTGTCACATTGGATGTATGTCACAGAATTAGGCGAAAATTAAATTTATTTTCTTCTTGAATTACAAACTAATTTCACCATTTTTTTTGTTTCGTCGTACATGCGTTACCTGGGGTGAATAAGTGATTTTCTCCAAGGTAAGCGGCGTGTAACGATTTGCATGTGCCTGACTTTGAATTACATGACGTCCGGAACATTAGATTCACGTAGTGCACGGTAATCTTGCCGTGATTTCTGCTCACCTATTTGAGGATATATAAGGCAGAATATTTCTGATAAATATTACGGGACCAAAAGTATCTTATCATAGGAAAGATAGCCTGTCATTCTGTCTCCAGCCAAAGGGGTGAGTGTTAAATTTATATTTCGTTTTATTGTGAATTTTATTCCGTTTATCATTTCATGTATTGATGCCTTTATTACAATGCAGATTTAAACGTGGAATATTTGGAATTACTAGTCACTATTAGACTTTAAATGTAATTGTGTTATCTAAGTTGTAGATTGTTTTGAGACAACTATTATTAGTCTGGTTTTCTTTATTGTAGCTGATAGCATCTCTGATAAAGCATCTGATAACATCTCTGGGAACATCTTTGATAACGTCTTTGACCTCGTAGCTGATTTGTTGCAGAACATCTCTGAATTATAGCTGAATGTGATTGTGCCGTTTAATTGTGCAATCGAATTGAAGTATCTGACTGTTTGTCTGTCGAACTGTCTGTTCCTCTACATCTGTCGTGACGTGTAAATATCCGGAAATCTAAAAGTCCGAGTGTCGGAGCTGTCTAGAGTTGTAAACATCCGGGGTGGCATCTTAAAGTATTTGGGACCGTTGGTTCTAGTAGATGTTGTATGCTGTCTGTACGTATAACTGTGGTGGATCCGTGAAGGGCAAACGGCCGATAAAAGTATTGGTCAACCCTAGGTCTTCGGGGAAACTGGGCGGCGATTCAACTGTTGGTGAATCGTACGGTTATACAGGGTCGAGACACATGTGTGTGTTGCAATTGTAGTACATTGAATACATTGTTGTATTTACATAGTTACTTCAAATCACAATAGTATTTCAAGGGATTGCATGAATCTCGATAAAAGCTAGCAACTTGATTAAATACATGTATATGTTCGTGCTAGTTGTCGCAATCCATACGTGCGATAGTATAGTGTGATGTTTTGATTTGTTATCGTAATTTTTACTTGCGGTAATATAACTTTCGTAAAGGTTCTTTGGATCTGTGTATAGTCCAGGAGATTCCTTTGTATCTGTGTTTTATGTTGTATTAATATTTAATTTATTCACGTATTGTGAATGGTGGTGAGTGTAATTGTGGGTTGAACGCATGAGTTATTGTGTTGATACATCATTATTTTTCATTAATAATTTATTTCATAAATTTACATTATCTTTCACACATTGTGTTTGTGTTGTTCATTTAGTCCACCATCCACTCTGTAACAATTCTGTTACAATGTATACCATCCTGAATTTGGAAATCTTTACACGAAATAGACTTTAAATATTGCTTGTTACATTTCTTTTTGACTTTGATGTTACAAGTGTAAACATCATATATCCTCGTTATGTGTTTGTGATTCGTATTTAAAAACAAATACGTTCAATCGATTAAATCTGGTGGATGATAATTTTTACCCATTATTTAATAGATCATCACGAGCAAAATATAACACAAAACTGAAAAACAAGTATGCAGGTCGTATACACATCATATATATATATATATATATATATATATATATATATATATATATATATATATATATGTGATATCTCACTGTATATATATATATATATATATATATATATATATATATATATATATATATATATATATATATATATATATATATATTCTTTAAAGGATATTTACATTCCTTTGTTGCCTGTGAGAACTTAAAGGCCGTGTACTTAACATTAGTTGATGAGTTTAGTGCATTAAATGCATCTGTTTATATTTCTTGGACTCAATGCTTGATTCGGCCACGAGAATAACTATAAATTTCTGTGCGAACTACGGGATCGCTTTTGAATTCGTTTTGAAATATTCTAAATGTGATATGATTCGGTAGTGCATTTTCAGCGAACTAGTCACAAAAATGTTCCACTATTAGTTTGATTGTGTCGAGGATGTTAGTCTCTTGTTTCTAATAATGACGATCTTGACAAAAGTCACCTAAATAATTCGTGTTTAATTAATACCAGTCTGATGTTTTAATGTCCGTCTCAACATTTCAACCGATTTCATCTCATTTATTTTCCTTCTAGAAGAATATATAAATTCGTTAAAGTGAAGTTCACTACGTATATCATTGTCTGCTGATTTGTGTTCCATTATTTCAAACATGTTTAAAATTCAAATTCACAAGTAGCTGATAATACTAGCAGCGTTGAATGTATTTGTGGGAAATAACATTCGCAAATAAATATTGATCTGGTCAGTCTAAATATAAACTTTGTTTTTGTAGACATCGACTACATGTTTGGGTTACAATGTTTTACACAAAGAATGAGTAAATATTTATCTATGTTTTATCATTGGCAGACGGTCTAAGAAACATATTGTTCTAGCCGTGTGCGCCTAGCACTTGCGAGCCTATATAATAAACAATCTTGCTCTTATCTTTAAAACGATATCATTGGAATGCATTATTTCGATCACGTAGGTTTCATAAGCATATGAGTGAACGACCATCGCAAATGTCACCTCGATTATGCATCTAGCTTACAAAATATTGTTTTTTTTGCAATAAAAGCCATCTCGACTGCCTGGAAATCAAATACATGAAATTTGTATTTTAACAAAATCTGTATGTTTCTTCTCAGTCACAGTGCGAAAAATGTAAACCAAGTTCAACTGATTTTTTTTCCCGCTTTCAACAATCAATCAATCAAACAGACTGATGATTAAAAACAAACACCTTTTTTTGTATTGGATATGATTGGAAAACATCAACACCTTTTGTCTTCCATCTTGCCAGACAATCAAATCTATGTTATCGGAGTGACTGATATATGTAGAATTGCCTGCTAAACACACTTGTAAAAAGTATAATTTTCGTCCAGAAATTGTAATTTTCATACATGAGATCAGTCTTTTGATGAGAGTAGTCATGGATCTCATTGAATTGGTCAGCGTCTATTGTTTAAGTGCTTCTTAAGTTTCATTTAATTGTAGTTCTTAACCATATGAGATTCATTGTTCTATAAGGTCTAAACAATTTCTGCATTTAAATTTAGTCATCATTGGCGCCTTAGTCTCGGGAGACCATGCGGATAGCGCCCTTGGGGTGTCGTCTGTCTCTGGGTTGTTGGCATCGTCTGTTGTGGCTGTGCAGGCCTATGAGTGAGTGGCAGTCCCTCTTGCAATTTGTGCAGAGATACTGGGAAGCCCGAGTTGCTTTGGTTGCTGCCACGTGACCCTATCTTACAAGTTTCTCTGCCGTTAACTGGCCTCTCCTCGTATCAGCGACTGATATACCTTTACTTACTGTCAGTCGACAGGTGCGTCGGCCCTCGGCCTGCATTTCCCAACCATCAGGTGCGATGTCACATGCCTTTAGGTCCCTCTTGCACGTATCCTTGAAACGGAGTGAGGGGCGGCCGACTCGTCTCGTGCCAGTGGCCAGCTGTCCATATAGGATGTCCTTTGGCAGCCTTCCATCCTCCATGCGTCGGACGTGTCGATGGCGACGTTTGCTCAGCAGGGAGAACATGCTGTGGGTATTTGCACTCTGCAGGATTTTGCGGTGTGGGACGTGGTCTTGCCAGCTGATTTTCAAGATGCGTTTAAGGCACCGTATAAGGAAGGAATTGAGCCGGCGCTCTTGCCTCATGTAGGTACTCTAGGTCTCACTTCCATATGTAAGGGTGCTGACAATGCAGGCTTGGTAAACTATGACTTTGGTTTTTTCTGTCAGCGCGTTTTGCCACACCCTCTTCGTCAGTCGTGAAATGATGGAGTTTACCTTACCAAGCCTTCTGTCCGGCTCCTTATCAAGCAAGAGAGTGTTGCTGATGGTTGACCCCAGGTGGGTAAAGTTGTTGACTGCTTCGAAGGTGACACCATTGATTTTGATTATAGGAGCAATGGTGGGATCTTGCACGCTGACCTTTGTCTTTTCTAGGTTGATGGTGAGTCCAAACGGCATGCGGGCATCAGCAAAACATCCTAGTCTTTCAACAGGCATCCTAGTCTCTGAACGGCTTCTTCAGTGTGTGCCACAAGAGCCACTTTATATGCAAAAAGCATATCCCTGATGAGCACAGCCCTCACTTTCGTCATCGAGCGCATTCGTGCCTCCCATCGGACCTGGTGTGTATTTATATATGCCATCAGTGGACGATTCAAAGGCGTAGGACAGAAGCAAAGAGAAGAAGATCCCGAATAGGGATGGTGCCAGAACGCAGTCCTGTTAACTGGGAATTAGGTTGAGGAAAATCCATCATACATGACTGTTCCCTTCATATCTACATGAAAAGAGATTATCGTGCTGTGGAGTTTTGAGGGGCAAGCAATCTTACAGAGAACTTTGAAAAGACCCTTCCTGCTGACTAAGTCAAAGGCCTTGATTAGGTCGATGAACATGAATTTAGTACAGATGCAAATATAGATACAATTACTTGTATTATACATCTATGTACAATTTCCTCTCTTATAACTCGTTGTTGCATACAGATCATTATAACGCGTTGTGATCTACACATCATTAAAACGTGATTTGGCAGACTCATCGTTAAAAAGCGTTGTTGCATACACATCGTTATAACGTGGAAGTGGTGCATCTGTGTACTAATCCTAATATAGGTCAGTTCTTTTGTACCATTATTCACCATGCTGACACGCATACAATTAGCTGAACCATAGACAATGTGACGTTCAATATAAGACTATTGTCTAATACTTAAGGCATAGTAGTATCTCGGTTAGGTTGTATTGACTAACAGTTCTTGAAGTTCACCTAGGACGTAAGTGACTTGTTTTAAACTTACTGACTGATAACAATGCCTTTATTTATAAGCACTTCAAGTAGATATAATACGGATAATATGGCTACTGATCATCATTGTTCGCATTATCTTCTTATGTTACCATTGCCTTTGTTTAAACCAAATATAGTATATATATATATATATATATATATATATATATATATATATATATATAGTAAACAATCCTGGTCTTATATATAAAAAGATATCCTTTTATTATTTCTAGTGCGAATGTTTCTTAAGCATCTGGTTGAACGACCAACGCATATTTCACCACGATTATCCAACTAGCTTACAAAACATTGCTTTTATTTACAACAAAATCAATCTCGACTGCCTTAAATAAAAATCAAACACGAGAGATTATATGTTAACAAAACCTATTTGTTTCATTACCAGTCTCAGTGCGCAAAAAGTAAACAAATTTCAACCATTTTTTTTTTGCTTTTTTTGTTAATGTGTTATATATAAAACGGTCGAACAACCCTCATCGAGAAACTATATTTAGCATGAATTCCTCTGTCCAATCTTAGTATGCACTATACTTTTATAAACGTTGCCTGCAGGTCTGGCTTAGAAACATTTTAGCACATAGTGGGCCCAAATACTTATCAAGTGTTTATCATTTAGCAGACTATCGAAAAGGTACACTGTTCAAGCTGTGTGCGCCTAGTTGTTATGAGCCGTTATGGTAAACATACTTGCCCTTATCGATCGAACTATACTAATGGACTACGGCAGACTGGTGATTTAAAAACAAACACCTGATTTATTTGCTACCGATATGATTGGAATGCGTCAACACCTTTTGTATTCCATTTTGCCACACAATCAAATCTATGTTTTCGGACTGATTGATATTGATAGGATTGCCTGCTACATACATTTGTGAAAAGTCTCCTGTTCGTCCATTGATTGTAATTTTTATACATTTCGAAGGGTCTCTCTCTCTCTCTCTCTCTCTCTCTCTCTCTCTCTCTCTCTCTCTCTCTATATATATATATATATATATATATATATATATATATATATATATATATATAAATATATATATATATTGAAAACAAACACCGGAGTTATTTTTAATCGATTAATCGATATGATTGGAATGCATAAACACCTTTTGTAATCCATGAGTTCATGAAAATTACAATCTATGCATATCTTGAGCTGATAAGCATCAGTTCCGTTCGTAAATATATTTCAGTTTATGCCACTAAAACAATTACTTGTTCATTAGTACTTTCAAGACTCGACTATTGCAACCTAATTCTGTCTGGATTGTCACAATATTTACTCCAGAAACTTCAATAAGTTTAAAATTACATCTTTAGTGTACCTCGATTAGAGCACACCTCCCCACTGCTCTGTATCCTACACTGGCTATCAATTTGATACAGAATCAAACACAAAATTTGTTCTCTGTGCTATGTTTCACTGACAGATTGCAGTCCAACATACCTATCCAGCCTCACCCATGTGTATACACCAGCTAGATACTTACGATCTTCTAATGATAATTGTATACTCATTGTTCCCACTGTGAAAACGAAGTCATATCGACAACGTTCTTTGCATACCAGAACCCGGCGACGTGGAATGAATTGCCTGTTGAAATTAGACACAAAGATACAGTGGTCCCTTTTAAGAGTGCTCTTATATCTCACCTGTTTCATCTGCAGGGACAAACTTAGAGACCTAATAATGTTTTGTATCTTATATGTTTTCAGCATGTTTTTATGTTTACCAATTTCATTGTTTTTGTCATTGTTTATCTGTAGCGTAGTCATATCATTATAGATGGTGTAAAACGCTTAGAACTCTTTTTTGCACTGCCGTTTGTAAGTTCGGAATCAAATTACTTTGAGATTTGAAAAGTAGATTCCTCAAGCACCCAAAGTTAATTAAAATATTCTAGATTGATTTTCTAACACTAATTTAATGCAAGTTAAATGTAAGGTCATGTGATGTGTAAAGATCACATGTCTTTAGTTTCTTCATTCATATATCAGGACCGCATTTCCAGATTTACAAGTTCATGTCAGCAACTATTCCGGTCACATTAGGCTAACATCTGTACTCTGGAAATGTTATGGCCAGCATAGCTGCTAATTAGATTAATTCATAAATGTCAAATGCTGACTATTGGAACATATCGCTATCTAAAATAACCTAAACACTCGGAATAGCGTTCTCGTGATTTCTGATTGTAACACACATGTACTCAGACGAACGAAGTGTGATCCGTTTGAAAGATGTACATAAGTTGACATCGTAAAATGAGATCTTGTTGTCACCATGAGAGAGAGAGAGAGAGAGAGAGAGAGAGAGAGAGAGACACACACACACACACACACACACTGATACAGGTTTGTAAACGTTAATATGCCTCACAACTGAAGTATTAACACATACAATATTACTTCCGCATTCAAGGTTCATGGATTGACAAAGTTTTAATATTCAATCTAACAGTTGCGAAGAATAAAATGAATCATGGATACGCATGCAGCCAAGTATTTAGCATGTTATAGTAATATGTTTAATATATATCCAGGGATGAAATTACGTTATCGTATAATTAAGTATTGCGTTCAAATCTTGTTTATAGGTAATGACGTTTAAAAGTAATCCCCCGGCAGCTTAATTACAAGGACTGATTAAAGCGTTAATTAACGACTTAGGGACAATAACTATACCGAACGATCATGATCCCAAATATAAATCAGTGACGGGTATTTAAAAAAAACACCATCTGCCAAATTTGATTGATGTTTGCTTGGTTATTTTGCAAGATGTGCAATGTAAAAACATTCCTAGTAATGTCGATATTACGTGTCTATCAAATGGTGCACTTTCTTTATTGGAGTTCATGAACTCTAGTTCTGCTTGTGTGATTCCTCCTAACAAATGTATTAGGTCTTCATTTTGTCTTCCAAACCATGTTAGTTTCTTCTACATGCACTTATGACGTTATGATAGCACTTCCTGCCGAGCAGACAAATTTAGTTTTTGACGTGTCTTCAGGTTAAAGATTCACGTGTCACGTTTTTCTAGCCATTCATTGAGGAGTGTTTTTTCACATTAGATTAAATTACGGAATAGTGGATGTGCTAAGTTCATAAATCTGATTTTATTAATTAATATTATAGGGAAAAATTTTGTCATACGCTGTGTGCCTCAAGATGTAATCATATTAACTCGTCACACTCTTTAGAAGTGTTTATCAAATAAAGTACTATATTAATGATACATCTAAAAGTATAATTTACAGAGACCAATGACTTATCAGATATATGCATATAATCTATTTGCTTTGCTTGAAAATGAATGATGGGAGAAAATTATTCAAAGGGAAAACATGCATAAATATTTGATTTTGGTAAAAACAAAACAGAAACGGTCTACGACCAAATGTAAAGTGACTGTTAATTAGGTAAGAAAATATAAAGAATTTAATTTCTTTGTAAATAAGAGATATGCACTAAGTAATAGATACAAAAATAGTAATGGTCCAAAAGACAAATCGTTAAGCTAAGAAAACCTCCACTATGTAAAATATAAGAACAACTATAACATGAATCACATATAATTGGTCAATCCATAACGATGCAAATTGTAATTAATCGTTCTTTTAGAACTGAAGGAAAGATAAAATTGTAGCAGATGCGTCAGAAAAAATATGCGGAGTGTTCTAGTGTCCACTGTTATTTAGAATTCTGTCTTGCAGTCTTGTGTTCGAGGTATTATCATTTAGTTTAACCGGTTTCAACAATTCCGTAAACAACGTTTGGATATCGTAACACCTCCGTTAATATCTTCTAGTCTTCACACAACATATATTGGCAATTTAAAATGATGTTGCTGCGTAAATAGCAGTTGTTTTAATGCTCTAATTTTTATGACAGATTTAACTATTTTCAGATAAAATAAGCATGATTGATAAAATAATATATCAGGTGAATGCAATTAACTGACTAATTAACTTTTCGTTGCTTTACTACTACATGTTCATCAATCAATTTGCAAAACAAAATGCTCACAGTTACTTATTTTAATATTGTAAATCTGGTGAACAATTGTAAAGAACTAAATGTTTTTAAAAGTAATTAGCTATGTATCATAAATTTCCTAGTGTGCGCATGAGTGTGTGTTTTCGTGCTATCATTGCTCAGCTGTTGTTAGAGAAATCATTTAAGATGGAGAAATATAAGTATGTACATGTACATTTTTTTATTTTTCAAAATTTGCAATCGATCTTGATTAGTATGATATTGTTAATTATTGATCCTTCATCTTTAACACTACTTGCATTTTGTGACGATACTGTTTCCGAATTTTAAAAAATACATGACTCATTAGTTTATGTATAAAGGTAACTGACATTTATATCAATGCCTGTTTTGTGACATAGAAAAACTATTAAAGCGTAACTGAGAGTTTACAGATTGAAATCAATATTAACGACATCGTGTTCAGAACATTGGATCAATATTGTAATAATTATATAAATTAAATACAAAAATGAACTATGAGAAGTTTCTACAAACAATAGTAATATTTATAACTTGTCTCCTGGCCATTGAACTAAACCTTAGGTTTCATATTTTATATATGGTATTTTGATATAGTGTACGTCCCCTCTGAGTTTAGAAAGCTGAAGTTTCATATTTTATGTAAGGTAATTTAATATGGTGTACGTCCCATCTGACTTTGGAAAGCTTTGTTCTTACTGATCGATTGCATTCCGACAATATAGTGTGGCTCATCAGAATAAATTCATTCAGTAAGGTTTGAAATGAATTGAAAACGACAGTAGTCTTAAGTGGTATATATATTTAGTTCATTGTGTATCTTTTCACGTACTTTCCATTCTTCCCTGCTTATAAATTACTATCAGAGCTTGACTCATTAGGTTAGGAATTGATATTTCCGTCTGCACTGCAAGTAAACAAGTAAACAGCCGTATCAAACTGTATGATTCTCTTTTTTTTTGTGAATTGTGCTATGACCTCTTTATAACACACATCAGAGTACGATTTCGTCATTTTTAATGTTAGCGGCATGCTCAGCGTAGTGCACGGGAGACTTCTACGTGTCCTAAAGCAAATATATGTCTGGTGTACACTTAAGCTGATAACTACTCTCTTTACTCAGTCAGTCTCTGCAGTACTCTTGTAGATATACTTCTGGCTCTGGTGACATGGCCATACCATTTCAGTTTTCTCTTTTTAACGGTGGTAAGGAGGTTTGATATTGGCCTACTTTGTGCCTGATGGCGGTACGCAATTATTCATTTGTGATGTGGTCTATGTAAGAAATATCAAGGATGGTCCTGTAGAATCTCATTTCAAGTATCCGGAGTCTTCGTTGTAATTCTGATGTCATGGTCCAGGCCTCACATGAATCCAAAAGATTGAGATGACTAGTGCTCTCAATAGTCTGATAGTACGAATGTTTCTGCAGCAGACATGTAGGTCACCTTTAGCGCCAGTTGGACAGGTATAGATCAATAGCTGAATCCATTGCCATGCGCTTTAACATTCTCAAAAGGACAAGTGTTCGTCTTTGTAAAGAGGTACGAGTTAAGTCCCCTATTACTAGGAACTTGGGTCGTTGCGTATTTAACAAATGTCAGTTAAAGCGGAGAAAGCATGTTTCATAGGTTGCAATGAATACATTCGTTCGATTTATTTTATGTCGCACACCTTTCACATAAATTCACCGTCGCTTAAAGTTTGGGAATTGATCAGCTGACTCACTACCATATTTCTTAAAAAGTCACCTTTTCAAAGCGGAGCTTGCACAACATAGATTTAATAATCACTTTTCCAGTCATGTTTAAGCATTCAAACCGACATCGACTCAGTTTGTTTTTACGGAAATTCCCTTTGTAAACACCATATATATACATATATATATATATATATATATATATATATATATATATATATATATATATATATATATATATATATATATATATATATATATATATCTGTTTTCCATCAAACATTATTTCCTCCATGTAATAAATATTCCTAGGCATAGAACAGTTATCTGAATGTCTTGGGAATTACTTAAAAAGTACTACATTCATGCTTTATTAGTGTCCAACGTATGTTAACGTAGAAAAGATTTCGCAAATATTTCAACATCTGTATGTTACTGTCAAAACTGAATACCATTAACACATGGGTGATAATTAATATAAAGTTGATCAACAATATGTGATTAACAGTCCTGGACTTGACTTTGTTTATAAAACATCTCTATGGGTGATAATTAATATAAAGTTGATAAAAAATATGTGATTAACAGTCCTTGACTTGACTTTGTTAATAAAACATCTCTATGGGTGATAATTAATATAAAGTTTGATAAACAATATATGATTAACAGTCCTGGACTTGACTTTGTTAATAAAACATCTCTATGACAGTAACGTTATTTTAATATAACCAACATTTCGAATGACCTATTTTCGTGTTTTTTTTGTCAAGGAAAATATTTTCACAATGACACGCAGTGAAAAGTTTGGAAAGAGCTTTGGTATTACTGTATTTACCACGAGATCCGTGAGGATGAGGTGTACGTCAATATCATAATTGTTTTCAATTTAGCTAACTTTAATTTACAAAGTTGTGTGCGCTTTGAGCCAGACGAAGTCATATTTTATCTGATTCCCTCTCTTTCAGCCAAATCGCATATGGGATAATTAAAATGCTCAGTTTTTTTTTTAAAGCAACTGATTGGCCATACAGAACTCATTTCTTATGACACCTTGGCCACGCTTGGGATACAGGTTTAAATGGATACATTTAAGAAAAGGTTTGATAATGACCGAGGTCAACGCATACTAATGATGGTTTTTTACTTCTGCTTTTTTGAGTGTGCTGCTGCACCCGCGGTAATATTATTTGGTCCTTTATTGGTGTGGCGCCTCTCAGAATCATCATCGAGAGGACCACCTATTGCAGAATGTTATAGCGATTTATGAGTTTTTGAATATTCCCCATTATGTTTTTAATTGTATTAAGTTTATTAAATTGGGATTGAAATTTAATTATATACTTTATGGACAGCCCTAACTAGTGAAACTCCTTAACTCTAACGTTACTCCTTAACTCTAACTGGTCTTGGGAATTATTTAGTTATTTACAAACAGGTATTTGTGTTGTTTGTCTTGTTTTTGTCCCATTATTGCAACCGAACATTGGCATTGACTGTTTTTGGCGTTGTTGCGAGATTTGCCATTTTGAAGTGCTGAGATGTGCAAGTCTGATATCAATAACGGGGACAAACAGCATCTTATTATTCGTCCAGTTGTAAGTAAACTTTATTGATATATATATATATATTAGTAGCAACCCAAATGGCTTTTTATGAGCAAGATCTGCGCATATTATTTGCATCCAGCAGAGATATATATAACTATAGTTCTCAAGTCGTATGCAATTTAATATAAATACATTCATCATCGATATAATATACAAGTCGTATGCATTTAATATTAATGCATTCAGCATAGTTAGATGTTGTACTCAAATGGTATGAAATGTTATAATTTCATGCTAAAATGCGTGCCATCTACTTTTGAATGAAAACGAAGGGAGATAACCGCGCCATGTCATATTTGGTATCTTTGCTTTACGGTTGCACAGACTTATTACCCATGCACAATACTGCAAATCAGTATATACTATAATGGAATGAATGATGCATACTTTCCAATCGAACAATTTATAAAAAAATAGTAAGATATTGCACATTAGCGAAAATAATGACATTTTGCTATTGCGGGCGGTATGTTAGTTTTTTCCAATAAAAAAATAAACTTAATGTAAAGAGAGATTAATCCAAGCTTATAAACTTGATATGAAGAACATATTTCCCTAAAATGAGTGTCATCTTTGAAATTTTTACCGTTTGGAATTAAGCCATTTATACATTATGAAACCGACTTTCTCTGTCCTCGAAACCGCACCGGTGGCTAAGTGGTTAGAGCGTTCGCCGCGGAAGCGGGAGATCGTGGGTTCGATCCACGGCCGAGTCATACCAAAGACTTACAAAAATGGTACTAACAGCTGCCTCGCTTGACGCTCAGCATTAAGACGTTAGTGATAGGACTGGTCGGCCTGGTGTCAGGATAATGTGACTGGGTGGGACATCATGCTACATGTCTGCGGCATGATGCCTCAGTGCTAGACATCACTATAAACTGCCTCACTGCAGACATCGTAGCGATATGACTGAAAAATTGCTAATGCTACGTTAAAAATCCTAATCAAACAAACAAACAATCTCTGTCCCGTGTTAATGTGCCTGAAATATGTGCCATTTGAAATACATAGTTATAATGAAGTTTCACCCTACGTACTTCAAAATGATATCGAAATGGCTTAGCCGAAACATTAAAGGTACATGGTATAATAACCAACCATAATTGCAGCTGCATCACTGGAAACACTAATCAAAATTTGCCAAGTCAAACAAAGGGAAGAATGTGCGAGGATTGTGAGCATTACGTAATAGCATCGAGTTAATTTCTTACTCGTGCTTCAATAAATGCATTTGGCAGTAGGACTTTATTGAAAGGAAGCCATGTTCAATAGTCATAGAAAGAACATACGTTTATGACGGCTTTTTAGTATAGATTTTCTTCAAAATGGAATAGAGTGAGGTGAATTTTTACTTAATGGATTTCTTGGTCTGATAACCGAGTGGGATTTCCGGATTTACAACAGAACACTTTTCACGATGCTGTAAATACAATGTTTAATAATGCATGACTTGAATTAGCAATTAAATTATGTGCGTGTATACTTAATCGAAATATTAGATTGATTAACATAAGAACGCACAACTGTGAGAAAAGAACCAAAACAATTACTATACAATACACAAGCACAACCGGTGAATGATTCACAATGAGTAAACAATGGAAAGATGGATATAGGTTACCCAGCTAGAGAACACTTTATAAATTTAATCATGTAGTAAAATGAGTTCACTCATAGTGAATTTATGCAAACGAAAAAAGACAGATATACAACTACAGTAACGATAGATACAAATGGTTTTATGAACCCCCCATTTTTTTATTTTTATTTTTGAGTTTCGTCTCTTGTACATTTAAGTATCACCACGTGATGTGCATTGAGAATGATAGCTAGATGCAATTATCTCTGTCAAAATCAGTTTGGAGTAATGTCAATTATATGGCATTACGGTGATGTTTTTTTTTCGCTGAACCAACCGTTTTCGTTCTCTTCTTTTTCTCCCAACAAGTGATTGAAAATGACGAGATGTGCCTGACTCGTCGATAATGTGCAAGCACATTCAAAATTCTTAGAAGCGAGTGTTAGGAGGGTTTAATTTGAGGGCACATCAATTACGCATGCAGCCTTCGCATTTCACATCATGCAAAACACTGTTTTAAATATGAAAGAACATAAAGCTTTGTCATAAGTTTTAATCCGAAGATCGATGAATATGTACGAAAACAATAATCATTTTTGTAGTGATTTTGATTAATTCGATTATTAGTAAATATTTGTACAATTATCAATGGAACTAAGACGGCTGGGAATACTGGTTCGATTATTATTATTGGATTTCCAGCTATTATCTAACAATAAAAAGCCAGTGTACACAATATATATGTCATTTTTTACTTTCCAAGATAACCACACATTAAAGTGAATCATGAAAATAATAGACATCACGCTAGTTCTAATATTTGTTATATTTTTAATTACAAATACATTCGTTAGAATAAAAGTTGTAATTTGGTTTCTTTCAACTTTAGTCTGTAATTTCAGATATTGACAGTAAAATAGGTTTTTAGATTAGCTTTTAGTTCTAGCTGCCTTCATAACAGATATATTTACCGCTTAAGGTAATGTTCCATTTGTATAATTCAGTACTGAGACGTGTTAACTGGGATGAATTGGGACATACAGTCATAATAGAGTATATATATCTGAAAAGTGAACATTTATTTGAATTCCTATCGTTGCTTTTCTTTTTTTCTGCATGCAGATATATTTCCCGCTGTTGTTTGACTGTACGCGACTTGAATCATTTATTTAAGTATTCTCTATCAAGCGATAGTGTCCATACATTTTGTATACTGAACATGATTTTGTGATTATTTTTAATTCATTTAAAGATGTTCCTGATAAAGCATTAAGACTATCTGAATATCACCACATTCAAGATATGTGATTCATTCCTGAGAATATTTTATTGCACTTGTGATAATACGATTTTTTTGGATATAATTCACATTACTTTAATTTACTCATAACATGGACAATTAAATAATTTGCTAAGTGTTAGAAATTTTGTTGGTGTTGCTTGTTTCTGATACACAGTTTAAGAATATAGAGAAGTAACAGCAATATAAGTAAATACATGATCTGTAAGTAGTAAATAAATCTCAGGCAAACAAATTATTTCGACAGGGAGGACATAATATTATAAAATTCATTAAAATCAACTTCCACACAATTCTTGATACCAAAATAATTGTCTGGTTGACCACTAGGCCATCTAAAATATGAACTGTGTTGAATTGCTTACAAATATGATATGGTCTCACACGCAAATGCTAAGACTGGAAATACGGTTTTTAAAAGTACAACCTTTCCATGATCTTGTTGTAATTTAAGGTAAATTACCGTAAGCCTGTCTACATTCTGATTCGATATTTATTGTGGCTTATATTGATTACGTCTAATGTTAACAAAACAATTTAAGTGATTCTTTCCGAATACTGATCATCTAATATTTCTCATGATTCTGAAATATATCTAGCTGATCCTGGCATTATATAATGATGATTATTTTTAGTAACTTCTGTATGTAATCTGAAATTTAAATATATCGGAAACGAGTGAATATAACTAGGTGAGACTAACATTTATTTGTTTTGATTACAGCTGACGAAGAACGATGAACGGTACTTCTTTGTTAAAAACTCCAATGTGGGTTAGACTAAAGTATTTACCTTGGTTACGATTTCAATGTGATTAAAACAGTAATATGACATTCAACTAAATATGAATCGTCTGTTCTTACTTGATGTGTTGTTTTAACTGGAACGTTTCTGGATATTTACCAACAATGTTTAATTGCATTAGATGCTATTGGTAACTTCATCAACTCAGTTACGTAAGTTATATATATGAATATAGTTTTCGTTTCGTGTGGATTGCTTAGTGAATGGTTTCGTTTAGACACTACATACATAGTTATTGTCTTCCATGAATGTAGTTTGTAGCTTCATATAATGACCGTATCAATAGTATTTTAGTTTAGCTTTTAGTTCTAGCTGCAGAATTCATAATGGATTTGTTTACAGATGAATATAATTTTTCATTGGAATATTTGTGTATAGACCATTTTATATCGGATTTAACCGACTTTCTCCGTAATTATCCGAATAACCTACCGAGTCACTTTATACTCCAGCCAATCAAACACTGGTGGGTACATACACATACCAAATTTTCGTCCATTGTTGTTTAGAAATATTTCAGAGATAAAACATTAAGACGCTACTTGTATCGTCAGAGGTTGCAAAAGTCGCTCCTATCAAGGACGTGGCATTATATTCCATCATCTGCCATGGAGAGATGATTTCATATGTATTAGTATTGCGACTTGATAAATAGTTTTGTACTTGTCCGTGAACGTTATAGAGATCGAATACAGGTGACTCCGATATTTTCAGCTTTTTCCTAATCCAGCAAGTGGAGCTAATTAAATAATTGAAATTTACATGTAAATTATTCACAGACTTTCAAAACACAATTATAAATTCAATTATTACAGTGACGTTTCGGATGCATACAAATAGTTTGAATAACCTGCTTTTTGATTGTTAGGATTACATTTATTTACTTCGACACCATTTTCCTACTTACATGTACATGTCCAGATGTAAACAACTCAAAACTACTTTCTCGTATGGCTTTGAAATCCGCACTATTTTCCAGAAAATAAAATAGGATGGTTCCAATATTAAATTTCGTCAATATCTGCTGCAGCATCGCTGTTGAATAGGCATTTTTTACAACATGATGAAAGATGTTGACGTAGTTTAAAAACTGAGGCTGATTCTGAAGCGTCCGCCATATTTTGCCCATCACCTATCGAGTGGCTATTGCTGTCAGCTGAACACCCGCCACGCGATAAAAATTCCGAACAAATTACGAATTTCGCCGACGTCTCCATGAAATGATCTATTGAGAAAAGTTATGTGCAGTGAATAGAGACATAGAGTCCTAACTGAGTTATGATGATGTATATATAAGAGAAGTGGATATTTATTTTGAATTCCTATCTTCGCTCTTCTCTATGTGCGGCATTCAGAAATATTTCACGCTATGTATAGATTGTGTTTTCTTGGAATCATTTATTTAATAATTATTTATCAAATGATAAAGCGTCCAAAACATTGTTTGTACTAAACATGATTTTGGGACTATTTTAATTCATTTAAGGATGTTCCTGAGAAAGTAATACGATTGTTGGAATATAAGCACATTCAACATATGTGATTCATTCCTGATAGGATTATTTTTGATATAATTCACAATGTTTTAATTTCCTAATAACATAGACAATTAAATAATTTGCTAAGTGTTACAATATGTATTAGTTTTCTTCTTTCTGGTTCATAGTTTAAGAATAAAGAGTCGTACCAATAATAAATAAACATCCGTGATCAGGAAGTATTACATATATCTCTGGCAAACAAAATATTTCAAAATCGAACATGGAATATCATTATATATATCAGAAACTATTTCCACACAAGACTCGATACCACCATAATTATCGGGCTGACCACTACCCCATTTAAAATATGATGCGGATTGGCCGTTCCACGACATCCATTCTCTCTTTACACCCACGGCTCGCAGTCCAATACAAATTGAAGTTGCTGCTTCTCTCTTCATAACTGCGTGAAAGGAATTTATTTATGTATTAAATGCTACCATTAAATGTTTTATATATATATATATATATATATATATATATATATATATATATATATATATATATATATATATATATATGTGTGTGTGTGTGTGTGTGTGTGTGTGTGTGTGAAATCACTATGATAAGAGTTGTGCATATCTATTTATTAACGATTAAATTTATTTCATTTTAATCTAACTATCTAACCGAAGTTTAATCTAACTCCACATTGATACAGAGAGAGACAGAGAGAGAGAGAGAGAGAGGATGAAAGAGTGAGAAGAAAACGAAATAGGTTTGTAATTATCAGTAGAATAATAATATATAAAACAACTATCAATTACTTCCATGTTCATCTGCAGGCTTTCGAACTATATATTGTATTTTCATTTCGTTTATGTAAAGTTTGGGTTTATACTGCAGATCAAAACAGTCTAGGCAAAGGAATTAGGCAATTAACTTTTCTTGCTGAATGATTATAACGTTTAATTTTGTACAGAAATTGCATTGTTGCAAATACAGCATATAATGCACTGACAGTTTAAAATCTAATTTTCATAATTGTCAATGCAAAAAGATCCCATATTTTCACTAGTCAAATCATGACAAATTTATTGAAAACGGCTTTAGTTCGTGGGTAGTAGCTACCAATATAATTTAATATCTGATATATATATATATATATATATATATATATATATATATATATATATATATATATATATATATTGCAAGGATCAGCATCAGTTTGTGATACATCCTTTGTGTTACAATATGAATTTTGAAAACGAAGAAACAGGCATTGTTTGGTTCCAAATTTTTGATTCTGAAATGGGATATTTTACTATGTAACAGTTATGTCATTATAAATATATGTTGTGAAATCATTTAATGGAACACCTTCTTGGATATTTTATAATTAACCAATTATGTAATTATAAATATAAGTTGTGAGGTTATTTAATATAATACCTTCTTGGATATTTTATAATTTACCACTTATGTTATTATAAATATATGTTGTGATGTCATTTAATAGAATACCTTCTCGTATGAATCCGAATTCAGCCTCATTATTGATTGTCATCAACTTCGCTCCATCTTTTTCACATGTAATCATGGCATTGTTGAAACTTTTAGAGACTGAATAAAATTTGTAGCACATACCAAGTGACTGGTTGAAAGTATAGCCTTCGTTGCAGTATTGTTTTTCTGTAAATGGGCATGTCAAAAAAAGTTGTAAAACAAGCAATATTATATGCATGTTTCCTGCATATTGTTATTTTGTTTCAAATGTAGAAGTTAAGTCTGTAACGATACAAATGTTGTAATCATAGATGACATGAAGGTACACTTTCAGTATCAACGTTTCATCCGATATAGCATATAGTGTTGTCTGTCTGTCTGTCGCTGTCGTTACATAACGTTCTTATGGGAAGTTTTAAACTGTGAGCTATGTGTCTGTCTGTCGCTCTCGTTATCAATATAAATACATAACTTTCTTATGGGAAGTTTTAAACTGTGAGCTATTATATAGCGGTGGGATTACAAGATATGGAACTGTATAAGCC
The DNA here is from genome assembly GCA_030141615.1 of Unio pictorum. NCBI lineage: Eukaryota > Metazoa > Mollusca > Bivalvia > Unionida > Unionidae > Unio > Unio pictorum. The sequence continues at coordinate 156,977 of JARLTB010000316.1, forward strand.
CATATTATGTAAACTTTTTATAACTCATCCGAAGAACATAACTCGAATTTAAAGGTATGAAAAATATCTCAAAGTTCAACAAGTCGTGAAGGTCTTAATTTGAATCTGCTTGATAGACTATACCTAAACGTTTAGATAAACTAAGCCCCAAAGATATATCTTAAATTCTTTGTTATTGGTGATATGTCCAACACATATTCTATTAATTAGTCGTCTAAATGTTTTATCACCACGATACAAATCTGAAATCCATTTTGGTAAAAGCGACACACCCTCTATAAATCATAATGATGAGTTATGTATTAGAGTGGAGGTCTCACGATACAGGTCTTAATTCAGTTTGTGTAACAGTTATACGTACTGCAAAAATTACATTAATAATTGTTCTAATAAAGGCTTCTTATTATGATACGGGGCTTGAAACAAACTAGGTAATTGTGAAATCTCCTGAACATATTTTACTCCTCAATGGTCTAATATATTAGCATAGTTGTGATAGAGAATATGTGTAACATTCAATATTAAGGATCAAATTTTAATGTGAAACTTTTACATTCGAAACAAGAATTATATTAATTATATCTTTCTGTAATTAACATACTAGTGTAGTAGATCCATCCTTGCTGTCCCGCTTTATCTGTAGGGAGTCTACGTTTGTATGATGATGATGCCAGACACATTTCCAGAGAAGGGTGGTGGAAGAAGGACCGACATGATGGATCCCTGTCGCACAATATGGCACAATCGTAATTCGGGCAGTCATTCCTTTCCCACAAGGAAACAGATGCATCGAGATTATTCACTGAGTCGTTGTCCTGTTCCCAAGCACTACAGCTACTCTTAAGAATATCTGTAGACGAGTGTTAGGATTCATTTAAAGAATATATATCCATTTCTAATAAGTATATTTCCAATTCTGTTTCATCTTATCTTCAGAAGTTAAACGAGTTTTAAATAAGATCGGTCTCAAACACTGTTAATGAAATATGAAATGAAACCCATTTTATGTTTCGACAGGTATAATAATTCTGATAAAATAAAACGGGTTTTGCGAAATCCAAAGAAATTTATATATATATATATATATACAGGCTGTGATAATTTATCGTCAATTCTCTCTCTCTCTCTCTCTCTCTCTCTCTCTCTCTCTCTCTCTCTCTCTCTCTCTCTCTCTCTCTCTCTCTCTCTCTCTCTCTCTCTCTCTCCCTTGTATGAGGCTCACCGCGTATTGCTACATGATATTTCATTAAAAGTGCAAATGTCGTTTGCAAACGTGACATTCAACATCGCTAGCACAACCGTCTCTCAGCAATTCTGTGAGCCTCATCCGTATTGCCACATAATATTTCAATAAACATGCAAACTTTGTTCGGAAATATGACATTCAACATATCTAACACAATGTATGAGTCTTTCAAAATACAGCCGTGAATCTTGAAGAAATTGTGGAAACAATTATTCATATGCGCATGAATCAACCGCGTATTTAGTAAGTTTGACTGATTCTAAAAATGTGATTGTAATTATTGCGAGTGTTGCCATTAAACTTGTTGCAATATTTGTAATGCTTCTTTTCATTTTTAATTTCCATAAGATGGGCCTTTCCAATTAGCTATATTCCTTCGTATTGTTTAGCAAGGAGACTACTTAAACATGTTCCTTGTCATTGGCAAAATCTAATAGGTAACTCTTCTTGCGGCGGAAAAAATGAACGGTTGGCAAATTTAAAAAATAATTTAAAACAAAACAATATTTTCGATACTGTGAATAGAATTCAAAAGAATTTTAGTTCAACATCTTTAAATAATTTTGTCTTTGCGACCAAATATATAAAGATACTTACAGGTGCGTGACATACCGGTATTTAGTTAGATACGTGATAGATGGATTTATAGAAGCGTTTATGTTTGAGTGTGTTTATACTCCCTTAGAGTGCTTGAGACGATACGTTTAGGAAATCAGTTATTGTTGTTAGATTGCAAATAGTACTAAATTTTTGTATTGTTTGTTTTCAAATTCGATTTGAACTTTAAAATAATGTGTAAGGTAAAACTACTTTATTTACAAACTGTACAAACATTCGATAGTTTATACGAACATTGGTATTACCCATAGAAACTGTTCAGCCAGTAAATATTGATATTAGTATAAATGACCTTTTTTAGTGACCAATAGTATTCATTGTTCAAATTAATGCTAGTAAAGTTCTGTCAGACACATCGTTCGTAAAGTTGTTTATCTATCATTATATCATACCATTTTGAGATGTCGTTATGAAGATTTCTTCACCTAATTATAATTGGCAATGAAACACTCTAACACAATTTTGGTTAATAACACTATCATATTACGTATTAGGTTTAGTGAATTAGTTTTAATTCTTTTTTTTGTAATTATTTCACTGTCGCGACGATTGTTAGAGAGTCTATAAATAAGTTTCTGCAGAACACATTTATATAGAAGTTCTACAAACTACTTCCCTTTCTCCAGTAAATCCATCACATCTCATTTTAACTAATTTCATTTCCTTGCATTATAATATTATTATTTGAAGCGATCTTGCATTGTGGACTAATATCATACTTATCAACATCAGTATCTTTAACTGTAAGAGTCATGAATTAAATGGTCATGTCAAATCCAATTCATTAAGAGACAAGACAGTTTATATACCTCTTGGTATCCATGGTAAACATAAACTATTATACTAGATCATATTTAAAGTTAATTAAACTATACTAGAAAGAGGTTTAATTCCAAAGTACTGCATTTGCGTTATGTTACAAGTATGACTGTGGAATTTGAATTAGCTTAGTCGAATTACATTACTTTCATAATTTATATTTTTTTAACCAATACTCACCGACACACAGCGAGTTCCCAAAGAAGAAAATCATACAGGAGAGCAAATTGAAGACACTTGAAATTTGCAGACTTAGAAACATTGCTGTTCTAAATTGTGAAATTAATGCAATGTTTCGTAAATGTCCGTTGTTCCAAATACCGTTTCGTATTAGCATCGACGTCTCGAATGATTGACTAGGAACGTGATCGTTGTGTTAAAGATGGCACACTTCGACTTCAATCGATAAATGGGATGGGTTACTCGAATAATGTAGTTATTTTTTTACCAATACATTAGTTTGGAAATTTGCAATGTATTTCATTGTAACTAACGTATTGATATGGAAATAAATGATTTATTCTAAAGGTCTCGTGTAAGCTGCGAGGTTTAGATTCATTGTGGGATCAATATTTCATTAATATTTCATGCTATTGAATATGTTTGGATATTTTGTTTGGGCAAGAAATATAAAAAGTCTCAAACTGCTTCAACTGAAGTGCAATATTAATGATCAAGAGGTACGGATATATAATTTTCTGTTTTCCAATATGTGCGACGTACCAAAATAAATGGACATTTATAATGTCATCAAAATTATATGCAGACGAATTGTAAAAAGAATTAGTTACCTAAATGTCTCAATTAAAGGTATCGAAGTAAAAGTAAATCCTAAACAGATATTTAAAAACCGTGTCTTTAGGTTTTGGAAGACGAAAAGAAATTTCTCCCTCTCCCATATACATTTAATTTTCATCTGCAAAGGTGCAACTTGTGTAATACTTTTCAGACACACAGTTACTGCGTTTGATTGAATGTTCTTATACTCGATGATCAGGGAACACCTTTCCAAGATATCATTTAGATAATATATAACATAAATCGCCTTGATATTTTGTTGCGTGGCAATAAAGATAATTCCATCTTTATATCACGTTCTCTATTCACAAAACAAATGTGCCGTTACAGCATATCCTAAGACTATACACATAACTCTGCCCTTATTCTTTGTTTTGTGCCGACACATAAATATATCTGCTCTTCTGTGTACTGCAGGCATAACTTAAGATGGTACTAAAAGTTATGACAGTATGAATTAGTTCAAAATTTGAAATTTCTATTATTTTATCATAACACGTTGTCCAATAACTACGACTTGTCCACGTTTCATGTTTTGCTAGTTTGTGATAGGGTTATCAAGTTAATACATGGGAAAGAAAAATAGTAAAGACACTATTGGATAAACATTTAAAAGAGTTCGTTGTATAAACGAACAGTTTGAAATACTATTATACCTGGATTGAACCAGTCCAAACAACACACTCACTGAAAAAACCTTCAGTCAATTTTTCTGCCTCTACAGCCCTCTTGCTAGCAGAAAAAACAAGCTGAATTAATCACTCTTTTGAAGCAGTTTCCAAATCTACTGGTATGCAAATTCGATAGGTGGCAACCTCATTATTCTTCCAGATTTCAACTTTCACTTTGTCCTGGAAAGTCATGTACGTAAAAACTCATAGATTGCATTAATGTTTTTAACCAGTTAACCAACCCACTCATATAAATGGTAGAAAATTCTTCAGACATGATGATAATATTCTGCAATCCACCCTTGTATCCCACGAACTTGCATCAGATCACCTCTGCATTATATGCCTTCTCGACGTATCAGTCTCGAACCATCCACCCTCAAGCAAACTTAACAACTTTCATATCTCCTAGAGCAGAACAATTCGATAACTAGCTTGAAATTGCCTCAGCCACCAAGTGCAGAGTAATAAATCAAAAGTGTTTTCTTTGGAATAGCAGTGTTTGGCACCAGCTTCACACTCCTAAGAAAGACACCCGTAATTCAGAGATGCTTTGGCTTTCCACCAGAATCACTTTTCATAAACAAATATATGAAGCCGCTAGGAACGAACGTCACAAACATTGTATATTTAGCCGTATTATCTCACTGCAGAATAAAGATCATGGAGTGTACCAGCTGCATTCAGCACTTAGAAATAATTTACAAAGTAATGTCAAGGAGCACATTTTCACCATTTCCAACTACCTTCTCTCCATTAGACCTTCAGAACCTATTTGCAAATTTCTGTACAAAGTACAAATCATCGGGGGGGGGGGAGGGTGACTGGCCGAGTGTTCTAATAGCGCTGTCTGCGTAGGTTCGAGTCTAAGATTCGGCTAATGTAGTTATATTAGAAAGCTTGCCAGTAGATTCTCGTGGGTCGGCGTTTTTCTTCCGGGATCTACCGGGTTCTTCCTTCACCAATGACACTGGCTTCCATGTATAGCATATCGTGTACTGAAAAATGGCGTTAAACAGGACAGAAAAAACAACAACAAATCATTGGAGATACACTTGACAACATAATTTCAATTACCTCTTCGTCACCATACAGTAAAAAAAAACGATATTTCACCAACCATCATTAGGAGCATTTGAACCGGTATCTATGGATTGAGTATTGACAATCCTCACAGATTTCAAAATATTATGTGAACATAATACAATTCCAACATCACTGCTGCTTTAGTGTGTTAAACTAAATCTTGCCCGCACTCACTGAAGTTATAAATCTCTCTCTCTCTCTCTCTCTCTCTCTCTCTCTCTCTCTCTCTCTCTCTCTCTCTCTCTCTCTCTCTCTCTCTCTCTCTCTCTCTCTCTCTCTCTCTCACACACACACACACATCTGGGGCATTTAAATAATTTTTCGAAATTGCGATTGTGCTGCCTATATTGATAAATCCAGCACTTGACCAGAACTACCACCCAGTTTCGAATTTCACGTTCAAAATACAAAGTCCAAGAAAAAGTTTAAGCACAGCTGCTCAGATCATCTTCCGATTACCCCAATCAATGGACACCTCCCTGTTGCTCTGTAAATTACACTGGCTGTCCATTCGATCCAAAATCAAACATACATATTGTTCTCTGCTGTAGGTTTCACTGACGGGCTCCAGTCAGGCATACCTATCTAGCTTCACCAATAAGAACTCACCTGATAGATACATAGTTCCTGTTCCTGTTCTGACATTCGTATGCTCATCATTCTCTCTATAGAAATAAAGTAATATGGGCATCTTTCTTTTGCATACCAGGGCCAAGCGACGTGGAATGGAATGTATGTTGAAACTACATACAAAGACACAGGGATCCCTTTCAAGATTTCTTTTAAATATCACTTTGTTCGAGTGCAATAACAAACTTAAATACCTAATAATGGTTCTTTCCATACATATTTTCAGTATGTTTTACGTTTTGCAATTTCATAGTGTTTGTGTTTGTTTTATGCAGTCATATCATTGTTCCTGTTGTATAGCGCCTACATCTTTTAAAGATTAGGTGCTATACAAAATCCTCATTATTATTATTATTATTATTATTATTATTATTATTATGTTTATTATGTTTATTATTATTTTTTAAGTTCAAACATAATATATTAATTTTAAAGAAGCTCTGAATGTTTTAAACTAAATCCCCTGTATTCTATTGTTAAATTCTAATCAGTTATTTAGTATTTAAAAGCATATTAGTTAAATGTTGTTATGCACTGTCACCCTTGGAATAAGTCATAATTGTTTAGAGGATTCGACTGCTACCAGTCTATGTGGTCATTGCTTCTCTGGGGACGGCGATGCGAGATAGTTACGGTGATCGTTCATGTTTCTGAACAGTTTCCCGCATATTTTACATTTTTAAGGTACATCGCCAGCGTGAATGTCCATATGCTGTTTAAGGGTTTCATTCAATGCTCATAAGCTGTTTAAGGATTTCATTCAATGTTCATATGCTGTTTTAGGATTTCATTTAATGTTCATAAGCTGTTTTAAGGTTTCATTCAATGTTCATATGCTGTTTTAGGATTTCATTCAATGTTCATATGCTGTTTTAGGATTTCATTCAATGTTGATATGCTGTTTTAGGGTTTCATTCAAGGTTGATATGCTGTTTTAGGGTTGCATTCAATGTGAACATTTGACCACATGTGTCACATTTGAAATGGTTGCCTTCAGTATGAATTCTCAGATGATGTTGTAGATACCTGTTTTCTTTAAACAAAAATCTTATAACATTGTTCAACTGGGTATGTTTTTCGGTCGGCATGAACTTCCCTGTGTTTAATCAAGCTACTCGGGTGAATAAACTTATTACACACTTGTATGGCATTTCTTCAGAGTGATTTTGCGAGTGGCCGGTCTGGTTATATTGGCCAGGCATTGCAGTTCCAATTACCTTTGTATGTATACCAATGTTGTCCTGTAAGTAGTCTCTTTGGCCGACGCGTTTTTCACACTTCTTATGTTTATGGCTTAGAGTGTGTTCTTGGGTGTTTTCCGAAATTTACACGCAGCGCAAAAGGTTTCGTTCAAACGTCACATACATACGATTTTTCTCCACTGTGCATTCTATATCAACGACATTATCTCAATGTTCTTCATCACGAGCATCAATTTCTTTATTGTCAACAAAAGGTGCTTTTGACGTATTCATTTTTCATTTCCATCTTAATCTAATCAACGACAGAAGCTGTGAATTGTGGGTAAACAACTACTGGACCAACATCACTGTTGTTTTCAATGCTGATATATCGCACGACTACATGTGTCATCTCATTGCAAAAGATGTATTTATGTTACCCTCCACCGCATTAAATGGATGGTTCCTCGTGTACAGGTAGTTCTAAGTAGTCCTCTAAGCTAGCTAGTTATCATATAAATGTTGTTTCTGTGTAAAGTGGATTACATTATTAAAACAAAGAATAATTTGACTCCAAATCTCACACATAATGATTGTGTTTTTATAGCTATTATACTCCCTAAACATGAATATGAATTTCTTGGAATGTAACATTTACAAAGTAGAAAATGCAAAGAAAATGATTTTCAAGTAAAATCTTTTATGGAGACTAACTGTTTCATAAAAAAACATATCAAATCCAGTTAATAAAAAGTATTTTGCTTCTCCATGTGTCGTCTGCTCTCAACCCTGACAACAATGCTGTTCCCAGTCTCTCACTTGCACAAAAAATCAAACGCTTCATTGACGTAGAGAAAATAAAACAATGACATCATATAAGGAGCTTCAAGATAAAGCAATATTAAATCTACTGAGTTAATTGGAGAGTTTGATAGGAACATTACTGAGTAGTTTGAAAATGAAATTGCTGTGTCCAATTATGATCATGTTAGGGATGGCAGATTTGTACACCATGAGCCTGATGATATACTGATATTTATAGAAAGTAAATTTGTAAATGAAAATTCTGTGGCCAAGTGTTAGCTTGTTAGGGATGGCTGACGTGTACACCATGAGCCTGATGATATACTGAAACTTATAGAAAGGAAGCAGAATGCCAACACTTTAAAAATATACATTTTGATGTAAGGCTAATTAAAGGATTTTTTCAGTAAAAATGATTTCTGAAATATACACGAGATATGACATCCTGATTGAGATCAGTGTCTGGCTGGTTATATGTTCATTTTCAGGAGAAAACATGGATCTGAGTTTGAACAGAACCGAGTAAGAAGCATCATCATCTCTATTGATCGCCATCGTAAAATCAAGAATTATATGCAAATACATTCACGAAAGAAACCGACACAACGATTGACTTAACAAGGGAAGCTATTCGGATTAACAAATTAGCTCGTCCAGCTAAGCAAAAAGATTTAAAATCTAAAGGAAAAGGATGTAAACCTACTCGAGAAAAGAAATGCCTTGTATAGGAAACAACTAATGGTCATGGACACACATGAAGCCATTGGAAATTTGTGGAATGTAAATTTGTAAATGAAAATTCTGTCCAAATATGACCAAGTTAGGAATGACAGATTTGTACACAATGAAATTGATGATATACTAAAATTTATAGAAAGTAAATTTGTAAATGCAAATTCTGTCTTCAAATATGACCATGTTATGGATAACAGAATGAAAGTAATCGGAATGCAAACACTTTAAAAAGAAACATTTTGATGTAAGGCTAATGAAAAAAGTTTTGCAGTAAAAATGAATTCAGAAATTTACACGAGATACACCCACCTGAATTGGATCAGCATCTGGCTGGTTTTATGTTTTCGTTCATGAAAAAGACATGGATCCGAGTTTGAACCTAACAGCTCAAGAATTATCATCAGCTCCATTGATCGCCAACGTAATATCAGGAATAATGCAAGTGCAATCATGATTTAACAGACGAAGCGTTTGACGTAACAAGGGAAGCATTTCGGACTAAGCAAAAATATTTAATATTTATATGAAAAGGACGTAAACCTATTCTGAGTCAACCGATCACAGACAAAGACAGAAATGCCTTGTACAGAAAATAACGGATGGGGATGGAAACACCTGAAGCCGGTGTCAACAATATTGTGGTTTAACAACTCTGTGCATTTTGTTTGAGGGGACTGGTTAAACATTATAATCTGAAATGAGGGATGTTACACTATATATAAAACTGTGAATGGTCTCAATTATCTTGAACTCAATGAAATGCAGTCAAACGCAAGACAAAGATATATTATAGATAAGAATCCTAAAATGTATGAAAAAAAACAACAAAGAGAGCTGTCCACGTGCTATCCACAAACGGTTTTCTGAGCTAAGACCAGCATGCTGTTGTCAATGTAAAGATCCTTTCTATATAACGCCTAACACAATGCCAATCTCATCGACATACCCAAAATGGTTTCGGGTATACTTCGTTGCAAATAATACAACTTAGATGAATCATGGAAAAAAATGTAAAAAGCAATTATTATAAAGATAAATAATTTAACAAACATATGTATGATGAATCATGGAAAATAATGTAAAAAGCAATTATTATAGAAAGAAAAACAATTTAACAAACATATGTAGCGGAAAGTGTCTAAGTCAGAAGCAAAGAGACAAAAATATTACCAACAACTGATTTAATTCAAATTTCAGGCCACTCGAATGTCTTTTCTATAAGCAACAACCCAAACATTAGTGCAAAAAAGCAACGACCTACTCAAGTAATAATACTGTTAGCCATCACCACCCTCGCAGCAAAGAAATTTCACGCTGAAAATCAGTAGGAATATTGATATATGGACATAAGCTTTATCAATGAGATTTAATTAGGGTTGAATTGTTTACTTATCTATTGTCCCATCATTATTTTGATGTTGGCAAGGGTCTTACTGTTGCTATACATGCAAATGACCGCCCTGTACACTGTTTATGGCCGTCAGTGTTATCTCCCAAATTAAATGAAAACTTGTGAGTGTTATAAATAAAATATATGGATAGTTTGTTCGCTGGATTAATGATGTATCATGCATTGTATAACTTTATTTAATGTATAAATCTCGTGGTAATTATACTCCTTGTGGTATATCATTGATACACGTACGTACTATACAAACTATATATATATATATATATATATATATATATATATATATATATATATATATATATATCTATCTATATATATATCTATATATATATATATATATATATATATATATATATATATATCTTCATAGAACATAGTAAATTAATTATTTAACTTTACTAAATTTGTAGATTTTGATCTGTTGTTTGCTGAAGTGCGTAGAGTCGTGACTCTTCTATACACGTTGTCTGTCATTGACTCTCTCTCTTTTGTCTCTCGCTCTCCCTCTCTGTTTATCTCTCTCCCCCCCACTCTCTCTCCGTCTCAAACATTCGAGCCATTAAAGAGCAATGGTAGTAAGTAGAATGCGTGTCAAACGTCAAAACACTTTGCAGCACATCAACACCAGTGTACTAATCTTCAACACACTAACAGTACTACTAGTGTATAAAGTTGGCTGTTTGCAAGTCAGTTTTGAGATACACACACCAATCATACTTCGATGCTATACATAAACATGGCCATCATGAAAGTCAAGTATATGGCCGTTGCGGATATCATTCTCATCGGGAATCAAAGTGTAGAGCTACTTCGCATTGCGTCAAATGTAGCAAGGGACACTGCACTGATTCCTTGGGTTGTGAAAATTGTAAACAAAAGAAGGAAATGCAAAGGGGAAAGCACACTTTTAACATTTCTTATCCAGAGGCCATAAAGCTTGTACAGGCGTAAACACCTTTTCTATCCTAGCTTTCTCCACTATAGTGAAGAACAATCCCAAAAAGAGCTCAAACTCAGACAAAGCAACCTGATTAATCATCAAGTTCCGATACGCCCGATTACACAGCACAGAAAAACATGGTATCTATTCAATCAACATTCAATAATTCCCCACCATCGAAATAACCAAATAGTGAAAAACGATATCATGATATAGGCAGCAACAAGGATCAGTTAACCCCATACAACTATATTATTGGTTCGAAGGCATTGAGTACAGGGATGGAGAGGAAACTGTTCCATGTGCTCCAGGTGGCTCCTGAACTAACACCAAAAGAGTAAATCCTGTACTTCCTCCAGAAAAATATAAATTGCCTCAACGAAGGTTTTAACCGTCCTCCACAATCTTATCTTTACACTTATATTAAAGAACGCCCTCATATAATTGTACTATCAATGACTCAAAGCCAACCACAATGATATTCTTCTGAATTTAAACGAACGTGATCCTATATTACTTTTTATTAAGAAAACATTTTTAAAAGATGCCAATATCATCTCACAGAAACACTACTACCTTTATAACACCTTTAAAAATAATGATATGGCCTCAGTATTAGTTTCTGTTGTTGTATCTAATTTAGTCTTTCATAGCGTCCAGTCCTCACCGAAGTGTAAAAGAACTCAAACTCCTTGGGCCACTTCATAATGTAAAGAGGCCATTAGACAACGCCGAGGAGCACTGAGAAAAATAATCGTCATACGTCCGAAATTCAAGTGCCATAGTACCCGTGCCAATGATCGACGAACGATGTGAGAAAGAAAAGGCACATCATGGAATAAATGGTTCGTCGTTAAACTCTAGGTCTTCTATAAAGACAGTTTTAGACACGATACACACCACACTATGGAAAGTAAAGGCAGCTTTCTTCTCGACATTTGAAATTGAACAATAACAATCTTAGTTTGAAACGTGACATGGCAAGTATACTTCCTGGCCGTTTCTCGAAAATGTCCTCATCATCTAAAGCCTTCTGAAGAACAAAAGGCCAGAAAGAAAAGTCACGTTTAAAATTCACATCCAACAACTCAAAACGTTATAATCACCAATTCTCACCATGATACATTCGCTGTACTTGATGAAATACATTACCAGTTTTTGAAATATCTTCCTGAACAATCATTGTCATATCTTTTGCATATTGTCAATCATGTATGGATGATTAGTAAAGTACTAAAGGTTTGGAATCAAGAAAAAGTAATATCAGTTACCAAACCTAGTAAATACAGCACAGATCCTATGAACAATCGCCCCTTTGCATTGACAAGTTATGTGTGCTGAACAATGGAACAAATGACCAATCCTTTCCAAAGTGGCTTTCGATTTGGCCGCAGCGCCAATATCCATTTTTCTACTGGAAAAATTAATTAGCGACATGTTTTGACCAAGTAGCAACATTTAGTAGATGTTTGCGTGATTGAGAAAAGTCTATAATTCGGCATATAACTACGGGGCACTGAAATATCTGCACGATCAGGGTTTAAAAGGACGTTGGTCTGCTTTTACACCAAATTGGTCTCAAAAAACGAATCAAAATACAAATGGGTTGTACCTTCTCAGATATTAACGTAGACGTGATTGGTGTGCACTAGGGCATTATATCTATAACTCTTTTGATCATCAAAATTAATAGCATTACCAAATATTTCATTTGGCTCCTGGTGTGGATTGTTCTCGATACGTTGATGATTTCTTAATATGTGATAGATCAAAGCACACGCATACAGTTTAAAAACAAACACAACACAATATAAACAATATACAAACTTGGGCAAATACCAACGGTTGCAAACCTTCAAAGTAAAAAATAGCATTATTGCGTCTTTGTCAGCTTCATATACACCACGAGGATCCGAAACGTACTTTCGGCGGTACACCGATATCAGTTGTTGAAGAAACAATGCTTATAGTTATTATCTTTGTCATAAACGTTATTTCACACACAAATCATTAATGCTAAACGTTTGAAATTTCTGTATTTACTTAAAGTAGTAGCAAACACTGTGGTGCTGATAGATGAGGCATCTTCAATTTATAAAGAGAAAGATTATTTGCTCCAAACTGGACCATGTCGCTAAAGTGAAAGAACCATCTTAATCGTAGAGAAATGTTTTCCACACAGTATGCTCTCATATTAGTATAATGCCATATAAATCCTGAGATGTCATTGTGTTTAAACTAAAACATAAAGTATTATATAAAATAACGAAATGACATACCTTCCTTTGACATTAGATTGTCATCTAGCCTTGACAGTACAATATTCTATGTTGCTAAAATTCTAAAAACACGTAGTTCCAAAACGCCTCTATGGATACCAGACCAGATGGCACTGTGTGATATAGTGTTTCTATCTCGAACCTACCCGAGATTATTAACTACAATGTGAATAACACGAAGGAACTCTTTAATACAAACAAAGTCTCTTGCATTTTAAAATTCCTGAAAGAAGTGAACATTTACCGGTATTTTAAGATATAACTTGCATGCTACATACTTGAGCTATGTTATGTAATGTATTTAAAGTTATTTATATTCGATACCGTTTCCCCTAAGTCTTCATTAACTTACACAATTTACAATTCCCGTTGATTTGGAAATCTTATATAATACCCTTACCAAGATTTCGTTTCACTTTTAACTTTTTGATTTGTTTTATATCTGTCAGAAGTCTATTTACCAAGATTTCGTTTCACTTTTAACTTTTTGATTTGTTTTATATTTGTCAGAAGTCTATTTACCAAGATTTCGTTTCACTTTTAACTTTTTCATTTGTTTTATATCTGTCAGAAGTCTATTTACCAAGATTTCGTTTCACTTTTAACTTTTTGATTTGTTTTATATTTGTCAGAAATTTGCCGTCTCAGATCTGTCTGCGTGGGTTTGAGTCTAAGATTCGGCTAATGTAGTTAAGTGAGAAAGCTTGCCAGTAGCTACTCGTGGGTCGGTGGTTCTTTCCGGAGATTTTTACCATTAATACTGGCCGCCATGTATAGCCTATAATGTGCTTAAAAATGGCGTTAAACCATAAGCAAACAAAACAAACAATATTAAAATATATAGTTCTTACTTTGTTTAAAGAAAATATATTGACAAACTTGAATGTATGCACGTCTTTCCAATGAATGTAAAACTCAGATTGAACAAAATAGTATATTAAAAAAATAAAAAAGTAATTAAAAAATTAATAATAATTTCTATATTCAAAAACAAATCGTACATTTTGTTTTGGGTTTAGTATCTAATGTGTATTTAATAAAACGAAGAAGCATACAAATGAATTCCTCCTGTGGCCATTGCAATTAGAACTCGTTATTTGTGCGACACAATGACTTGGTCACTGACCCTCCATCAAACTTTCTTGAGACTTTAATATCTGACTTTAATTGATTTTAAGTTAGATGGACCGGAATCCCAAAAATGTACACACCATCTCACAACTTTTCTACAAGTATATTTGAAATCGCAGAAATAAAATTATGTCAAGTTGTTGTAGAATAATTCTGGATAATTGTCATCACAAAATCAAAATTAGTATTTTTGTGTTTACTACATAATACATTTATATCGTATGCAATATAATCATTGCGCGTAAGAAATTTTCATGAACAAGCAAAATATTTCGAAATACTTCTTGTTACAACAACACAAACGTAAATATCTAATAGTTCAGAAACATCGCTGGAAATTAGGATAGAGTAGCTAAAGTAAAATGTTTTTTTGTGTGTGGAATAATCGAATCCACTGTTGAAAAGTTATATTTATAATGTCAACGAGGGATATTGTATGTTAGAAAAACTATATCCCTTGTTTATGATTAGCATTCATCACTCCCCAAACAAAAAAACCTTACTAAATAAATAACTAATATTGACGTATTTGTACGCACGTCCATTAAGGTGTGATATTTGAATCTTTTATTACTCTAACTAGTTATATGCACGATGAATTGTGTCCCACTTGGGAGAGACATCCACGGTTTTAAAAACTATCATTTGATAAAGATTGTTGACGGTCGCAGCCATGCCGCAGAGTGAGAGAGATTATAAGTTAGTCAGTCATATCAGTGTTCTTGCTAATTTATGTCATTGATACCACTTGTACTACATAATGTATTCATGTACGGCAGATTTTCTTTGTTTTAATGTCCCATAAAATATGAGTGCTGAAATAACATGTTTTATAATAAATACCTTCCGATTGACTGGATTTCGTTTTGCGACAGTGTTTCCCTCTGACATTTCTCAAACATCTTATACCGGGGAATAATAGAGGATATGGAAAAAAAGCTGCCCAAACGTGTATCTGATTATGTTTAAGTACACCTACAAGATCACAGTCATGAGATACGTTTTATGAATGTCACAAGATGTGGTCTCTATATTATTTTGGTGATGCAATATGAATCACAACTTGATATTGTGTAGACCTGAGTCATAAGGAGCCCACGACATACAAAAGAAAATCCTATATAAAACTGTTTATTTATTATGAGATCAAAAGGGAATACTGTTATGTTTTTTGCTGCACAGGGACGAGGGGAAATGATATAGTCTGTGGCACATTTCGAATACTTTCACACAACTCTGACTGAAAATGATGGCCTAAATGGCTTGTAAAGGAAATGTAATATTATTTCTAATATTGCTGACCAGGTTATGGATAGTACGTTTGCAGACACTTCACTCTCAAGATATCCAAACGTGATATCATGACATATTTGTCTGCTTTACTTTCAACCAGTTACACATTTTCACAAAACGTTTATCTATTTATACTACCTTACACTTAACAAAATGTTTTATTATGTTAGATTGCGGATTAACCAATATGCGTTTATCTTAATATCAATTAAGATTTCTCTTGCCATTTTAAATGCTCAGAGCAGAGTTACATTTTCTATGACCTCATTGATAAGCCAGAATATTTACGTGATGAATTTAAGATTTACGTTAATGTTACCACATTAAAAAGGACAGCGTTTTATTTGATACAGTTGTGGTGATACTCGTTGGCAATTTGATGGTTCATTGTCAGATATTGTATATATATATATATATATATATATATATATATATATATATATATATATATATATATATATATATTTATATCTATATATAAACCCCTTTTACGAATTACAACTGGGTATGTGTATTAAATGTGGGATTGCTTAAACAGACTTGATATTTATCGTTGGTGTGTTTGGTGTCCATATGTCGAATTTATGGAAACTCTTTCAGGGACTTTCGTACTGATAAATGTCCACTGAGACTGCACACTACGTTATTGAATGCAGATATTGAGCTACACCTACAATATATTCTATGAAAATGTTTACCAGCAGGTGTAATCGACAAAGAAAACTCGATGCTATTCGCAACGTAATTCTTTCTTTGACTTTTTTTTTACAGCTGTAATATCTAGAATGGTGTTACACCATCACTTTGAAATGAAACCTCATATATCGGATCAGATGTTATCGGGCATTCCAATATGGACTATTAAATCATACCTCTAAACTGAAAAGCGATTACACATCTTGCCAGAGAGTGATATGGTTGCGTGTGATGGTTGATAAAGCCCATTGGATAACAATTGTTCCACTTGCTGGATGAAGCCATGCAGGGGGGGGGGGGGCGGTTAGAGTTGAGGGGTTGAAAGTAAACAAATGTATGGATAATGTTTTGATAATTTAAATCTTAGCTAATGTATTGTGTTATTGGAGTTCATGTCTCTACTATCTAGTAACGGATTATTGTAATGTGCGAACGAGTAAAAAGTAGTTACAATTGATTTCAGCGAACATATTTTTCCATGGTAAATTGGAACATTACAAATAATCATCAATAGTCATATTACAAGCCAAATCATCACCAGCTATTTTTTATATCAAGCTAAAACTTATTAATTCCTAATACCTTTACGTTTCCTTCTAAATATCCGTTTCCCTCTAAATATTTTTCCAGTATTGTGCTAATTGTGTATAACAGACATGACATCTTTGGTGCCACTATCAACTTAAAAAAGACGTGTTATCATGCTTAATAACAGTGTAATGAAAGACATGTCAAGATGATAAAGGGTATGTGGGCCAAAATTTATTTAGTTGTGCTTAGGTACACCTATAACCTTTCTATCATGTTCATACGAACGTCTCTCCCAATCAGTTTCTCTCTGATGCACTATATGTTTCAGATGGATTTGCTCTAGGTTTCAATTTATGTTGGACGCCACTTCTGGACACACGAGAAACCTGTTATTAGAACGGTTTGAGGAAAACGGATTCTAGCATTTTTCACCCATTCTTTTACACTGTTATAATATATGTTACGTGTTGGGGCATGTGATGGCCTTGTGTTGTTCAGCCTTATCCTATGACCCGATTACACTCTGGTTTATGATGAGACTTCTAATGACTGGGATAGTGTAAATCTTACAAAAATAAGTAAAGCTGCTGCCTATTTGAAGATATGGAGAATATCACAAGCGGAATTTAATAGACACATTGAACTACTTGATATTTAATTCGAGTGGTTTGTTTATTCACTACGATATACAGCTTTCGCTAACGAAAATACACGCACTATGTTTAAATGACACTAACACATTTATGCAGTTTTTTCAAATGTTCTAAAACATCTAGCAAAAACGAAAAATAGATCTCTTTGTCATTGGGTCTTTTGATTCACGAGTTATTATAAGACAAGTGACGGAAATAAGTTTGAAAGCTGCTATTCGTGTGGTATTAATTCTTTCTAGAGTC
Organism: Unio pictorum; assembly: GCA_030141615.1. Taxonomy (NCBI): domain Eukaryota; kingdom Metazoa; phylum Mollusca; class Bivalvia; order Unionida; family Unionidae; genus Unio; species Unio pictorum. The sequence goes on from JARLTB010000316.1 coordinate 174,742, forward strand.
CTGCTCTTCTAAGTGCCAACTTTTATTAATTTACAGCGAGGAGGTTTATGATATTATTGCCATATTCATCCAATCTAGGGTCCGTTAATTCTGATATGGTCACGTCGTCGATTACAAACCAAAGTGCATGCCTACTGCCTCTTATATCGTATTTCTCCTGGGTGGTATATATGTCGATTTCATCGAAAAATCTCATTGACTCTTTCTTGTTCGACCCTACTGTAAACCGTGTGATCTCCCATTTAACGTTTTCTATTGCATGCTTTAGATTTTCTTTTGCCTTTTCCATGTTGAACGGAATTTTGGAATTTGTTTGTCGAATGATATTTGCGGTGACGATCATATACCCCAAGCTAGTTGTAAGGCCTTTGTATCAGGCATTAGCTGGAATCGCAGTGTTGCAATTATGTGCTATTAAGACTCCATTGATAGGGATTGAAATCTACGCCTAACCTTCAATTTTGCCACTCCCCTAGAGGTTAAAGAAAAAGACACCAGTAACAGTGATACTACACCTTGTCATTGTTGCATTTAAACGCAACAAAGTTTTGATCTGCAAACAAATGTACTTATTACAGTATCCAAATTAACTGAAGGGGTTAAATCGGCTTTAAAATCATCGTTTATGCTGGCCGTGCTATGGATGACTACCTTGTGGCCGGATATTTCATCCTCTCGGACAAACGCGGACGATGCCCCATACTATCTCACAGCGCCGTAGCCAAAGACGAAAGGACCACATATACTGAGCGTGGGTGTGTCTTCTAAACATGAATGACCTTCTCCAAGTGTGACAGTCCATTTCCACATTTTACTAATAGGGTTTCATTCAATAAAAATGTTTGAGAATGCGTTAATGATACATTTGACTAATATGCGCCAGTACTAGACGGTACTCGCATCCCCCTTCCATCCACAAGCCTAACGTTTAAAAGGTACTGTTTTCGCCATCATTTGTGTCATAAGAATTCGAAGTAAACTGTGAGCTCGACGTTACGGATGCACTCTTTGCATTTGGTGATACGCGCAGTCTTATAATAGCAACATAATCCTCGCGATTGTCCAAGTCACTGACATTACATGATACAGCTTTAATGTGATATGATATGTATGCTATATCTTGGACAGTATGTATGAAATGGGCTAGAATCCTAGTCAGATAATACATAATTATCCAGAGTACTCTATTTCACAAAATATTATTTTTTACAGCTTGTGTTATATAGTATATTTGATACTTTATTTGTATCTTCATTGTGTAATACAGTTGTCTTATCATTTTCGTAGACAAAGGTGCAAACTATTTGAATGATAAAAAATTATTTATGAGATTAGAATATACATGTTAAATGTTTGAAATGAGAGATATAAATGTAATTGCATCTAGTGGTATGTAAATTCATAACACAGCTGAACCTAATCTCTCTTCCCCGCCCAATAAAATACACCGCTCCAAAATGATCCGAAACTAATTCCCTATATAAAGAATTTGACAGTTGCATTCATTGCTTGTTCCAATTTGTATAGATATACACAGAGATTGATAGATGTGTCGGGTCCTATCTGTGTGGTGGATGTCGGAGTTCCAAATTACAAACACTTGAGCATCATTTGGTTGGTAAAGTAAAAATAAAGAATGTAGGACGTGTGCATAGAGAAGCTATACTATTATAGCAGTAACTTTTATAGGCATTTTTATAACTTTTTACTTGAATTATTCTTTATTTCTATATATTATCTATGTCACAGAATTAGAAATAAAATTAACCTTTGCTCTACCTGAGACATATTTGATTATTTGTGCTGTGCGTGCGTACAACGTTTTATAGGATGAACAGATTTTTATTCCTGGCAAGCGACGGAACCATCACATGTCTCTGTCTCGCCGTCGTAAACTACTTGCGGCCTCGGACATCGCAATCACGATATGCTCCGGTATTTTACCCTGAATATTACTCACTGTCCTATGAATTTAAGCAAGATTAAGGTATAACCGAGACAGTGATCATTTTGGAACTGTTGAAGGGAGCACGTATTTTCACGTGGTATTTCTTTATGCCATAGGGGTGAGTGTAAAATTCATATTTTATTTGATATCAGAGTTGAAACGTGGTTAACTGTGAATTCTAAGTTGTTATTAAGAGTTTAATGGATTAATAGTTTCCAGAGCTCAATATTATTACCAGTTTGGTTTTATTGCAGCTTACGAGGTACCGTGGCTAACGAGGCTAACAGTCTAACGGGTGTAACGAGACTGATGAGTTTAGCTAACGAATATATGTATCTAGATGTCTATACGTATGTACAAATGTCTGCACATGTGGTGGAGCCACGACTGTAATCTTAGCTAATACAAGGAAGATGTATGCTGTCTGTACGTGTATACGTATGAATAACTGTACATGTAGTGGATCCATGAAGGGTGCGAGCGGCCGATACAAGAGAGTGGGCTAACCCAATAGACGTGGTGAAACTGTGGTTTATCGGTGTATGAATCGTGTGACAGTACAAGGGTCAAGAATCATAGGTTTATTCCAAATGTTGTTTCAAGTGATATATTAGCATTTACATGAAATTGTTTTGAATCCTAGTTGAATTAAAGGAGAATTGTGAATCTTACTGACAGTGCACAACATTTGAAACGTGTTTGAAAGCTTGAGATTGTTTGAATCCCAAGCCTAGTCTATACGTAAAATTATGTGAATATTTTACTGTGTACTATTATTTGAAAGTGAGGTTTCTTGAACCTGTATGTCAGAGAGATATAGTATTTATTGGTTTATTTTGATGTGAGAATGTTAGTATAGAGTGATTGAATCAATTGTATGTTGAAAGTGTGTGAAAAATCATTGTATTTTTACATCGTACATGTTTCCTTACTAATTTAAGTTAATACATTTTCATATTTCATACATTGTGTTTCAGTTATTCATTTAGTCCAAAACCCACTCGGTTACAGTTCTGCGACAATCTAAACTGAAGTCACTTAAAGCGGCATGCATCAACAATCGTGATGTATATTGTCATTTGTACCCTAGTGCTGAACTCGGTTTCCTTGAAGGTTTATTATTGATTCAATTATATGTCTCTACAGTATATCTCTCCCTCGGACTTTAAACAAACACCTAACCATAAATATTGGAGGGTGGAGGTTATCGTTAACGTTTTAGAACGTACGTGATAATATTTAATGAGTTGATATCGTTTATTGCTAAAACATTGTTTTAGATACTAGGCGAGACATATTAAATATTTATCAGCTTTGCATGAATGCAACCATAACCGAAACATGATTGATAGTAAGCGTACTTGCAAGAACGATCGATAATATTTCCAGAGCTTTTACTTTATTAGCAGATAAGCACATGTAATGAGGTTGATTGGCACAGAGAATTCAGAGATCACTTCTACATTTTATACTTGTATGTGTCCGTTAGTACATTCTAAAAATGTGACGTAAGCACATCAAGATTAACTTATATCTAAACATAAACGTCAGACTTGCATCATCGAGTCCTTCAAGGATTTTACGAATGATTTAAGCTTATATTTCTAGTTAGTTTTAGATGATGACGTCACATTTTTAAGCGTTAAGTTTGTTTATAAGCCGTAAAAGAACAACTGCGTTAGGTGAACTCTAAATACTTATACTTGTTTGGAAGTCACCAATAAATATTGACTTTCTTCATTCAAACTTGATTGTCATCTTTTTCTGCTGGAGACATTTTATCTTATTAGAATTTTGCTTCGTAGGTGTTCAATCTATAATATTAACAGATTTGTTTAGGAATACCATGACACAAGTAACCATTTTCTAATATCAGCAGGTTCAGTTTAGATGTGAACATTTCTTGTCCAGAGTGTTATATACATCCAAATTCCAACTATTATACCAAAAGCACCATAGGTATATCACATTCTATCGTTTATGTCATCGCTGTATTGGACAGGTACACCAATATTTTCTCAATAAATACCATGTCTATCTCTACCGAAATAATATTCACGGGATAAACAATTTCTGATCAACCTTTTCACAAGTAGAATATTCAATCATAAAAATGAGAACAAGTTTGATCTTGGAATATGAACGACATTTCTCTGTTCGTAACTTGAATGGTCCTTAGAGGTAATTCAGAACCATTTTGAAAGCCATAAAGGTAGATTTATTCTTTAATTGATTCCCTAAAAAAACGCAAATGCAAATTAACACCCACATTATAGTCCTTTCTTGTATCAAACGTGATAAACGATTCATAATATTCAACGTGTATTGAAATCTTCTCAATTCCGCGTGACTTTCAGGGTTACAAGAAGAGTATTGTAAATGTTTGGGTATTTATAAATCAATTGCTTGAAATTTGACCATTGATCAGACTTGATGGTTCAGACGAGGCCACTAAATGTAAAGAAATTTATCAAAGCTTTTCCAGTAACGGTTGCATGACTTGGCGTTAGGCAATGGACATATATAGTCTACAATTATTACGCTACAATTCTTCATCAAATACAAGAATAGGTAGCTCGTGTGACTGTTGTACTTTACGATTAAGTTTTCCTACCTATGACAAGCTTTACAAGATCATCTTGTGCCATTTATAAGATACAGCTAATATATATGGTTACAGATCTTGTGATACATTTAATACACTCCTATATCACCTGGAAATGTGATGAGCTAGATTAAGGATTTCCTGCCAATATGAATTAGAAACGACAGCTTGATAGCTCTCTTAATTCTCGTGTCAACAGCTAGTTCTCATAACGACTAAATTGTTTACAAAATATATAGATTGGACTTGTGTATCTTCGTTTTCACGGATACTCCCCAGAAACATACAGTATAGATATCAGAATCGTGTTCCGGTTCGATAAAGAGTACTTTTCTCTTTTCATTTTGCTTCGGATATATAGAATGAGTTGTAAAAAGATGATCATTATAACCAATAACTATTGGTTGGTCAATGAAGACGTCCGTTGGCCATTGCTCTGAAAACTATTGCCTCTAATTCTGAAGTAAGATACGTTTAGAAGTTATCACATGTGTTATTAAACTTCCCCTAATCCAATGCATGATGGACTCAATGATATAAACGTTTTGTTTTTCTAGAATGAAGATTGCTAATTTCATGTGAAACGTGTAATTTAATTTAGGGATACAACACGTTTGCATTGATAATTTAACATTCATCTCAGGGGTACGTTTGTAAAGCAATAAACAAAGCACATGCCAAATGTTGAATCATTTTTACGTTTGCTTGGATGTAAGGAATTGCATATTGTTCCTGTTCCATAATGAGTGATTCTCTTTTTTCATTCAGCTTAGGATATATACAATGAGTTGTAGAAAGGTAATCACCAGTGAATATTGATTGATCAATACAAGGACATCCAATCTGATTCAAAAACTAATTTATTTGTCATCTTAAGGAATAATTGCCTAATCTATATTGTTCTAATGACGTCCGTTGGACATAGCGCTGGTAAGTCTCTCCTCTAATCCTTAAATAAGATTTAATTAGAATATATCATATGTGTTATATTTCCTCTAATACCACGTAATGTTAATAGCATTCCGGACTCAAAGATGCACACGCCATTTTGCTGGTATCAAAGTTGAAAATACTAGGTTGAATAAAGCGTTTTAGGGATACAACACGTCTGCCTCATAATTTATACTTTATTGCCGGGGGGTGGGGTGTACGTTTGTTAAAGAATAAACACAAGCAGCGGTTTGAATGATAGGGACTGATACGTTGAGATAGCATATGACGTAAAGTGGAGATAGTGGAATTTTCTTGGATGGTAGGTAAGTCTGTAGAATATAATAATCTAAAAAATGACCTTGCTTATGGATGGGATGCTTAACTTACTGTTAAAAATGTGAATATAATGTTTTTATGTAAAGGATTTTCACGGACATTCAAAGTGAAATCGTACAGCTCCAAGAATAATCTGCAAGGTTATCTAGACTTATAATATTAAAGAATAAATAAATAATACTATATTAAGGCTTGTTAAAATATGGACCTCCTCGCTGATTGAACTTTTGACCAGAACTATTTCATCTTATAAGAGACTCGAGCATGAATTAATGCCACCTTTTATGACAAAATTACATCAACAAATTATTCAAAAGCAGTTGAGGGAATATTAATTTAGCTGGAATCTTGGCACGAAAAAGAATGAAATAGAGGGAGGTTTTTATTTCGACGAAAACTAAATACCTGAAAATAGTTGAAAATTAGAATACAGAGCTATTGTATTAATGTAAATCAGCAAGTCTTTTATATTAATTTATTAATATACTTTTAATTTATTTATGTTAAAAAGATGTAATTAATATGCACAAAACAAATTAATTGGTCTGTTTTATTATTAGTTATGTACTGATAGGAATGTACTAAAAACTGAAACTGCATGTAACATCTATTTTGAGACTTTGTTTTTGTGGTTGTTATAAGGTTTAACGTCATTTTGCAGCACATAATAGGCCAGTATTAATGGTGGAGGAAGAACCCGGGGAGAATCCCCGGAAAGAACTCCCGACCTACGAGAAGCTACTGGCAAGCTTACTCACATATCCACATTGGCCGAAGCTGAGACTCGAACCCACGCAGACAGAGGTGAGATGGCAGTGATCTGTAACGGAGAGCGCTTTAGACCACTCGGCCTCTGGGGGCCCCGACTGTTTTTGTAACAAATGTGAATTTGTTCCCAAGGGAGTTCTGTCATACGATCCCCAATTTAATTTAAGATTCCACACTAATGAACTTAATTAATCCTTGCGACTGTACAATTTTGTAAGAACTAAAATTATGATGTTTCATTTTCCAGTCTTCATTGATACTTAGTGTCAACTGTATGTACCAAGACCAGATTTACTTACTGCAAATGCATTACTTCGGAAGATAATTTCGTCCATCTAAAACTAATCCAGGTATAATCGCGAGAGTATTTGAAAATGATTGGATGTAAACTATAACGGAACCTGTTGAAGGTAGATCCAGTAGCTCCTGTACGATCTACTTTTCCAATTTAATAAATTTATTTACTTTATTTCACAAAATAGCAATGAATATGAAGCTTGAACAATTCATAGGTATTGGACAATCAGTTGTGTTAAAATAATAGATATTAGATTAGGTCACAATGTTAACTTATTTATATTGCCAATACTTTTAGTACCATCTTAAATTATGTCTGCAGTGCTCAGAATAGCAGATAACATATAATAATGGCAGACTTAATTGTGTAGGTTTAGGATACGCTGTAAAGGCACGTGTTAGTTTGACATAGGTATACGGACAAAATTATATTTGCCAGGGAACATAATAGGAAGGCAACTTCTGTTATAAACGATCCAAATGATATCATGGGACGTTAAAACATTTTGTCAAACGTAGTAAATGTTTTTCTGAAAATTATTACTGAAGTGTCACCCTATGCTGAATGAAATTAAATGCATACGTGTGAAGGGGAAAAAAAACATTTTCGAAAACCTAAAGCAACGGTTGTGAGATATCAGCTTTGCCATATATTTTTTTCATCAATACCTGTGATTTCAATATATAGGTAAACAATTCAATTTACAATTCTTTTGCACATAACTTAGATCTTGTTTACATGCGTCATTAGCAGTTATTAATCCAACTAAAGGCGTTGTATATGTCCATTCAAATTGGTACGTCACACATATTGAAAAACAAAAAAAAAACTGTTAGACTGTTACTTGCTCAAATATTAATTTTACAAAATGTGCCACCAGTAATAAAATAAAGATGCTGGCATACATGTCTAAAAAACGCAGCTTGCACGAGACCTATATGATCAGTCAGTAATTTATAAATCATTACGTTGGCTACAATACAATATATTGCATTATATGCAAACTATTGTATTGGTGGAATTACAGCATTATTACATCATGCCATTCCAGTTATCGATTAAAATTTGAAATTTTCCATCTCTCCTACAACGAGTGCGTTTATAGTCAGTCATTAGAGACGTCGATGCTAATACAAACACGTATTTTGAATAACGGTCAATTCTAAATACATTACCTAAATTTCGCTGTTTGAAAGAGCAATGTTTTAAAGTCGGCAAATGAAAAGTATCTTCTATTTCCTCATCAGCATGATTCTCTTCATAGGGAATTCGCTGTCTGTCGGTAAGTATAAGCTATAAAAATTTAAATTATGAAGGTAATGTAATTTGATTAAGTTAATTCAGATTCCACAATCATACTTGTAACATAACGCAAATTAAGTATTATGGAAATAGATGTCTCTATGCAATTGTTTTGTTAATTTAAATATGATCTATTATAATATTTTATGTTTTACATGGATGCAAAAGGATTATGTTCTAGTAAGTAATGTCTTGTCTCTTAATGAATTGGATTTGATATGATCATTTAATTCATGACTCCTAAGTTGACGATATTGATGTTGATAAATATGATGTTATTCCATAATGCAAAATCGCTTTAAACACTATCTTATAATGTATGTGAAGGATATTAGCTATACTGAGAGATGATGCATTTGCTAGAGAATAGGAAGTAGATAGTATAATTTCTAATTAAAAGTGGTTGGGGAGGGACTGCAAAAAGATATTAACAACTCTATACCTAACTCACAAATAACGCGTCAATGAAGTAATTACAAATAGAGAATTACAAATAGTTCGCTAAGCCTCTTATTTAATATGATAGTGTTATTAGCCAATATTGAATTTGAGGGTGTTATTGCCAAATATTATTAGTAATGACGTCTACATAACGCCACCTCAAAAATGTATTATATATGGATTATAAGGAAAACATTTCGAACGATGTTTCTGATAGACATGTACAAATATAAATTGGATTACAAAACAATTGTTGATCAAGAAAGTTTATCTCTACACAATATACAGTTTCATCGGGTGATACTAATGTTCAAATAAACTATCGAATGCTTGTACATTTTGTAGTTGTATCTTAAACATTATTTTACACACGGAGGTTAAAGTGCATTTGAACAATCACATTACTAAAATGTACTACTCTTTGGAATCTAGCAACAATAATGGAATTCCTACACGTATCGTCTCAAACATACACACACACACAAACACACACATCACTTACTGTTTGATTCCCATGTGTGTGTGTGTGTGTGTGTGTGTGTGTGTCCGCGCGCTTCAGTTCACGTCATTATTTTTCATACAGTGACCAGAGAGTTGAAAAACTTTCATTACTATTTTAGTCAACTTTAACGCACTAGATCCTGAAGACTTTGTCATTAAATTGAAAAAAAAAAATAGTTACTGTTTAAATATTTACATATTAACGAAAAAACAAAGTTATGTAAACAAAGCAGATCCTGCTTACGTATGAATATCTTGTCTCAGTCCATATGTCAATTAAGATTAGGTGTAGGTGAATCCATATATTACAGTTTTTAAAAAATATAATAATGAACAAATAATGACAATTATGTTAAATGTCTGTTAAACAAAACATTATATCCTTGTCAAAATGGGGATAAATAAATAGAAACAAATCGAAATAAATCCGTTTAAGATTCCAACAAACGTCGAGACAAGGAGCCGTTGCCTGGCTACATGACACGAACAGAACTTGAGACATTAACGCATTATAACAGAAATTTAATTGCCGTATGTAGTCACATGACCCACAGTGAAATTCACTGATGCATTTAACGCACGTGAATAGATTGATGCATACATATCTTTAAAATACTATTACCTTACTTTCCCTAAGTCAAGATTTGAAGCAGTGCCTAATTGTCCTGGCTAACGAATATAATTAGCTTTTAAGGAAAATATTTTTTCTCCCTCAGCTTTTAAAATATAATGAATTGTTTAATGAAGTTCACAAAGATCCTTACACAGCAGTACAAATAAGATCAAAACGTTTGTAATTGGTTATGGTATTGCAATTATAGCCTGGTGATCTTTGCTCAGAAACAATGACAAAGAGAAGTATGGTTGCTTTGACGAAAGATAAATAATGAATGCAATTTTACAAATGTAAATTTATCACTAGAGATAATCATATTGTTTAATTAATGTGCTATTGATTTAAGTATTCGTTAAAAAGGGTATGTTGAATGCCTAAACCAACAAAATGTCAACCGTATATATTATCATTAATTAAAAACATGTTGAAACATCCTACAGATGGAGCAAGCAGGATACTATAGCAACTGAGAGCCTGTTCTCGTTTTTTTTCCAGTTTATAATTCTCTGCTATTTTCGGTGTGTGGCGCTATGTCACAAAGATGTATGGTAGTGCTGTATTAAAGATTCACATTGTAACCCGGCAAAGATGATTCGTACTTCCCTTGAACCACTCATGCATGGAAACATTCACTCATTTAAATTTTATACCAAATACATGGCTATAAATAGTTTAATATGTATTCGTTGTTAATTAGTAATGGTTGTGAATAATGCCATTTTATGACATACCACATACTGTATAGTTTGCGATACAAATTCTTTTCACCCTCCATATGTGTGTCATAACATAGGCTTATAACATGACTACATTCTCTCTCAACGCGATTCAAACTAGGCCACGTTAACAAAACATGAAATGGCTGCAAAATTCATGATTTCATCCCATCTAATATTATGTTGATTCAACTATCGGATACGGTTTTGTTTTGTTTTGGTTGTCTTTTCATGGTTTAACGCCATTTATCAGCACAATATAGGCTATACGTGGCGGCCAGTATTAATGGTGAAGAAAGAACCCGCAAAACCCCCGGAAAGAACCACCAGCCCACGAGAAGCTACTGGCAATCTTTCTCATATAACTACAGTAGCCAAATCTTTGATTCGAACCCATACAGACAGAGGTGAGTTGGCAGTGATCCGTAACGGACAGCGCTTTAGACCACACCGCCACTCGGGGCCCTAGTAACGGATACGGTAAATTTATGTATGTGTCATATGGGGTTGAACTAGCCTATTTAATAAAACGTGTCCTGTTGGTATTGCTAGTGTAATTGTAAAAGTTTGTTTCCAAATTCAAAAACGTTGCTTTTAGTCTTAGCATGTGGACTACGCTTTTAAGAAAACTAGTTTTCAAAGAGTACATGTAATGATCTAATTATGACACAATGATGAAAATGAAACCTCGAGTTTTCGTAATTTACAAAGAGCCGATTAGGGAATAAACCCGACATAAAATCGAAAGAAGAATCAAATTTTCAGCTGTAATACCATTTATAAAACATAAAGCTGCAAAATAATATTACGATGTTCTACAAGTTTTTAAGCTTCAAGTAGTATGTTTATCTGATGTTGTCATCAATATTAATGTAAATTCTGTTTTGTCTAAACAATAAGTAATGTAAGATGACTCTGTAATGGATGAATATAATACGTCTACATTTGTGATGGTTAACAATATTCATGATATTGTAAAAGATAAAGGGTTAAATCATAATATCGGCCGAAAATGTGAATGAAGGATCTGAATTACATATATTCGAAAAATGTTGAAATGTTAAAAGGCCCTAATTAGTCAAAACAACATATTACTTTTTCTAATTAAGCACTAAAATTGCTTGTTGTAATTTACCTGGTCATATCCTGTGCAGTGATTTAAAGTACCTGCTTATAAAAATTGTATATTGCACTCTGTTACAAAGACGACTTTTCAGTTAACTAAAGCCTTAAAGATAATGGATATGAACCGAAAAACACCGTGAAAACAAAGCTGATAACAAATGTTTCTCGGTTCATACGTCAAATAACGTGAATGTAACGTACATTAGTAAGCTGCCCAATAGCAATACAATTTTACATAATGAGAACGCAATTAAATATCCTTTTAAAAATAAATTAAATAGACTATTCCTTTAAATCATAATGTACATGAATATGTGATAATGTAACTCTGTCCATACCTTACATACAACCAATAAGCAGACGAGCAGCAGAGAGGGTGAATCAGACAACTTTTACAGACGTCGATTCGGTAATCTAAGGCTTCTTCGTAAATCGTAAAAAAGGCATCGATTCGGTAAATTGAGGCCTCCTCGATGAATTCGTCAATGACGCCATTGTCGTTGTCACTCACCCTCTCTGCTGCTATGGGTTAATAATTTATTTGAGCGAGTCTTTATGATTTCACAAACAAACTAATCACTAACACCTCATCTTGTAGATCAATTAAATTATTTGACTGGTCGGTGAGTCGGAAATTAATTCTCGTTAACGAATTATTATGGCATCGCATGTAGACAGGATTAATTGGGTTTTCAATAATTAGGAATCCTGGAGGAGCTGTTGGTGCAAACGAATAAAGAATATATCCCTGCTGAGCTTGATTTGATTGTTCTAGATTAATTTGATAGCTTCCTTCAATTGCATCACATACTAAATTGAGAGCAATCACCGCTGAAATATTTACATTGTGCGGTGCAATATGCCTACCACCGCCATCTGGGTCATTATTATATTTGAGGAGGACAGTTGAATCTGGTTTTTGTAGCGCCTTGATATCGATTCTAACAATTCTTGCTAGTTCATCAGCGTTGTATTTGGGAAATTTGAAATTACGCAGATTGTCTTCTGTGATATTGTAATCGGTTAGGAATCGTTGTTTACTGTCGCTGTTGTCATTAATTATTGTTTGAATAATTAGTTCATAGATATATTCCATGTCAGATATAAGTTGATTTATTATTTCAACGTGTTTTTGCGATTTTGTTTTTCGTAGTTGTTCTAGTTGTGTTTCATATAATTGTTTAATTTCATTAAAATAACCACGGACGTCAGTTAGCGTAAATGAAATAGTAACAGATGAGTCGGCTGTTCTTTTAATGATAAAATCCCATTGCAATGTGTCTTTGTTGGTAAATATAAATCTATCGGCGATTTTTTCTTTTCTTATATCAGATAAATTATCTCGATAACTGGGATTGATTTCATGATATGATTGTACGTCTGTGGTTAAGTCGGTGGTGGATTTTTCCTGTGGTTTTTCAGGCCATCCTAACACTGTTCTTAACGAGCTGTTATAGATATCTACAATGTATCCCTCTGTGCTTATTTCGATCGACGACGAGAGCGTCGGTTCATGAAGTTTAATAGCTATTTTTGATTCTTTTCCCGTGATTGATTTTATTCTACGCTGCATTTCAGCATCGATTTGCTCAATTTCGTACGACCCAGTTGGTAACGAAACAGTTTCCCATGCTGGAGTACCATCGGGTTTATTCTTATACGAGAACACCAGTGCGTTATTGGGTTGCTGACCGCCAAATGAAACCGATCTGATATTAGGCCAGCTATGATATACTCGTAATTTTGCCAGTGCGATCTCGCGCACTGGAATCGGAGAAGGGAAGTTCACAATAAATTGTGGGTTTGTTGATGTTATTGATATCATGCTTGTTCGTATCGAAGTGGTATTCTCCGCGATTCGTTGAAGCAGTTGCAATTCGTTGAATTGTAGTGACATTATTGTTAACGCTGTCTTCAATTTCCAATTTCAACATCGCGGAGTTATACAACTGGGTCATCGTGGAAAATTCAACATCGGATATGAACGAATTATCTATCGACAGCGAGATCAACTCGGATAATTTCGAGTATGCGTCAAATACCACCCGGTACCGAGCTGTATAATCGGCGAGTTTTTTCTGAGAACACGATGAAAATTTTTTAGTTATCGCAGTGGCGACTGCAGCAATTGTTGTTGCCGCGGAGATAGCGATTGGAACTGCAATCAGAGCCATCATGGTCACCGTCGACAAAATAACCCCGGCGCTGGCCATCACACCAGACACCGAGTACACAGTTACATCGATGGCGGTAATTCTTCTGCGGTATTTCTTTATTTTTTCACGATAGCGCTCAGAAAGTGATTTCATGTTCGCGGAAAACTCTTTCACGGTATCATATCGATATTGCGATGACGGCGTCATCTGCGATTGTGATACTGCTGACTCCGTCAACGGGACTATGATCGGTTCAATTGATTTTGTTGACTCAGTCAATAATGTCATTGTTATTTTAAACCCGTTAGGGTTTTCAATTATTCACCATCGTCCGGGAAGTAGATCGGGGGGGGGGGGGGGCTATTTCACTTACAAATTCTAAACACCAGTGTATTTTTGATCTAATTGTACTATCAACCGCGACAATCTCAAACTCTTCTTTACCATTGATAATTACTGTCGCTGTGCCACCAAAGTAGGTTTTACCTTTCACGATGATATCAAATTGCTTGGTAGAGACTAACGTCATCCTGTAGATACCACTGGACCCCTCCCCGATATCGATTGGCAATCTAACACTAGATTCTTTTACCAAATCAAAGGTCCCATAATCGACCGTATACACGATATTTTCAATGCTTCCGTGTGGATGCGGAATCTTTACCTTTTCAAAGGTTTCTTTTAGTTTAAGAATATCACCGTAAATATCGAGATAGTTTACATGGACTTCGGTAGAAAGCATCATCCTCCCATCCCTCTTGCTAAAAAAGAATGACATCAGAAGGTCGTTGATTCTAAGCTGTGCTTGTCTTTAATATGCTAGTCGATGTTAGAAAATGTTGTCGTGATATCTTGGGGTTTACTGCCCTCAAAGAACTTATTAACAATTTCGCTGGTGAGCTTTTGTTCGTCAATAGCGCTTTTAATTTCCGCAAGAGTCATGCCTGTCAACGATGTGGTTTCAGACACAGGTGTTCTCCCTAAAAATTTATCAACGATGGTATTAAGTGTTGTTTGTCTCACCATAAACATATTAATATCTTTGAGAGTCATCGTAGATGTAGCCGGGACATCAAAGACACTATTAGCGATGTAGGCATTGTGAGTATGCTTGCCAATAAACTCGCTAATTTCAGCGAGAGTCATGCCTGCCACAAGCGGGGTTCCAAAAAACTTAACAATGACGTCGTTAGTGGGTTTTTGTTCCTTTTCAAGATTTTCTATTAGTTTAGAAATATCGAGATAATTTGCCTTGATTTCGCCAGGACTCATTATCCTCCTCGCCACCCTGTTAAAAAAGAATAAAATCAGAAGGGATCTCATTTCACCGAGATTTTTAGTATAAGAATATCATTGTATATATCGAGATAATTTGCCTTGATTTCATTTTCATTCATCATCCTCCCCGCCTCCTTGTTAAAAAAGAATAAAGATAGAAAGTTTTTAATTTCAGCGAGAGTTATGCCAACCACAACCGGGGTTCCAAAGAATTTATGTATGACATTTTTGCGAAAACTATTATAACCTCGTATATAATCATCCAGCTCACGGCCGTGGGCGGCAATCGCGCCGTCGTGGGCGGCAATCATTCTGTCGTGGGCGGCAATCGAGTTGGTGATCGTAGACACAAGTTCGCCTGGTTTAAGTTGTCCACCGTCGGAATACAGCGCAATAAGTTTTCAGCGGCGTCGTGTTGCCGTATCAAAATGTCATTCACGGATATATTACTACTTTTCAATTTACCCTGGCTATCTTGAAATACAACTATTTCATTCGGGTCAACACTTGTTAAATTTAACGTCTCAGCGATTTCATCTTCAATTATTTTTTTTACATTCTCGATAGAACCCGCAGATGTTTTCGTGGTTGGTTTCGACATTGACAGAGATCGTCCCCAAATATCAATCATTATTGTAAAGACTCTAGTATTTTTAATTTATTAATTCTCTAAAATTACCTTGTAATTTCCCACTGGTATATTCGTTTACAACAATATGAGGTGGTTTCCACGGAAATCTAAAGGATTTTAATGAAATCTCCGCGAGGACCTTTAATACTTCACGGCCACATATCGGTGGATCATTTAATTGTTGTGTTGGCAGCGTGGAATAAAAAATCGGAAACTCTTTGAGTTTCATCGAAGAATTTATATACCGCATAAACTCGCTTGTTGGGGCTAGCCCATATGAATCAAAAAAGATAATTCCACGTGGATCAATCGCGTATGTAACCCAGTGAGTTCCTGATCCGCTGCTGTTATCAAGATTGATGATACCGTTTTCAACGTTATTTGGTTTTCTTGGTAACTGATCTCTCATAAAAACCCCTCTGAAGTTTTTTATCGCTAGTTTTTTAGCAGCATCAATTAAATCAAAATTGGACATGGGAAGAATTGGGTTTTCAAATAATAAACCGTTCCTGGTATTCTTAGACCCAATCCGTTCGCGGATCTCCCGCTGTACCATGAATACGGGGTTCCTGGTAGTCTTAGACCCTTTCCCTTTTTTTATATCCTTTCCCAGTTGCCTTTTCAACGCCATCCCTGCCGCGGTACTAACGGCTCCCAACGCCGCCGCTTTCGCAACAGCTGGGGCATCCGCTGAAATCAATGCTGGTATTGCGGCTAACAATGGAAATATACCACCTGATTTTATCATGTTGGCGACTGCAGCCTTTGAAAATGCAATTTGAACTCCTCGCTTATTCTTTAGCGCATCATTGAAATGTTTTATTTGACGATCCGTCAGTGATATTTTATGTGTACCGCCGGACATCTGCGTTGCTTTTAACGTTATTGTTGTTCCATATTCTTTAGCGGATTTTTATCGCAATTTCTTGACCTGACCATCAGTCAGCTTGACACTAACAACACTATATGTCATTTTATTGTAAAACACATTTATGCTTTCAATTGATCTAATTGGAAACTCTTCAAGTTTCATTTACATATTTTTGAAAATCATAGATTTTCCACTGGTGCATCAACAATTCTCATTCGTCCGCCAACCCCTTCTAACAACATTGATTTATCACTGAGAATGATAGCAACCGCTCTATAATTAACACCACCAGAGGATATACGAGCCCTAAAATGTATGTCAACGACGGATTGCCTTGTTAAATCAAGATGTTTCAGCGAAAAGTAATAAATCGGATAGCGGCTTTTAAAATCAAGTTGCGATATTTGTAAACCAGTATCAACATTTTGATCACGACCCATATATGACAGCATTCTATGATACACACGTGCTATATGGTTGCTCTCGTAATCAAGCTGTATATCCTCAGATGGTTCTTGTTGTCCGTTTATTCTCAGCGAAACCTCACTTACCCCTAATCGATCAAATATCATATGACTGCGTTCTTGGGAGCCTAATCGATTCCGATTCTGCAGCGCTATAAATATATGACGTGGTGATGAAACGCCTTTTTTCGATGCCAGGTGCCATGTAAATGTACCATCAACATCATCCTGTTTGACATCAGTTGTTGTTGTTAGCCAACTTAGCAATGATTTGCCGCCTGTTTCCATAAATGAGAGCAGCCGCTCTTCCGTGGTAATTGATGGGGTCATTACTGGCATCCATAAT
The DNA here is from genome assembly GCA_030141615.1 of Unio pictorum. Classification (NCBI taxonomy): domain Eukaryota; kingdom Metazoa; phylum Mollusca; class Bivalvia; order Unionida; family Unionidae; genus Unio; species Unio pictorum. The sequence goes on from JARLTB010000316.1 coordinate 192,077, forward strand.
ACTATTTTACTCAAAACAACTTTACCATCTACGGCACCAGTACGCCAAATTGCATCGTTGTCATCGCCTTTTTGCACTAACGCAATTGTGTTTGGCTCCATAGATGACTTTTCTGACATTTCTGCAGAATCCAAATATGTGATGGAGTGGAATTGCACATGAAAAATATCGTTGTGGTATTTGCAACGTTGCTACTCGTGTTGCAAACCCTAGATTAAAATTACCATTAACTTCTTTTATAATTTCAGTCGCAGCTCCGGGTCTAGCTCGACGTTCTGGATTAGCTGCTTCTTGTTGATTATCAACTGAAGTGTCTTGCGGTGTTAACACTTTAATGTATTGAAGGTGGTCAGCGTTAACAGAGGTATCCTTTGCAAACATCATAGACGGACCAGCCGATCTTGTATAATCATCGGAGTATCATGCTAGCCCGATTATTGTTGTTGCAACATCAACATCACGGTCTATTGATTTAATTTCTTTTCCATCAATGAGATATTTTGCACTTTCAAATAACGCCATTATACCATTGTTGACGAAACCAACTCGGATATTTGGATCATTTGCATATGGTGGATCATTATGGATCATTATGAATATCATCATTTGTTACGAGTTTTCCCTCGATTTCAATAAATGCTTCACATGGCAAAAAGTATTTACTGGTATCTTGAACTTGAAGTTCAATTCGCGATCGTAGGTCTGGTTGTATTGCATGATAGGAATAGTATTGATAATCGCGGACGGAATCGTCTTTGCGCACATGGGCTTCCAGCTGTTCGTTTAAACATTTTATTAAAATACTAGTGTTTTCAATTGTGAAACACCTTGTAATCATCGTCGTTGAAATTTCTTCGAATTTCTTTTTTGTTTCAAACCACTTCCTGCTATTGCGTTCATGATAGCGCTATCTGTTACCGGCGAATCCGTCAATGGTGACGGAGTCACCGAAGCAGCCAACGACGCTAGTTTTTCTTCCACTGCGCTATTGATTGCTTTGCTTATTTTTGCAGGCATCACTGTAGTTGATGGCAGTACTGTTGGTTTCTTTCGCACCAATGATGCTATTTTATCTTTCGCGGCAGAAAATGCCTTTCCGGCAAGATTTCCAACGAAATCTCCGATTTTGCTGGTTCCCTTATCACAAATAATATCAATGGCTTTCATTGATAATTGTTTAGCTAACGGCGCCACTTTTGGAGCCATTCTTGTAAATAACCCCGCAATGATATTACCAAAACCATCTCCGTAATATGCTCTATAAAAAGGCAATCGTGAGTTCACCACGTAGACGCTTACGGGTTTATCATGGTTGTAGCGTATAATCATCTTGTTATTAAAACTAGTAGTTTTTCAATTAGTGATCAGTCGCTTACATCCATAGGATTTTCATCATAACCATGAGCGTCTCTGTGATTTTCAACTAATTCAGCAATGAGTTCTCGATATACATTAATGTCCATGATACCGCCGGCAAATAATCGTCTACAGATATCAGCTGCTTCATTAATTACTTCCGGTGAGTTATTTCCGGCTCGTTTTCCTCCGATGAGAACCTCTAACCGTGATATATCACTGAGAATGTTACCAGGGCATGTCACGGTTGCGTTGAAATCTAAAGGATTTCCAATCGAATATCCGCTAGCAGTAACTTTTTTAGTTGTACCAGTTTTATCATACTCATCAATTCCCTTTCTAAATTCTTTATATCCCAGTTCTCTTTTATTTAAAAGGCCAATCTCCTTATTCGTTTTATACAACCAATCAGCCCATTCATCTCGGCTTATTCTACTGTTTTTATACTCGTCTTTTAAAACGTCCTTTCTAGAATGAAAGCTTTGGGCGGCAAAATCACCAAAAATCTTATAATGTTCGGGTTTTATTAATTGAGGTCGTTTGATTTCTGCTATAGCTCCTTCGGTGAGTTTGTCTATAAAGGTAACACCTCTTGGGGTGACGACATCAACAGGTTGTGGTTCAGGCGCAGAATCATCAATATCAGCTGCACCTTCTTGTTCTTCTTCGCGTTCTTCAATTTCGCGTTGGGCTTTTATATCACTGGATAGCTGTTGTATCCCTGCGCGTGTTTGTTCGGTCTCTGCTGCTATCTTTTCAAGCGTATCAAGCATCTGCGTCTTCTTTGCTCGTTCTCGCTCAGGAATATCTCCGTATATCGCAGCTTCAGTTAACTTTTTCACATCTTTGCTCACACTTGTTATCGGAGTAAACAGTTGTTCACTTGACACAGAAAAGTCAGTCTGCGCTTGTTGTCGTTGTTGAAGTTTCTCGCGAAGTCTGTCTCGAACCGGTATAAACTTTTTAATTGCTACTAGCCGCTCTCGGGCTAATCTAGTTGTAAGTGATTCACCTAGCATATACTGTTTGTGAACTGAATTTTCAAATGTGAAACTATCACAATTAAAAGATGAGTTATTAAATAATGTACCATCAAGCTAATGTATCCATCTTCGACAGGGTTAAACTGTACGACGCTATCCGCGAGTGTTTCAGAAATAACATCGCCGGGGGTTTCAGAATTGTAATATCTGAGAACGGCGATGAACGATTTGTGTTAACGACGCGGCAACAACAACAACTACGTGAAAATGGAGGTGTCGCGGTGATTAATTGCTACTACGACCAGATCATCCATTATGCACATAACTGTATTGGCAAGTCCAAACTGCTGAGTATCCTTTCAGGAGAAAATCCTATGTGAATGTTACAAAAAACGCTAAAAAAAATTATTTTTTAATAAAATTTACTGAAAAGCCTATCACTCACGTGGTTAAGATACTGGTTTTTCCTCGTTTAACATTTTTCTAAGATCACGAACCTTAGAACTAATTTCAGCTCGTTTTTGATACTCTTGGCCGAGCTTTTGAAGTATTGCTTCAACGGTGTTAAATAGCGTTATAAATAAATTAATGTCATTACCGTACAAACAAGCATTGATGGACTTTTGAATTCCTTTCACGAGCCTGTACATCTTGGGTAAAACATAACGACACTTACTAAACTGATACTCAATGTCTTCATATTCCGAGGCAATCCTGTCACAGTCGAGATCTTCAGATAATACTACTGCTCTATTTTTTAAATTTGAGATTTCAGCAATTATAGAATTTACATCTTTGATATCCATATTTTTATAGTAAACTGTATCTCTAATTATTAAAAAAAAATAGCACTCATTTGGCAATTTCGCCCTATGACGTCAGAGAGACCCAGAGGTTACATATACGACAACACATCTTTGGAACTCCTTGGTTGCCTTCACATCCAAGTAAGCCCAAGGGACCCGAAGCATACATCTCCGGAAGTGAGGCCTAAGGTGGCAAACGGCATCTTAGACCGCCCAGAAGATATGCATGGGGTGACGTCACAATGCCATATATATCTCCACTCGAGTGTTGTGGCAAATTTTAGGCATACAATGTGGGACGGCACAAGACAGCACAAACATGAAACGACGGGGTGGATTTTCTACGGCCAACCAACCAATCAAAAGCAACCCAATTAAATTAACCCGGTTGCATGATTGTGAACAAAAGACAACCACACGCCCGGGTTAATGGCGTTGGTTAGTTTTGATCGGTCGCATTGGCCTTCGAAAGCCCCAGCTTTCTACCTTTCGTATGCTATATAAGGTGACTAATACAGCAGCGTTGATTCACGAGTGTGTTATTTTATTTCCTTGAATTACTTATTAATGCTGTTTCACAACATTAAATGAGACAAAATAGTTAAATAAAACATTAAACAAAAGAATATAGTTGTTAGATAACAGCATGTATTTACTCTGTTCTAATCCTCTAGACAAATACGTTATCGATTAGGCCACAAAGAGCTGTATACAGAGGAATTTTAACCACGCCCACCTACTTCAATGAATGGGGAAACACCGTTCCGGCTGAGCGAACATAGGTAATGCGTTAGATTATAAAGAATTTTTGTACTGAAAGAACGTAGTAAGCTGTTTGCTTTACTGCTGGTCCACCCACCCCCACACATGAGACATGTAGATAAATAAAAATACAACTGTTTAAATAATGCAGTTTTAGCCCAAGCGACAATAAAAAGTTTTATTCTCTAGCGAAACTCATGTATTATATACTCCATTACAGTCACGTGGACGCGCACATGTCATTATACTCTCCTACAGGTAATAGCAGACGACACATAATACAATGGAACTTAGTAGATAGAGTGTGAATTGCGGCGGATTTATCCATAAAGGATTTATCTCCCTTGAATAGTTTCAGGTGTATACGAATTTTATTTTATGACCATTTTTTTAGACAGAGCAGTTTTAATTATATTTTCTGCAAAAAAAATCGTATTGAAGGCCTACAAATATTAAAATATGTACTGGCTTCATTTATCGAATGAAAGCTTCTCTCTTCATTATTTTCTAAATCAAACGATTTCACACCCTTGGGGTGTTTTGCGTATTTGCCGGTTTCACCTAATTTTGAATTCCGACTTTGTGAGACGGCTTGAAGATTCCCAAGACAATTATCAGTCTTCACGCCATTTATGTGATCAATCACAAATCCGTCTTCGATTAATCCGTTATGACATTCAAAAATAATTCTGTGACAGAGATATGTTTTATTTCTAGCACTAAACAACAAATACCCCATATTATTCAGATATCCAACCGGTTTTTTTAGTCTGCGGTGCCTGATAACACCATCACTGGAGGCTTCGTAATTAACAAGCACTGGATGAGGTCTGAAATCTTGGCTCATTTGTATAATAATACTATTTGTCTAATTTATATCTGCTTTAATTATAAACCTCTTGATATAATCTTGAGGGGTTTTGATGATTTTGTCGCTGACGGAGTCATCGTTAGGGTCAATGATTCGTTTGTCATAATAGCGCTTTAGTTCCCTGTATCGTTTGCCGCCGGAACTGAGACATATTTGTGATTTTCCTCTAACGCCCACCCCACATTGGAGGACCGAAAGAACCGTTGCGAACGCTTTGTAAATGATGCCCACAGAATTCGCTTCTGCATGATTTGTTACACGGGGTTGTTGATCCAATCATTAGCCACTTGCAGTGATTCATTATACTATATTTTTCTATTTAAATACTTGTTTTAATTATAACATGGAGGAGTTCAAGAGATTATCGAAAATTAAGCCCTGGAAAAATACTAAATTCATTGATTATACCATGAAAGAATTCCAAAGATTATCGAAAATTAAGCCTTGGAAAAATACTATATTCAATCTTGATAAGGAGTTCCAAAGATTATCGAAAATTAAGCCTTGGGGAAATACTAAATTCAATCTCGATAGAGTCTCTGATACATCAAAACGTCTAATCGGTGATAGAACTATACTGGGTAAAATTAGGGAGTGTTTTAATGAATTCTACCGAGACGGTGCAGTATACTGTTGGTCGATATTTCGAATTATTGATGAAGATGTCAATGTACCCATCATCGATGCTACTATGAACGATGAAAGAGCAGCTGAGATAATTTCACATCTTGACCCGCCAAGGGGCTGGAAATCCAAGGGTGTAAAATCCAAAGATTTTCAACAAAGCAATTCCCAACAGAAGTATTTTTTCAGAATAAAATTCATTATCGAAGTCAAAGGCAAATGGATTATCAGGGATAAATTTGAACCAATCCTCAAGGATAAAAAAACTGTCATTGTAAGTAGAGATTCCAAACCAGGAATTCTAAATGGAATTGACAAACCATACTACGAGGGATCTTATCCCGTCACAGCAATTGTTTATGGGATATATCCGTTAAATGATAAACCCGATATTGCAAAACTAGCTCCTATGAAATATTCTAGTTCACTGAATTGTGTAGCAACACGGGTAATGGAACACTTCAGAAATGCATCCCGAGGAAATAAACTAACTGATCTACGACGTAGGAAAATAACCGAATGGGAACTGACAGTGAAACAGCACGGTGCAAAGATTTCTGATATAGCTAAATTAGAAACATCATTAAGATTCCCAATATCAGTAACGACAATAACCGGAGAAGTATTATACAAACCGAAATATCAATCACAAGGAGCGCCAATACAAATTATTGATCATAACGAACACGCGTGGACACCTGCAGTAACAATATTTCCACGAGATAGAAACGTGAGATATATCCCCCCCCCCGGAATTCGTCGGGGATGTTTTCTGTAAAGAGAAATTATTTGATGCTATTCATGCGTTGTGTAAAGATGATCCTGTGTCAGTGTGGTTACTTAGTAGTGCTGGTTCCGAATCAGGATTTGATCAATTTGTAAGACCAAATGGTGAATTATATCGCTTTGAAGAATTAGTTAACAGAATGAGAAAAATCGCTATTGTTTTTTCACCGGAGACTTCCCATGAAAAACTATTAACGGATAGTTTTACTATTCCATCAGTGGTAGCTCATTTTGCAAGAGAAAAAAACTCATGGCGTCCAACACGAAGTGATTTTCTCGAGGACGTTAAATTGAGTTGTGTCAAATGTGGTCATGGAGGACTGTGGAATACGAAATACTCACGTGATGTTATGATTTCAATTGATATATCCGCGTGTTATCCTGGAAGTTTTCTCGGGTATGGAGAATGTAGTAACTATTTTAAACGATTTGGACACCCCACACATGAAATGACTCGTGTTGCAATTAATGGTCCATTGCCTGATTTTGATTTAACCGGATTCGCTCGTGTGATGTCATTTGAACTCGCTACAGGGTTACATCCGTGTAGTTATCTTTGGCTTGGTAGACATATATCTGAAAAGGCCTGGATGCCAATAGTGTTACTACGATATATGATTGATTGTGGTATGCTAATATCGTTGATTGTTTCCGAAGCTATTATATGCTATCGAGCTCAGAAAGAAGTCTGGCTACCACAACCCGATCTAGATCGTATAATTAGCGAACTGCGAAAACAGTTTCCAGATGGAAATTCTTCGAATGGAAAATCGGAGATTTTCAATGAACAACAAATCATGAATTGGTCTAAGAAGTTATTTGAAATTAAAAAAGAACAAGCAAAAGATTTTGGACGAAGAATAATCGGTAAATTTACCCAGGGTGGAAGATACGACAATGCAAAATATTCCTCGCGGTTGATCATAGACGTCGCTGAATACGATTTTCTTGTAACGGATTTAATGAAACAGGGAAAACTTGTATCCCGTAAGGATGCTTTTCTATCCAATGGTGAGAAATTGGGTACGGTTGTTACCTACTGTGATGGATATAATTCCCAGTACACACATTTGAGAAGTTATATGCTAGCTTATGCTTCTATCAATTTATTTTCGATGATAAATAGATTTCCTAATACCGCAGTTAGAGTAGCCACTGATTCTATGTATATCCACGAGAAATACAAATCAGATGTAGCTAAATTCACAGATCCGGAGGCAAATTGGGGATGTTGGCGATTTAGAAAGGAAACGCTACATGAGTATTGTGAATCGGCAGATGTTACCATGGATGAAAAGTACTTAAAGTGTGATGAGATTCAATCCGAATTTTCTAATGCACCACCGGTATCTGATCCAATATGTAGATACAAGACAGTTTATTTAAACGGTTGTGGTGGGTCAGGAAAGACAACTCGTGCAATTGAATTATTTTGTCGGTCAACCATGATTGTGTTAACACCAACTCACAGACTCGCCAGAGAGATGAAACAACGAGGGGTAAATGCCTGTACTTATCATAGTTTCTTTCGATGGAAAGGCGATGAATGGACCCCTGATCGAATGGGTGATAAATTCATTCCTGAAATCATAATCTGGGATGAAATATGCACGGTATCGTTGAGAGTATTACAGACATTTCTCGAGTGGTTGATAAACAAAAACACAAAGGTCGTCATGTGCGGTGATCACGGCCAACCACCACCATTTGTCGGTGGATCTCCACATGAATGGCTAAAGGGTTCTGTAGACTATTATGAAGAAATTAATACCGACCATAGATCACTTGATGAACAATTACGCGAGTTCAAAGCACTAATTAGATTACAACCAGATAAAATCCAATGCGAAATAGCGCGTGAAATAATTTCAGAAACTCCCATGAATGATTTCTGGGAAACGTGGAGACCAAATGATTTGATAGTAGCAAGTAGAAAAATAGTCAGAGACACACTTCAGATGAAATTATTTGAAACGCATAAAGAAAAATTTGCAACACTTCCTGTACCGTTGTGTTATAGGCCTTCGGATACACGAAAGCAGAATATTGAAGTTGATATTCCAGGGAAGAGTGAAAAGCAGATTCTTGTGTTAAATGATATTGTGCTGGTTGATATCAGCATCGTCGAAAATGCATTGCGTGCTAATAAATCCCCATGGACGTTAGGATACGCAGCGACAATACACTCTTCAAAGGGATTAACTATATCGGATACAATTGTTTGGATGGTAGATAATCGCATCGAATGGTCGAATTTAGTCTATCTCGCAGTATCCAGAGTACGAAGAATAAATCAGCTTCGAAGAATTGTCCTGACAGAGTCAGGCGATGGTGACACCACAATGGATGATGCTAGCATCGTTGATGTTAGCATCATTAATAAAAAACTCTCCGGTTACAAACAACAAGACAAAAAAAACAACGAGAATTTGACATTGATGCTGAATTAATAATTACGCTGAAACAACAACAGAATAATCACTGCGCGAGTTGCAATTGTATAATGCGTTGGCAGTATTCGGATAAAGATCCTCGCCAATTTACCGTAGACAGAAAAAATAACAGTCTCGGTCATGTCAGAAACAATGTGATGTTGACTTGTCTTGAGTGCAACAGACGCAACGGCGCTAATTAAGACCCCGCGGTGGTAATTGAGTATCGTCAGGAATTACCTGTAGTTGTTGTCGAGTAAATCCTCGCTGAGGAGCAGTTGAATCCAGTTTATAGATTGCCGGTCTACCCGTATATCGTGTTATAGTAGATATCTTGTGTGCAGTAACACTCCAAATAGGATCAGTAGCTCTTTTTTTTACCACCCTCAAGCTCTCCTGGTTCGTATAAATACCTAACAGTGACATTACTACCAAGAATTGGTTCTTTGAAATCTTTTTGTGAAATTCCTTGGATTTCCATTTTTGGTATAGACGCTTTCTTAATCGCGTTGACAGGTTTCATGTTAATTGTTCGAGTAATCTCGTTATTGAGCGCGGTAATCACAGCTGGTAATCTCTTAACCCATTCACGGGATCTTTTATCCTGAATAAACTCCTTCGCGTATTGATATCCAAATAACCGTTCAGCAAGAGTCCGATTAAATCGTTCAACAATTGCCTGATCGCGATGTAGCGCAGTATGCCCTCGTCTGATGGTGACATTGTTATGTTTCATCGCAGATAAAACAGCGCCTTGAAATTCCTTGCCAGGATCAACTTGTAACAGATTTGGCCAGCGTAGTGGGCCTCGTCGATAAATCTTTTCAAATGCAGAAGCAACTTCAGGTGATGATTTTGTTTTTAGCGGTTCTGCTTGTTTGTATCGACTCGCAACGTCAACTACGGTTAGCGCGTATTTGTAACCGTTGTCATGTTGTAAAAACAATAAATCAGCTTGATGAACTTCATTGGGTCCGGTAACATCAAAATGCGAGAAATTGATTTGTTTAGGCTGTGGTAGATAAATTTGCCATATAGCCTGTTTGGATAACCAATTAGCCGCAGTGGCCTTTTTCACTTTTGCGGCGTTGGCGAGTTTATTGATTGCAGCGTTACCCCTCCAGTATCCTTTTGGAGAATAGTAAATAGATTCCATGTTGTTATTAATTACCGGCACCTAACATCAATTTGCCTTTCATAGCTGATTTTACCAACCATGAAGCCAATTTTTTTATTGAACGATTTATCAGGAATAGCATTTAACGCATGAATTAATTTCACATCCGCGAGATGTCTATGCTGCAAATTGCTGCTTTTATATGCGACATCATGAGCATGACACGCCTTATCAATGGCGTTTATCGGATACTCGCCGGATCTGGGTTGATTTTGATCATCAAGTCTGATATCTAATCGTGTTCCGGGGCCACAGTAGCTATATCCTGGAAGGTGCTTTTCTCCGGGGTACTTTGCCCATGGGGTTCCAGGGAACTTTGCCAATTTGGCTGCAATATCACCTCGTTTTTTTTTAAATCCTTGATTTTATCATCCAAGGGAAACAAATCTAAACATTTTTATACCACATGTCGCACATCTACCAGTAAGTGCTGATCTGTTATTCCTTGTTGTAATCGTCGTCACATCATTTGTGCCAGTACGCGTTTTACACTTCACACAATATAGATCCATAATTTATGTATAAGGATATGGATATAATTGATTTTTCAGCGATTAAAACAAGAGAAACGGTTAAGCATCACGCAGCGCTACCAAACTCTATCCGCGCAATTATAATCGGGCCATCTGGATCCGGCAAGACACAATTGTTGCTAAATTTAATAATGAGATGGATGAAGTGGGATAAGTTGTATTTAGTTGCTCCTAGCGTAGATGATCAACGATGCTATGAAGTGTTAAAAGATTTTAACGAGAATGCGTCAGAAATTAAAGGTGAAAACGTCGTTGATTTTATAACTGATATTGACGAAGCGCCATCCGTGGATGACCTTGATGGGAACATTAACAATGTAGTTGTATACGACGATGTGATGTTAGATAAACAAACAAACCCAGCTAGAATATTTTCCCGGGGGCGTCACAAAAACACTGATGTGATATATGTCACTCAACGCTACACTCAGATTCCAAAAGTGATCAGAGATAACTGTAATATTCTTGCTGTGTTTAACGGCGTTGATACACATACGCTACGAAATATTTGGCAGACATGGTGTTCCGATATGGACTTCAATCAATTTAAAAATTTCTTTAGTAACGCTCAGTCAACCCCGCATGGATTTATAACAATAAATATACATGATCCTCGAACACGATATCGTATCGGACTGGATCAAATATTTGGTTGAGATAAATTATTAACCCATAGCAGCAGAGAGGGTGAGTGACAACGACAATGGCGTCATTGACGAATTCATCGAGGAGGCCTCAATTTACCGTATCGACGCCTTTTTTACGATTTACGAAGAAGCCTTAGATTACCGAATCGACGTCTGTAAAAGTTGTCTGATTCACCCTCTCTGCTGCTAGACGGAAAGCAGTTGACTGACATAACACTAATTGACTTTTGGACATCACATTATTGCATGAACTACATGCGTTAATCACTAGAATAATTTAATGCAAAGTGTAAACCTTCTGTGGTGCAATAATATTTTGGATTTGTTTAATTATTTGTTCCCTTATTTCGAGGATGTTATATATTCTGCGTTTATTTACAGTGGAAGTATACTTAATTCGCCATGGAAGACATTCGGCTTTATTCCTTCGGTTAATCATGTGTGATGAAGAAGAGATGCATTTGAAACATATCAATTTGTGTGGGGTAGGGTATTGAACAGAGAGGTGGCTTTGTTTATGGATTTTAATAATAAACATGCTAAGGAAAACAACAAAACAAAATCAATGTTTGCCAAAAGTTAAAAGAGAGAACTAAATTTGATTAGAAAAAGAATCGAAGCAGATGTTTTGTTATTCTTTCAAAATTCAGACCATTGCATATTTGATGAAAATGATTAAGCGAAATTTACGCTTGTGAGTATGTACACTTGCAGACCTATGTATGTGTGTGAATTAAAGCGACAGTTGTACTGTCATACATACAGAGAGAGAGAGAGAGTCATATTGTCAGACATAAAGTGAGACGGAGAAAGAGAGAGAGACAGACAGAGAGACAGACAGAGAGAGAGTTATATTTTGAAACTCGGAGGCTGAAACCTCAAAACCATCTTTCCTTAACCTTCTGTTCAATGAGAAATCTGGTCTTGATCTCCAGAATGTTAGCTTCTCCAGTAACGTGTATCGTCCTTGCTTCATGAGGTTCTAAGAGTATTGAATTGGTCCCGAAATCATTCATTCAATTGTAGTGTCCATTAATCAAAATACTTACTTCTGTAATAATGCACTTGGGATTATGTAACTTGGAAAAGAACGTGGAAACTCAATGACACATCATTTTCTAATTTTGGATTAACGCAACGTTCTGCTTAGTTCTTTTTTTACAGCTTTGTTTTCGTAAAATGTTCTGTTTTCGGTTGGTTTTTAATACCAAAAAGCTATTCGTATACGTTTATTTATACGAAATATATAATCACACATTCATATGTATCTATAAAACCATCAATCACTTAACTCTATATATCTTTCTATAAGATACATTTCTGCGCCTTGACACGACGCAGCTGTAAGTATATTTAAATATGTGATCGGTGAGACACATGTGTCAAAATGTGGCAGTATTGTTCTTAATAAATGTGATAACATAAACGAAATTATATTTGAGCTTTAAATATAAATTTACTTATGAAATGTGTCAGTCGTATTTTGTTTCTCTGACGCATGAATAGTTACCCATAATTTGCTGACATGAACAAGGAGCACGTTGAAGTAGTCTCCTCGTTTCAAACTACGAAGGGTGATGACTGATTGGAAAGGATCGTCTTATGCAAAATTTAGACTACAAAGAAGCATTATATAATTATTTTGATCCACGTTAATGGCGCAAAATGGCAGAGGTCTAAACAATTAGGATCACATGATAAGAATTATTACCTCAGTCGATCTTACCGAATACGTGGTTGACTCATGCGCTGAGAGATAATTGTTTAAAAATGTTGAATATTCACGGTTGAAGTTTTGAAAAATCATAAAATATGCTAGTGATGTTGAGTGTCATGTTTGCAAACGACATGTGCAATTTAAATGAAATATCATGTAGCAATACGCGGTGAGCCTCATTCAGGAGAGAGAGAGAGAGAGAGAGAGAGAGAGAGAGAGAGAGAGAGAGAGAGAGAGAGAGAGAGAGAGAGAGAGAGAGAGAGAGAGAGAGAGAGAACTTTTATTTGGCATGTTCCGCTCAAGCAATTCTTCGGACTGATTTTGTTCATGTTTACCTTTAGTAATTAATGAACATTATCTATAAAAAAATCATTCAATAAGTCGTTGAAATGTTTGGAATAAATTTTATAAGATACTCTGCTTTCATAAATACTAAACGTCTACAGTTTGAACTGACGATAATTTGTGATAGCCTGAAATGTACGTAGATGATCATTCTGGGGGGATTTCGCAAATGCCGTTTTGTTTCCTCAGAAGAATTACTCCTGTTGGAACATAATAAACTATGCAATATTGACATTTTTAAACAATACAATACAATGAAGATATTAAATTACACAGTAATGATCATTATTCATTTTGTTTCCTTCTGTATTTCAGCAACAGTGTCAGACACCGAGCTTATTTAAAATCGTTTACCTTCTGAAGACGTGATGAAATAGTATTGCAAATATATTTATTAGAAATGGATTTATAATCTATAAATGACTTCCTACATTCGTCTACAGATATCCTGCAAAGTAGCTGTAGTACGTGGGAACAGGATCTCGACTCGGTGAATAATCTCGATGCATCTGTTTCCTTGTGGGAACGGAATGACTGCCCGAATTACGATTGTGCCATTTGGTGCGACATGGATCCATCATGCAGGTCCTTCTTCCACCACCCTTCTCTGGAAAAGTGTCTGGCATCCTCGTCATTCAAACGTGGACTCCCCACAGATAAAGCGGGGCAGCAAGGATGGATTTACTACACTAGTATGTTAATTGCCGAAATATATTAACAATATATAACTTGTTTCGATTGAAAAAGTTTGGATGTAATTACTACACTAGTATGTTAATTACTGAAATATATAATAAATATAATACTTGTTCCGATTGAAAACGTTTGAATGGAATTACTTCACTAGTATGTTAATTATAGAAAGATATAATTATTATAATATTTACTTACTTGTTTCGATTGTAAAAGTGTCACATTAAATTGTTATCCTAAATATTGAATGTTTTAAATATTCTATAATACTGCAATTCTAATAGATTATAAGATTGAGTAATAAAATCGGTTGTGTACATAACATAGTTACTTAGATTGGCTTAAGACTAGCATCATGATCGGAAGGCTGTATTAGACTAATGATTAAAGCAATCTGTGCAGTATGTAGACCTGTTACACAAACTGATCAAGACATCTATCAAAATGCCACCACTCTAATAAATAACCCATTATTACGATTTATGGAGGGTGTGGCACTATTAACTAAAAGGCTATAAGATTGTTATCATGGTGATAAAACGTTTAGACCACTGATTTATAACGTCTGTGATGGACATAGTACCATTAACATAAAGAAGTTAAGATATATCCTAAAGCTGATCACAATGTATAGGAATAGTCGCTCAAGTTTATATCTAATCAAGATTTATTTTTCAAAGATACGATTTCTCGTTTTTGGTCAAAATATATAATTACAACCAATATTTCACGAAGACAATTGCAAAATATGTATAGGGTGTTATCATGGCATAAATGCTGATGATATATCGATACACACGTAGACTCATGGTCGCATTTCTATTAAGGTCATGAACAAATATTTTCATGACCATTTAGGTATTTTCAATACCTTTGAATTGTAATTATGTTCTTTGGATGACGTATCATTCCTTTACATAATATGGCCTTATGAAGTTCCATATCTTGTAACCCCGTCGCTAGGTGCTTGATCACTATTTCAAAATTGACAGTTTACACAGATTATATAAATGTAAGAAATTTTGAAGTTCCTGGTTTTAAGAAACTGTGGAGGAATTTAAAGGTATTATATTGTATTGACATGCAAACGGACGAACTAAGTCACAAACACTATCTTCAAAAGTTCGGTCAGTAAAGGATATAATAGTTTGAATGTTCATTTAACTGTTCTGTCTAACAGATTAAAATTTTAAATTATAAACGATTTATCTTTTAAATAAACTATATCAAAATATAAATAAATCGACCATTCAAGTGATCAGTCAGTGAGAAAGAGAGAGAGAGAGAGAGAGAGAGAGAGAGAGAGAGAGAGAGAGAGAGAGAGAGAGAGAGAGAGAAAGAGAGAGAGAGAGATGCTGTATCGGAAGATAACGTTGATACTGAAAGTACACCTACACGTCATGCATAAATACAACTTTTGTATCATCACAGACACTGCTTAAGCATTTGAAACAAAAAGAGAACAATATGCAGGGACCATTCAACTAATATTTTCTGTTTAACAACTTTCTTGACATGCGTTTTTAACAGAAAAACAACATTGCGGCGAAGGTTATATTTTTAACCAGTCACTGGGTCTGTGCTACAAATTTTACTCAATCTCTAAAAGTTTTGACAACGCCATGATTACATGTGAAGCGGAGGGAGCGAAGTTGATGACAATCAAGAATGAGGCTGAATTCAGATTCATCCAAAAAGGTATTCCATTAAATGATCTCACAACTTGTATTTATAATACATAATTGGTACATTATAAAATATCCAAGAAGGGTATTTCATTACATGATCTCACAACTTACATTTATAATCACATAATTGGCCCATTATAAAAAATCCAAGAAGGTATTCCATTAAATGATCTCACAACTTTATATTTATAATCACATAATTGGTACATTATACAATATTCAAGAAGTTGTTATATTAAATGATTTCACAACTTATATTATAATCACATAATTGTTACATTATAAAATATCCAATTTCATAATCAAATCGTTCTGGGTCGTATGCACTCAAAGAACTTCCGCCTTTCACATATCTTTGGAACCAAATAATGTGTTCTTTTTCGTTTTCATTCAAAATGTAACACACTTGTCAGGATTTGACTGGTGAAAAGTTGTGTTTGGTAATTATGAAAATTAGAATTTAACCTATCAGTGCATTATATGTTGTATTTGCAACATAGCTCTGAAATTTATTTCGAACTGAACAGGAAACGTTAAAGTGCATTATTTTCAGTGACTGTCTTGACATGCGGTATACACCGTAACTTTAAAAAAACGAATTGAAAATAAAAACATTATATGTTTCCACCCACCTGCAGATGAACATGGAAATAATTTATAGTTCTTGTATATATCGTCTACTGATCATTCCAAACCTATTTATTGTTCAGTGCACTCTCTCCATCTCTCTTTCAATCCCTGTATATATGTGGAGTAAAATTAAATTTCTGTGAATTGTCAATAAGATCAATTACATTTATCGCTAATAAATAATGTGCACATCTCATATCATAGTCATTTCACATACACATACACTCATATATACCAAATATTTAATGGTAACATTTAATGTATAAATAAATTCTATTCACTCCATACGCCAGAAATTATCACCTTGGCCAAAGTGTTTTGAACGATCTGTGAAATAAACCGCACTTCATGGAATAAATGTTTCGTCTTTAAGGTCTAGTTCTTCTATAAAGACAGATTCGGACACGCTAAGCTAAGTAAATGGAAAGAAAAAGCACAATTCTTTCCGACATGTGAAATTGAACAATAACAATTTTACTTCGAAACGTGACACGGCAAGTATACTTCATGACCGTTTCTCTAAACATTCCTCATGATCTAATTATTCAGAAGCTAACTGAACAACAAAAGGTCAGAAAGACAGTCCCATTTAAACATCATATCAAACAGCTTCGAAAGTTATAACCACTAATTCTCACCATCAGAACTTATGGAGGCTTTAAAGAAGGCCCGTGATACATTTGCTGGGCTTGATTAAATACATTACCATTTTTTAAAACACCCTCCAAAAACATTTTTAGCATTTTTTTTAAGAATCGTCAATGATGAATGGATTATTGGTAATGTACTTAAGGTGTGGAATGAAGCAACAGTTCTACAAATTACCAAACCTGGTAAAGATAGCACAGATCCTACGAATTGACAGGTTGTATGTGCTGAACAGTGGAACAAATCACCAATTCTCGGCTTATACGGTACTTGGAGTCTAATAGTTTAATATCTCCTTTCTATGGTGGCTTTCGATATTGCCGCAGCACCGATGACCATTTTGTTAGATGGGAAACATTTATTCGCGACACTTTCAACCAAGAACTAACATTTAGAAGCCGTTTTATTAATTAAAACGAAGTATATGATACGTCATGGAAAATACGGGATACTGAATGACCTGCACGATCAAGGGCTAAATGGCCGTCTGTCCGCTTTTATATCAAACTTTCTCTCAAAGAACGATTTAAAAGTACGAATGGGTAGTACATTCTCAGAAGAAGTGATGGATCTGCCATAGGGCAGTATTCTATCTGTAACTCTTTATATCATCAAAATTAATAGCATGACCAAATATTTAGCGCCTAGTGTGGATTGTTCTCGATACGTTCCTGATATGTGAATATCTTACTATGTGATAGATTAAAGTATACGCAATCAGATAAAAGCTAACTACAACACTATATAAACAAGACTCAAAATGTTGGAAATTCCAACGGTTTCAAATCTTCAAAGTCAAAAACATTATGCATGTGCGCTTCATAGACACCATGACGATCTCAAACCAACGTCCGGCGGTACACCGATACCAGTTGTTGGAGAAACAAATTTGCTAGGTATTATAATCGACATATACCTGAACGTCATTTCACACACAATAAACTTGAATGCCAATGCTTTAAAGCCTCTGGATTTAATTTTGTTTTAGCAATCAATGTGGTATTTATAGACGAGGCATCTTCATGTTATAAAGAACGATTATATTCGCCAAAATGGACCATGTTTATGCATGTTTATTGTTAAGCCAGAAAGTAATAATTTCAAATGCTTGATCCAGTTCAACATAAAGAAATAAGATTTCCACTGGGACCATTAAAGACATCCCAATGTACAGAGCTCCTCGCTAAATCAAAAGAACCATCTTGATAGAGAAATATGTTCCAGACATTATGCTCTCAAATTAGCATAATACCATGTAAACCCTGAATTTTCCTTGTTTTGGAACTCAAATACGAAACATTATACAAAAGCAAATAAAATGACATACCCTCGTTTGACATTAGACTAACATCTAGCCTTGACAGTACAAAAATCGATATTGGTAAAATTAAGAAAACGCCTCCATGGATACTAGAGCAATTAAAAGTACTTTTTACACTACACGATGGAACACATTTTGATACAAACCTTTTACTATTCCACGACTATTATCATGAACTGCTTATCGAATTTATAATCTATACAATAAGTTATACGGATATATCAAAGGATGAGGAAAAGCCTTCCACAGCTTTCGATATTCTATAACACAGCAAAAG
Source organism: Unio pictorum (assembly GCA_030141615.1). Lineage (NCBI taxonomy): Eukaryota > Metazoa > Mollusca > Bivalvia > Unionida > Unionidae > Unio > Unio pictorum. The sequence goes on from JARLTB010000316.1 coordinate 210,373, forward strand.
TTTGCTTACCAAATGATGCATTGATTGTTTATGCCGAAATTCGAGCAATATAGATTGCTGTAGAATATATTCCAAGCAAACGCGTTCTTATCAGCATCGTTTGATCGGGCACTATGAATTCTTCAGTCACTACATAATATAAAACTGGAATTCAATTATTAACCAACATTATGATAATATTCTGCGCCGAGTACCTCCCTCAATACAGTATAATATTGATTACCCCGTCATATTGGTATTAAAGGTAATGAAAAGCAGATCGCGCTGCTAAAATGGCCTGAACCATTAAACGATCTGAGTAAAATATCGTACACTGATTTTAAGTATAGTATTGATTACCCCGTCATATTGGTATTCAAGGTAATGAAAAGGAGAGGTGTAAGGTAACATGGCATTACGGTGAATCAGAAACTTCGTGCAATGCAACAATCCATAGGAGAATGGACTCCTTCATATATAACTACCCGTATTGACCAGGTAGTAATTGAAAGAATTAGAACTGGTCATACCTATATAACCCATTCCCACATGCTAAAAGGCCCAGTCCGTGCAGAGTGATTTGTATTTTTGCACTTAACTATTCACTATTAAATATTTTGTGATAGACTGTTTCGACCTCCAACCTACAATGTGTATAACACGAAGGAACTATTGTATGAAAAATATTCCAGAGTTGAAAGAGTAAACATGTCAATATGTTGGTTCACACAATAGTTACGACTTTATGGTCTTAGACTAAAACAAAAACGAATACAACGAGTTTAGTAGAAATCAATAAATAACTTAATTCCTTAGAACAAAAAGTGAGAATGCAATATATATCTCTGTATTTGGAATAAAGTCCAAAGTAATTCTAAATATTCTGTCAGTATTCGAATATCAGTATCCTGCATGAGTTCCAGTGCCGTTATAAACGAATTCTAAACATGAATTTACCTTTAGCACGCACTTGTGCCACAAATCATAGTGGTGTAATACAGAATTTATTTCAACAGATTCGCAACAATTCCTAACGTCTGATTTGGTAGGAAAGTAAAACGTAAAAAAGAACATTGTAATTCCAACGAATACGTGTTAAGTTGACGAATTCTCTCAAACTATATCTGAACAGAATCTACAATGATGCTAGAGACTAATATATAAAATTTGAATAAATAATTGTGTTAATTCAGTGCCTTATATATAATACTGAGACAATATCAGATGACCAGGATTTAGAATCCAAGGAAACAAATTAGTACATTCTAACAATATATTATATTTCAATCACCTGCTAATTGACACAACAGGTGAAAGTAATTTTTCTCATCAAATAAATATAAATATAACTGTATATCCTTTCGATTTACATGTACAAATACGCACACACAAAGATACATTCACACAAGTTTGGAATATAGTATTAATATGTTTTAAATTATATTACTGCAGTTACAAATGGAAAAGTTACTTTTATCGGACTTCGAGCTATGGGTGTAAACAGAGAATGGAAGTGGTGGAACGGCCAATCAGCATCATACATTGCATGGAACAGCAATCAGCCAGATAACTGGAACGGTGTTGAGAGTTGTGTGGTAATTTACACTCAATACTCTGACGTGCCGTGCTCTTCTCTGGGATACTTTATTTGTCAGAAGTTTATTTAGTGGCTGTTGATACGGATGTTCGTTTCATGTAATTAATAAAATATTTATATACATATTACCTCTTGAAATAATTTGATGTATTCACTTCTTTCCAACGAATGTAAAACTCAGATTGCAAGCAGAATATCTCTAAATCATGTAAAGACTTTGATTGAAAAACATCTTTAAGCATTATCTTGCAAACATTTAAAAATTAAAAACATTTAAAAGCATTATATGTTGGTTTATGAAACAAGTACGCCCAAAACAAGCAAGCATTGTTCAATCTTTTTCTTATAAGTAGCACAATAGCAATAATCGGACAGGATCACGGGAATCATTTCTTTAGCATTATACGTGTCCATTACAAGTGAAAGTAGATGTCTAATCGGTAAGGTATACATGGTTATGATATCAATTCTCAAAATCATCTTTCCTGAATCAGTGCCTTTTAATAAGATGAGACTGGTTTGGATATGAATATAACATAAAAGTAGTTAAAAAAGTTAAGATGAGATCATGTGGTATCATCAGTCATATTAGTACCAAGATAAGTATATGGTATATTAGTACCAATATAAGTCTATGGTATATTAGTACCAAGATAAATATATGTTATATTAGTACCAAGATAAGTATATGTTATATTAGTACCAAGATAAGTTTGTGGTATATTAGTACCAAGATAAATATATGGTATATTGGTACCAAGATAAATATATGGTATATTAGTACCAAGATAAGTCTATTTTATATTAGTACCAATATAAGTCTATGGTATATTAGTACCAAGATAAGTATACGTTATATTACTACCAAGATAAATATATGTTATATTAGTACCAAGATAAATATATGGTATATTAGTACCAAGATAAGTCTATGTTATATTAGTACCAATATAAGTCTATGGTATATTAGTACCAAGATAAATATATGTTATACTAGTACCAAGATAAGTCTATGTTATATTAGTACCAAGATAAGTCTATGTTATATTAGTACCAAGATAAATATGTTATACTAGTACCAAGATAAGTCTATGTTATATTAGTACCAAGATAAGTCTATGTTATATTAGTTCCAAGATCAATATATGGTATATTAGTACCAAGATAAAGTATATGGTATATCAGTACCAAGATAAGAATATGTCATATTAGTACCAAGATAAATCTATGTTATATTAGTACCAAGATAAGTTTGTGGTATATTAGTACCACGATATGTATATGGTTTAGCTAATTAGTTTGATTTTGTATGTTGGACTCATAATTACGATGGTTCATGTTGAATCATCTTTAACAGAGTTAGGTCAGCAGCTTTAAATATAAATTAAACTATTGACATCATTAATACTGTTTTGTAACAGTATCTTATGTTATACAATTTGAATTATTACAATTTCATATCACTATAGAAATGAAGACATCATCCATTTTGTTATTGGATATAATATTTGACTAATATAAGTAATATTAATAATAGCTATTGGGATTTATTAAAATTATGTAAAGCACGTATTAAATCGATTCATAAAATCAAACCCAAACTTCTAAAGGACTAGAAAGCTTAAACATTTCCGACTTATTTCAATTAGAAATTAGTCAAATAATATATAAAGAAAGGAATATTAACTAAAAATAATAGACCTAGATCTTTGCACTGTTCTTTCATTACTAAAATAGTTATTTCAATAGTAAAAGCACGAAATAATATTTTAATATGCCTTGTGATACTAATTGTGCAGCATCAAATGTTAAAAATTTGATCACACGCAAATAACTTGGCATCTAATATATTGGAGAAACCAGTCATCAAATATCTGAACGTATGACCAATACAGACCAGACATAAAATATTGTATCGATGAATCATTTTGCTGCACATAGTAAAAAGAGTTCCATACTGTGCAAGATTTCTCCTTTAACCTATGATATATTAATAAGGTCTATGTTCCAAACGAAAACCATTAATCGTTTTTATGTCCCTTGTTTACAATTACTTTGAATGTGCAGTATACATAATAAAAAAATAAGTAAAATGTTTTTCTCTATTTCTTCATAACACACACACACACACACACACACACACAAATATATATATATATATATATATATATATATATATATATATATATATATATACATATATATATATGTATATATATATATATATATATATATATATATATATATATATATATATATATATATATACACACATATATATATATATGCCCTTCTCTTTCTCTCATCATTAATAGGCGCTGAAACCCTTTGGTATATTTATGAACTGTTGCAACAAAAAAGTATTTCTGTAAGAACATTGGTGTTGATACCGAAACATTATCAAGCACTTTATTTGACAATATCTGCATAAGCTTTATGTAATGGAATATTATTTGGCGAATAGTAACGGTTGTAAAATTGGTGTCCCAGCGGTCTACCGGACTACAGTAATGATGATGATGACGATTATACATTCTATTTCAAATAAAAATGGCAACGATGTAATGTTAAGTTCTGAAAGTGACATGTTATGGTAAACATGTAATGTAGACCTATCCTTTACCGTATAAAGCAATGTGGCATCACATTGCATTGATCATTCTGTTTTTAAAATTGATTTTGCTTCATAAACTGTTTTTTTTTCGCATGGCAGTTATTTCATTAATTTATTGCTTACAAAGGAGAATCTACTTTTTCATAATTCAATATTAAATTGTTACCTATTTGAGATCCTCTCTCTCTCTCTCTCTCTCTCTCTCTCTCTCTCTCTCTCTCTCTATATATATATATATATATATATATATATATATATATATATATATATATATATATAAGAAATGAGCACCAAACTGGTAGTGTTTTCCAGTATTAAATGGGATAACCGACGCACATTATTCAACGTGTTTTGTCATCTTATCAAATCTGCCTGACTTGCATGTTTATAATCAGGATATTGTAAGTGTTGTAGTAGTTCTCAAATCACGTATCACGTGCTTGAAGTTGGAATTAGATTTACAATAATTTTATCAAACCTTTTATAGAAGTAGATGCCAGTCAGGTGTTAGATAAGGAACATATAGTCTACAATTATTATGCTAAAGGTGTTCATGAAATACGAGAACAGGTAATATGGTGATTTTTGTATTAGATGATAGACTTTTTTCTACCTTTGACTAGCTTTGCAAGAATGTCGGTAATATTGGTAAGATCAAAAGAATTCAAAGTGAAAGCCTACATTTCCAAGAATAATCAAGTCAACACCAATAAAGTTTCCTTATTTCAAGAGGTCGGAAAACTGCTCCAAAAAGAGATATTCAGTCTGCTTGTTCTTCACCTAGAGGCATGAATACGGGACTGACGTTTCGTCCATTTTGAGGATGTTTGAACCAGCTGAAACTATATACGTTTGAACCTGAATGTTATACAGTTAATAAGCCTGTGAACTTTGGTTTTCAATGTGATGACAGAAACGTTAACCCTGCAAACGTATGTGGGAACGATTGATAGATTATCAGAGTGGCGTTAGATCAACTCACTTCGCTAGAACGTCTGATTGTTTTTAATCCATGTTTATGTTAGTAAATTACGTTACTATCTTGACCGTTGAATGTTCCACAAATTGGAACTGCCGCTGCCATACATATTAAGGCTGTTTATGCAACAAATTTAGATTCATTACCAAGACAGTTCCACCCTACAATCCCTAATTTTCATTCGGATTATACACAAATGAACATAACTTAACCTTGAGAAGACAGACTTTAATATTTGTAGGAACCAAAATTGTAGTTACTTTAGTTCATTATCCAGTCGTCATGTACACCCTGTTGCAACTGTATGTGTCACGAGTAGACTTTCTGAGTGCCAATAAATTGCGTCAAAAGATACATTTGTCCGTGTAAAACTAATCCCGGTATAATCACAGGAGAATATTAAAACGTATGGATAAAACTTATAAATAACTCTTTTGAATGTATATCCAATAGCGCATTAACTATTTACCTTTCCCATTTATTAACATTATATATTTTATAGCACAAAAAAGCAATGACCATGAAACGCAGCAATGTCATAGCTATTGGACAACGAGTTATGATACAATACAAGATGTTATTTCAGATTTTGAACTCATTTCTATTGCCAACACATTTAGTACAATCCTAATTTATGTCTACAGTACACCGAAGTGCATACTTTGGTTTGTAGGAACAAAACATAAAAAACGGCAGATTTATGTGTGTCGACTTAGTACACGCTGTTAAGGCACGTTTTGTTTTGCAAATAGAGAACGCGCTATAAAGATGGAATTATCTGTTTTGTCATGGAACATACTATCAAGGCAATGTTTGTTATACTTTATCTATATTATATCATGGACAATTGTCACTGGTCATCGAGTTTAAAAACGTTTAATTAAACGCGTTAAATGTTTGTCTGAAAAGTATTTCACAAGTTTCAGAAAGAAGGAAATTAAATGCATATGAGAAAGTGACCACAAAATCTAAAGACATGGTTTTGAAATATCAGCTCTAAAAATACATTGTTTCGTCCATGCTTTCTATTTATAAGTTTAGGTAAATAATTTCTTTTCTATTCATTTGCATGTAATTTAGTTCTTTGCAACATACGTCGCCCGCAGTTATAACTTATCCTTAAGACGTTGAAAATATCCGTCTATTTTGGTGTGCCTTCATTTTTTTATTAAAATAATATAGTTATGAGTAATCACGTAACACATACATCTTAGTATTAATTGATCGTTTTACTAGACTTATTTGAGACTATGTTTTCTACAAACACATCAAAGTTCAAGGATGTGCTACAAGAAGCCAAAATTTATAAAATATGCATATACAGGCATTCAGGTGAACAACACAGCTTGCGCGAGGAGATCTTTACAATCAATCATTCATTTACAAATCAATACGAACGACATAATCATCCTATTTATCGATTGAAATCAAAGTTTGCCAACTCTCCCACTACGATTACTATTTTGTCACTCATTAGAAACGTCGCCACAAGTACTAACCGGTACTTGGAGTAACTGACAATTACAAATACATTGAATTAATGTGATTATTTGGAACAACAATGCTTCTAAGGCTGCAAACGACAATAGTCTTCAATTTCCACTAATGCATGATTATCTTCATAGGTAACCTTCTGGGTGTCGGTGAGTATTTGACAGAATAATATAAATTATGAAGGTGATTTGAGTAGGTTCTCAACAACACGTGTAGCATAAGGTAAATGCCGTGTTTTAGAAATAAATGTCTATCTCCAATCCTTTATTTAAATTTTAAAAGTATGCATACTAATATGGATGCGGAGTTTTTTTCCCGTTAAGGGAAATGTCGACATAAAAATTGTCTTAAAGAATTTGATTTAAAATGACCAGCTATTTAATCTCTTCTAAAAGTGAAGATGTTGATGTTGATTAGAATGATATTATGCCCTAATGTAGTATATCTTGAAATATTTGTAATGCCATACTAAAAAGGCAGGGAATTCACTAAAATGAGATCCTTGAGTTTGATGGAAGATTGGAAGTAGATCGTAGAATGTCAAATTAAAATTGACTACAGAAACATATTAACGACTCCTTAACTCACAAATGACACAACTGAGACATAATAACAGACAATCAACTGAGAATATTCATTACTCCTCTTATGCTAAATAATAGTGTTCTTAGGCAAAATTGATTTAGAGTGTTTTAAGAAATAATTCGTCATAACAACAACTCAAAAATGCACGGATCTGATGATTAGATAGGTAACATAACGACCGGTATTTGTGTGAGACCTTTACAAATATTAACTTGAACAATCAATATGATTGGTGATTAAGACAGGTCATTTCTACTAACATAAATATTTGCTGGTGGAACAATTTCATTGGATAACAAAAGTGTTCTAAAAACGATCGATTGCTTGTACCTGTTGTTAATAAAGTCGTTTGACTTAAACATTTTTAACACACAGCGTGTACAGTGCATTTCAACACACACAACACATGCTGCTTACTTTGCTAATTAGGTGGTTAAGATTAGGCAAGTTGTATCAAGTTTCTCTATATGTAGATGATCAGAGATGCTAAGAAGAGTTTAAAGACTCTAATGAAAATGCAAGACATAAAATATCTAGCGTTGTAAGATTTTGTGACAGACCCGCAAAACACAGATTAGATTCAACTGGTGTTCGTCCTGGATTTAAACGTGAACAGTTACAAGTAATACCCGAGGATACACAATTAACACTGCTAACACTTAACTAGCGCCTCTACGTTTATTACATTCAAGAGAGGTCAGCATCACACATTATTGTGTATGAACGCAACTACTATCTTTTCTATCTACAGTAAATTGTCTTGGATCATTAATTGAATACCCCCACAACATTATTGCATTAAAGTTTGCACTAGGATTATTCTGTCATTGTTTTCATGATACGTACAATAACGAGATTAAAGTCTCATTTATTTTTGTTGTGTCACTTTCTTTATAACTAACTAATGATGGTCTTATTATCTCATTGTTAATATCTGAAATTATTTCGCGCATTGTTTTGCACTGAATTTTATTCGGTTGTTCTCTGATTAATTTATTAAGCTCCATTATTTATTGATCATGTGCTTTACGATTATCTGTTATTTTTTCGTAATAATATACAATTTTATTTAGCCATTTATGCAGAGATAATCCAACAAATGTTGGTGGTTGATCGTGATCGTCAGACATTACCACAGCCTTATTTGTCAGTAAAATCCAATCAAGAAACATGTTTAATAAATCTAATGAAACGGTGAGTATGTCCTCCCAAATTATTATTCCTTGGTTTATATTTATCGACCATCTGATCATTATTTGATTTATCTCCCTTATATCGAAACAATTTATTATAAATACACGATTTTCCACCTCGATTTCTTATTTGACTTGCAATTCTGAAAGAGGATTGTTCAAACTAGGTATTCCACAATAAACAGTAAACGTATTTACAACAACTTAGTTGCACGTCTTCAAGAAATTCAAATCGTGTTGGTTTCCTCGAATATGTTTGTTTTTTTCCAAGGTAAGCTGCAACTGATGGAACGGTGAAACAATTTTTTTTTTAGTAATTTCTCAATTTTGAGAGTTGAAAATTCTGCTCAAGATTTTTTCATTTCTTCGTAAAGAGATTCTAGACGGACGATACATTTCGTCGTTAGGTCGCACACATTAATCATATTTTTCATCATCTCGAATAACCATACTGTACTTATCTCGTGAATTTAATCAATGTTTCTTTTGTAAATTTTAGCGGAAACAGGGTTACTGCGTTAGTCCACGCATGCGAATCATGAATACTGATATATATTGGAACCCCTCTTGAGTTATTTTTGGAATCGGATAAAATTTATCCCTTTATTCATTTTATCAAGATTGGATATTTTAGTGTTTCTTCTAGATGCATCGTTACTTGAAGGTTTGGTAGACTTGACTAATTTATCACATCAGTTTATTTTTTACGTTTTATTGCCGTTAACCCCTTTTAACGAGTTGCATTTTTAAAATGTTCCGTTTGTAACATAATTGTTACCGAGAGGATGGTGGATTAAATGAACAACACAAACACAATATGTGAAAGAAAATATAAATTTATGAAATAAATTAGAAATGAAAAATAATGATGAATCGACACAATAACTCATGCGCTCAACCCACAATTACACTCACAACCATTCACAATACATGAATAAATTAAATATTAATACAAATTAAAACACACATACAAAGGAAACTCCTGGACGATACACAGATCCAAGGAACCTTTACAAAAGTTATATTACCGCAAGTATAAATTACGATAACAAATACAAAACATCAAACAATACTATCGCACGTATAGATTGCGACAACTAGCACGAACATATACATGTATTTAAGCAAGTTGCTAGCTTTTATTGAAATTCATGCAATCCCTTGAAATACTATTGTGATTTGAAGTAACTATGTAAATACAACAATGTATTCAATTGTACTACAATTGCAACACACACATGTGTCTCGACCCTGTATAACCGTACGATTCACCAACAGTTGAATCGCCGCCCAGTTTCCCCGAAGATCTAGGTTTGACCAATACTTTTATCGGCCGTTTGCCCTTCACGGATCCACCACAGTTATACGCACAGACAGCATACAACATCTACTAGAACCAACGGTCCCAAATACTTAAGATAGATTTCCGGATATTTACACGTCACGACAGATGTAGACGAACAGACAGTTCGACAGACAGACAGTCAGATACTTCAATTCGATTGCACAATTAAAAGGCACAATCAATCCCATTCAGCTATAATTCAGAGATGTTCTGCAACAAATCAGCTACGATATCAAAGACGTTATCAAAGATGTTCCCAGAGATGTTATCAGATGCGTTATCAGAGATGCTATCAGATGCGTTATCAGATGCGTTATCAGAGATGCTATCAGATGCGTTATCAGAGATATTATCAGCTACAATGAAGAAACCAGACTAATAATAGTTGTTTCAAAAAAATAATCTAAACCTTAGATTACGCTAATGCATTTAAAGTCTAATAGTGACTAGTAATTCCAAATATTCCACGTTTAAAATCTGCATTGGACTTAAGGCATCATTATATGAAATGATAAACTGAATAAAATTCACAATAAAACGAAATATATATTTAACACTCACCCCTTTGGCTGGAGATTGAAAGACGAGCTATCTATCCTGTGATTAGATTGTTTAGGTCCCATAATATTGATCATAAATATTCTGCCTTATATAACCTCAAATAGGTGAGCAGAAATCACGGCAAGATTACCGTGCACCCTGTGAATCTAATGTTCCTGACTTCATGTAATTCAAAATCAGGCACATGCAAATCGTTACACGCCGCTTACCTTGGGAAAAACCACTTATTCACCCCAGGCAACGCATGTACGACGAAACAAAAAAAAATGGTGAGATTAGTTTGTAAATCAAGAAGAAAATAAATTCAATTTTCGCCTAAGTCTGTGACAATACCTCTACCCTAAGAATAAAAATGTACACATTTTTGAAACTAACACAGAATAGAAGAAAAATAACTACTGATGATATCTTACAACATTTACACTGGTTATACTACAAACTGGATTTTATTACTGGGCAAATTCATACAAATTTCCCATCATGCCCTACTCAAGTAGTCTGCGCCTATATTTTCAACTCCCCTTATTGACATTGTCGCTCTATCTCTTGATGTACAACTTAAGCATGTTAGCATGGAATGTCTTTAAATTACCGTCCATGTCAATTTTATAGTCAATGTCACCTTTAACCTATTTAACTTCATATGGACCTTTCCACTGGACTAATAACTTATTTGAGCTCGTTGGAAGAAGCAATAGAACCTGATCTCCCACAAGAAATTTCCTATTTCGCGCTCTGCGGTTGTAATACTTGGCATATCTGCGCCCCGATTTAATTAATTCGTCACGTGCCATCTGGCATGTACTCTCAAGTTTATTTCTCAGATCTAACACGTTCTGGTAAGTTGTTTTTATTTCCTCGTTCGCGACATCACCAGTCCATAGTTCGCGTAGTATCCGCATCGGGCCTCGAACTGTTCTACCGTACAACAGTTCGAAGGGTGAAAACCCTCAACTTTCCTGCGGTACTTCACGGTACGCGAACAGAACAGCGTTTAAATAACGGTCCCAGTCTTGCGGACGTTCCGCGCACATCTTTCGTAGCATGCTTTTCAGGGTACCATTAAACTTCTCTACCAGTCCATTGCACATCGGATGGTATGGGGTAGTGTTTAGCTGTTTGATGGATAACAGCCTACTTATTTCACCCATGAGGTCAGAGGTGAATTGGGCACCACAATCAGTGAGGATTTCTTCTGGCACCCCTACCCTACTGAAGATATCAACTAATGCTTCAGCTATCCTTTCCGTTTCAATAGTTGGTAACGCTACGGCTTCGGGGTATCTGGTCGCGTAGTCAACCAGAGTAAGAATATACCGATTCTTTTTTTCGGTAACTGGGTGTATTGGTCCTACAATATCTACTGCCACTCTTTTAAACGGTGTATCTATTAATGGCATCTGTCCTAAGGGCACCCTTGTGACCCTTCCCTTACATACGGTTTTCTGACATACGTCGCACGACCTACAGAACCGTGTGACATCGCCATTAACACCGGGTCAGTAGAATTCAGCGACAACCCTGCTAGTGGTCTTAGCCTTACCTACGTGTCCTGCTATGCTTGACTCATGCGCCACCCTAATTACTTGAGATCTATATCTCTGGGGTACGACCACTTGCCAATACTTCTTACCCTACCGAGCGCTAAACTCCCTATGAATTAATCCGTTCTTGCGTAAGAATCTCGAGCTACCCCCACGCTTGCAGTGTTTAATCACGCCGGACGTGATTTTCTCAACAATTGTTCTGATGGATTCATCACGTTCTTGTTCTTGTTTGAAATCATCACTCTAAATTCCCGAGATCGATTCAGAGACTATTAATTTATGAAACCCGGTTTTCTCTCGCCATGTTTGCGCTTGCGTTTAGACTGCCTGGGCCAAAGGTATTTTAAAATCGGCCATGGTTAGAAGACGGGAACCTTCAACATTACCGATCGTCAGATCGTAAATAGGGTTTTCCATCAAAGGGCATCAACAGTTCCCGTTAGGAAAGGTGTTTTTACCGTGATCCTTGCTACGGGAATGCGACAGATCGTCTGATCAAGTAACATACATGGGGACTCACACCCGAGCATTTGGTTATCCTGCACGAGACTACGTTTGATCACTACGCCCGTGCAACCAGTGTCACGTAATACTACGACTTCTCGACCGTTGACAAACCCTCTCGCGGTTGGTACACGCGCTTCGGGAAATAGACACGTGCCAAGCGAATGAATACAAGGTTCTACCTGTACGATATTATCAGATATACCTTTACTTTGTATAGCCACTGCTACCTTATGTACAAGTCCCTTTTTTTTAGGACAGTCTTTTTGAACATGACCCCATGCATTACACAAGTAACATTGCAGACGCTGAATACCTGGATTCCTAACTGACCTATTTGCCTCAGCTGATTTTACAAGCTCCCTAGGCATAGGTCTCGCAGACTGGTTTCCAGACTTAAAATCTTTTAAAACCACGTTCTGGGTTCCCCCATGAGCTTCGGCAAAGAATCGGCTTGCTTAGCCATATCTTTTAAGTTTGTGAAGACTTTCTCTTTCAGAAATTGATCTAATTCTCGCCCAACTGTATTAAATAATTGATCTCTTAGCAAGAAATCAGTCAACCCTTCAAACGATTTCACCGCTTTGCCGCATTCAATCCACGTTCAAAATAGTTTGCAATTCTAACGGTGAACTGACCAAAGGTTTCTCCCTTATCGGGCTTGCTATACCTGAACTTTTTACGAAAACCCTGTTTTAGTGAGCTTGTACCTTTTAAGAAATGCTTCCTTTAGGACGTCGTACTTAAACACATCGTCTCTAGGAGGTCGTGAGTATACATCCAGTGCTTTACCCTTTAATAGAGCACTAAGATGCAGTGCCCAGTCATTTTGACTCCACTTCTGGTTTTCAATATACCGCTCAAACCGATGAAGATAACTATCCATGTTATCTTTCTCATCGTCAAAGGGAGGTAATTTGGGTCCCCTTAATTTGCTAAAGACAGAATCGTGTTCTCTTCCAGATGTCGCTAATTCTAACTTACGCTCATGATCCCGTTGCTTTGCTCTTTCTTATAACTCTAACATTTCTACTTTTGCTCGTTTATCTAACTCTAACATTTGTACTTTTGCTAGTTTATCTAACTCTATTCGCCGTTCCTCAGATTCCTTTCCCATCCTATCCTGTCCTTTTCGGCCTGCTTCTCTAATTATATCTTCCCTTTCTCTAATTCTATCTTTTCCCTCTCAAAGGCCCATTTCCTATCTTCGGCTTCCCTTTCTAATTCCCTTTTCCTTTCATCGGCTACCCTTTCTAATTCCCTTTTCCTTTCTTCGGCCTCCCCTTTTTCCTTTTCTAATTCCCTTTCTAATTCCCTTGACCTTACCCTTTCTTCCCTTTCCCGGGCTTGTTCTTCCTGAATAAATTTCCTTAGACTTTCACCTTCATACCCAAATTTTTTGCCTAAGGCAACCAAGTCCTTAAGGGATGACATGACAATGACAATTGTAATATGAATATAGATAGGTAACCAAACCAATGCTTTAAACACGTTTATACTGGACACACGGACCTAGATAAACTAAACAAAAATAAACCCCAACTTGAGTATTATCTTGTCAAGAAGGTCACGCTCAAACATAAACATTAAATGTATACTTTTAAAAAAATGATTGACAGTTCACTTAATCCAGCGATCCCACTTCTGACACCATTGTAACATAATTGTTACCGAGAGGATGGTGGATTAAATGAACAACACAAACACAATATGTGAAAGAAAATATAAATTTATGAAATAAATTATTAATGAAACATAATGATGTATCAACACAATAACTCATGCGCTCAACCCACAATTACACTCACAACCATTCACAATACATGAATAAATTAAATATTAATACAAAATAAAACACACATACAAAGGAAACTCCTGGACTATACACAGATCCAAGGAACCTTTACAAAAGTTATATTACCGCAAGTATAAATTACGATAACAAATACAAAACATCAAACAATACTATCGCACGTATAGATTGCGACAACTAGCACGAACATATACATGTATTTAATCAAGTTGCTAGCTTTTTTTGAAATTCATGCAATCCCTTGAAATACTATTGTGATTTGAAGTAACTATGTAAATACAACAATGTATTCAATTGTACTACAATTGCAACACACACATGTGTCTCGACCCTGTATAACCGTACGATTCACCAACAGTTGAATCGCCGCCCAGTTTCCCCGAAGACCTAGGTTTGACCAATACTTTTATCGGCCGTTTGCCCTTCACGGATCCACCACAGTTATACGTACAGATAGCATATAACATCTACTAGAACCAACGGTCCCAAATACTTAAGATTCCACCCCGGATGTTTACAACTCTAGACAGCTCCGACACTCGGACTTCTAGATTTCCGGATATTTACAGGTCACGACAGATGTAGACGAACAGACAGTTCGACAGACAGACAGTCAGATACTTCAATTCGATTGCACAATTAAACGGCACAATCAGTCACATTCAGCTATAATTCAGAGATGTTCTGCAACAAATCAGCTACGATATAAAAGACGTTATCAAAGATGTTCCCAGAGATGTTATCAGATGCGTTATCAGATGCGTTATCAGAGATGCTATCAGATGCGTTATCAGAGATGCTATCAGCTACAATGAAGAAACCAGACTAATAATAGTTGTTTCAAAAAATAATCTAAACCTTAGATTACGCTAATGCATTTAAAGTCTAATAGTGACTAGTAATTCCAAATATTCTACGTTTAAAATCTGCATTGCAATAAAGGCATCATTATATGAAATGATAAACTGAATAAAATTCACAATAAAACGAAATATATATTTAACACTTACCCCTTTGGCTGGAGATTGAAAGACGAGCTATCTATCCTGCGATTAGATAGTTTAGGTCCCATAATATTGATCATAAATATTCTGCCTTATATAACCTCAAATAGGTGAGCAGAAATCACGGCAAGATTACCGTGCAACCTGTGAATCTAATGTTCCTGACTTCATGTAATTCAAAATCAGGCACATGCAAATCGTTACACGCCGCTTACCTTGGGAAAAACCACTTATTCACCCCAGGCAACGCATGTACGACGAAACAAAAAAAAATGGTGAGATTAGTTTGTAAATCAAGAAGAAAATAATTTCAATTTTCGCCTAATTCTGTGACACCGTTAATTATTCAGCTACACAATTTTATTTATAAAATTTCATTGAAGAAAAATCATTACTATTAGGTTTATCATATAATGGATATATCCCATATACGACCTGTGTATAGGCTCGTATATGGTATTATTTGTCAATACCGCTCAATAAATCTGGTTTGGAATTTTTATTCAATGTAGTCATTTTTGTCATTGTCAAGGACAGGTCACGTCTGCCGCGAATAATCTAAACAGTTTAATCTCTTCCTCATTGCACAATAATTTTGAATCTGAAAATATATCTTTAATCTTTGAGATAATCAGACATTTGCTTCACTCGCACGTTAATGATTGTAAAGTCAATGACTTAGTGAAAGATTTTGTTGTCGCGTATAATTTTATACGTGAAACATACGTGAGATGCCCAATTATCACGAAATAATAAATAATTTGCAAATAAATTCGGCAGCGAGCATTTACAAAAAGTTTCGTAATTGAGGTCTAAACCGTGTTTCGATGTGTTGTTGGAGATAGTGGGAAATAACACTTGTGTTTACATTGTGGCGGTTAAAGATATCGAGCGCTATAAATTTAAAATTTACAAGCTTATTCAAAAAACGAAAATTCTACAGTTGCTGTACAGCGAGATGTAGAACAATTACTATGAGACTTATCAAATATATAATTACAAAGATTGGTGAAGAAAAAAAATAAACCAATGAAGAAAGCAGGTAGTTATTTTCCTATTTTACCGCGTTTGGTAATTCGTGTCGATTAAAAAATTTAACTCCACTTTTTCCAAGAAAAATGAACAAAAGACAACATTTCATTATTGTTAGCAAAAAACTGTCAGGCTAAGCTACTTCTGGCAGTTATATATTACTAGCTATTTATTTATTAACTTTATTTGCGTTTCTTGTAATATATGCAATTCCGGATTTTCGCTTCATCCAAAATATATCGAGGTTATATTTTTCTGATATTTAAGTCTTATTTAAGGGAGATGACAACTATAAGGCAGCTTTCTAAAAATAAACCAGTATTTACCTCCCTTGCTACTGTCAATGACCTGATCGAATGGAGGTATCTCGGCAAATCTGGCAAATTTAAGATATATCTACTTCGGATTAGTTGCTATAAACGTTTAAGTATAGTCAATCAAGCAGATATCAAAGCAACATAGCGATATTCTGTAACGGATGATAAGTTGACACTGAAAGTGCACCTTCGTGTCATGCATAATTACAACATTTGCATCATTACAGACTCAACGTTCTCGTCTGAAATAATATAAAAATATCCAGGAAACATTCATATAATATTATGTGTTCTTTCAGATCACGTATTTACATATATTACCGTTACCGCTATATATTCTTAAACTGTGTACCAGAAGAAAGCAAAAGCAAAACAAATTCTAAGACTTATCAAATTATTTAATTGTCCCTGTTATGAGGAAATTAAAGTATTATAAATTAAATCTAAGCTAATCGTTCTATCACAAGTCCAAAATAATATTCTCAGAAATGAATCACATATCTTTAATGTGGTGATATTCAGATAGTCTTAAGGCTTTATCAGGAGCATCTTTAAATGAATTAAAAATAATCACAAAATCATGTTTAGTACAAACATTGTAATGAACACTATCGTTTGATCCACAATTATTAAATAAATGATTCCAATCTCATACAATTTAACAACTTCATGAAATATTCCTATATGCGGAAAATAAAGAAACGCGGAGATTGCATTCCAAATAAATGTCTCCTTCGCTTATATATATATATATATATATATATATATATATATATATATATATATATATATATATATATATATATATATATATATATATCATCATCATCATCATCATCACTCTATTAGGACTATATGCCTCTATTTATTCCACATAACATGTCTCAATCCACAAGTATACCAATGCAAAATTACCTTAAACGGTAAATATATCCATTATAAAGGCTGGAGCTAGAACTAAAACCTAATCTAAAAAACTATTTTACTGTCAATATCTGAAATTACAATCTGCATTCATGGAACAAAAAAGCAATGTAATTATTGTTTATTCATAACCATTCACTAAACAATTCAAACAAAATGAAATAAATATCATCATAGATATAAATTAAATAACTGAGATATTACCATTATCACCTTTGGAAATTAAATAATAAATATAATTTCACAGACTTTCAAATTTATATTTAAACATTACAAATACGGAGATATGGTTCCTATATTGAATGTCATGTTTGATATATCTGTAAAAGATCATAATGTAAATGTATTTAAAGGTAAAATATCTTGCTGTATAACTTGAAACTGCATTCGTAAACTACCTAGACTATAGTTGAGAGAAAACAAATTACAACTTTATATTCTAACAAATTTGTATTTTTTAAAATTGGTGCTATAATATATCATTTGTATTGTGAATTTGTGTTTTAATAAAAAGAACAATATCTTTGTATATAACGGATTCTATGTAGTCATTGCTTCACTAAATATCATATAGGGGTCTATTTGTGGGCAAAGTAACCAAATATATCTGTAATACTATTTCCCTTTGTGGATTGTTTTGCGTAAAATCTTGCCTAGGATAATTACAATGAAAGTATTGTTTTTGGTCAAGGAAACATCGCCAAACTCATCAATTTCTGCCACGGTGCATATCTGAATATCACAAGGCAAAGAAGTGTGCACTTGCTTAACATACTAACGTGTAGTTTACATGTTTCGAAGCGGCCTAGTTATCCACTTTTGCCTTGGTAACATGAACTGTTCTGATGGTAGTGGAATGAACCTAATGAATTTATGTATTTTACTGGTACAAATATATCATATATTAGATCTAGTTTGATGTCCATTATTTTAATTATTCACTTTAATTTGTGTTTATCTAGGAAAGTACAAAATGACATATAGATTGAGTACATTGACTTTTTATGGTTGTATAATAGCTAGAAATCTAGTGAAGATACAATCCATTAAGGTTTGCTTAATAATCGAATCAGTAACTGATGATTGTACAATATCCGAATAAATAAAGATAGCAACAAAAATGATCTATTCATTGATCTTCGGATTTAAAAAAATTAGACAAAGCTTTACGTTCTTTTAAATTATAAACAATGTTTTTCACAATGTGAAATGCGAAGGATGCATGCGTAATTGATGTGCTCTCAAATTAAACCCTTCTAACACTAGGTTCTAAGAATTATGAAGATGCTTGTACATTATTGATGAGTCAGACACATTAAGTCATTTCAAGTCACTTGATGGGAGTAAACTAAGACATCAGAAACGTTTGGTTGAGCCTAAAATGATTTCACCTGAATGCCATATAATTTACATTACTCTAAACGACAAATATAATCGGATTCATCGGGTCTTATCGATGATGATTCTGAGATGGACCGTACCAATAAAGAACCAATAATAAGATAAATAATGTGAAAAGAAGATGTAAGCTAACATCATTATTATGCGTTGACCTCGGTCATTATCAAACCATTTCTTAAAATTATCCATATCATCATACATTCAAAGCGTGACCAAAGTGTCATTAGAAATGAAATCTTTATGGCCAATTGGGTGCTCAAAAATAAGCCTTATCATTGTTAAGTAGAACATATGAGATTTGACTTCAAGCGAGGGAATCAGATAACATATGATTCCGTCTTGACCATATTCAAACTTTTTTCAGATTAATGTTACCTAAAAAGAAAGCAATAATTATTCTGACTTATTTCAACAAAAACTAATATTGTTTTATTTATACATCAATTTAGGTACGGTTCTGACAGGCACATTTCTGTCAATTTCTCGTATGATTTTCATCTCTCACGCAATCAAATATAAACACGCCATCCGCCCGGATCTCCTTGCATTATAGCAATACAAAACATCTTTAGACAGTTTTGACTGAGTGTCTCTGACCTTACCAAACTCGATTCTGATTGAACAAAATAAAGTTTGTGTTACCCCTGACCTAAATGGTCGTTTGCGATAATGTTCGCACAAACAAATATAAAAAACTGCCAACCATATATATACTAACGCTTACTATGAAACATTCTCTAACCTCTATTCATATATTCTAACACTTAATTTGCATTATTATCTAACCTCCACTGATATATCTACTAATGTTGACTCTCATTATTTATGTTAGAGAATGAGAGTTAACCTTAGTCGATACCAATGGAGGTTATATAATAGAGCAAAGTAAGTGTTAATACACATGAATATAGGTCATAGAATGAATGAAGATCTGACGATTGCCGGACATACTTTCTTTTAGAGTTTAATTGAATTGCAATAAAATGTGTACGAAATATTGCTTGATTAATGGATCTGTATTTATTTTCAGTCATGTTTAGTGAATACAATTGATGCAATAAGCCATTCTGACACCAAATAAAGTAGCTAACAGCTTTCTAAGTGGTTATGTTGGATTTGGGGGTGAAAATTGGGGACTAAAATACAGAGAAGGACCAAAGTTTAAAAATGAGTATAGTGAGTCCCACGGATTTAAAAAACATGATGAAAGTGTGTATCTAAATGGGAGATGGAGCTTATGATAATGGAATTAAAGGAGAGAAAAGCAGCAATGAGAAAAATGAGAAGTGAGAACTTGATGACATTACCTTGGGCAATATAGAGAGGCAGTGGACCATAGGTGGTAGGGCAGTGCCAAGGCACCTGTGCTATAACATTCCTTACAGAGACCAACATTTCAGGTGAAATAGTGTTCATTCCTAGCTAATATAAAAGGGTGAATAATGTAGATAATATAGATGCATATAATGTATATTTCTTCTACATAAGAAATTAACAATAATGAGCTTCAGTTAGGTAGAAAATACCTAAACTAAACAAAACATAGTTGATAAATTTCTAAACTTGTAAACTTTACTGGGAGAAATTATAAAAAAGTACTTCTAGTTAAATTTGCATCAAGACAGAGGGCTAATATAATACAAATCTTCTCTTTATTTCATTGAAACAATCACATAAATGCTGCCCACATGTATGCGTTTATATCGATACAATGTGAGTCTCTACTTTCCTTTAGGTATCACATTACTAATTGTTTTCCATTGACCTCAATGCTAATGTTTTTTGAAATAAATATACTTTCTATCCTACTTCAGCATGCATGTCACACACTGTCATAGAGAACAGTGTTAGACTGTCAATTTTACAATGACAGAACTAGGTAGACCATTGCATTTAAGAGAAATAATTCTGTTGGAACTAGACAGGGGTTTGAGTTATCTAGTCACAATATACTTATATTCCGTCATGTGTATCACATTTTCAAAAAATGAAATAAAATATGATCTGTATAGAAATTAACATAAATTTACATGTTGCCAAGAGGCTAAACTTTTTTTTAAGCCTAACAGAAAGTACAACTCTTACATAATCCAACAATCATAGCTAGTGTTGTTGTTTATTTCTGACTGCAAGGTTCCCTACACCTTAAGCTCCACCCACCTGGTCTTGTGCAATTGGTACCGTTATACAACAAAGACATCATCACCAATGATTAAATACGGCGGAGGATCAGAAAAGCCATTGGTCCTTACATGTATTTGCCATTTACTACAAATGTCTATCCACAACTGCCTTTTTTGTCCATTTTTAAAATTCACATTGATTAAATCAATAGAAGTTTATGATTATGTATCGAAATGGTTTTAATGAAAAAAGTAGAGCACTATTTATACAGACACATATTCTTTAACACTGAACGCTCATCAATGTATTGACGTATATACGGAGGAAATTAGCGTTGAGTGGAATCTAATCGAAACTAAGAAACAACAAGAAGTAATCAAAATATTAAAATAAGTTTAAAGTTGATTTATGCCATTAAACTGCTTTAGTTAACGTGACTACCGGCAATAAATCTTTCTCCATCTCTTATTCTCTGTCTCTTTATCTCTCTCTCTCTCTCTCTCTCTCTCTCTCTCTCTCTCTCTCTCTCTCTCTCTCTTTCTCTCTCTCTCTCTCATTCTCTCTCTTCATTTGGTCGTTTTGTCGTAACATGTATCATCATTCTTCATAAGTCCAGAGAGAGAGAGAGAGAGGGAGAGAGAGAGAGAGAAAGAGAGAGATAGAGAGATACATGTCGATAGTTTTATATATAATTAATAATAATCGATTGTTAGAACGTTATAATAGGTTAAAGAAACAAAAACATAAACAATACCTTAACTACATTATATATGTGTGCCCCGTAACCAAGACATTTAACTTACTGTGTCGACTGGCAATTGAAAACATTGTATCATTGCTAATTAAAATCATTATACATAAGTCCCCAGGGAAGTGTAAAGATACCGTTATGAAGAAGGATATTGTAGGTTACTTGGTACAAGTTTAGTTTCAAAGCATTTCATCCAACCAAAGTTATTTATCTCTATCACTCCAAATGTATGCATACTTTGTCCTTAGTGCATGGGAGGGGAGGGGTAAACGCAGAAAGGGATTGCGATTGATTAAATTTCGTATCATGTTAAATTCATTTAGAAAACCTTGATTGTTATGCATTTGTTTCGTTATTCTTATACATCATTAATGATAATGAGTGGAAATCCATAATTTGCCTATAAAATAGACACAGCAACACACAATTCCAAGATTGTTTAAGTATGCGAATTATTGCGCCATGGAGGGATCAAAATGTTATATACCAATCGTTTTGGTATACCGAATTGCTTATACCAACACATTAAAAGCCATGCTATTTTAATGTATGCGGTATAAATACATAAATAAAAAAATAAATTGATTTAAACAACATACATTAAAAATGACATGGCGTTTATATAGAGCAATACGGTATTGTACTTATTATCTTTCAGCTTGATATTGCTGTGATGTTGACCGAAGTTTCTGGTTTGTTCATAATTCATAGCTTTTTACGCAGCGTAACTAAAATAGACTTGTGTAAGTATTGAAAGACCCATGTATTCATAGCTATCAGATATATATATATATATATATATATATATATATATATATATATATATATATATATATATATATATATATATATATATATATGAACACGCAATTAGCATGACGTTTCAAATTACATGAGATTGATATGATGACTTAAGCAAGATGACGTATAAAAAATACATTCAGCAGAATTAGACAGGTGCCCTAAAGTTGTTGGCGTTATTTTCACATAAGCAATACATGAAATACATAAGCAAGATATAATCTTAGAGCATTAATGCTATTCATAATAAAGGAATTAAAACAATAATTTCTATATACAAAAGTATTTAGTACATTTTGTTTTGGGTTTACTTTTTGTATCTTATAAAGATACGTACAATTGGGTATTGGCTGTAAATGCTCACCCATGAGACTTTAATATATGCCTTAAGTTTGGTATAAAGTTTGATTGACCAGAATATCACAATTGTACACGCCGTCTCACAACGTATCTGCAAGTATATTTGAACTCGCAGAAATAAAATTATTTCAAGTTGTTTAGAATAATTTGGATAATTTTGATCACAAAATCAAATCTAAACTTTATCTTTTTAATGGAAATAATACATAACACATTTATGTCTTCTGCAGTAAGCTTTATCCGTAGGATACTGTCGTAAACAAGACATGAATACAGTATTTTCCTTGTTTGAAAAATCAAGATGTCTCATACGATATGAGCACTGGAATAACAGATTTTAGAATAAATATCATCCCGTTGTCTGGATCTTTCAAAAGTTTATTGTTTGCTATAGCCTAAGCAGAATATCGCAAATAGAGGACTTTCAAATATAATATTTTATATCTGACTGTAGTTAAATATAATAATCCTTTAATTATGTTTTCACTGAACATGTTGACAGTGCAATTTCACCTTCATCTAACGAGCGCGGACTAGTATCTGTATAAGAACATATTTGTGTAGTCTAATAACAATGCATACTAAATTTCATTGTGTACGTTGAATGATTCAAATTTAGTGTTACATCACGATGCTTAACGCCTAGACGACTAATTAACATAATCAGTACGAAAGTTTGAACCATTATCTATATGTATTTAAGACATGCATCGTGACACTACTGTAAACTACTGATTATTAAATTACGTCGCGAATACATACTCATTATTTAACTGGATTGAAAACTCTAAGCATGATGCGAACACTATTTTGCAATTAATTAATTAAACCGTTATTGATGTTGCCATGGTTTAAGACTAGTATTATGATGCTAACATTACATTACATGACTAATATAAAGTAATTTTCTTACTACATCAACTGCAAGTAGCGATCTGTGATCAACACAAAGGTAAGAAGGTCTCGTTGCTAGCTTTTCTTAAGACTTGCAAATATGTTAGAAAAAACATTAAATAAAAACACACACAAGCACATACATATTTATAGGTATAAATAAAATACACACACACACATACACACACTCACACACACACACACACACACACACACACACAAGGCCGGCGTAGAACAGGACGAAGGATTCCAGTTATCTCCCTTTAGATTGTAACGGATAAACAACTTAAAAATTCTGCCGTTAATTTTAATAACCTTGTTCAAATTCCTCTTAAATCGTCAACCGTTGTGTCAACTGTCCCAGGGATACCACTAAGTATTGCATTACTCAACGCTCAATCAGTAGGATCACCGCAAAAGCGCACAGAAATTGTTAATTTTATCAACGACCAGGATATTGACGTCTTCTTCCTGACAGAGACTTGGTTACATCCGGAAGGTGATGCATGTAAGTGTGCGGATTTAACACCCAGCGATTACTAAATCAAGTCGTTCCCCCGCAACTCTCGCGGAGGTGGAATTGCTATAATTACAAATAATTCCATGATCAAATGCCTCAAGTACAACACAACATTCAACTTCTGCCACACATCGTTTGAAATAGTCCAAACAACGCTCACACTGGAACAAAGGTCAGTCCATTTTTTCTGTCTCTAACGTCCTCCTCCCAGAAGAATAAACAAGCTGACTGAATCTCTCTTTTTGGAGCAGTTTTCAAATCTTCTAGAGTATGGAAATTTGATAGGTTGCAACCTAATTATTCCTGGAGATTTCAACTTTCACTATGACTGTCCTGGCAAACCAAACACGTCAAAACTCCTAGATTCCATTCATGTTTTCAATCTTAAACAGTCACTTAACCAACCTACCCATAAACGTGGTCACATTTTAGACTGATTTCTTTATAGACCTGATGATAATATTCTTCAATCAGCCCCTGTATCCCACGAACTTGCATCGGATCACCTCTGCATTGTATGCCATCTCAACGTATCAGTCCCTAGCCCTCCACCTCTATTTGCTACAAAGAGAAACCTCCGTCTGATAAATAGAACCGAATTCATGCATTACATCCAAGAAAACCTAACAACTTTCTTACATCCAATAGCGGAACAACGTGATAACTGCCTGCGTTCATTGCTTGAAAAACATGCCCAGCCACCAAATGCAGAGTATCAATACAAAAGTGTTCTCCTTGGTATAGCAGTGTTCGGGACCAGCTTCGCACTGCTAAAAGACATCTCTGAAAATCAGAGAGGCTTTGGCTTTCAACCAGACTCACTATTCATTAACAAATCTACGAAGCCGCTAAGAAGAACGTCACAAACAATGTCCATTTAGCCAAATCATCCCACTACAGTACATAGATCAATGAGAGTTCCAGCTGCAAAGAGCTCTTCGAGATAACTAACAAACTAATGACAATGAACAAGTGTACACCATTTCCAACAACCTTCTCTCCAGTAGACCTACCAGACCAATTTGCAAATTTCTTCCATGACAAAGCTCAAACCATGAGAGATTCGCTTGGCAGCACAATTTCAACTGATTGGTCACCATACAGGTACGATACAGATGTTCAGCGACAACCGTTAGGAGCATTTGAACCTGTTTCTATAGATTTAGTATGAACAATCGTGATGAAAAGTTCACCAAAGTCTTGTGAATTTGTTCCATCAGTAACATCACTGCTGCTTGAGTGCTTACACCCAATATTGTCTTCACTAACTGATGTTATTAATATCTCTCTCTCATCAGGGTAATTTCGATCATTTTTCAAAACTGCCATCGTAAAGCCACTTCTGAAGAAACCAACACTGGACAATAACGATTTAAAGAACTACCGCCCAGTTTCTCATCTCCCTTTCATATCAAAAATCTTAGAAAAGGTTGTTGTATCTCAACTTGTATTTCATTTGAATTCAAACAGTATCTTTAGCAATGTACAGTCTGCATATCGCCCTTGCCACAGTTCGGAAACTACTCTTTTGAAAGTATTTAGTGACATTCTCTATGCTTTGGAGAATCATTATCTATCATTATTGATGGTGTAAAGCGCTGAGAGCTTTGAAATATTAGGCGTTATACAAAGTCCTCATTATTATTATTATTATTATTATTATTATTATTATTATACACATATAGGTATCTATACACTGTTAGCAATGATTGAGATGTTGACATGCACCATGTATTAGTCCTACGTAATCAAATCTTTGAGACATTTTAGAAATGCCAAATGTCGAGGACTAGAGTTTGTCAGGATACTCGGTCGTCGTACGATAGTGGTTTAGTCAAGAAATTTTAGCTGTGTATGGAAGTATGTCAATGAAATGATTTCAATCGTTATTGTTGTAGCTTAACAATTTAGCAATTATTAACGTTCTGTAGACATTTAAAAATTATGATCAAGTCTCACAACTGTTAAATGGTGCTAATTGGCAATAAGCAACACATTTGCCAAAGCGTGAACGTTGCCATCATCAATTATGCTCACTTTTGTGACTGAAGGTGTTTAACTTTTGTAACCTTTTAATTAACAACTGACATATAATCTACAGTTAATTATGTAGCTATGAACTATTTAATCTCTTTGATTAAGTCATCATTGTTATATCTTTAATTATATTTAATTTGTTTGTGATTTCTGTTTGATAATTACATATTGAGAATTACAGATAGAGACAGTAAACTCTATACCCCGTGTCTCAATCTCTCCCTACTGTTGTGATAATTTTGGATATATATCATTGCGGAAAACGAGAAATCAAGCATTCTCGAAGATGACTGGCGTTGTGAAACGTTATACAAAGGTTTCTCTCCCATCCCATCGCATTTTGGACAATGATTGTTTAAATGTACAAACTACATGCTATTATTGAAGTAAATAGCACATTTTTATCGTAGTTGCTTGAATGTATTTTTTTCCTCTCTTTTTTAGTCTCTTTACCAACGCCTATTAACTTTCATGCTTACTTGAATGTCAATTGCAATATCTGTCTTTACACAGGAGAATGAGTCTGTGTATCAGACTTCCATGATCATGTGATATAAATACATTTATTTTAGTTAAAATTGTCAAATAGTCAAACACTAAATAAACAAATAAACAATGATATATCCAATTTTAGAAATCATATCATATAGAACGCTTCTGTAATACTATTTTAGGTTATATATTTATAACACAAAAGCATTTTGCCTACTACAGTTAAATATTGTGTTTCTTTGCCAAATTGGTTAGGAGTAATGAGGAAACAATAGTAAATTAAAATTGACAACGTTAACTTGACAATGGTGACTGGATAGATTGGAAGACACATAAACAAACATATATATCTATTTGTCAATATATCCATCGCTTTCTCTATATATCAGCCTATCTATATATGTATGTATCTTTGTATGTATGTATGTATGTATGTATGTATGTATGTATGTATGTATGTATGTATGTATGTATGTATGTATGTATGTATGTATGTATGTATGTATGTATGTATGTATGTATGTATGTATGTATGTATGTATGTATGTATGTATGTGGTGTTCGGGGTGCTCTGGGAGGGGTAGTACCTCTGGTGGGTGGCATGTCGTGCTCCTTCGGGAGTAGCCTGCCCACCTTTGGTCCTCACCAGGCGCTCAGCCCTCACCTGTGGCTCCAAGCAGCTGTAGCATGCACAGCGGCCACACCACGGGCAACGGCTTCGACTGGCCGGCTAAACCAGGTGGAGGGTAGCCGACGGGCCTTAAACCCTCGGTGACTTAGGAGCTTGCCTATCCTTGCATGTAAAGCCAGATTCGGCAGAGTGGGCGGAAGAGATCAACTGGGTGTTCCAACGGCCACAAAGGCGAATCTGCAAACGCTTTGTGGAGAGCGTAGGGTATGACAAGGCACGGAAGACGTCATAGCCATCCAATGCAGCCGAAGTAGTCCCCAGCCGTGACGAATCTTCGTACCACTGAGTTCTAACTACCAAGGCCGAGAGAGTGAGACTGTCTCTGTGCAAAGGCTGTTTCACTTTAATCTCCTTCACGCACAGGTTATGTTGTGCACCTATCATTCATCCTTATCATCACACTCATTGTTTCTTACCTACACCTACCAAAGTCCTACGGCGATGGGCGACTGGCGACGCAACAGGTGGAGATGACCACTGGGAGTTGTAGTCAGAGACCTGCACGTAGGCGGCCCTTGGACAAGTGGTCGCTCTGCTCTGTACCCAAGGCAGCAGAACAGTTCGGCAGCATCCAGGGGTGACTGAGCAGACCTTTTTAGGACGGCGCTGCTCACCCTGAATAGGGAGAGGCCTAGAAAAGGTGGCCTAAAAAAAGCTTGCCTTGTAAAAATCTGGTCAGCATACCGCGGCTGGCAAGATCATCCATATCTGCGGTCGAAATAATCAAAGAAAAAAACTTATTATTGGAGCATGGAACATCCGTACTCTCATGGACAAAGAAAAGGTATCAAGACCCCACAGGAGAACAGCTCTAGTTTCTAAGGAGCTAGCACGCTACAATATTGACATCGCAGCCTTGAGTGAAACCAGGTTCGCAGAAGAGGGTTCTATTACTGAGCTAGCCAGCGGCTACACATTCTTCTGGAAAGGAAAAGCCCAAAATGAGGACAGGATCCATGGAGTCGGCCTGGCTATCAAATCAAGTCTTCTGAAGCAACTCCCGGAAATGCCGGTCGGTATCAATGAGAGGCTAATGAACTTGAGAATACCTATAAGCCACAAACGGCACGCAACAATCATCAGTGCATATGCCCCTACCCTATCGAGTTCAGCAGAAGCCATCGAACAGTTCTATACGGACCTCAGCTCTGTACTTAGCTCAATTCCACCTGACGACAAGATCATACTACTGGGGGATTTCAATGCCCGTGTTGGCTGCGACTTTGTTCGATGGAAAGGTGTGCTTGGCAAGCACGGTGTCGGCAGAATGAACAGCAATGGCCTGCTCCTACTCAGCAAATGCACAGAATTTAACCTCCTAATCACAAACTCAATGTTCAGAATGGCGGACAAACACAAGAACACCTGGATGCACCCCAGATCTCGCCAATGGCACTTAATTGACTATGTAATAGTACGCCAGCGTGATGCCAAGGATGTCCAAATCACCAAGGCCATGCGAGGAGCAGAATGCTGGACAGACCACAGACTTGTCAGAACTACCCTACAGCTGCACATTGCCCTTCACCACCTAAGACGTCCTAAGCTTGTGCGCACAGCCCTCAACGTTGTCAAACTGCAGCAGCCTCCCAACCAGCTCGATTTCCAGAAGAGACTAGATGACATGCTGTCAACAAACGGACCGTTATGTGGAAACGCCTCTGAAAAATGGAACAAGCTCAGGGACATAACAAGGGAAACAGCTATGGCAACCATGGGTCCAAAGAAGCGAATACATCAAGACTGGTTTGATGAGAACAACGCTGCCATTGAAGATCTGCTTGCCAGAAAAAATAAAGCTTTTATGGACTGGCAGAATGACACAAACTCCATCCCCAGAAAAGATCGCTTCAAATCCTATCAGGCTGAGGCTCAGAGAGAAATCCGCAAGATGCATGACCATGGTGGGAAAAGAAAGCTGAGGAAGTGCAAAGCTATGCCGACACTAACAACTCCAAAGAGTTCTACAACGCCATCAAGTCAATTTTCAGCCACACAAAGTCAAGCTCTACGCCCTTACTTGCTGCAGATGGCAGTACAGTAATAAAAGACAAGAATGGCATCAAGGAAAGATGGAAAGAGCACTTTAATCAGCTCCTAAACCTGCCCTCATCAGTCAGCCGATCTGTTCTTGACCAAATACCCCAACAGCCAATGCTCAACCAACTGGATATTCCGCCAAAGATGGAGGAATTGAGAAGGGCCATTAAACAAACAAACTGTGGCAAGGCACCTGGAAAGGATGGTATCCCAGCGGAGGTGTACAAGACTTTCAGTAAGCAGTCTCTGGAGGCATTCTATGACGTGCTAATCAGCATCTGGACGGAAGAAGAGATGCCAGACGACCTCCGTGATGCATCAATTGTGACCCTCTATAAAAACAAAGGCACACGTAGGGAATGCAGTAACTACAGAGGCATCTCCCTGCTTTCCGTTGCTGGAAAAATACTTGCTCGCATCTTGCTCAACAGGCTTATTGCAGCAGTGTCAGAAAATAACCTCCCCGAGTCTCAGTGTGATTTTCGCCCAGACCGCAGCACCGTTGACATGATCTTCGCAGTGAGACAAGTCCAAGAGAAGTGCCTTGAGCAGAACATGAATCTATATGCTGTCTTCGTGGATCTGACAAAGGCTTTCGATACAGTCAACAGAGATGCACTGTGGGTAGTACTCAAGAAACTTGGTTGTCCTCAAAAGTTTACCAACCTCATCCCGCTCCTCCACATTGACATGAATGGAGAGATTCTCTCAGATGGTGAACCCTCAGAGAAATTCCCCATATATAATGGTGTCAAACAGGGTTGTGTACTCGCTCCAGTACTATTCAACCTCTTCTTCACACAGGTGCTACTCCATGCCATACGGGACATTGACACTGGCATCTACATTAGGTATCGCCTGGATGGATCAGTGTTTGATCTCCGTCGACTTGCTGCAAAAACCAAGACACTAGAAAGACTCATCATTGATGCACTCTTTGCAGATGACTGCGCCCTCATGGCCCATGAAGAGACTCACCTACAAGCAATCGTGGACAGATTCTCTGAAGCCTCCAACCTATTTGGACTCACAATTAGTCTAGGAAAGACAGAAGTCATCTTCCAGCCGGCCCCAAACACTGTCCATTCGCAACCCTGTATCACCATTGGTGACACGCAGCTGAAGAATGTGGACAGTTTTAAATACCTTGGCAGCACAATATCTAGTGATGGCTCTCTGGACAAAGAGATCACTGCGAGGACCCAAAAAGCCAGTCAAGCACTAGGACGACTCCGAACCAAGGTCTTGCAGCACAAGGACATACGTCTGTCAACAAAGCTGAAGGTGTACAATGCAGTTGTCCTCACGTCTCTATTATATGGCTGTGAAACGTGGACACTCTACAGAAGGCACATCAGACAGTTAGAACAATTCCACCAGCGCTCCCTGAGATCCATCATGCGGATCAAGTGGCAGGACCGAATCACCAACCTGGAAGTCCTTGATAGAGCCAACACAACAAGCATCGAAGCCAAATTAATCCAGTCCCAGCTTCGATGGACTGGCCATGTCATCCGCATGGATCAAAGCAGAATCCCAAAGCAGTTGTTCTATGGCGAGCTATTCCTGGGGAACCGAAACCAAGGCCGCCCTCACAAGAGGTACAAAGACAACCTCAAGACAAACATCAATTTGGCAGACCTTCATTCCTGCCAGCTCGAGCTCGCTGCCTCAGACAGAAAGCATTGGCGAGCCCTGACCAGAAAAGCCTGTTCCTCCTTTGAGGCTGACCGTCGCCAGCGTCTTGCTGCATCCCGTGAGAGACGCCACAGAAATGTATCCCAGATACCAACAACCACCGGTGTCCCATGCCCCACCTGCAATCGCATGTGTGTATCGGAATTTGGACTCCGGAGTCACATGCGCGTCCATCGTTGAAAGAAAGTGCGCAACTTGTCTTCCTCGACTCGAGAGACTACCAAGAAGAAGAAGATGTATGTATGTATGTATGTATGTATGTATGTATGTATGTATGTATGTATGTATGTATGTATGTATGTATGTATGTATGTATGTATGTATGTATGTGTGTGTGTGTGTGTGTGTGTGTGTGTGTGTGTGTGTGTGTGTGTGTGTGTGTGTGTGTGTGTGTGTGTGTGTGTGTCTATCTATCTATCAATCTATCTATCTATGAATGACCCCTTTTTATGAATGGCAGTTTGTAATATATATTTGATGCGGGAATCATTACACATATTTGATACTTCATTGTTGTGTTGCTTGTCCTTATCTGTCAAGGTTCAGGAACTCTTTCTGCTATTTCCTTACTGATAAATTTCCACTGATTCTGCACGTTTACGTTACGTTATGTTACGTTACGTTACGTAACGTTTACGTTACGTTACGTTATGTAATGCTGATGATGAGCTGCAACTCCACTATCTCTTAGGAACAATGTGTAATCGACAAGGACACAATAGACATACGTTGTCATGCAGTGTCCAGCTATCTTCGG
Organism: Unio pictorum; assembly: GCA_030141615.1. Lineage (NCBI taxonomy): Eukaryota > Metazoa > Mollusca > Bivalvia > Unionida > Unionidae > Unio > Unio pictorum. Next base: position 242,427 of record JARLTB010000316.1, read on the forward strand.
GTACTGAAACTAACAGATTATGCAGTTGAGGAACACTTTATACATTTATATTTTGTAGTTTGATAATCATTTGTTGGTACTTATTTATTTACTGTGTTCAGATGAATTATTGTTATATAATGCAATCTTATATGAAAGTAAATAATGATGATGATAATATCTTCATGCAAGATTATTTATGTAAATGCATTTAACAAGTAAATTGGTTGGAAATGTAAGCATGTTGCTTGAATATAACTTAATAATTCTAAATATTTAGTCATAATATTAAGTACATTATCGATTCAGATCTGTCAACTTCTATTCTTGATAACGTACGTTTTCCTCTGACGTTTTGTACAGCTGTTCGATCTAAAATGGTGATACACCATGGCTTTTAAATGAAACCTCAGAATTCAAATCAGATGTTATCATGGTTGCGTATGATGCTTGCGGATCCTACATCGATCTCAATGGTTCCATTTTTTGAATGAATCCGTGCGGGGTAGTTGTATGGGTAGAGACAGTTAGGAGTATAAAAAATATATGGATATTTTTATATATAATTTTAATCTTAGCTGATGTTCTGCGTTATTGAAGTTCAAGGCTTTTTTACTATCTAGAGTTATATTATTGGGTAAAAATGTTACAAACCATCGGCGAATATTTTTTTCATGGTAAATTGGATCATTAACAATATTCATCAATATTCATATTGCAATTATTGTTGACAAATAATACTTTTTTGTTACTGTCACCGAAAGCAACCGCGTTAATAAGATGTTTATTTATAAACGCAATATAAATATAAACGAATCTGACACCATTATAAACAAACGATAAGGAAATTATAATGTTTCTAACATGGAACTATCAACAACAAGTAATTCAATGAAAAGAAACTCAAATGATGATTTTAACGAAAGGGATTTAAAACTAACGTGAATAACGTCTTATCACCAGATAAACAAATACAAGTATATGAATGAATTTACAAATATTTATCGCTCGATTAACGAGACTGAGATGTAAAGGTGAAATTTTGCTCAGATGGCAATAACAATAATATGGAACACGTATTTCATAACTATCATGGCGTTTATTTGACGTCCAAGATGTATCTTCGGTTTCACCCGCACTAGTCAATGGTCAAGGAGTCGCCACGCATGGTCCACTCCTCCCTGTCTGGTTCAAGGATCCCCCGAGAGCCCTCACATTCAACAAAGACCCGATGGTCGCAAAGCCTTGGTCCCAAGTATCGAGAAGACCAGTACACTATTCCGAACCAACGTCACCAGACACAGCGTATACGTCACAAGAAACCACACAGAGTTATACGACTTCACATCACCCAATTATATATAATACATTTATATAATGCAGCATACTCAAAGGTAGCGTACGCAAAGGCAACACAAGTTACTATCCACAGCATCAAAAACGGGCATCACACACGGTACCACACACGGGCAGCTAAAATTAACACAACCAAACCCTGTAGTACATATGACACGGTTAAGTACTTCTACATTCATATATGTTGCGCGTTAAACGTTCAATGCATGCAGTGTATAATTAAACTCAATTTGTCTGTTTAGTTACAACAAAAAGATATCTCGAAGCAGACTATTGCATTATTAATATCATGGCGCTGCATAACCTAGGTATTTACCCTGTAGAATTTAGAATAAATACTAAAACATCTGATATATGAAACAATTCTGTCATATCAAACGAATAGCGATAAGAATATAATCTTAAATATATTTTACCACTTTTAGCTGAAAGGTTTTAGAGGGGATAGCTTTCAGACAAGACCGGATGCAATATGATGTTTACAGAGCATTTGCTCTATAATATACTGCAGCTGTGACCAATATGCGCAGCTAGGTACTTAGATTTTTAAACTGCTATCAATTTTTACATGCAGCATGAACTGAGTTTCACTCAATGTTTCGAAAGAAACTAGAGATGAATGAACCACCCTCAGTGAAGCTGTACGCGGTAGCGAATCCCGAGTACATGTTTGACCACATATACATATTGATACACAATTGCGTAATAAGTTACTATGATTCAGATATTGTTTTGCTTGAATCTGTTAAGAGCAGACATACTTTGATTTAGTGTCATTGTTAAACAAAGCAACTTGAGGCAGTGAATGTAATTCATAAGTTACTATATTGTATTTTGACAGAGTGAATTATGTTAATCAGTTGTTATATAAATTCATCAGTTCTACACCGCCTTTACAATTCTTTATTTGATAAACGAGAAGACGATCCAGATTACCTGGTAAATGCGACGACAGAATATTCAGAACGACTCTTGTCTAGCAGCTTGTGTCTTGTAACTCATCCCAGCACTAATACAAATTTCCCTCAGTCATATTAACTAGTGTTTAGTTTTAAAATACATATCTCTACCATCGAACAATCTGCGCCTATGATGTTTAGCACAGGTGAGCTCTTCTACACTAAAGTCACCTCACACCTGTATGACGTATAGTTTTGGATACAGAGCCAGTAGCAATGATGGGTGAAATCATCATTGTTTTGTCCTTGTCACGGACATATTAAGCGTAGGGCTCAAGTGATTATATATAATATATATTTGTTGCCTACCAGCTTGGGCATTTCAGGAAGGCCATTGCATTTCGAACGTTTATATGCTATAATATTCTCTTAAAATGGTGTTTATAATCAGATTCATGAAACTACCCACAGTCGGTTAACTTTTCATTCGGATGTGATGTCCTAGTGTATTGTGAGTCTCATAGATATGACGTTACTTCAGGCAACACTCCGTCAGCTGTTAGTGAACCACTGATCTAATTAGAGAATTGGCAAATTCAGCAAGCAATAAAAATAACCGGCATTGTAAAACTAATAAAGATATCGTCCCTACTGAGATTCCAAATATAGTGTCAGCGAGAGAGAGAGAGAGAGAGAGAGAGAGAGAGAGAGAGACTGAGAGAGTGAGAGAGAGAGAGAGAGAGACATAGAAAGATACATAGAAAGAAAGACAGACATACTGACAGACAGAAGGAGGTAGATAGAGAGATACAGATAAAGCAGGCCAGGAAACACATTTCGATGTGTATGTACTACATTACTTTGGTTTCGTAAAATCGCATTTTCTTGACGTAGCCAACACAAATGTACAAGACTGTGTCAATTATTTGAATCAGCTAACATTTCCATTTGGTGAATGACCAGTGGTTTTCGTATCAACGTACATGATCACACGTTTTCTACGGAAACAAGAAAGCTGATAGAAACGATGAAAATGTTTATTAGTTCTAAGTTGATAACTATCTGACCAAGACCGTGACTCAGATTCAGGGAACTATGCAAGGCCAGACAACATGCCCTGATTGCTTCATAGAGGGAACGAAAAAACTTTTGTATTTTATGTTATGGGTAACATTGATTGGTCTGGAGCTGACATTGTTTTGTCTCAGGAAGAGCATTTCTTCAATCCTTGGCTCACGAGTTGATTTGGATAGTTCAATCGTAGATGTAAGGAATATCAACGTGCTATGAATAGTTTGTCGCAAACGGGAAATGTAAGATTGTCCACACAGACTACAGAAATTTTAAAAACTGCCAGGATTTCATCTTGCACGCTATCATCAAGCTAAAGTACCCAAATAGTAGTATCTTTACGTAACCAGCCGTCAAGATAATTCAAACACAATGAATCAAATAAAACGGAAATATAAGCTTGGAGGAATCGCAGTGAAACGTTTAACGTTCTGGTAGCCACACTGTGGGGTTCTTCAGTTATGTGAGAGCGAGGACAAGTACCAACGCGTCTTAGGCCAGCCAACGAATTTCAATTCCTGTCACTCTCAGTAAGAACGACAGAAATAAAGCTCACATGTGTTACTGTCGTTTTTAGCAATCCAGTAAGCCGCTGTAGATTAGTTTCATCCATACCATTACACTTTTAGATTATGTTTAACGTGTTGAAGTATAAGATGGCCTTGTGAAGTCCTGCCTCGTCCTATGAACCAGAATACATTCTAGTTTAGGATAAGACCAAGCGTTGTGAGAATCGATAATATAGGGATGACCAATTCGTGGGTGTCTTATTCTGTGAACTAGGAGTGTGTGCACGGTATTAATTTTCTTAATAGTCTACCAAACGTCAGTAATTTAGTTGCGACTGTTATCCTGTTCTTATTGTAAGACACAAAAAAAGCTTCCTGAAATGTGCAAGTTGTAATGCCATTCTTAAATTACCACACCAACATAAATGTATTATGTGCTTCATAAAATGGGAAAGGGTTGTATTACAGATAGAATGTACCCACAGAACTCGGTTTGCTTCAGGAAACGGACTGGTTGTATCTAAATTGTATGAAAACAAGTAAAAGTGCTACCTAATTGATGATATGGACAATTTCACAAACTGGATCAAACATACTAATTGAAATATCATATACCTAATTTGTTTGGTGTGTTTATTCCTAATTATATACAGCTTTCGCCGACGAAGATAGACGCAATATGTTTAGAGGACACTAACATAATTCAACGGTTCTTTCAAATTCGCCAAAGTTTGGAGTAATTTTTAAATGTGTTTGTTAAATGATATCTGCGTCGATAACAGATAAACCAGACTAGATGTCAGTTGTTTCAGGCATTAGTTGAAATGGCAGTATTGCAATTATGTGATTTAAGATCCCATTGATAAGGATTGAAATAAATGCCCAACGTTTGTTTTTGCAAATGCCGTAGAGTAGAAAGACACAGACATTAGCAAGACTGATACTATACTGATCGTTGCTAAAAGTTAAACCACCAGTTGTGAAAGTCTGCAATCGAATGCATATTATTCAGAAACCAAATTGACTTACGGGTTTAGGTAGGTTTTAAACTACACGTTTATGCTGGCCGTGCAAAAGTGGACTACCTTGTGGCCGGATATTTCAGCCCATAGTATAAACGGGGTCTATGACCCCAACTATCAATCAGCGACATAGCCAGAAACCAAAAAAAAAAAAAAAGGTCCAGATGGACACGTCGTTTAAGTATGAATGACTTCTTTCAAGTGTGACAGTGCTATCAACACTTAAGTAACATGTTGTCATTCGCTGACAATATTTGTGAGCTCATGAATTCCACAATGCGACAATGTGGTTTTTGGTAATAGATGGTATGCGTATCCTCGGTCGATCCGCAAGTATATCGTTTAACAGTTATTATTCACCATTGTTTTGTGTCGTACCTATTCGAAGTGAACTTTGAGCCCGACGATCAAGATGCTCTCTTTGTAGTGGGTGATACGCGCAATCATATTGCAACATAATCCTAGCAATTTGCCTCGCCTCTGATAATCCATGATGCAGCTTGGATTCGATAGCGATTTGTCTCGCCTCTGACAATCCATGATGCAGCTTGAATGAGATAGCCATATGTATATTGCTGTAGAAATGGAGAATAATGCACATCACATGCAGTATATATCACATCCCAGAGGAGTTTGTTTCACGAAATGTGCAAAGTCCCAGTAACAGGATGGATCTGCTACACACAACGGATAAGGTTTCTTTCTTGCAATGTTTAAGTGATGTTCATAATTTATAGAAATAAGTACAATTGTTTCCTGCTTAATGTAATGAAACATTCACAAAATAATATAGTTTACACAGTTTGTTATATATTATATTATATACTGTATTAGTATCGTCATTGTTTAATGCAGTTGTTGCATGATTTTAGTATGCAAAGTTAGAAACTATTCGCTTGAAAGATACGAATTTATTTAGGCGAATATAATATATATGTTAAATGTTTAAAATCTGTGTTATAGTAATTGCATATAGTGGTATGCGATCTCGTAGCACAGCTAAAGCTACTCACCACTAATTGCCCTCCCCAATACAAACCTTCCGTTTCAAAATGATTCAAACATAATTCAGGATATAAAGAACTTGATACACTCATCCATTTCTTGTTCCAATTTACAAATATATACATAGAAAGAGCTAGAAGTGTTGAGTCCTCCCTATTTGATGGTGATCGGAGTTTAAAGTTTCAAGCACTGTAACTTCATCAGGTATGTAAAGTAAGACTAATGAATGTCGGGAGTGTGCAAAAAGAAGCTATGCCATTATAGCAGTAACTTTGATAGTCATGTGTGTACATTTTGGCCTGAATTATCTTATATTTCTATGTAATATCTATACTAAAAGCAGCATGCAACAACAATCATGGAGTATGTTATCATTTCTGCCCTAATGCTGAACTGTAACAACAGTCACCTTGCAGGGTCATTCTCGATTCAATTATTTCTCTCTTCAGTCTTTCTGTCCCTTGGGCTCTAAACAAACACTGAACCATACATATTGGAATGTGGAGGTTCTACTAAACAGTTTAAGAACGTACGTGATAATATTTCATCAGTTTTGACAAATTGAAACTTTGATCCTAAGTGAGGCAAATTAAATATTTATCAGTTTTGCATCGTGTTGCTGTTACGTATTGGTATACCGTTGCTTTAGATACAAAGAAAGACAAATTAAATATTCATCAGCTTTACATGAATGTGACAAAAGCCTCAAAAGATTTATGAAAGGCGTATTTGTAAGAACGATCGATAATGTTTCGAGACCTTCTTCTGTTATGAGCAATAATTTAAAACCTCGGCAATTGTTAAACTCTTTGACGCATTTCACGTTTACAATTACTTCTCTTTGTCCTTTTAAGTCATGGCAACCTCACTATTAGGCTTGTACATTTATAAACTTATATTGTCAAGGTACCACTGAAAAATGTGATCAACAAATTGTCTTACTGTTCTGTATTACATTCCATCTGAACAAGTATCCACTCTTTCTCGCTTCTTAATGAAAATAACGGGTTCTGATTACTAAATATAATGACTAGCTTTTGTGCCTTTGTATTTTTAATCCAATAGCAAGCTACATAATTCACATAATCCGTGTTTTCCTTCATCAGTACCTCACCAACTCACACATCACTTGCATCAACAAACATCTTAAATGATTAACTGAAATCTGAGATTGAAAGAAGAGCACTGTACAGTATGACCTTTAATTTAACAAACGTGTCTTGAGATTTGTGAAGTCAAAAAATAATGTTTTCTTACGCAACTAATTTGTTCTGCACTTATATATACCTTTAAAGAAACTTTCCGATAAAATGCAGTCATGAACAAAAATCGAAACAGTTGCTTTTTATTGATAGACAGAGTGTAATTAAATATAAATCCCATAATACATTCAACAAATGTGACACAAGAACGTTAAGTAGTATCTAAAATTAACGGCCAGTTCTGCATCACCGAGTGCATTAAGTTTACAAATCATTTATATACATTTTTCTACTTAGTTTTAGATGATGCCGTCATAGTTTTAAGTGTCGAATTTGTTGATAATGAACAATGGAATATCTGTTTTAAGTGAACTCTAGTCACCTTTACCTTGTTGTAAGTCACAAGTAAATATCGATTATATTATTTAAAAGTATCCCGTGTCATCCTTTTATGTTTGAGTCGATTTTTCATATTAGGATTATGTTGATAAATTCGTCAAAAATAACGTTCTCATAGCTCTTATTTATTTGTTTAGTAACAGCAAGAAACAAATGATTATTGTCTAATATAAGCTGTTTCAGTTTAGATGTGAAAATGTCTGGTCCAGAGTGTTCAATATTTTCTAATCCTACTGTTATACTAAAGTAACCATGGTTATATCACATAATATCGTTTTACTTTCTGGATGTTGTGGACATGTGCATCTAAATTATCTGAATAAATAACATGTCAATATATACCGAACAAATATTGACGAGATACAAATTCCTGATATACTATTTGACAAGTTCAATATGAAAACTTAATAAAAATTGTGAACGAGTTTAATCATGGAATGTAAAAGACATTTCTCTGCTAATAACTTAAAAGGTCCAGAGCAAGTATGTTCTATATATTTTTCAAAAGCACGATAGTCGATTTAATAAAAGCAAATGAACATCCAAATTATAATCTTGCACTGTATCAAACGTGATAACCGACTCATATTATTCAACGTGTGATGAAATCGTCTCCATTCCACTTAACTTGCACGTTTATAAGCAGAATATTGTAAATTTTGGGATAGTTCGAAATCATGTATCACTTATCACTTGCTGTAAATTTGTCCTTTGATCAGACTGGACGGCTCAGACAAGGCCACCAAATGAAAAAGAACTTCATCAAAACTTTTCCAGTGTTGGATGCCTGACTTGGTGTTAGATACACTCTACAATTATTATGCAAGACTAAGTTGTATGTGTGACTAATATAAATTGTGCTTGAGTTTTCCTAGATATAACATGTTTTACAAGAACAAACATTAACATTTGTAAGATCTAGGTAGCACATATAATTCAAGATTTGGCGATAACTCCGATACACTCCAAAATCATAGAAAAGGGAAATTCGATAGGCTAGATTTAGTATTTCCTGCCAATATGACTTTGGAACGACATTTTCATAGCTCTCTTAACTATCTTGACGAGTGGTCTGCATATCTTCTAAAGAAGACTAAATTGTTTAGTAAATATAAAGCATGGACGTGTGTATCTCTGTTTTCACCAATACTCCTCGGAAACATTCATACTGTATCAGGATATTGTTCCGATTGTCTTTTTCATTATGCTTTCGAAATATAGAACGAGGTGTACAAAGATGATCATTAACACCAATACATATTGATTGGTCAATACAAGGACGCATCCAATCGGATCAAAAAACTAATGCAATTCACATATTTAGGAATAATTTGTCAACTATGTCGTTATCAAGAATTCCGTTGACCATAGCTCTGGTAACTTTGTATCTCTAGAAGTTTATAATTTATCATATGTGTCATTATATTTCCGATAATCACACCTACTTTTAGCAGCATCAGGGTCTCAAAGATTATAAAGTCATTTTGCTAGCATCGTGTAAAAAATGCAGTGTAATGATACAACACTTTTGCATTGATAATTTTCCGGGCTATGTTTGTTACACAATAAAAACAAACACTTACCAAGTTATGCTGCTGTATGAGGTATCGAAACATTTGTAGGTTTGTTTTGATGTAAGGCATTATAATTAATTCTCTTTTCAGCAAACAAAGTTGGAAGGTTAGGGACAGAAACGTTGAGATAGTATATGATATAAATATAGTAGAATGGTGTTGGAAGGTAGTGAAGGCTGTATAATATTATGATCAGGTTAATGAAGAATGCAGTCTAAAATGTGACCACGCTTGTGAGTGGTATGGTGAACTGACTGTTGAAGCTGAACATTTTGAATAGAATGTTTGATGTATATGAATGGAATGGACATTTAAAGTGAACGCTTACATCTCCAATAATACTCATATCAACACTATTCGAGTTTCCTTACTTCAGAAGGTTAGCAAAACTGCTCCAAAACATATATTCAGTCTGCTTGTTGTTAAACTAAAGGCATACAAACCAGACTGATTTTGAGTAATGTTTGAACCAGCTAAATCTGAATGTTATAGTGTATTTAACGCTGCGAAATATGGTTTTCATTGTGATTAAAAAACTTCAACCTCCTCAAACGTGATGTGGTAACGATTAATCGAGTAACGGGGGTGGGTGGGTGTTAGATCCACAGACTTTCGTTGATTGTCTGATTTTGTTCATTCAATATTTATGTTAGAAAAAGACGGCACTTTTCTGGCATTTATAAAGGTAACTGAATTTGCGACAATCGAACTTCGAAATTCTGCAAGGTTGTCTACACTTATAATATTAAACCATCTGACAAAGAAAGAACAAAACATACTATCTAAAGGCTTGTAAAAAATGGACATCCTCGCTGATTGAGCTTTTAACAAGAACTATTTCCTCTTATAAGAGACTCGAGCAAGAATGGATGTCAGGTTCTATGACAAAATTACATCAACAAATTATTCCAAGGCAGTTGAGGGCAGAATAATACAGCTGGAAAAGGGAATGAAAAAGAGATTATTTTATTTCGACAAAAATTAAGCAAGAGAAAATAATTTAACATTAGAATACAGGGTTATCGGATAAATGGAAATCATCGTTCCTTTTATATTAGTTGTATTAATGTATTTCTAATTTTACTTATACGATAAAGATGTATTTTAATATGCACTAAACAAATTGCTTGGTCTATGTGTATTCATTAGTTAAGTAGTGGTAGGAAATGTACTACAAACTAAAACTACAGGTTACATTGTTATTAAAATATTTTTGTAACAAGTTTAAATTTATTTCCAAGGGAGTTCTCCTAAAAACCCTAATTTACCCTAAGACTCCACACAAATGAATATAATGTATCCTTGAGACGAGAGAATGTAAAATGTGTAGGAACTAAAATTATAATATTTAATTTTCCAGGCCTCATTTACACTAAGTGGCAACCGTATATGCCAAGACCAGATTTACTTAGCGAATGAATTACTTTGGAAGATAAATTCGACTATCTAACCTAATCCAGATATAATCGTGGGAGTAAAACGTATGAATATAATCAGTATATCCAGTTGCTCCTGTACTATTTACCTTTCCAATTTATCACATTCATATATTTTATTTCACAAAATAGCAATGAACATGAAACGTGGATTGCTCATAGCTATTGGGACCTGGGAGATGACCTATGACACTTGAAAACGGCTGAGAGTATATAATGAATAGACATCGTCCAAGAACAGATCCTTGTGGAACACCTAAACATGGATTAATTGGCTGCATTTTATTCCATTTGCAGATACAATTGGTGTCCTGGGGACTAAGTAGGACTTTAACCAGTAAGGCTGTGTTGTGAATGCCAAATATATGCTGGACAAAATGTAGAAATAATATATAATAGTTAAATGTGTCAAATACTGCAGTCAAATCAAATTGGGCGAGGACTGTAATCGTTCCGCTATCAAAAGCAGAGAGAATATCATTAACTACTGTCAGATCGGTAATGTCAGCAATGTGGCAATATAGCACACTGTACATTGCTACAAAGACTGCTTAGATTCAAAGGAGACACTAGTTGAGTTGAAACAACGTTTTCTAAAATTTTGTACTTAAACGGCGGATTAAAAACTAGACGGTATTTATTTAAATTGTTATGTGGCAATATAGCACACTGTACATTGCTAAAAATACTGATTAGATTCAAAGGAGACACTAGTTGAGTTGAAACAACGTTTTCTAAAATTTTGTACGTGAACGGCGGATTAAAAACTAGACGGTAGTTATTTAAATCGTTATGGTCAAGTGTTGGTTTCCTTAGAATAGGCTTTAGAAAGTTAAAAACGATTGAAATGACCATAATAAGAGTGAGTTATTATTAATATCAGTTAGTGAGGGCAATATTGGGTCTAAGCACGGAAGCAGCACAGATGATGGAATTGCATCAATTTCAAATGACTTTGGTGCACTCTTAATCAGAAATTGTCCGTGCTAAATCCATAGAGACAGATTCAAATGCTCCTAATGAGTATTGCTGAAATTCTGTATCGTCACTCTATGGTGACGACGAGGCAATTTAATTTTTTTTTGTCAAGCGTATCTCCAATGGTTTGTACTTTATAACGGAATAAATTTGCAAATAGGTCCGAAAGATCTAATAGAGAGAAGGTAGTTGGACGTGGTGTAGATTTGTCCCATGACATTAGTTTGTTAGTTATCTCGATTAGCTCTCTGCAGCTGTAACTCTCCGTGATCTTAGTACTGTAGTGGAATAATGTGGCTAAATGGATTATGTTTGAAACGTTCTTCTTAGCGGCTTCATATATTTGTTATCAATAGTGAGTCTGGTGGAAAGCCAAAGCCATTCCGCTTTACAGCGGGGTTACTTTTAAAAGTGCGTTAATGGTCCTTAAATCTGCTGTACCACGGAGAACACCTTTAAATTGATTCTCTGCACTTGTTAGCTGGGACATATTGTTCAAGCAATGAACGCTGGCATTATCGAGTTGTTCTGTTGCAGGAATTAAGAAATTTGTCAAGTTTGCTTGAGGGTGGAGGGTTAAGGACATGCGTCGCGATGGCATATAATGCAGAGGTGATATGATGCTGGTTCCTAGAGTATTATCATAAGGTCGATGAAGAAAGCATTATAACATGTGATCATGTTTGTTGGAGGGTTGGTTAACTTATTGTTCAGGTTGAATGGAATCTAGACGTTTTAATGTGCATGAGATTCCAGGATAGTCAAAGTGAAAGTTCAAATCTGGAAGAATATTGAATGAGATTGCCACCTAGAATTTATAAACCAAGAGATTCTGAAACTGCTTCACAAAGAGATATTCATTCAGCTTTTTTCTTCTTCCAGGACGATTGCGGTAGAAGCAGACAAAAATTCAGTTGTTCCAGTGTAAGTGTTGCTTTGACTCGTTCAAACGATGTGTGGCATAAATTGAATGTTGTGTTTACTTATATGACAAAGATTCATTTTAATATGTGCGAAACACATTGTTTGTTCTAAGCTTGAGTATTAGTTATGTACCTGTAGGAATGTCCTACAAACTGACACTGCAGGTAACATTTATATTAATTAGGTTTGGATCTATCCTCAATGGAGTGCTAGCCTAACATCTCGAATTTACCTTAATAGTCCACACAAATGAATATAACGTAGCCTTGAGAAGAGAGACTGTACAATTTATAAGAACTAAAATTATGATATTGAATTTATTTCATTTTCCATGTCTTATTTCCAATCAGTGGCAACTGTATGTGCTAATACCAGATATACTTATTGAAAACGAATTACTTTGGAAGATAAATTCGTCTATCTAAAACTAATCTAGTTATAATCGCGAGAGTATTTCAAAATGATTGGATGTAATCTATAACTAATCTGTCCATCAGCTCATTTACTATCGACCTTTCCAATTGAATACCTATATATATTTTATATCACACACTAGCAATCAACATGAAATATGGACATGTCATAGTTATTGGATAACGAGTTATGATACAAATAATAGATATTACATTATGTCACATTTTGAACTCATTTATATTGCCAATACTTTTAGTACCATCTTAAGTATTGTCTGCAGAAAACAGAAGAATAGAAATATGTATTTGTCGGCAGAGAAAATATAATAAGGGCAGACTTACTTGTGTAGGCTTAGGACTCGCTATAAAAGCACGTTGACAACAGAGAACGTACAATACAGCCAGAATTATCTGTTTTGTCAGGGAACTTAATAGCACGGCAAGTTCCGTTATAAAATGTATAAATGATGGCATGGAACAATTTCGATGGTCATCGAGTTATCAGACTATTTTGTTAAAGCTGTAAATGTTTACCGGAATATAATGACTCAATATTTACATCCTAAAGCCCCAGTTTAGAAGTATCAGTTTTACCAAATATTCAATGATTTTGATTGAGAAAGTTAGGCAACAAGTCCATTTATAATTCGTATAAATATGTTCTAGTTCAGCCGACATACGTCATCGGCTGTTACAAGTCCACCAAATGACGTTGTAAATGTCCATTTAATTTGGTGCGTCACACTAATTGGAAAACAAATACTTAGCTACGTGCATTCAATTAACAATACATCTCCTTATTTCTTGATCATACATTTTGCACTTCAGTAGAAGCACTTTGAGAATGTTTCTTGCAAAAAATCAATGTTACAAAATGTGCTGTATCATGCCAGAACTAATAAAATATAGATGCAGGCATACATGCGTGCACGAAACCTTTAGAATCAATCTGTCATTTACATATAAATACGTTCAAATATATTGCAATAAATGCAAATTATCGTATTGGTAAAATGACGGCATTATTCCAACATTCAATCCAATTTATCGATTGGATTAGACCTTTCCTATCTCCAACCCAACGATTACGTCTTTAGTCAGTCATTAGAGACGTTAATACGAATACAAACCGTTATTTGGAATAACGGACATTTACAAAACATTGCCTCAATTTCACTATAACGAACAGCAATGTTTCTAAGTCTGCAAATGACAAGTGTCTTCAATTTGCTCTCCTGCATGATTTTCTTCATTGGGAACTCGCTGTGTATCGGTGAGTATAGGATAGAAAAATATAAATTAAGTAATGTCATTTGATTAAGTTAATTCAGATTCCACATTCATACTTGTAACATAACGCAAATGCAGTACTTTGGAACTGTCTTTCTGTAATCGTTTAATCAATTTTAAATATGATCTAGTATAATATTTTATATTTTCCATGGATGTAAAGAGGTTTATGTTTTGGTAAGGGAACTGTCTTGTCTCTTAATGAATAGGATTTGACATGACCATTTAATTCATGACTCTTAAAGATAGAGAGATTGATGATGATAAGTATGGTGATAAGTATGATATTAGTCCATAATGCAAGATCACTTCAAATATTATCTGATAATGTAAGGGAAGGACATTAGCTTGGTTAGAAAAATATAAATTATGAAAGTAATGTAATTTGACTAAGCTAATTCAAATTCCACAGTCATACTTGTAACATAACGCAAATGCAGTACTTTGGAATTAAACCTCTTTCTAGTATAGTTTAATTAATTTTAAATATGATCTAGTATAATAGTTTATGTTTACCATGGATGCCAAGAGGTTTACGAACTGTCTTGTCTCTTAATGAATTGGATTTGACATGACCATTTAATTCATGACTCTTCAAGTTAAAGATACTGATGTTGATAAGTATGATATTAGTCCACAATGCAAGATCGCTTCAAAATATTAATATTATAATGCAAGGAAATGAAATTAGTTAAAACGAGATGTGATGGATTTGCTGGAGAAAGGGAAGTAGTTTGTAGATCTTCTATTTAAATGAGGCTGGGGAGAGTCTGCATAAACATATTTTAACGACTCTCTTATAATCGTCGCGACAGTGAAATAATTACAAATAAAGAATTACAAATATTTTATTGCCAACTAACTTCAAAACGCCACCTCAGAAGTGTGTGCATAATTTGGTTATGAGATGTATGATGTATTGATAGATATACAACTTTACGAACGATGTTTCTGACAGAACTTTACTAGTATCAATTTGAACAACGAATATAATTGGTGACTATAAAGGGTCATTTAAACTAATATCAATTATTTACTGGTTGAACAGTTTCTATGGGTAATACCAATGTTCGGATAAACTATAGAATGCTGTGACAGTTTGTAAATAAAGTAGTTTTACCTTAAACATTATTTTAAAGTTTAAAGTGGATCTCTAAATTAATGAATCATGTGACGCAAGCCGTTCATGACATATTCTGGTGACAAAATCTGAAGATTGTGCGTTTATTATATGACGAAAAAAATAGCATAAGATATGATTTTAAATTCAATTAAAGTTTCTTTCTTACGTAAAGGCAATTCCACTACTTTAAAGTTGCGTGGAGAAAAAATGTATTAATTTCGGACAAAATATACGTTTTTGTTTACAGTTTAGACTAGTCTTTCACAGTCATTTGTTAACTGAGCTATCATAACGTTTGTCAATGGTTATGGGGCGCCAATTATAGACTTGTGATATTTGCGCAAAACCAGTGATAAAGTGAAGCGTAGTTGCTTTGACGAAAGCTAGAAAGCGAGTGTAAGTTTACAATTGTGTGTCGAAGATTTGATTACTAGAGATAATCATATTGCTTAATTAACCTGCTATAAATATGCAGTTGACTTTATGATATTTAGAGCGCCAAAACCAAAGAATTTTCTCAAAACGGGCAGAAACATCCTACCGAAAGAACAAACACGATTTCATGATTTTTAAGCCAAGGCGATGGTTTCGTCTAATTTTATGTTGTATCGAAGAAAGTATGCGCTAACGTAATGGGCAGTATATCTAGGCTCTAAGCTCTGTGTAAAACAGTTACAACAAATCATCTGTATACAAATGTATGTGTGCAAATGAGAACGACAGTCATACTGTCAGACAGAAAGAGAGAGAGAGAGAGAGAGAGAGAGAGAGAGAGAGAGAGAGAGAGAGAGAGAGAAAGAGAGAGATACCTCGAAACCAACATTGTTTAACTTATATTTTAACAAATCTGGTCTTGATCTCCAGAATGTATGTGGCTCCTCTAACATTTATCTTCCCTACTGTATGAGGCTCTATGTGTACTGAATTTGTTCAGTACACATAGAAGTATAGTCTAACCGTTGATCCCAAAAACTTGCGTCTGTATGATGGAAAAGAACTTTTGAATCTCATGGACACAACTCGCTCCCACACTTTACGAATGCGTTGTATACATTTTGATGCATAAAACGTTCACATAGTTTTGTTTAGATTTGTTTCAGAAGAATTTGCTGTTATCCGGTTTGTTTTAATTCTCAGCAGCCTTATCAATAAGATAAGGGATTATAAACACACTCAAACATAATTGCTTATATCAATCGATCAATCACGTATTTATCTAAATATCACGCACATATATGTATTGTTATGTAGATGATCGTAGATATACAATGATGTACAGATGTGGAACTTAAATTCTTTCAAATTCTTTTACATTTTATTCACAGAATCGAAAATAGTATTTGTTTTAAAATACTTTTCAAATTTGTCAACCGTTTATTTTTTCTCCTCCGCAAGAAGTGTTACCATTTAGTGTTTGCCAAAGGCAAGTAACATGCTTAAGTAGATTCCTTGTTAAAAAAATACGAAGCGAGATAATTAATTGGAAAGGCCCATCTTATGGAAATTAAGAATGAAAAAAGCACTACAAATATTGCAACACAGTTAGTAGTCAAACTCGCACACAACTCTAAATAATTAGGATCATATCGTTAGAATCAGTCGAACTTACCGAATAAGTGGTTGATTCATGCGCATATAGATAATGGTTTCAAAAAAATTCAAAAATTTACGGCTGTATTTTTAAGGACACATACATTGTACTAGATATGTTGAATGTCATATTTGCGAACGTGTGCATTTTTAAGGAAATGATATGTGGAAAAACGCGTTGAGTCTCACAGGGTTGCTGAGAGAGAGAGAGAGAGAGAGAGAGAGAGAGAGAGAGAGAGAGAATTGACGATAAATTATCACAGCTTGCATATATATCAATTTCTTTGGATTTCACAAACCCTGTTGTATTTCATCGGTATTATTATACATGTCGAAACATGTTGAATCATATTATTATTGTATTTGTTTAATAAAATACATTACCAATACCTGTCGAAACATAAAAAGCATATCATGATGGCATTTAATATAATACATTACCAATACGATATTAAATTATACAGTAAGTATCCTTGGGAATCTTTTTTCAGTTGATATTTCAGTAACAGTGTCTGAGACCGACCTTATTTAAAAATCGTTTAACTTTTGAAGATAAGAGGAATCATAATTGGAAATATGCTTATTATGAATAGATATATATTCAATTAATGAATTGCGACACTCGTATACAGATATTCTGAAGAGTAGCTGCAGTAGATGGGAAGAGGACCACGACTCAATGAATAATCTCGATGCGTCTGTTTCCTTATGGGAACGGAATGACTGCCCGAATTACGATTGTGCCATATTGTGCGACAGGGATCCATCATGCAGGTCCTTTTTCCACCACCCTTCAATGGAAAAGTGTCTGACATCCTCATAATACAAACGTAGACTCCCTACAGATAAAGGGGGGCAACAAGGATGGATCTACTACACTAGTATGTTAATTACAGAAAGATATAATATATATAATACGTGTTTCTATTGGAAAAGTTTCACATTAAATTGTTATCTTAAGTATTGAATGTTACATATGTACTCTATCACGACCATGCTAATATATTAGACGACTGAGTATTTAAATATGTTTCGGTTGTGGAGATTTCACAATTATCTAGGTTGGTTTAAGCCTCGTATCATAATCAAAAGCCTCTGTTAGACCAATTATTAATGCAATCTGTGAAGTGCGTATAACTATTACCCAGACTGAATTATGACATGTATCATGAAGCCGCCACTCTGATACATTTTTACGATTTATTGAAGTTGGCACTATTACCTAACTGGATTTAAGATTTGTGTCGTGGTGATAAAACATTTAGACGACTAATTAATAGAATATGTGATGGACAAAATAATAACATAAAGAATTTAAGACATCTTTTCGGGCTTAGTTTCTCTTAAAGTTTAGGTATAGTCGCTGAAGCAGATTTCAAATCAAGACCTTCATGATTTATTGAACTTTGAGATAGTTTTCATACCTTTAAATTCGAGTTGTATTCTTTGGATGAGGCATATAAATTTTACATAATATGGCCTTATGAAGATCCATATTTTATATGCCTACTCTATCTGATAGATCAATGTTTAAAAACTTACACGGATAATACAATTTGACGAAATTTGCAAGTTCCTTGTTTTACAAATCTGCAACGGAAGTTAATGGACATATGGAATATTGACATACCAATTGATGAACTTACTCTATGACAAAATCTTAGAAAATTCTTCTGTGAAGGATATCATAATTTGAATGTTCGTTCAAGAGTTCTGTCTAATTATAATTTTAAATTGTAAACCATTTTGTTTTAAGTAAATGAATCAATACATTTAAAAGTAAACCATTCTATCAAACAATAACCGGCAGTGAATCAAGTTTTTCCTCCAATCGAAACGTATATTTCCATAAGAAAGTTATATATTTATAATGAGAACCATAGACATACAGACAGATAAACAGAGCGATATGCTTTATCGGATGATAAAATTGATAATGAAAGTGCACATTCACGTCAAGCGTAACATCATTTGTATCGTTAGAGACGCAACTTCTACATTTGAAACAAAATAACAATATGCAGGAAACATTCATATACTATTGTTTGTTTTACATCTTTTAATGACATGCCCATTACAGAAAAACAATACTGCGACGAAGGCTTTATTTTCAACCAGTCACTGGATCTGTGCTACAAAGTGTTTTTAATTTCCACAAGTTTCAACAACGCCATGATTACATGTGAAGAGGAAAGTGCGAAGTTGATGACAATCAAGAATGAGGCTGAATTCAGATTCATCCAAGAAGGTATTCCATTAAATAACCTCACAACTTCTATTTATAATCACATACTTTATATATTATAAAATATCCAAGAAGGTATTCCATTAAATGACCTCACCACTTATATTTATAATCACATAATTATATCATATAATTTACAAACCTGCCCAGGCTTCGTAGCTCCACTGGAGAGGCACTCCACTGTCGTCGTATGGTGTAGACACAACAAGATAAGTAGTAGTTTACCCGTTCAAAGCCAAAGTTCGATTGGCTTAGTGCTTGGCGCCATTGGTTATCTCTGATGGTGGGAGAGATCATCAGGTCTGACTGGACAGCTACCCCCTCCCTTACGCTGATCTGCTCCCAATCAGTAAGGTGCTGCCCGCCATGGTCTGCCTGCTTCATTGGGTGCGTGTAACTTAGAGAACCATCTCCACAAGTGGGCCAGGTTAAGACATCACAAACCAGGGTAAACAACTGCAGCGATGGGTTGAACACTATCTTGAGCTATATTCAACGCAACACAACGTCACTGACACTGCTCTGGATGCCATTCCAGACCAACCTGACATGGAAGAGCTAGACATGGAAGAGCTAAACACACAGCCAACCCTGAAAGAGCTCAGAAAAGCCACAGAAGGCCTTGCCTGTGGGAAGGTTCCTGGAAGCGACGTCATTCCGCCTTAAGTCCTCCAGAGTGGGAAACCAGCGCTGCTGCAGCCACTACACATACTTTTCTGCCTCTGCTGGGACCAGGGATACATTCCACAGAACATGCGTGACGCCAACATCGTCACTTTGTACAAAAACAAGGGAGACTGTAGAGGCTGCAACAACTATCGAGGCATCTCCCTTCTTAGGGTTGTCAGAAACGTTGTTGCCTGTTTTCCCTTCGCGAGCTTGCAGATCCTACCTTCCCGTGTCTACCCAGAGTCCCAGTGTGGATTTTGAGCCGGATGGTCAACTGTAGACATATCGTCTCACTACGTCAGCTGCAAGAGAAGTGTCATGAGCAGCGGATGCCCGTCTACATTGCCTTCATAGACCTGACGAAGGCATTTGACCTGGTCATCCGGAGTGGATTCTTCAGATTCCTACGGACGATTGGCTGCCTCCCACGTTTATTTTCTGTCCTCATGTTGTTCCACGATAACATGCAAAGCACAGTGTGCTTCAATGGCTCAACGTCAGAGGCTTTCCAAGTAATCAGCGGAGTCCAACAAGGCTGTGTGATTGCGCCGACGCTTTTCGCCATATGCTTCTCCATGCTTCTACAGTACGCTTTCAAGGGCTGTAGCGATGGAGTGTACATCCATACCAGAGCTGACAAAAAGCTGTTCAATATTGCCCGTCTCCGTGCGAAGACTAAAATCACAAAGGTACTTATCTGTGAATTGCATTTCGCCGATGATGCAGCCTTGACATCTCACATGGAAGATGGACTGCAGCAGCTGGTATGCCGCCTCTCCAACTCTTGCTAGGAATTTGGACTGACCATTAGCTTAAAGAAATCAAATATCATGGCGCAAGATGCAGACGCCCCTTCCACTGTCACCATCGATGGATACAACTTGGTAGCTGTCGAGAACTTAACATATCTTGGATCTAACGTCTCCAGCTCACTCTCAATTGATTATGATGTGTATGGTAGGATTGATAGGATTGATAAGGCAGCCACAGTGATGGCCGTGCTTAATCAGAGGGTATGGAACAACCCCAACCTCAGCGAGAAGATCAAACTGCATGTCTACCAAGCCTGCGTGCTCAGCTCACTCCTGTACAGCAGCGAAACATGGATGACCTATGCAAGTCACGAGAAAGCTCAACAGTTTCCACCTGAGATGTCTGCAGCGCTTTATGCACATCAAGTGGCAAGGCAAAGTACCCAACACAGATATTCTAGAACGCGCCAACATCAACAGCATGTTTGCCATTCTCAACTAGAGGCGCTGTCGCTGGCTTGGCCATGTCAAGAGAATGGACTCAGGCCACATTCCTAAGGACCTTTAATATGGGGAACTAGCAGAAGGTACACGACCGTCTAGACTTCCACGCCTGCGCTACAAAGATGTTTGTAAGAGGGGCATGAGGACGGCCAACATCGATGTCAACTACTGAAAGAACTTTGTTAATACCTGCCCACCTGACGTCAATGAGTTAGCAAAGCTGAGGACGACACAAATAGAAAGCATGCTCAAAAGAGAGCCAGAAAGAAGGAACATCGCCATCACGTAGACGGACGGATGCGACGAAGATTTATAATCACTTAATATCCAAGAAGGTATTCTATTCAATGATCTCCTAATATATTTATAATCACAAAATAGGTAATAATACAATATCTAGGACGGTATTCTATTTAAATGTACTCACAACGTATATTTATAATCACATAATTAGTACATAATACAATATCCAATTTCTTAATCAGATCGTTGTTGTTCGCATGCACTTAAGCAGACCCTGCCATTCACATCAGTTACAAAGTTATAGTTCATCTGAAACCAAACAATTTTTTTCTTCATTTTCTTTCTTAATATTTCATAAATTTCATATGATCAAAATTATTCCGACGTATTTTCACGAGGAATACTTTCAATTTTGTATGGCTTGGAAAACATTTATAGTCTTTAAATTATACAGCCAGATTATTCCCAGGAACTAAAGCCGCCTGAGACATTTTCCAAAATTCTTATCAGGAATGCTTAGTGAAAATGTGAAACTTGTTTTGTGAAAATGAGACTTTTTTGCAACAATGTAAATATTTACGAAATTTAAAGTTCGCAAGTATATAGTCACGCAAAGGTCTGACATATATTTGGAATTTAGCACTAAATCTTAGATGCCTAATTCTTTTACATCGATTGTCTTCACCTGCAGTATAAAGCTAAAGTTTACATAAACGAATTGAAAAGAAAATACATGTCTCAACCGCCTGCAGATAGACATGTAATTTATAGTTTTTTCTCTCTCTACACACACACACACACACACGCACATATATATATATATATATATATATATATATATATATATATATGTATATATATGTATATATATATATATATATACATATATATATATATATATATATATATATATATATATATATATATATATATATATATATATATATGTATATATATGTATATATATGTATATATATATATATATATATATATATATATATATATATATATATATATATATATATATATATATATATATATATATATATATATATATATATATTTGTATGTTTATATATTCTGGTATTTACACATTAGGATCAACTATAGTGTATCGTAAATAAACAAATAAATAAATAAATAAATATCAGCTCAAATCATATCAGATTAATTTCACATACACATATTCTCACATATACAACATATTTGATCGTAACATTTAATATATCAATTATTTCTATTCACGCAGTTATGAAGGAAGAATTGGCAACTAAAATTTATCTTGGACTTCGAGCCGGTGCTGCGAACGGAAAATGGTTGGTGTGGGACGGCAAAGACGCATCATATTTGAAATGGGGTGTTTATCAGCCAGACAATTGTGATGGTATCGAGAGTTGTGTGGAAATGGATGATAAGGCATTTAATGATATTCCATGCTCTTCGGCGAAATATTTTATTTGCCAGAGATTTATTTAGTACTTCCAGATCACTCATGTTCAAATCATATTATTGCTACGATTCCATTCCCTTAAAATTCACTTAGCAAATTGTTTAAATGTCCATGTTATGAGGAAATTAAAGTATTGTTAATTATAACCAAAATAATATTGTCAGGAATGAATCACATGTATTGTAGAGTAATGTGCTTGCACTTTTCCTTATTACATTTGTGCGTTCTTATTTTATTAACCAAATGTTTGGATTTAGGTTACACGCACACATTCATAATTTCATTACTCATTAAAGTCATTCATTATTAAATATTGTATTTACATCATCGTCAAAAGTGTTATGTTTTGAATCCAGAAATCCCACCCAGTTAACTTGTTAGAGAAAGAAATCCATAACGTAACAATTCACCATCCTCTATTTTCATTCGGACAAAAAAGCTTTCTACTACAAAATCGTCAGGGGCCCCGAGTGGTCGAGTGGTCTAAAGCGCTCTCTGTTACGAATCGCTGCCATCTCAAATCTGTCTGCGTGGATTCGAGTCTCGAATTCGGCCAATGTGAGTATGTGAGAAAGCTTGCCGGTAGCTTCTCGTGGGTCCATGGTACTTTCCAAAGTTTTTCCGGGTTGCTCCTCCATCAATAATACTGGCCACCCTGTCCATTAAGTAAGAAATATCTAGAGCTGAAACATGGCGTTAATTAAACCCTACTGCTACAACAAAACCGTCATAAACGTATGTTTATCCAATACATATTGAACATGACTTCCTTTCAGTATCATCCTATTGATAAATTCAATTATTGATGCGAGGGTACAAAATTTACTTAATGCTATTGCGTAATGTCTACAGTTCTCCAACCGTCCTCATTTTGTTTAACAAGGCAAATTTCGATCGTGTTCCCAATGAAGCTAATATAATTATAGTTGCTTGTTACATCCTGTATCGTGCGCGGCTTGGCGTGACCGGTTCAATATAATTTTCAAGCACGTAATGAGAAACTTCATTATAACTATGCATTTGAAATGGCAATTGTTTCAGGCATATTAAAACGTGACAGAGAAAGCCGGTTTCATTATGATAAGTTGGCTTCATTTCGAACGTTAGGAATTTTCAAAGTCGCCAAGCATTTATCTTCATATAAATTGTATAAGCTTGGATGAATCTCTTTGTACAGTAAGTTTTAATGTTTCTTTTTGGAGAAAACAAACAGTCTGCCCTAAGCTTAAAATATGTTCATTGTCATTCGTTCCATTGGATATTATGCATCTTTTATTGCAGTGTTTTATATCTGGTTTGCAAAATTTTATATGGTTAATACATTTGGGCATTTATAAGGTAAAGATCCTACATATAACATGTGGTTGTCTCCCTTTGTCTTCCTTCGAAAGTAGATACCACGAATGTTAGCATGAACATATTACATTGCGTACGATACATTTATTAATATTACACTGCATACGATTTGAGAACTATAAATATTTATATTTCTGCTGGATGCAAAGAATATATGCAGTTCTTGTACGTAAAAACTCTGTGTTGAGTTTTACTATTATACATCTATTTACCAAGTTTACTTACAACTCGACAAATAATCAGATGTTGTATTTACACGTTAGTTTACTCAAGAATAAGACTTGACAGCACTTCAAAATTGCAAATATCGCAAGAACGCCAATAGCCGTCCATGACCCTGTCCCGTTGCTATATATTATGGACAACAACAAGGCAGACAACATCAATGCATGTTTATAAATAAATAAAGTCCTAAGAATATATAGGGCTAATTAGTAAAATGTCACTAGTTAGATCGGTGCAAAAATCCTATAATCAAATTTTTAATCCAAATTTAATAAAATTATTACAATAGAATAATTATTGTGGAAAATTCAAAAGCACAAAAAGCACCTTTAATTTTTCGATAAAGGGCGTCTTATCGATGATGATCCTGAAAGGGACCGTACCAATACAGCACCAATAATAAGATAAAGAGCCTGAAAAGAGGATATAAAATAACATCATTAATATGCGTTGACCTCGGTCATTATCAAAACTTTTCTTAGTAGTATCAATATAAGTATACAAGCGTGACTAAAGTGTCATTAGAAATAAAATCTTTGTGGCCAATCAGCTGCTCAAACATAAGCCTGATCATTGTGAAGTATCACAAATGAGATTTGGATTCAAGCGAGAGAATCAAATAAAATATAATTCCGTCTTGATCATATTCACACATATTTCAAATTAATGTTTGTGACAGGATAAGCCGGGTTGGGACTAGATTAGTGAAGACACCGAAAGCAACTGCGTTAATAAAGTATTTATTTATAAACGCAATTTAAATATAATCAATTCTGACACCATTATAAACAAAAGATAAGGAAAATTAAAATGTTCCTAACATGAAACTATCAATATGAAGTAACTCTATGACAAAAACCCCAAAGGATGATTTCAGCGAAAAGTATTTGAAATTTGACGTGAATAACGTCTGATCACATACATGTACACGTATGAATTTACAAATATATATATAGCTCGTATAACGAGACATATGTAAATGCCTGTAATTTTGGTTATATAGTTCTATAACGAGTTATGAAAACAAAGGCAGGTATGCTATGATTTTATCCGTTGATGTAACGAAACTGCAATATGAATTTATGAAGTTATCGTTCATGTAACGAGACATGTAATATGCAATTATGAATTTATGAAGTTTTCGTTCATGTAATGAGACTGAGATGTAAAAATGAAATCATGAATTTATAAAGTGATCGTTCATGTAACGAGACTGAGATGTACATATGAAATTATGAATTTATGAAGTTATCGTTCAAATAACGAAACTGCAATGAAAAAGTGAAATTATGAGTTTATCATTCAGATAACAAAACTGATACTTAGCTCAGATGGTTATAGCAAATAATATGGAACACGTATAGTACAATTATCGTGGCGTCCATTTGACGTCGAAGATGTATATCCGGTTCCACCCACTCTAGTCAATGGTAGTGGAGTCGCCACGCATGGTCCAAACCCCCATATGTTTGAAGGATCCATCGAGAGCCCTTATTCAACACAGAGACGATGTTTGCGAAGCCTTGGTCCCTCGCGAACCATCGCCACCAAAACACAGCGTATATGTCAGAAAAACCCCACAGTTCTGTGACCTCACATCACACAATTATATATAATACCTATATATAACACAGCATACACAAAGGCTTCATACGCAAAGGCAGCATATATAAGTTACCATATACGGCACCACACACGGGCAGCATAGACAAGCCCCACGGTTACTCACGGACCCCAAGGTCACCACAATATGGCACCGCACACGGAAACCACCAGACCCCAAGGTCAGCTAAAATTAAAACAGCCAAACCGTGTACAATGGCGCTGCATAACCTTGGAATTGACTCTGCAGAATTTAGAATAAATACTAAAACATCTGATATGTGAATAAATGACGTCATATAAAACAAATAGCCATAAGAATATAATCTTAAATCTACTTTACCTATTTAGCAAAAGGTTTTCTCCTTTCAAGATGGAAGCTTTACTGAAAAGACTGGATCGTAATGTGATGTTTAATTAGAATCTCTCTCTCTCTCTCTCTCTCTCTCTCTCTCTCTCTCTCTATATATATATATATATATATATATATATATATATATATATATATATATATATATATATATATATATATATATATATATGTAACGTCCCGAGCTTTATTTAATCACAATGTCAGTTTTGGCCAGATGTCAACATGGGCTTTTAATCACGAGACAGAAAGCTATTTAAGTTTAAATGATTTAATAAACGCTAGTAAGGATAAATATTAACTGTGCAATATGCACAAACGGATCAACAATAAGATAGTAATGTTTCAGTCAAAACACTGAAATAGTTCTAAAATGAGTTGATATTTGAAATTCCTTCATCACATAAATATGTGGCTCATTGTAATGTTAAGAAAGTACATTAACAAACTGTCACTGAAAACAGTTAAACTTAATGTATTTCTCTGTGGTATAATACAACTCCAAACAAATGGGATAATAAATAACACATATTAAAGACGATACCACTCGAATGTGTTTCCCAGTGAATTTAGTATTGCTATAGTCCAGAATGCACTAGTATTTGGGAATTTATATTTAGAACTGTTTTTTCTTCTTTATAGCCAACTATATAACACATTAATGTAATATAGAAGTAATGAATACTCCGTGTAGGAATATTATAATTAATGTTCCCTTCTATACATGTTTAGTTATTTACCGTAGCAACGGTACCGATATTTTCATATATTTATATGATTGAATCTCCACATATAATTCCTAGGGGAGCATCAGTCTTTAATACTGAATAATATATTGCAGTTTTATTTCATTTCATTTGGAAGATTATATCATCCGTAATGATTTATATTGTTACAATGCGATCTATATAGTAAACGTACATTGGTTGTATAAGCTCTCCGTTCTCTTCTTGTATACAGTCTCTGCCGGTTAGAATGCGTCTGCAAAACACTGCACACGACTGGTATTTATACCCTTGAGACCCATTGGTCTTACGCGGAGACTGATGGGAAGAATATAGGTCGTAAGTGCGTGAGGGAAACACACGAGTGGTTCGAATGATACTTAACAACACGTTAGAAACGTTCAAAAGTATGATGGCGGGTGAATTGTGAATCGCACTTACACAAATAGTTTGGTAGTGGAATTTCTCAGTATTTGGACACTTGATTTGAAGATATTCAAGTCAGAATTAAACTCTTCATCTTAGAAAATGAATATACTACGCAAAATAGTGTTAGACGATTTAAAAGGGAACAAACCACAACGACCAAAAAGACCAATTTGGACCAACATTGACAACGGAATACAAACCCGTACGAAGTAAGTGCCAATCACAATCACCCAAATTATTAATATATTAATACTCTAAAATATCACGAACGTGATATTAAAACATTCATATACATAATTATTGTGCCTAGCATTGATGCAACCCTACAAGTCCTTTATGTCTTCATGTATGTACTGAAATATATCTTACTTTGTTGACCTTTGGTATAGACA
The DNA here is from genome assembly GCA_030141615.1 of Unio pictorum. Taxonomy (NCBI): domain Eukaryota; kingdom Metazoa; phylum Mollusca; class Bivalvia; order Unionida; family Unionidae; genus Unio; species Unio pictorum. Next base: position 270,159 of record JARLTB010000316.1, read on the forward strand.
TGAACCACTAAAAGTTAATATTTAATGCTGAGAAGTGTGAAAATTATGTTTAAAGGAGCCACAAATCACATATTTTATAACACCATAATTTATCACAATATATATATATATATATATATATATATATATATATATATATATATATATATATATATATATATATATATATATATATATTAGATGTAACCGGTATGCGCAGCTAGGTAATTTTAAACTGCAAGCAATTCGCACATGCAGCATGACCTGAGTTGAGCTCTCCTATTACCGAAATAACTAGAAGCCGATAATGAATGAGCTACCTTCGGGAACACTGTACGCGGCAGCGAAATCCGAGTACATGTACATTTTTGACCACATATACATATTGATAACAGTCGTACACAACTCCGTGACAATGCTAGCTTAAAGAGAACAATTATTATATTGACGTGTTTCAACAAATACTAATATTGTTTATTTATGCTTTAATATACTTACGGTTCTGACAGGCACATTTCTGTTAATGTCCCGTAATATTTTCATCTCTCACAAAAACAAATATAAACACGCCATCCGCCTGGATCTTCTTGCAATTATAGTACTACCGAACATCTTTGGACAGTTTTCAATGCGTGTCTCTGACCTTGCCAAACTTTTATTTGTGTCTCGATTCTGATTGAATAAAAAAAAGGTTTTGTTGCCCCTGACTTAAAAGCATGTTCGCTATAATGTATGGATACGCGAAAGCTTGCAATTTCTTAGGTTAACAAAATTTGAAATACGTGTGTTGATAACAAGTAAAGATTACCGATTATGTTTACATTAATGTCAGTTGCTCAAGGCAACAAAAAATTCAGCATTATTAATAACTGTACTAGACTAACATACATTTTAAATGGTTTAACACTTGGTAGTAACTAGTATTCCATTCTACTACATTCTTAGACCGTCTAACGGTCAAAGTGGGGACGAAAAATCTTTTTCTCTAGTGCTATGGACTTTCTCTTGAGTCTGTTGGACCCCTAATTACCAAATACAGATATCATCTATCATCGTTTTAAAACACTGGACGCCCGATATAAATATATATATATATATATATATATATATATATATATATATATATATATATATATATATATATATATATATATATTATATATATATATATATATATATATATATATATATATATATATATATATATATATTATATATATATATATATATATATATATATATATATATATATATATATATATATATATATATATATATTCTTCCTAAAACACAAAATATTGTGTAAATATTCATTAGACCTGATTTAGAGTTTCATTGCCTATTCAACCAAATAACATTCACTTCACTTACTTGCTGCAAAAATAATGCATTTAACTTCAGTTATATATGTTTATCCAACTTATTTATCCAACTGTACCGTTGTTTATTGACACCATATCTGGCTAGTGATCCTTAGAAATTGCCATACTTAAATTATAATGATGTGGAAATATTCTCTTTTTTAATTTCCCACAGTAAGATAATCAATACGTTACTCTCGTTTTTAGATGTAATTGTTCCAATCTCCTTGCCTTATCATTACCATAGGGAGAAAAAACATTATTCACAGCGTGAAGAGCAAAGGTTATTTATCTTTGCAATGAAAAGTCTTGATTACATATGGACTCTGGCTAAAACTGTTGATTTCTGGAAGAGTGTTCAACGACAGCTGTTAACTAGCATGCCAGGTTTCAAATCAGAGGATGCTGAACGGGCATTTATTTTTAGATTGTTCTGTCATGCCTCTAAAAGGAACTGCAGGTACACATCTTGTAAGAAGATGGTTGTATTTTGGTATGATGCTTGAGACAGCTGCGTCCTATTTGTTGATGTAGCCATCGGATGGTTGGAATAGTTGATAACAAAAGCCAAATGGATATATGTTATGATTTCAGTTTTAACTATATTCTGTCTCTCTGCGATCTAAGTACACATTATTTTAGACTTTATCGAGCATTACATTGAATATTTTGTTTGCATAGTAATTTGAAACATTAGCACAAGGTCATCAATAATCATTTTACAAGCCAAGTCATATCAAGGTAATATTATTTCAGGCCGATACTTGTTCATTCCTAACCGATCATAGTAGGTGTGTGGGATCCAAACATATTTGGCCAATCCAGTATATCGATTACTTTAACAAGAGAACGATGAAATGTTATTATTTTGAATGTTATGTTGCGATAAATATATATTTGTTTCTTCACTGGAACTGACGTGACGCCTATCAGGAAGATCATATTCTAGTGTGTATATGTTCAATCCTGGACTCATGAGCTGATATACATAGTTCAGTCAATAATTGAAGTAATACCAACACGCTATAAAATATTTAGATCAGCGGGAATAAGTATGATTGGCCACACAGAATTTTCAATCGAAATTGCAAAAGACAATAATATTTCATATCGCATGCCAAGAACAAGTTAGATTACGAAAATAGGAGCCATCTTTAAATGATTGCGTCTGACAGGAATATGAAATCAACGAACTTTGGTGGGTACGATAACAAATATTTTCGTGGATGACGAATATATGGCACCAGACACCAATTTTACCGTTAATTCGGAATGAATGCGCTCACATGTGGTTTGGGTCCCAATGCTCGCAATGCTGACTATGAATTGTGAAAAGGGACGAAAAGTTATTTTTGTAACGGGACTTTTGTATACGTATGTATGTATGTATGTATGTATGTATGTATGTATGTATGTATGTATGTATATATATATATATATATATATATATATATCTATATCTATCTATATATATATATATATATATATATATATATATATGTATATATATATAGTAATAATAATAAAATATACATATATAATAAAATAAACACAAGAACATACATATACACGAATAGGTATCTATACACTGTTAGCACTGAACTAGACCTCCATATGCTCCATTGCAAATACATTCTACATATTCAAATCTTTTTTGAGAGTTTACAATCGTTCGAAACACAGCCAAATAGTAATACGATAATGTAATATATCTGGAACTTGACATATCCATAAAATATCCTCCTGAAAAATAAATAGAACTATATAACTTTCAAAAAACGTGCTAAAATGTGCGTTGGTTACAATTACACAATATATTTGTACTTTGTATAATCGAGTTACTGTGAGTAATATATCATTGAGGGTAAGATATAATAAACAACACTAATCTCTTTTTTCACCAGACAGTTTATATAATAAACTTTTTTTAATTGTCGTGTTAGTGACAATATTTCCCTCTGATATTTCCTAAACACGTAATACCGGGTGAACAACGGACGATATGGAAAAAAGCTGTGCTAGCATATCTCTGATTATGTATATGTATACCTACAACATTTAAGTCATGAGATACTTAGTATGAATGTCACATGATGTGATCTCTATATTGTTTTGGTGACGCAGTATGAGTCACAACATGATTTGGCATATCCCTCAGCCATGAGTTGCATAATTCGCCCATAATGGACAAAAGGGGAAAGCAACACTTTACTGGTGTGTTTTGTGCTTCACAGGGTCGAGGGGACATTAAACATTTTTGGCACATTTCGAATACTTTCACACAGAACTGACTAAGAATGATGGCCTTAATGGATTTTAAAGGAAATGAATATGATCTCTACATATTGGTGTCCGTATTATGGATGGTACTCTTGCAGAAATTTCATTCTCAAGATATCCAAACTTGATATCGTGACATATTTGCGTAACATTCAACCAACTGTGTTTTTGCAATCATCTTCTTAAAACGTTTATCGATTCTGATAACTTACACTTAACACAATTTTATATTAGGCCAGATTACGGAATAGCAAATATGTGATATGTGTTTATCTTGCTATTAATACAATTTGTCATGTCCTATTAGCTCCTCAGAGCAGAGTTACATCCGCCATAACCTGATTATAAAACCAGACATTTGACGTGATGAATTAAATATTTACGTTTACCACTTTAAATCAAGACAGCGTATCATTTGATACTGTTGTGATGACACATGCTACAGACTTATCAATAATAGAATTAGTCCACCTTAGTTTACTCCATGATTTGCGAGAAAACGTCTTGTTGAAACCATGCGATACATTTTAAAGCAGCTCTTGAGCTTTGTTTGGTTTAATGATGGCGTGCCAGGATTGTTTTCTTCAATTGATGAGCTCCCAGGTTATCATATCCCTCATGGTCTGATTAAAGATGCGATTTATCTAGCGAATATCTTCCCTGGGAGTTCATATCAAACTGGGATAGTTCTACAAGCAGTTTTACCAGCTATTTTCTTTAAAGTAACTTACTTTGAAGTATTAGCCTCATAAACAGTATTCTGCAGTAAGTGTCAAATGTTCCCTAGGTTTATAACACAAAGGTTGAAATGATAGTGGCAAAAATGATACGAATGTTTGCCCCACAAACATGTATTTTCGCAGATGTAAAACGCACTTCCCATTAATTAAAACGTTCATAGTACTTTTTAATGAAAGACTTCGCTGGCAACTTATCCTATGCCAGACAAATAGGTTATACATTTACATTGAGATATTTCTTTAATATTGAACTCGTACTCGTTACATCCCAGTTTTAATCGTGCAGAGAGGATTGCACCCGTTGCTTGATATTCCTTGGTTCATGTTTCTAATCTATGTCTGATTGCTTCACCCTGAAAGTATGGAATTTGTTTTATTGCACATGAAAGTTAATTGCGAATGACAAAGATTGACGGTGGTTTGAGTGATTGACGGTGAACCACGCAATCAATGACACACACCGCATTGACAGTACTGGTAATGATTGCTCAAATACAGTGACTTTGTAACAATTAATTCTTTGTGTTTGCAATTATATGAACCGAAATTTTGCTTGCAATGCATGATTTTAGTTGATCATGCAGTAATTACACTCTGTGCTGAATTCATCAAATAATGAGTACGGCAGGGAAGTTATATATTTCAGATGAAATATAAAATGTGTGTCGAATCAAACAACTTCAGGCATAGTAACGCTTGTTTGAAATGAATCAAGATCTGTCATCAACCTGCTACATAGTAGATACTTATAATGTTTGCAATTTATTTTCGAATGGTGAAATGTTATGCTATATTTTCACTCACTATTCGTCCACCCCTTCACTTCCCCAAATGTTTGCAATATAGTATGCCTCCAGCGTGATAATTAGATTACATCTGGAAGTATCGTGAGATAAACATCGTACATTTATATTGTTATAACTAAACAATATGGAGTTATCTCATTAAATGTTTCATTCTTTCATTTTGTTTGCATTTACTCTTTATACATTTTATGTCCTATTTTTTTATATTTTCTTAAAGCATGTTTGCATTTTGTTTCCTTTAAAAGCAAGTGTCAGTTAGGTGCAGAAATGTGAACTAAATCAATATTAGTACACGAGGAGAAAGTTACTAAAAGATCTAACACGAAAATACTAAACCTTTTGAGATAAGAATATTATACTTTCACAAAGAATTTTTTAAAGTACTGTAACTCTCATGTGATACACCTGATATGTATATCTAGGTAAGGTTGACTAAGCCTTTATTTGAAATGCTGGTTACACTCACACTTATGTTTGGATACAATAGAATGTGCAATGTTGACCCTTCGACGCGATTGTTGCTTCTGATTACCATTTGTTATGCGGATCATGCGGCATCAATACATAGTAAACATTACCCTTCACACATATTCATTCATTCACATCAACTTCCCGAGCAGAAGTCACCTTGCGTATTTAATATAATAATCTATACTTGGTTAGTTTCATGAAACGTGCAACAGTTTGTAGTGACCGGCAGGGTTTACCCCACGCTATTGACTTGGTTTGCTTTATGAAATTGACGAGAATCTTTGTAACAAACAAGATTTACTCCATCAACAAATTTGGTTTGTTCGTGCAATCGATGAGACTTTTAAGGACTAGTATGATATCCTCAACTCACATGACTTGGTTTGCTTCCTGGAATTAACAAGGGATGCGGATATTTGATTAAATTACGTAATGTTTCTGCCGCTTTTGCGAATGTAGAAATGTCAATAAGTTCTATAAAATAATCAAGGTCTTGAAACGATATTCAAGTAAACATCGATTACGTTGTAGAATAAGGACAAAAGTTTGGCAAGGCATTGAGCAAGAATGTCAGGTACACGATATAAAGTAATAATAAATAACACCTACTCTCCTATTTCTCAAACTTTAATTTGATATTATAGTTCTTAAATTACATAGAAATATATTTCTTAAGAATCACACAAATTTCACATAAAGCAATTTATTACTTCTTTGCACGTGAGAAGGCACCTGCAATGGCATTATAGATTTGTATGATGTGGGTAATATTAATATTGTATTATTCAGCATTCTCAGCTCTTACTTTCCACAATGTTAATGATAACTGAATGCAATAAAACTAGAAGGTGATTATGGAATATGCACTAATATTAAAAGTAGGCATAATTATCATGATCGTTGAATAATTTCTCAAGATGTTTGTATCTTTGTTAAAGAAAAATATAAGTTTGAACGATATACGCGATTTGTATTTTCTTGTATCAAAATCTCCATTAACCAATACATCAATATAGATTTAAATAACTACATGCAATTAGGAGATCAAAAATTCTTTTAGCGATGATGATTATTTTACCAAAAGGTTCCATACGCTTGTCATTCCTATAAAAGCTGGGTTTCTTACGCAAGGAATTTGTTCGAAATTTGGCAATAACGGACAGATTTTAACAAAATTTCCCATATTATCAGTTACAATATATTGATAGACACATGGAATTCTTTGATACCTTTGACATTGTTTTAAGTTTAAGCTTGACATTGTCCCAAAACATATCCTACAACTTGACATCACGGAGGAAAACTAACATTTTGACCTAAACTAGCTGTTTGATTCGCACGGACGAACGAACATGTCGATTTTAATGGATTTTTCACAGCCAGATTCGTCTCAAAGAGGTCAATCTGCCGATGTATGGCATGTATGGCACGTCATCATAAAGTTAAGGGTCTGTGAGAATACCTAAATAAATCTCTTGTCGCGCACTTCCGACATGGATATTAACATATTCATTTTCTTCATCGCACCGACGAGCAAACACGGTGAATTAAACATACATAACATCGTTAGACGTGGCCTGGTGAGACCTATCTGACAGTATGTCGCACTTCAATGTGGATGCAACAGTTTGTGAGAACAATCCACACAGGCCTCACATCTAACTTGGCATATATGATTGTCACTGCAAGTATCATTTGAAGAAACAAACATCGAAAAATCCGGCGAAAATAGAAAATACACAAGAAAAATTAAAACCAATCAATAGGAAACGCTAAATGTGAGATCGCAAGGTCTACAGTAGGGTCGAACAATGCAATGTAAATAATTATTTTCGATGAGATCGACCAATATAACACCATGTAGAAATCCAATTTTACAAGCAGAAGGCATGAACTTTGGCTGTAATTGACGAAGTGACATGATCTAAATTAACAGACCCTAGATGGGACGAATAGGGGAAGAATATCATAAAACTCCGCTCTGTAAATTAATAAAATATTCTGCTTCGGCACTTAAGAGAGCAGTAAACAGGAGAGAAACAATGAATAAAAGTTTTCTACACGAAACTCATCTCCATCACAATTCTTTATATACCTCTCGAACCTAAAGAAGGGATGACAAAGAGATATATTTTTCGTTCTTGCTAGCTGTTTTAGAAGATTTGAAAAAGCATAGTGCGTATATCTTTGTTAGCGTAAAATGTATATCTTATTGAATAAACAAACCACAAGAATTAAATATAAAGTAGTTCAATGTGTCCGTTAGATCCAGTATGTGAAATAAATTCTCAATATCTTCAAATAGGCAGCACCTTTAATTGTTTTTGTAAACTTTACACTATCCCAGTACGTGTCATAAAGCAAACCGAGTTCCGCGGGTTGGGAAAATTACAATACAACTCTTTCGTATTTCATGAAGCACATACATTTGTGTGGGTAAATCCTACCCGGCTGAACAACACAAGGCCATCACATGCCCATAAACGTAACATATATTGTAACAGCGTAAAAAGAATGGGTGAAAAAAGCTAGAATCCGTTATAATCAAACCGTTCTAATTACAGTTTTCTCGTGTGTCCAGCAGTGGCGTTCAATATAAATTGAAACTTATGTCGATTGCAGCGTATGTAGTAAGATCGTTACTTATTAGAATCTTAACATTTAGGTTATTGTTCTGCATTATCGACTTAAGTTATTAATCAGTCGTGTAATACAGTGTATCGATACAGGTCTTAAACCCAGTTAGGTTATGGTTTTGCATACATAAGTAGAGATATGTTTGAGCATTTGTTTCTCCATATCCTCTATTGTTTTCCCGGTATAATATGTTTAAGAAATGTCAGAGGGAAACACTGTCACGAAAACAAAATCCAGTCAATGGGCTGGTATTTATTATAAAACCTGTTATTGCAACACTCATATGTTATGGGATATTTAAAACAAAGCAAATATGCCCTGCATGAATACAGCATGTATAATACAAACAGTATTAATGACATACATTAACAAGAATGACTGACTAACTTATAATCTCTCTCACTCTGTCTGCAGCCTGTCTGGAAGCCTCAACGATTTTCATAAAATCATAGGTTTTAAACGGTGGATGTCTCTCCCAAGCTGAACATCTTGCATATAGCTAGTTAGAGTAATGAAGCATTCAAATATCAACTGTAATGAACGTGAGTAGAAATACGTCAATATTATTTACTTATTTAGTAAGTTATTTTTTTGTTTGGGGTGTGATCAATGCTAACCAAAAAACGAGGGTTGTAGTGTTTTTGAAATAAATATGCTTCTTTGACGTTATAAATATAACTTTTCAACACTGGATTCGAATTTCCCAAAAATAAAAACATTTTAGTTTATCTCTTCCATCATAATGTACAGCGCTTTTTCTGAGTTATAAGATATATACGTTTATGTTGTTGTATGTCTTTCGAAATATTTTGCTTGTTCATGAAAGTATCCTACGCACAATTAAAATATTGCATGCGATATAAATGTGCTATGTAGTGAAAACAAAAATAATAATTTTGATTTTGTGATGAAACTTATCCATAATTGTTCTTCTTTGAGATCGTTGTGCTTCATAGGTCCCTGTTATCTTCTGGAAGAATCATACATATTTCTAGCCATCCCTTGTGGCATCCCTTTGGCCATCCCATGTGTTATCCCTTGTATCATACCTGGCAATACTCCGCAATACTCCGCAAACCATAATTTGCGCTAAGCCTGCCAACAAAGGAGCAAGAAAGGGTAAAACTCCTCTGCGTTACACCAACAAATCTTTCATTTTGCGGATGAATATTTTCTTTTGGACCATTTGACGATGCACGTATCGATGTTTGACTAAACATTCGTTCTGATATGGAAACAAAGGTATCGTGCCTTTCAAGACATTCAAACAACATTCACACATGGTATCGATGACATCTTTGGAGGCAGTTTTAATGATTTGCTTCGCATGGCCGGATACACTTTGGACATGACGAACTACATATCTAAATGTTTGACAAAACGAGGAGGTAGTCCTTTCTTTTTCTATCCTTTGTGGGGTGAATAAGTATGGTTTCTGCGGGGTGACATATTTGCTTGTTCAATCCACAAATACACTGACCTCAATGATTTGGTACAAACGCGCCGCTTTTATCGTCTAATTGGAACTAGCGCTTCGTCAAAAGGTGACGATCTTATCTCGAAAAGAATTGCTAAATACACCAGTTCGGTTCTGAAATGATTTGCCTAGTTTGTTTAAATGCCACTGCCGCTTATGAGGAAGAGGAGGAGGAGGAGGGTGTAATCAGTGGTGTAGACGTTTTGGGAGACGCAGGATTCCAGTGTTTCATCAAAGTATTGAAAACGGCTGCCAAATTGGATTTGATTGGTATCACCAACAACGGAGAAGTGGAAGAACCTGATACTACTAAAAACGTGGTCACTGGTTGTGCAGGTCGTGGTTTACGAATGTAATGTTGCGTCCAGGCCAAGGTGCCTCTTTTGTGGGTGCTTTGGTCTTGACACCATTGTTATATTTCTTTTGAGCTCGTTTGACCTTTTTGGGAGAGATTTTGTTTCTTCGGGTGGCCCTTGAGAGTATTGGGATCCCGTTTTAAGAGAGAATGAATGATGACACCTCCAAGGGAACTGCTAATTGCCGATTTCAAGTTGATTTGTATTTTGGTTTGAGTGTCAATGCGAGGTTCGGCCAGTTGTGTCAAGGTTACTTTATTTCTGATGTGGAATGTGAATGATGACTTGCAGTAATTGACGTGCTGTCATCGTAAACCATCGTAAGACTTCTTTGAGACTAGCTTCTAAGACGAGGGCACGTATTTGTGGATTTTGTTTTCGCGATCAATCAATTTGATTTGAAGATGAGACTGAAGAGACGTCATGTTGACGATGTATGAGAAAGGGTCAATGTGACCAATGTTTTAATAGGTTTTTTAGTTGTTTTTTAGTTGTTGTTGTTATGTCGACGACGAGGATGTGTACAAGACAGGTCCTCCGTCTTGGAACCAGTTGTGACACAAATGGGTGCGAAATCGCAAATAATCGGTGGTGTTGGATCTCAAATCCGCGAGTAAATATGCTTGTGGGGTTTGAGTGGCACCATCGTACGCATGAGTTAGCCAAGGTGTTCCTAAATGTTTGGCTAAGACATGCACTTGCGATTTATCTCATGGGCTTTAAAACAAGACCACGTAATGATCATTGAGACTAATGATACGTTGGTCTTTACTTTGTTCAAACAAAGTTTGTGCAATGCAAATGACACTGGCATTGTGATGCGCGTAAACCAGTTCAATTTCTTCTTCGTCTTCTCCTAACAAGTCGTCGAAAATGACCAGATGAGTTTGATTAGGGTCAGACTCATTCCTGTCGTCTTCGCTAGGAATGCCTTCCACAAACACAATGGAATAACCTTGACGTTCTTACAATATGCTGTATGCCGATTGCCGCTCTTTGTAACACCACACGATGCACTAAGGTGAACGATCGATCAAATGGTATTTATTTTCGATCAAACGTTTGACAAATTCGATTTTGCCTGAACCGCTCGGTCCAGCAATTAGCATGTTAAAAGGATGACGAAGATACAAGGCCTCCCAACTATCATGATCTAAGTGTACTAAAAACGATTTATGCCTGAACAAGATGTTTTCATGACACGTTTATTTTAACTCAGTTTAAACTGGAACAATACGAAAGACATATATATATACATATATATACATATACATATATATATATACATATATATATATATATATATATATATATATATATATATATATATATATATATATATATATATATATATATATTTATATATATATATATATATATATATATATATATATATATATATATAAGCCATATTGATAATTACATTATGGATAAGTACAGGCATAAAATACACGTTGTAATGATCAAAGTGGCATATAAATAAGTTCCTGTACAACATTTGTTGGTAATCATGGTGTACTAGAGGTAGTGTGTACTGTTCTTACAGTCTCTTCATTGGGTTCAGTCACACAGGTGTCCTCCCGAAAGAATTTCCATGACAGTCCTGTCCTGAAAGTCTTCAAAGGAGTGAATGTCCTCGGTAACAGATTATTCTTCTTCTTCTGGCACTGTCACTAACACAGGTCAAAAAGTGATTGTTTTTACTCGACGATGAATTTTACAATCACAACGCTTGAGTTTAATGGGATACTTCAAAGCCTCAAAACCCTAACTGTTACAGTCACGAACATCTATCCAGTGAGGGTGTAAATGATACGCTACACACGCATCGTCTTACACCTCTTACGTAACTAAATATTGACTATTTTGTTTTCCTATAGAGGTCGAGAGGTATCCAGATGAAAGCGTAAGGCTTTTAACAAAATGGACATTTAAAGCAGTCAGCATACTGCTTTTGTGTCTATTGTTCGTAACGTGCCCACAAGGAATATACGGGAAAACGAAATCCCAAAAGCTACCCCAATTAATGGGACTCAGATCTGTAATAAGTGTTGATAATCCTCTACAGATTAAATATTCTCATTGATATCCTTCCACGGAAGCTGATGTATCACAAGTTATAAAGGTTGTGGCATGGTAACCTATTTTATACTTCTTTTCGTCGAGGGCAATACGTGTACATTCTGCACATATTTATTTATAATCTTCCCCTCAAGCGAAAGTGACAAAGATAGTGTGTATTTTCGAACCACTGCCGTTCAGGGTAACGGTCACGAATAGTAATAAACTCTTCTGATGTAATCGGTCTAAATTGAAATCTTTGGAAGAAAACACACTTGATCCAGAGAAAACTGACGCATTGAATGACTTTTGTCACTTTCAACTTGTGAAATTAACGACACAAATGTTCTACATTTACTAATTGAGATTTTGCTCTAGATCCAAACTTCCTTGTAGATCTTATCTTGCAATTAGTTTGGTAATCCTTGAATAATTTTAGATGGGGTTTAAATACTTCTCTCGGTTTGACTCCTAGCCAAACTTGTTTCTTAAACGACATGGTATTCTCACTTTCATTAGCTACGATCGCCCTAAATGTAGGTAATGAAAATTATTCGAGCATGTTCCAGGTAAGCGGAATCGTTCTGTTCCCACTAGTAAATTGACACACCTGAAACACCTGACTTTATCCCTTTCGCTCAAGTCGAAAAATCCGTCTCTGGCTAATTCTTCAGGAGTTGGTCCCGGCAGATATTTTGGCCATTTCTCTTTGAAGGTTTGGACTCGACTTATAAAGTTACGTTATTCAGGCAAGCACGTAGGGAACAAATATTCGACTATTGTACGTTCAGTTCGTTGCGGGTTCTGTGAAATTCACATGAGTCCACGATAACGTTTAGCACCGCTCTCGCATTCCTCAGGTTTGACATGCACAGCATCACTTTCCATGATTAGTTTAGTGACAGTAGTCATAGTAAAGTTTACACGATGTTCTGCTTAATCGCTGAGGTCACAGCGTACAGCATCACTGCAATCGCAAGGAATTTTATTGCACTCCACTTGAGAATCCCCGAGCATGAATGATGTATGTTTAAATGGATTAGTCTTGTTTCGTTTGGTCCTTGTAGTTACGATGAACTATCAGTTTGGACGGTGTCCCTTTGTATATTCAGCACAATATCGACATCACCATACGGTAAAGTGAAGTGATTGGGAAGCCTTACTCTCTTTTTATACACGATTTCATTGACTCTTTCCAAAGGTCGGCTGACGATTTGTTGTGTGGGTAAACGGACGATCTTGTGAATCATGTCGTCACGATGTTCATCTGTCTAGGCTCCTAAACGGTCCCCTTCGATGTCAGGGTAAATATTGCCTCGGTTGATCGATGTAGATGCAAGTGTCCGTGTTAAAATACATGATGCGATCTCCTAACAGTTCTAAAACTTCGAACAATTTTAAGCGAGCATGGGCTGTCACGTAAGCCGCAATGATAACATTTCCAAATTTGTTGGCTTCTACAAAGTCTATTTCTTCTTTGTAATTGACTAAAATAAAGTCCTTACGAATAACGTCCACGTGTCTCACGTATTTGATTTTGTTGTGAATCATCTGGAAGTTGCGGGAGGTTCTGACAAATACTCCGTCATTGGTAAAGATATGATTTTTGCCATTTTACCCCACAAGCAATTTAGCATCACTTTGGCAAACGATCATCTTAATACGTTTCTCTCGATGTGGTCTAAAATGATGCATTTCTGCTACCAATATTTTTCTTTGAATTTATTTTGGTCTTCGGGAGTGTGGCACCAAGAATCATAGATACTAACTTCTTGTTTTAGTTTCAAAATGGCATCTTCGTAGTCTGCAAAAATACGTTTCTGTGTTTCGTCACCCTTGTAGTATTGCTGTGTCTTGGGAAAGTGGACAATTTTGTACGCTTTTAAGAGTTGGTATCCCAGGTCCAGAGCTTTAAACAATTCCATGCAAACCCGCGTTCCAGTCAAGGCGAGATCTTCCTGGGTGTGCTGACAAGGCAGGTCTTGGTTGTACGTTTCGGCACAAGTACGACACAAAGGAAACATCAGTTTTCCTTGGCAATGGTGAGATAAAACGGGATGGTACAAGTTCGTGGAAGGCAAGACTTTGCACTCGATCAATCCTTAGTACTGTTGAATGTTATCCAGGTCAATAAGTTCCGTCATACGTTGTTGGTGCCATAACGAAAAGTGACGATATTTACACACGTAAGGATACAGCGAACACACGTCCAAGTATTTGATTTATTATCCCTTCTCCCTGTATAGCAAACAGGTGGCATTCGTCCGTCCACAGTACAAACTATCCAGTGGGTTCAGTGGGTCCACTAACTTGCAATTTTCCGTTATGCGTTTAAACTCGGGATCGGTTTTCAAACGGTGATCGTGCTCGCGTTCCCTCATTTCCACCACTTTGTATCCTTGCTGTTTAAACTTCAATCGCCGCTGACAAGTAGCCTGGTACAAGTAGCAGCAGAGAGGGTGAACAGACCACCCTTTTCGAGCAAAAATAAGGCTTCCAGATCATGTTTTCGAGCAAAATATGGCCTATAGACTACGTTTTCGAACAAAATATCAGGTTTCCAACAAATCTCATTTAACCAAAAAAAAAGTCTCCATTTTTGTAAAAACGGAAATTTTACGATTTTGCTCGCAACGATGTGGTCATCCACCCTCTCTGCTGCTATGGGTTAACAAAAAATAATAAATGATTTTAACCGAATATTTGATCCAGTCCGATACGATATCGTGTCCGAGGATCATGCAAATTTATTGCTGCGAATCCGTGCGGAGTCGACTGAGCATGACTAAAGAAATTTCTAAATTGATTGAAGTCCATATCAGAACACCATGTCTGCCAAATATTTCGTAGCGTATGTGTATCAACGCCGTTGAATACAGAAAGAATATTGCAATTATCTCTGATGACTTTTGGAACCTGAGTGTAGCGTTGAGTGACATATATCACGTCAGTGTTTTTGTGACGCCCCCGGGAAAAGATCCTAGCAGGATTTTTTTGTTTATCCAACATTATATCGTCGTATACGACTAAATTGTTAATATCTCCATCAATATCATCAATACTCGGTGCTTCATCGATATCGGTTATAAAATCAATGGCGTTCTCACCGCTAATTTCTGATGCATTCTCGTTAAAATCTTTTAGCACTTCATAACATCGTTGATCATCTACGCTAGGAGCAATTAAATACAACTTATCCCACTTCATCCGTCTCATTATTAAATTGAGCAACAATTGCGTTTTACCGGATCCAGATGGCCCGATTATAATCATCCGGATAGAGTTTGGTAGCGCTGCATGATGCTTAATTGGTTCTCTTGTTTTAGTCGCTGAAAAATCAATTATATCCATATTTCTATACATAAATTATGGATCTATATTGTGTGAAGTGCAAAACGCGTACTGGCACAGATGATGTGACGACAGTTACAACTAAAAATAACCGATCAGCGCTTTCTGGTAAATGCATGCAATGTGGTACAAAGAAATTTAGATTTGTGTCTATGAAATCTGATTTAAAAAAAAACGAGGAGGTGATATCGCAGCCAAATTGGCAAAGCTCCCTGGAACCCCATGGGCAAAGTACCCCGGAGAAAAGCACCTCCCAGGATATAGCTACTGTGGACCGGGAACCAGACTTGATATCAGACTCAATAATCAAAATCAACCCAACCCCGGTGAAGAACCAATAAACGCCATTGATAAGGCCTGTCACCTTCATGATGTTGCTTATAAAAGCAGCAATCTGCAACACAGACATCTAGCAGATGTGAAATTAATTCATGCGTTAAATGCTATTCCTGATAAATCCTTCAAAGAAAAATTGGCTTCATTTTTGATAAAATCGGCTATGAAAAGTAAATTGATGTTAGGTGCCGGTAATTAATAATATGGAATCAATTTATTATTCCCCAAGAGGATACTGGAGGGGTAAATCAGCAGTCCATAAACTCGCTAGCGCTGCAAAAGTGAAAAAAACCACTGCGGCTAATTGGTTATCCAAACAGGCACTATGGCAAATTTATCTACCACCGCCTAAACAAATTCAATTCTCGCATTTTGATGTGACCGCTCCTAATGAAGTTCATCAGGCTGATATATTATTTCTGCCACATGATCGTGGTTACAAATACGCGCTAACCGTAGTTGATATTGCAAGTCGATACAAAGAAGCAGAACCGTTAAAAACAAAATCAGCCACTGAAGTTGCTTCTGCATTTGAAAGGATTTATCGACGAGGTCCTCTGCACTGGCCAAATCTATTGCAGGTTGATCCTGGCAAAGAATTTCAGGGTGCAGTGTTATCTACAATGAAACATCATAATGTCACCATACGACGAGGGCATACTGCGCTACATCGCGATCAGGCCATTGTAGAACGATTTAATCGGACGATTGCTGAGCGGTTATTTGGATATCAATACGCAAAAGAATTCATTCAAGAAAAGCGATCCCGTGAATGGGTTAAAAGATTACCATCTGTGATTACTGCACTGAATAACGAGATTACTAGAACAATCAACATGAAACCTAGGGACGCTATTAAAAAGAAGTCAATACCCGTACAACCACAAAAAGATTTCCCTAGAAACGCTAGCGTTTCCCAACCAATTCTTGGTAGTAATGTCATTGTGAGGTACTTATACGAACCAGGAGAGCTTGAAGGGGGTAGAAAAAGGGCTACTGATCCTATTTGGAGCGTCACTACGCATAAGATATCTAGTATAACACGATCTACGGGTAGACCAGCAATCTATAAACTGGATTCAACTGCTCCTCAGCGGGGTTTTACTCGACAACAATTACAAGTGATACCCGAGGATACTCAATTGCCACCGCATGGTCTTAACTAGCACCGTTGCGTCTATTGCACTCAAGACAAGTCAACATCACATTATTTCTGACATGACCGAGACTGTTATTTTTTCTGTCTATGGTGAATTGGCGAGGATCCTTATCCGAATACTGCCAACGCATTATACAATTGCAACTCGCGCAGTGATTATTCTGTTGTTGTTTCAGCGTAATTATTAATTTAGCATCAATATCAAATTCTCGTTTTTTTTTGTCCTGTTGTTTGTAACCGGAGAGTTTTTTATTAATGATGCTAACATCAATATCACTTATTGTTGTGTCATTATCATCGAAAACAATTCTTCGAAGTTGATTTATTCTTCGTACTCTGGATACTGCGAGATAGACTAAATTCGACCATTCGATGTGATTATCCACCATCCAAACAATTGTATCCGATATAGTCAATCCCTGTGAAGAGTGTATTGTTGCTGCGTATCCTAGCGTCCACGGGGATTTATTAGCACGCAATGCATTTTCGACGACGCTGATATCAACCAGCACAATATCATTTAATACGAGAATTTGTTTTTCACTCTGTCCTGGAATATCAACTTCAATGTTCTGTTTTCGTGTATCCGATGGCCTATAACAAAGGGGTACTGGAAGCGTTGCAAATTTTTCTTTATGCAATTCAAATAGCTTCATCTGAAGTGTTTCCCTGACTATTTTTCTACTTGCAATTATCAAATCATTTGGTCTCCATGTTTCCCAGAAATCATTCATTGGAGTTTCTGAAATCACTTCGCGCGCTATTTCGCATTGGATTCTATCCGGTTGTAATCTAATTAGCGCTTTGAATTCTCGTAATCGTTCATCATTTGATCTATAATCAGTGGTAATTTCTTCATAATAGTCTACAAAACCCCTTAGCCATTCATGTGGAGATACACCGACAAATGGTGGTGGTTGGCCGTGATCACCGCACATGACGACTTTTGTGTTTTTGTTTAACAACCACTCAAGAAATGTTTGTAATACATCTAATGACACTGTGCATATTTCATCCCAGATTATGATTTCAGGAATGAATTTATCACCCATACGCTCGGGAGTCCATTTGTCACCCTTCCATCGAAAGAAACTATGGTAAGTACAGGCATTTACCCCTCGCTGTATCATCTCTCTGGCGAGTCTGTGAGTTGGTGTTAACACAATCATGGTTGACCGACGAAATAATTCAATTGCACGAGTTGTCTTTCCTGACCCACCACAACCGTTTAAATAAACTGTCTTGTATCTACATACTGGATCAGATACCGGTGGTGCATTAGAAAATTCTGATTGAAATTCAATACGGTTACAACAAAGATATTTATCATCCATGGCAACGTCTGCGGATTCACAATACTCATGTAGCATCTCCTTTTTAAATCGCCAACGCCCCCAATTTTCTTCGGGATCTGTGAATTTAGCTACAGCTGATTTGTACTTATTGTGTATATACATCGAATCAGTGGCTACTCTAACCGCGGTATTAGGAAATCTATTTATCATCGAAAATAGATTAATAGAAGCATAGGCTAGCATTGAACTTCTCAAATGTGTGTACTGGGAATTATATCCATCACAGTAGGTAACAACCGTACCCATTTTCTCACCATTGGATAGAAAAGCATCCTTACGGGATACAAGTTTTCCCTGTTTCATTAAATCCGCTACAATAAAATCGTATTCAGCGATATCTATGATCAACCGCGAAGAATATTTTGCGTTGTCGTACCGTCCACCTTGAGTGAATTTACCGATTATTCTTCGTCCGAGATCTTTTGCTTGTTCTTTTTTAATTTCAAATAACTTCTTAGACCAATTTATGATTTCTTCTTCATTGAAATCAGGGAATTGTTTTCGTAGTTCGTTGATTATACGATCTAGATCGGGTTGTGGTAGCCAAACTTCTTTCTGAGCTCGATAGCATATAATAGCATCGGAAACAATCAACGATATTAGCATACCACAATCAATCATATATCTCAATAGCACTATTGGCATCCAGGCCTTTTCAGATAGGTGTCTACCGAGCCAAACATAACTACACGGATGTAACCCTGTAGCTAATTCGAATGATATCACACGAGCGAATCCGGTTAAATCAAAATCAGGCAATGGTCCATTAATCGCAACACGAGTCATTTCATGTGTTGGGTGTCCAAATCGTTTGAAGTACTCAGCGCATTCCCCATACCCGAGAAAACTTCCGGGATAACACGCGGATATATCAATTGAAATCATACCATCACGATGGTATTTCGTATTCCACAGTCCTCCATGGGAATATTCGACGCAACTCAATTTAACATCCTCGAGAAAATCACTTCGTGTTGGACGCCATGAGTTTTTTTCTCTTGCGAAGTGAGCTACCACTGATGGAATAGTAAAACTATCCGTGAGTAGTTTTTCATGGAAACTCTCCGGTGAAAAATCACTAGCGATTTTTCTCATTCTATTATCTAATTCTTCAACGCGATATAATTCACCATTTGGTTTTACAAATTGATCGAATCCTATTTCGGGATTTTCATCACTTCTAAGTAACCACACTGACACAGGATCATCCTTACACAACGCATGAATAGCATCAAATAATCTCTCTTCATAGAAAACATCCCCGACGAACTCCTTAGGGATATATTTCACGGTTCGTTCTCGTGGAAATATTGTTACCGCAGGTGTCCACGCGTGTTTGTTATGATCAATAATCTGTATTGGGGCTCCTCGCGATTGATATTTCGGTTCGTATAATACTTCTCCGGTTATTGTTGTTACTGATATTGGGAATTTTAATGATGCTTCTAATTTAGCTATATCAGAAATCTTTGCACCATGCTGTTTCACTGTCAGTTCCCACTCGGTTATTTTCCTACGTCGCAGATCAGTTAGTTTATTTCCTCGAGATGCATTTGTAAAGTGTTCTATAATTCGTTCTGCTACACAATTAAGCCCTGACGAATATTTCATAGGAGCTAGTTTTGCGATATCGGGTTTATCATTTAACGGATATATCCCATAAACCATTGCTGTTACGGGATAAGATCTTTCGTAGTATGGTTTGTCAATGCCGGTTAGAATCCCTGGTTTGGAATCTCTACTCACAATGACAGCTTTTTTATTCTTGAGGATTGGTTCAAATTTATCCTTAATAATCCATTTGCCATCGACTTCGATAATGAATTTGATTCGGAAAAAATACCGTTTTTCCCCAACACGTGAAATTATCACTGCTGCTTTTTCATCAGTCATGGTAGCATCAACAACACCATCAATTCGAAGTGTTGACCAACAATAGGATGCTCCATCACGCTTAAATTCATTGAAACAATCTCTGATTTTACTAATCATGGCTTTATCAAGAATTGTATTCTTGGGTGTATTAGAAACTATGTCGAGATTGAATTGAGCATCCTTCCAGGGTAATTTCTTGGACGCTTTTTTTGGTTTCTCGAGATTAAATTTGATACGTTTTTTGGGTCTATCGAGATTAAATTTAGGACTGATTTTCAATAATCTCTTAAACTCTTTCATGTTTCCGTCTCTTGGACGTTTGATACGTTTTTTGGGTCTATCGAGATTAAATCTAGGACTGATTTTCAATAATCTCTTAAACTCTTTCATGTTTCCGTCTCTTGGACGTTTGATACGTTTTTTGGGTCTATCGAGATTAAATCTAGGATTGATTTTCAATAATCTCTTAAACTCTTTCATGTTTCCGTCTCTTGGACGTTTGATACGTTTTTTGGGTCTATCGAGATTAAATTTAGGATTGATTTTCAATAATCTCTTAAACTCTTTATCAGCATTGAATTCAGCATTTTTCGAAGTCAATCTCTTGAACTCTTTCATGCTATACTAAAAACAAGTGTCTAAATGAAAGATTTATGTATAATGAATCCCTGCAAATGGATCAGTCATTGAATTAGACAAATAGTATAGTATAAGAATGACCCAAGAATTCAGACAGCACCCTGTGAGTACAAATTATGAAGCATCCAGTGATGGTGTTGTAAGAAACCGTAGACTGAAGAACCCAGTTGGGTGGGATAATGGTATGGGGTATTTGTTCTTTACTGTTGGAAAGAAGAAATATTACAATCATCGTTTCGTGTACGAGTGTTTCCATGGATTGATCAAAGATGGTTTTGTTATTGATCATATTGATTCTAATCCGAAGAACAATTCTTTATCAAATCTGCAGGCTGTTACACATAGTGAAAATACCAAACGAGGGGGGACTGGGAAATACTCGAAAAA
Organism: Unio pictorum; assembly: GCA_030141615.1. NCBI lineage: Eukaryota > Metazoa > Mollusca > Bivalvia > Unionida > Unionidae > Unio > Unio pictorum. Next base: position 291,429 of record JARLTB010000316.1, read on the forward strand.
AGCGAGACCTGTGAAATCTTTGAATACAATAACTAACGAAGAAAAAGTATTTAAATAAATATATGAAGCCGGCAAGTATTTCAATATTTGTAGACCCTCTGTACGATATGTTGCAGAGGGGGTTTGTCGATCGGCTATTTCAAAGGGGACGGGACAAAAAATTCGATTTAGTTACGTCTAATACGTCATATTTTTCATTTAGAAATATATCATTATTATAGAATAATGAATTCTGAAAACATGAATAGCATCATATCCGAGATTTTAAAATTGAAAGGTTGGGATATTGAACTATCAGATGGGTTAAATCCTGATCAAATCATGTCTGATTTTCAGGATATAGAATACGGAGTTAACAACAATAAATACATGCTGCCAAAGAAGTATGCGCTCATCAAAAGAATTCAGAATTCTATTAAGGACTCTCTCGCATTTTCCAGTGACGTAAGTGTGTTCGCTCCGTTGTATACCATCGTAGAACGAATACGAAAAGAATTGGGGTACGAATACGAATTGAAAAAGGAGGTTAATTCTAAAGTTAGAAACCTACGAGCGTTAATTCAAGAAAATGAACAATTTTGATTGACCAACCATTTATCATTATTTGATTGTGACCGTCCCTCATAGAGATTTTAATTTTTTTAAGCATTTTTTGATTGATAATAGCAGAAACAGTGAATAAAAAATTGATGGCTTTTTCGGATTGATCAAAAAAAAGAATGAAGGAAGTGACATTATTATTATTTTTATATACAATTTGGACACTTCCTTCATCATTGATAGGATGAAATAACACTTCCATGACCATCCGATGGTGTTAGGTCGGGATTAAAAAAATTGTTTTACAATTGAAAAATTGTTTCTGATTTCAAATAATGGTCAATGAAGCATTAACAACCCGATTGGCTCGTGAACGACTGGATGCAATCAGGAGATTTGTACCAATTCGTGACTCTGTACGGAATAAACTGCAACAACGACAGAGTCTTCAGACTGATTTTGCTGCGGGGTCTGAAGAATTGTTTAAACCAGTAACCACAGCAACGAAACAGATAGTGTCAACAATCTCTGAAGAAGGAAAAAAACAAGAAGAGTCTTTTCTTCCTGTGTTAGAAAAAATAGCAAAAAGAACTAAACAAACAAAAAAATCATTGAAAACACTTCCTCAGGATATATCAACCGCTTCAGAACAACAACGAGAACTTCAAGAAGATATCCCCCTACCCGAATTTCAAGAAAAAGGGGAGGATACTACTAGTGGACGAGTTGCATTCAATGAAAAACTTCTTCCCGGTAAATTAGATGAATTGAGAAATAAAAAATTTGATTCTATGGAAGAATTAGCCGAATTTGTCACTAGGAGTTTTCATCAGAGAAGAAAATATATCCACGGTGATTATAATCTCCCTCCTAAAAAAGATTGGTATAAGGGGTTATATCGTATACTATCAGGTTCCTCTCAAGCAAAAGGAGATGATAAAACTTTTCAGGAATATATGGCAGCAATAAAAAAAGCTGAATCATCTATAGGGGAGCAATCGGATACCGGATTTCTTAGACTACCAGAACAATCAAAATTTATTGATATAACACAATCCCCCCAACAGATGAAAATAACGAGAGAAGCTGATCATGAAAAAGGTGCAACCGGTATCACTGATAAAACCAAAGGATTTTCAAAAACAGGCAGTGGTTTAGTTGAAAACTCTTCGAGGGAAAATCCTTGGATTTCATGTCCTGGTAGTGTTCTCAGTGATATATCACGATTAGAAGTTCTTGTAGGAGGATTCCGAGCTGGAAATAACTCACCGGAAATAATTAATGAAGCAGCTGATATCTGTAGACGATTATTTCAGGGTGGTATCATAGATATCAGCACATATCGAGATTTCATTGGCGAGTTAGTGGAGGATTATCACAGTGATTAATCACCGAGAGTGAATAAAAACGCTAGCGTTTCCAATTGAAAAATTGTTTCTGATTTCAAATAATGATCATACACTACAATCATGATAAACCAACCCCCGTCTACGTAGTTAATTCACGGTTTCCGGTTTATAGAGCATACTACGGAGATGGTTTAGGCAATACCATTGCAGGGTTATTTGCGAGAATGGCTCCAAAAGTGATGCCGTTAGCTAAACAACTAGGAATGAAAGCAATTGATGTTATTCGTGATAAGGGTATTGGTGCTGTTGGAGATCTTGCCGGAAAAGCGTTTTCAACTGCGAAGAATAAATTAACATCATTAGTGAGACGAAAAAAGAAACCGGTACCATTGCCATCTACAGCGGAAATGCCTGCAAATGTTAGTAGAATTATAAATAACGCAGTAGATGAAAAATTAGCGTCGATGGTTTTAACCCCCTTGATAAATCAAGGGGACCAAAGCAATATTGCAAACATGATAGCAGGAAGTGGCTTTAAAAAACTACGACGATGAAATGGGAAATCGCGATTTAGACTCTGATAAATAGAATAAAATGTTCAAACAGTCACGTGATCCAGCATTTGATATAGACGCCCCAGTTGGCAAGGATGATTCTGTACGCGATTATCAATATTACGCCTATCATGCAATAGACTCAAATAGTCGAGCAAGAATTGATCTTCAAGTCCATGATACCAGTAAATACTTTCTACCCTGTGAAGCGTTTATTGAAGTAGAAGGAGAAATTGTAACAGCTGCTGATACTCCTGCTGTACCAGCACCGTATCCAGCTGGTACTCAAGTCGGTTTTGTCAATAATGGTATCATGGCGCTATTTGAGAGTGCTAGATATCTCATTGATGGAAAAGAAATCGAGTCGATAGATCGCGATGTTGATGTGGCTACAACAATAATCGGGTTAGCGAGATATTCTGATGATTATACAAGATCAGCAGGACCCTCTATGATGTTTGCAAAAGATGGTAAGAATACCGCTGGAGGAAATCCATTTGTTGTAAGACGACCAAAAAAACGTGATAATAGTGATGCTGATGCCGAAGATATGATTATAAACAACGATGCTAATTTCAATCTAGGAGCTGCAACACGAAACTCAATGTTGGGAGTAGGGCGTAAATCATTTTCATGCGCGATTCCACTGCATCATATATTTGGATTCTGTAGAAACGTCAGAAAAGTTATTTATGGAGCGAAGCATACAGTATCGCTTGTACGAAAGAGTGATGATAGTGACGCAATCTGGAGGATTCCAGCAGACAATGCAAATCCAAATGCTGATGCCGGTAAAGTCAATTTAACAAAAATATCATTGTGGATGCCAGTGTTGACTCCAGCAATCACCGCAGAAGAACGATTACTATCATTTATGGACCAAGGAGGAAAGTCGTTGTTAAGTTGGTTATCAGTGAGTACAGATGTAAAGCAATCAAATATCAACGGGTTATTCACGTGGAATCTAGCATCAAAACAAGGCGTTTCTGCGCCACGTCATATATTTATTGCGTTACAGGATAACACACGAGTTGGCAATCAACTCTCCAGCCATTTGATATTTGATCAGTTAGGTGTTAAAGACGTCTCACTGAGAATAAACGGCCAGCAGGAACCATCCGAGGATATACAACTTAATTACACAGAAAATCATATCGCACGAGTTTATCATCGTCTGTTGTCATTTATGGCACGCGATCAAAATGTGGATACCGGTCTACAAATATCACAATTAGATTTTAAAAATCTGTATCCGATCTATTACTTCTCACTGGAACATCTCGATTTGATGAGACAATCTGTTGTTGATATACACTTTAGAGCTAATGTGACTCGTGGTGTTATTGCTGATTATAGAGCGGTTGCTGTCATTCTCAGTGATAAATCAATGCTACTCGAAGGTGTTGGTGGAAGAATGAGAGTGGTAGATGCCCCAGTAGAAAATCTTTAAAAGATTTTTCCATTAGAATCAATCTATTATGTATAATGTCATATAGTGTTATTAGTGTTGCGTTAACTCCTGGTCAAATAAAAAAATTGCAATCAGAATCGGCTAAAAAATGTGGAACCACAATCACGTTGAAACCCAACCAAATGACTGGTGGTGCAAATAAACTATCGCTGACAACTCGTCAGATGAAACATTTCAATGATGCACTTGCAGCCAAAAAAGGTGTTCAGATTACTCTCTCTGCGGCTGCTATCAAAAATATGATTAAAACAGGCGGTATATTCCCGTTGTTAGCTGCGATACCAGCATTGATTGCAGCAGCAGCCCCAGCGGTGGCTAAAGCGGCTGCGTTAGGAGCCGTTGGTACTGCAGCAGGAATGGCACTACAGAAAGCAACTGGAATAGGATATAAAAAAAAGGGACGATCCGTTCACGGATTGGGTCTAAGACTACCAGGAACCCCGTATTCGTGGTACAGCGGAAAGGGTCTAAGACTACCAGGAACGATTTATTAATTGAGGAACCTATGGTTCCCAAATCTTCGATGGTTCCTATGTCCAATTTTGATTTAATGGATGCTGCTAAAAAACTCGCGATTAAAAACTTCAGAGGTGTCTTTATGAAAGATCAATTACCACATCAACCAAACAGCGTTGAAACCGGTATTATTAATTTAGATAACAGCACCGGACCTGGAACTCACTGGGTTGCATACGCTATTGATCCACGTGGGATTGTCTATTTCGATTCATATGGATTAGCCCCACCAAAAGAGTTTTTGCGTTATATAAAAACCCTTCCAATGAAGACTTGGTATTCTACGCTACCAACACAAACGATGATTGACCCACCAATATGTGGCAGCGAAGTATTAAATGTCCTTGACGCTATTTCTAACTCCTTGAGTAACCCAAGCGGAAAACCACCACATGTTGTCGTTAATGAATACACTAGTAATCGCTTTTTAGAGAGAGAAAGAGTTTTACAATAACATGATTGATATTTGGGGGAGATCTTTGAAACCCAAACCCGATGGCACTGCACCACCTGATTCTGTCAAGGATGTAAAAAAACTAATCAAAGATGAAATAGCTGAGACGTTGAACTTAACAAATGTTGATCCTAATGAAATAGTTGTATTTCAAGACAAACAGGGTAAATTGAAAAGCAGTGATGTGTCCTTGGATGATATTTTAGTTAAACAACGAAACGCAATCGAGAACACCGTTGCGTTATTTTCCGATCAGGGTAAATTGAAAACCAGTAATATTTCTCTGGATGATATTTTGGTTAAACAACAAAACGCAATCGAGAACACCGTTGCGTTATTTTCCGATCAGGGTAAACTCAAACCGGGTGTACTCGTTTCGACGATTACAGATCGATTAAAAACTCTCAACGATGAGTTAAACAATTCTGTGTTTGTACTAACAACACTTGAATCTAGAATTGAAGAAAACGGAAAACAGTTTTCAGTTTTTCGTAGAAATATCATTGATAAATTTATTGGAACCCAGTTGGATAAAATTGAAATAAAACTCCCTGATATTAAAAAATCCATCGATGAGACGAAAAACTTCATCGAAGCCGTCAAAGGTGATTTTTCGAGGATGATAACAATCATTGAAAAAACAAAAATTCCTCATGAGAAAACCAACAACGTAGTATATACAATCCAACACGGATCATTTGCGTGGACACCTGCAAACAACAAATTAGATATCACTGCAACCGTTAAGGGTATTTATCGATTAACACTGGTGACAACGGCTCAATTTAATATTTCATCGTTGAGTTCATCCGGGGTTAATAATACGATTTCAACGATCATCGACAAGGATACAACTGAAAAGTTCACTATAACAGCTACTGATAAAAGTTTGGTTGGGACACCAGTAACATGGTATGTGGAATTCGTAGCGGATTTAAGTAAATAACTAAATCGTTCGGATTTCACAATTGAAAACGCTAGCTTTTTTAAAATAACAATGATTTCATCAACTCAATGTCGCTATGATCAGGTCAGAGAATTTCAGAATAGACTCAAAACCCTCACTGAAGAGTATCAAATAAAAATAAAAAAATACCGACGAAGAATCACCGCAATTGATATTATTATGTACTCGGTGTCAAGCGTTCTCACTGGCGCCGGAATAATACTTGCATCGGTTACAATGATTGCCCCGGTCGTAGTTCCAATTTGCATTTCTGCGGTGGCTACAATCGGGGGTATATCAACAGGGATAGCAAAAAGGATATCATCATGTATCCAGAGTAAACTGCAGAATTACTTACTTCAATTTCATATTGCATCAACCGCATATTCGCAATTATCATTGATGATATCGTCGTCACTCGATAATACGATTATATCAGATTATGAATTCTCAGAGATGGTCAGTATTTTTAATTCTACAATATCGAAATTAGAGCAACAACATGAGTATAATAACAATGACAACACCGATGGAATCAGAAAACACGAACCCAAAAAACAAAATGATCTCAATAATATCAACCATACCAGATTGTGAGTTCTCAGTGATGGTCAGTATTTATGATTCCTCGATACCAAAATTAGAAATAAATCATGAGTATAATAACAATGACGACACCGATGGAATTACTTCAACGAGTAGTGGAGAACACGAACCCAGTACAAACAAGCATGATATCAATAACATCAACGAATCCTGAATTCAGTGTGAATTTCCCTAGCCCAGTCCCCGTGAAGGAGATAGCGCTAGCAAAACTACGAGTGTATCACAGTTGGCCTAATATCAGATCAAAATCATTTGGTGGTCAACAACCGAATAATTCTTTAGTGTTTGCAAATAAGAATAAAGACGACGGAACCCCAGACTGGAAAGTTGTTTCGATACCAACAGGGTCATACCAAATCGAACAAATCAATAATGAATTCGCGCGTAGAATAAAATCGATTACTGGAGTAGAGTCAAAAATCGCTATAACAGTTCATGAGCCGACGCTATCATCCGCAATTGAAATAAATTCAGAAGGATACGTAGTAGATATCTATCAAAGCTCAATAAGAACCGTACTAGGATGGCCTGAATTACCACCAGTGGAAAAAACCGTTGATTTACCAGAACCACAAAAAACTGATTATATCACCGACAGGATAAAACCCGATAATCCAATAAGGAGTTATAAAGAACACAGGGTATCTACAGATTTTTTGAGTCTCGAATACGAACTAATTTGGACTGAGAAGCCAGGGGAAGGAATAAAGAAATATTATTTTATTAACGAACCTGAAATCGTTAAAAATTTCACAGCGATGAATAATGATTTTTCACTGTTGTTAATATCTCTTAAATCCGGCTCTCTCACCCGAGATGAATTTATCAGCATTGTAGAAACATGCAATAAAATTATCGACGATATGGAAACATTTAACCAAAAAATTATTCAGGATATATTAGATGAAGATAATCCCAAGTCGAGAACAAGATTTGCATCAGAATATAAAATCCGCGTTGAAGATATCCCCACATTCAAACTACCGGGATATAACGTACCGGAACTAAAAAAACTTCTCAGTGACACCATCGATGTTGGTTTTAAAATAATTCATGATGCATGGAAAAAAACAGCATCAGGGGAAATAAAAATCCTCAAACATAATAATGACCCAGATGGTGGCGGCAGGCATATCGCTCCGTTCAACGTAAATATTTCATCGGTGATTGCGCTCAATTTAGTATGTGATGTTATCGAAGGAAGCTATCAAATTAATCTCGAACGATCAAATCAAGCTCAGCAAGGATATATTCTTTATTCGTTTGCACCAACAGCTCCTCCAGGATTTTTAATAATTGAGTCTCCGGTTAATCCTGTCTACATGCGATGCCATAATAATTCGTTAACCAGAATTAATTTCAAACTCACAGATCAGTCCAATAATCTAATTGATCTACAAGAGGAGGTGTTAGTGATTAGTTTGTTTGTGAAATCATAAATGATTTTCGTCCTAAGGACTGGATCAAATATTCGGTTAAAATCATTTATTATTTTTTGTTAACCCATAGCAGCAGAGAGGGTGGATGACCACATCGTTGCGAGCAAAATCGTAAAATTTCCGTTTTTACAAAAATGGAGACTTTTTTTTTGGTTAAATGAGATTTGTTGGAAACCTGATATTTTGTTCGAAAACGTAGTCTATAGGCCATATTTTGCTCGAAAACATGATCTGGAAGCCTTATTTTTGCTCGAAAAGGGTGGTCTGTTCACCCTCTCTGCTGCTCAAGTCTTCCATGGTCCGATGAGAAAACTGAATTTTGGTGTCACGTTGAGGGTAGCACATGGGAAATCTGTGCAAAAAGCGTCCATTAAACTCGTACACGATTTGAGGGTTTTGTAGTCCAAGCCATTCACTGAATACGTTCCGATGATCTTTTCGCCTCCTCCGTGGAGAGCGTGCTGAACCCATTTGTCTTCCTTGTCGCACAATTAATGAAGATAGCGTAGGGCTTTGACGGAGTAATGACGTTTGACAAAGTTCGTCGTTTGAGGGCTGATGACAGCTAGGGTATGTTCAGGTATAAATCGTTTTTAGTACACAAAGGAACACGCTTGGCGATGGTACAAGCTTCTTTCAAATCATCAATCCCTCCGTCTTTCATTAAGAGTTTTTTTTCAAAATTGTCCACAGCAGCGTCGTAAAATGTCCACGTCAGATCGACAATACTTTAACATATCTTCTTGAAAGTAGAAGAGGTCCGAGGAGTGAGTCTGGTACCAAGCGTGGATAGATACACGTTGTTCAGTGCGCATGTTGCCAGGGTCGCAGTCGTCTGCCTTAGGCAAATGGGGTAGAACAGCATGCTGATTGGCATAGGTATTGAAAAAGTGTTTTAAATAACCTTTGGCCATTTATGTTATTCCAATCATTTTAGGCATGCGACTCGAAAGCATGGCCAGGAAACTAACTGAATCGTTAAACTATACTTGTCCTGCTTGCATAGAATTGATTTTGGCTCCGTTCGGTATTTTGTCAGTAAAGTATGTGAGCTGAAACTGCCCATCGTACCCGGAGACGTTGGAAGCTATTGCGGTGACATGTCGATGACAATGTCCGTAAATTTTGATGTCCTCTTGACTCCACGTTTCGTCGATGGAGTCTAAGATCCATTGAGCAAACTCGGCTAGTGTGTTCGGTTCCCGAAAGATTTTTTCACGTCCTCTTGGAATCCTGCTGCAGTGAAGTCAATGACTAAAGATCAGCTTTTGGATGCAATTCTCGCACGCTCCGTGAGCAACGCAGAATTTAGGAATGTGAATACCGGTCAGTTGTATGCATTCAAAATCGAAAAATATAAAATTCCCTTTCTTCTGGCTATCTCATTGTTGGGGTTAGTATTTTTGAAAGAAGCATTCCTGTTCCAAGTCCACGATTTGGTGATAATTGTGACATTGTTTCTTACCTCGAAAAACGTGAAACTTGACATTACTGGTACGTATGCTTTGGCTACAAGTATGGCACAATCTCAGGAGTTGACAAGCACTTTTCTCCTGTGAACTTTGCATCTTCAAATGTTTTTCGTAACAGGTACGACTGACAAAAGTGCGCTGACAAACAGGGCAATGCGCTCGGTTTTGTTCTTTGTCCAGGCAGGGTTGAGATGCCAAACACATTTCGATCCACAATGCTTGTGTTGTTCTCGATTTGTATAACCATAATCACATTTTTCATAGTTGTAACTCTATCCCAATAATCCAGTGATATTGGTAATGGTATCAATATGTCCATCGTGATGATAGACGTGAAGACATGTTCCGTCGTTTACATCGTTGCTTTGAAACAAAAGAGGTCCACGCTCGTCTTGAGGGTTCACTTTCAAGGTGTAACGTGTAACCAAGACGTCTTTTAATTTTTTAATTTATGGAATACAGCAAGGCGTGTCTTTGGAATCCCCGCTTGCTGTAACAGAAGTTCTGCTTCATATCGTTGTTTGGCTCGGTCCGATTGTTGAATAGTTTTCCAGTGTCTTTTCCATTCTGCCGCGTCGTCCTTGTTGGCATACTTTCGTCCCACGACGATGACACGGGCAAAACACATCTGGTCTTGAGAATCATTAACTTTGACGAGGCTTGTTTTTGTATTGCGAAGGTTGTCGACTAATAACACTTTGTGGGTTATGAACAGTGTTGCATTTCCATGTGAAACTTGTCGTTGGGTTGTTGACTTCAAGTTATCGTGATGAATCGAAAGTCTCAAACGATCGTCTTATTTGGATTGACATTGCTGTTTCACTACAGTTAACACAGAATCCCACACCTCGGTCATGAACCTCTCTGTACCTTCACTGCACTGAAACAGCAATTTGGGATTTCAAATCCAACTTACCGTTGGACTTGAAATTTTTAAACTTCACTGCGTGCGTGTAAACCGTATTTCTAAATTTTCGAGAGGAACGCTTTTCCGTCTCTCGAATGTACTGTTCAGGGTTTACTAATGGTGGTGAACTTTACTTGGACGTCATTGTCTGGGTATGGATTCGGGATCGCTCGTGTCATCTTCAAAACCACCGGTATGAATTTGAGCCAAGACTTCAGCTACTGTGCTGGGCGATAAATCATGTTTCTGTCTCGTCTGAGATGAAACATGCAGTGCCCCCTGGTCATAATACGGTTTGAAATTATAAATCAATAAATGAAGTGACCAAGTTATCCAATGTTTTTGTTTAATTGATGGTTATTTATAAAAAGAATTGGAATGACGGTACAAACAAATGGGGATGCATATTCAGACTATAGGAATATCTATATGAAGGGAAAAAAGTCAGTTTAGTAGCTTTTGTAACTTGCCTTGAATTTATTTATCAAATATTTATCAAAAGAGTCCAAAAACACAGTCTTCATTACAGGAGAACAATTTAATAGTAAGTAATATAAAACATTGTTTTGAAATGTGTCACTTTCATTTACGTTGCTCTGGTTTAGCTGTGATTGATAGGACAAATATGAATGTTTGCATTTGCTCATATTTCAGAACTCTTGTGATTATAAAAAATATAGTATATTAGATATCCTTTTGGAAGCCATCTATGGTGACCATGGCCAGTGACCCTATAGGTATTTCATAAACTTTGTTCGATCACATATTTAGTCACTACCGTATTTAATCCCTGAGTGATTTAGCCATGTATTTAGCCTAAATTGGGATTTCTAATTACTGTAGTTATTACTGTAGACGATGGCCAAATATGGCTAATTATAGAGCTTTTAAATTATAACAGCCATACATACAGCTGTTTTTAAAATATGTTGCTGATACTAGCGACAATTTGCTAAAATGACGTTAGTTGTTTACCAATCTCACTGAGCATGGCAACATTAATCCTTAGCCAAGATTCGGCTAAGGATACATTTATCCAAAAACTGTGTTTCTGTTTAAAGGTCATACAGTATATGATGGAAAGGGACAATATTGCAGTTAGCCAAATTTTGGCTAATCATAGTTACCTAGAGTTTAGTCCTTTGCAAACATCCATAAGGGTTATACTAAAAGAAACTAGCCAAATTTTGGCTATTCATACATTTATGCAACATTTGGTTCCTACTTCAGAGTCAAGAAAAATCTTTGTAGGAATTAGCCAAATTTTGGCTAATTTAGAACCTGTCTAGTTCCTCCAAAATACAGTCAATCTCTTTAATGGGTATAGACCATATAGTGATCAAAATCTTTTCCAAGATTCTTATTATGTGCCTATCCTACTTTGAGTTAAAAGAATTTAGCCCACAGCAGAGGCCCGATTTGAGTAAATGGAAAAACTCAAGTGAAATCGGAAGCTGTTAGTAACTTTCTTGACCTTTGCTGCTTCGGCGAGTTTAGTATTTAATGGCTGAGTTACTAATACCTAGCACTAGTTTACCCTTCATCGCAGATCTTAATAACCATTTAGCTAACGATTCCGTGAAAGATTTATTCGTAATATAATTTAACTCGTGAATCAACTTCACATCTTCGAGATGTATATGCTGCAGATTGGTACTTTTATCAGACGCATCGTGTGCATGACAAATTCGATCAATTTAATTTATATGATATTCACCTCCTCTTGGATGGTCTTGGCTCTCAAGTCTGATATTATGTTTGGTTCTAAGGCCGCAGTAATAATATCCTGGAAGACGTTTTTCTCCTGAGCATTTGTCCCACGGAGTCCCCAGGAGTTTTGTAAATTTTGCTGCAATATCACCTTCTCGTGTTAGTTTTAAATCATCGGCTGATTTTGCAAAAATACATTTTGTTGTACCACATTGTGCACACTTACCTGCAAGTGCTGATCTGTTATTTTTTGTTGTAATTGTTGTTAACTTTTTTGTGCTAGTACGAGTCTTGCATTTCACACAATATAGATCCATAATTTATTTAGGTATAACATGAATGTAATTGATTTTTCTTAGCGACAAAAACCTATTAAGCATATTGCTGCGCTACCAAATTATATTCGTATGATTGTCATTGGAAGTGGGAAAACGCAATTATTATTTAATCTAATAACGAGGTGGATCCAGTGAGATAAGGTGTATTTGATAGTGCCATCCGCAGATGATCAGCAATGTTATGATGTACTAAGGATGTTGATGAAAACGCTAAATCGTTGTGTTGATTCCATTGATGGATCTATTAATAAGTTGGTCGTGTATGATGACGTGATGCTAAACAAACAAGAAAACACTGCCGGAATATTTTCTCGAGGTATGCATAACAATACTGACGTGATTTATGTAACCTAGCGGTATGCACAAATTCCTAAAGTGATCAGGGGCAACTGTAATATTCGTGCTGTGTATAATGGAGTTGATACTTACACACGTGGAAATATTCATTGGAATTGGTGTAGCGGAGATATGGAGATAATTCAGATTAGAAATTTCTTTAGTCATGCTAAATCAACCCCGGTTTATAACAATACACCTACATTTCCCCCCGATCAAGATATCGCATCGGACTTGATAGAATATTCGGTTGAGAATATGATTTAATTCCTCTCGGTTTGTCTAGAGCCTTAGGTTTAACAAATAGACACCTCTAAAACTTTTATAGTTCACCCTTTCTGCTGCTATCATGTGGGAAATAAGGACTAAAATTAAACAAGTTAATTCGACATATAAACGTTTGAGCTCTTAATGCATATACAATACATAAGTGCATGTATACGCAAATAAAGAAATAAAGAAAGGATATTGTTTCTGTAGCACAAAAGTGAGGACTGGTTATTATTATTAATGTTACTAGGATGTGTTCTTAAACGAAAAGAGTAAAATACAACATAACTTTGTAATAGTTAACATATAATTTATTTCCTTTAAATATAAGGAGAAACTTAAAAAGAAGAACTTACCGAATTGCGATTTAACTTCCAATCCACAAATTACAGTTACAAGCCCAAATAAGTGTGGAATAAATCCTAAAACTGACGTCTATAAAGTGTCTTTCATAGATCTTAGTGTGTTGATGAGCCAAAATTAGTTTGTTGAATCACATAAATATAATTACAGATCATAAGTACTGGTCTCAACATATAGTACAACTTTATTGTTCTTGGACGTGAAGCATGAATAATACAATCCTGTCAGTGACAACACACACACACACACACCCAGACACACACACACCCAGACACACACACACACACACATATATATATATATATATATATATATATATATATATATATATATATATATATATATATATATATATATAAAGACATATTTCGAAGGTTAATTCTCGATAAGAGGTGATTATTAGAGAGTTACTACTATAAGTCTTTCAGAAACGTCTTAGGTTTAAGTTTCTGTGACTTGCAGTTATAGTTCTTCATGAAATCCTAATAGCATCCGGTTGACATTGCGTTCACGTATTACCGGATGAAATTTAAAAGAATTTAACATAACATAACTAATTAGCAACTTTCTTCAAAGAACCAGGCAAATGGATTTAACTTAATTTAGGAAAGAACAATTTTAACTCAAGAATTTAACATGTAGAATCTATAATTCTAAATTATATTTCAGCTGATATACTAAATCGATTCCAATAAATTGATATCATAATATCTGATCGTGTTTACCATGGAATGCAGTATTCGTTCGCATGCATACAGTGTAATGGAGCAATTCATAATTGGTTCAATGGCGGCGTTGATAGTAATCGTTCCATACGGCTTTCACAGTTATGCACGAAGTGAAAGAGACAATCCAAATGCATCATTGTAAAGAACACCATCGTTTCAGGACGTAATGGAGGATATGTACCTGCAATGCCTGATGAAGAGAGAATAGCCTTCAAGAATGCATGCATTAAACAGAGAAAAAATAATTAAGTATGATAAGGAATAGAAACTATATAATCTAATATTTGTAAAAGTATTTCCAAATACGAGTCCTTATTTATCTAACATTTATAACTAATGTATTTTTACCACTCATTTCATTCATTTGAGCTGGACATCAACCTGAAGGTACATGTCATTTCCGCAAGGAAAATATCAGCTTTCTACGTGGATATGACAATTCCAAAATACACAATTATTTTTGTAATTTTAAAAAATTAATGTTTTTGCTAAGAAGACATTGGCAGATGAACTATACAATTTATTCGACAAGAGGATCGTCTTCGGCAGGTTTGATACAATTTTGTCTCCTATAGTGTCTAAACGACTCACTTGCTGCACGACGTATTCCTTCACAAATTGTACTCCAGGAGGGTTGAATGACAAAGTTCCCTTCATTATCCAACCAGGTTCCTCTGGTGTATTGTCCTATCAGATGTTGTATTGTAACAATTGCCCTAGATGTGTCGGTATGCTTCTTCATTAGAATCACAACTTGCCTGTGTTTGTCCACGGCTGCAACACATTCTTCCTGGCTCCAGTCAGACTGAAGAAATGCAGGTGTTATTACAGGCACTACGACTAGACTTTCATCAATACATCGATGGATTTCTTCTATGATGCGCATTCCAGGAACAAAATTAGTTTCTCCAGTGCACACAAGGTCTTTTTCTGTGTTGAACATTTCATGGAGATACCTATTTAAAGAAGGCAGTATGTTTTCGTCTACGATTCGAGCGTCTTGGCTGCAGTATGAAAGAAATACAAGAAATTTGAAATTTGCATTCTCCTGCTGAATTTCGTTCTCCAGGTCTGCAAGGTCGTGGTTTCGGCGTGCCGATTTAAATCTACGACGAATCGTAATGGCGACAGTAAATATAATTAGTATTACTGTGACTAATGACGCAACTCCAATACCGATAATGGTTGCTAGGCGGCAGTTTCTTTGGACCGTTTGAAACAGTTCATTGTTTAACAACTTTTCATTACTGTTATGTGTACATGACAATATTGACTTCTTGAAAATGTCAATATCTGTACATAAAATCCATTCAATAAACACAAGTGTGTCACAATCACACACAAACGCATTCTCCAATACATCAATCATTAGATATTGTGGAATAATAGAATCCGATTCTTCGAATTGTATTTCTTCGCTTGCTGTGTATCCATATCTGTACTGCTTTCCTATAAGACTTTTATCTTGGAATTGTTTGAGCAAAACATTTGTAGCATAGGTTTTCGGATTGCTTTCAGTGTGTTGATTCTGAAATAGGGCATCGAATTGTCCCACGATGGATGCAGCTAAACTTTTTAGACGATTATTTCTTAAATTAATTAACTTTAGATTTGATGCGTTGCGGAGATTGATATTAATGTAGTCGAGTTCGTTCTCACTCAGATCAAGTATGAGCAGCTTTGAATTGTATACAAATAAATTTGATGGTATGAAAGTAAAATGATTATTACGTAGGAAAACTATCTCAAGGTCTTTGTTTCGGGAAAACAAATTGGAAAAATCGTCCATATCCTGCATTTTAGTCAGTAGGTTATTGGACAAATCTAAAATTTTTAGAGAAGGGAAAACGCTTAAAACATTTGGCGATATATATTCCATATCGTTACTCGCTAGGTTTGCTGCCTCTAATTCGTTTGCACTACAGTTTCCAAGAAATGAAATATTTAAAATGTTCAAGCTGTTTTTGCTTATGTCCACCATTTTAGGAACTTTGAAGTCACAATTCTCAAAAATGTATCTTGCATGCAAGCTTACTTTTGTATCTGGATGAACCAGGCCCTGGATAAATACATACATTGCCTTTGGAATGTTAGCCGCTGCTATCAGTTGTTCCCCCAATAATATCCAATATTTATTCATCATATACTGAACACCAGTAAAATCCAAAACTTCGATGTTTTGCAACAACAACCTTGTCTTATCGTACATTCCACCAGGTGAAACTGCTTTAGAATAAGACACATTTAAGTATTTTAGATTTACAAGCATATTGTGTACGACAGCATGTTCCACAATAATAACATTGACTCCACTTATATCCAAATATGTAAGATTTTTTCTATGAAGAGCCTTTAAAAAGTTATTTCCCAGGACAATTTGCTGCTCCGAAGCTTGGATTCCAATTAAAGACAGATATCTAAGATTACTTAGTTTATCAATTAGTGCTGCTTCGACTATAGATAATTTTAGTCGCGTGTTCCCATCGAAATGAAGTTCTTCAATATTGGGTGTATAATAAAATATATCTGGGTCAATTAAAGTGAGATCCGTACATGAGGATATAGAGAGAAGTTTTAAGTTTTCCAGTCCGTTCAGAAACTCCCTGTCAATATGTTCAACGTCAGTAAATTCAATAATGGAAAGTTCTGATACATTAGCCCAGGTCGGATGGTTGAAACATGCATCGGGAAATGATTTGTAAAGTTCATCTGTTCCCATCAGCTTAACATTTCGTACATATGTTGGCAACGTAAGAGGAAAATCTGTCTTGGTGGCAATATTGTTGCAGAGATAGTATATTCCATTGACAGTACAAGCTGAGTTTCCTTCAGAAATAGGTAAAACAGTCACTAACATGCTAAGGTACATAATTAGTCTCCATACTTTCGCTAGTCGATCAAATGGTTGAATCGCGTTGGAGATCAAACTACTATGTACACGTCTTAAGACAAAAGCCATGACCTAAAGTATTAGATCAAAAGAACAGTATACGGGATAGTTTCTCTTGTGTTATCATTTGAAAAGTTTGGGTTACTTTTCTCGAACTAGGTTTCCTATTTTGATGCCGTTTAGAGACGGTTGTCCACGAGTGAATCGTTCCTGAATAAGAAACAAATATATGAAATAGTCAGATATAAATATAGAAAAAGCTAACACATACTATTTGTAAGATTTCATTTATAATATCTGCTCCCTTTTATGGAAAACAGTCTTGATTATGACCTAAATTTCTCCAATTTGCCAATTAATTATGTTTTTATATGGCTATCACAAGCTGAAACAGCATACGTGGGATAGATTGATAAAGAACATAAAGGTGGTTTTACTTAGAAAATATATGGTCCAAATATGAAAACCGTATATTTTGTTCAATCATCCAACAAATATCACAGTGTATCCTTCTTCGTTTGAATTTTAATACAGCATAACATTATCCAAAACTATTACTTGATTGTGCAAATCGAAAGTTGTATAATTTTGTACGGTATAATGTATTGATGGGGTGATGAAAAGGTAAAAACGTTAAAACAACTCAGTTCATGGTTTCCTTGATAAATTATCCATTTATCCATTTATCTTGACGATTCTAATTCAATATTGTGGACGTATAATTAAATAGACGAACGTTGAGAAATCAGAATGTTCTGAAATTTCGCACATGGCCAATCCTAGCAGATCTTGACACTGAAGTACCGTATTATGAATGATAATTAATTTTTCTGTTTTGAAGAGTGTTATACAACTGATCAAATAATGCCTCGATTTGGTTTTGTTGTTCTAGCTAATAAACAAAGTAAAATGTATCAAATTGTAATGTTTATTTCTTTTTGTGTTATCGATAAAGTTTATAAACTTTGAAATAAAGTTTGAGATAAAGTCTATTATATTGTATATACTGGCGTATGAGGACCCATCCCATATTTAAATAGAATTCTAGTCTCTCGTTACCCACATAATAGAACAACATAACCACTAGCCTGTTAAATGCATTATGGTTAAGTAAATTATATGAAAAACGTAGGAAAAACGACTCATTTCTCGTTCATGGGCGTATATGCAACTATTCCGAGCAAGAATTGGCTTGCACACGCACAGAACAGAGCCAGCAACTCCAACACTCAGATGACTGGAGTAGTCCTTGTCGAATCGTGAAGCGAGCATCACACACACAAACGACACACAATTAAACAACAACTAAAGCTTTAAATGGTTAGGTGATGCACATTCGATCATGCAGAAATGCTAAACGTGTCTTTCATGTAGTACTAATGCAACTAATACAACAAATAGAACAGAAGCCTATATATAAATTGACAACTGATTGTTGCTTTTCTCTTTTAAAATTATCCTTAAGTCCAACTTTGTATAAATTTGACAAGTATAAATTCATACAAACACTCATCTGTATGAAAACTAATACTACATACCACCCATTCGAAGATATAATGGAGCGGTAGAGCTATCAACAGCTCTATTGATGTACTACTATTACGATTAGTGATAATAATAACAATCATAGTACTATTACTATTATTACTACTACTACTACAACTACTGAATAATTATATGAAGATGAGGGATGCGTTATGTATGCAATATGAAAAGAACGTTGTGAATATGTATATATAGACACAGAACATAGCATGTTAAGGTATAAACCTCGGTAAATGTAGATATTACTGTAACCAACTAGATATAAGAAGGCATTAACTGAAAGTTGTCAATATCAAACTGATTACTTTCTTTTAATTTATATTCAGATTAAACACACCATAGCAACTTGTATGAATCGCCTTATCAGCAGACCTGTCAATGAGTTCGTTACAAATCATATATTAAATACGTTGTACCTAATTACTTTGCACGAAGTCTAGCTTGACCTTACCTTTTCTTTGAAGGCTGGATTATACTCAGTTGCACTTGTTACTACAAATTCATACTTCAATTTGTTTAAGTTTGACAGGATCTTTCTTGTATGTGCTCCTTCTTGTGTTATATTTCAGCGGTTTCAAACAAATTTCGATTCACATTCTGTGCGTAAGTAGTTTGGAGACCATATATGGGGCAATATTAGTGATATCTGAAATTAAACTTCCTTCTTCTTATCAGTAAAAGCTTTCAAACTTTCAAACTGAAGTCAATAGTTGTTAAAGGAAATCTGATTTATAAACATTAAATCGATATCATGCGAGTGAAGTATGATTAGGACTATGGAAAAGCTAATCAAAAGAAATTTCGTTTTTCAGCATACGCTAATGACACAAAGAAACATAACACACGTCTGTAAAATTCCAGTTAATCCCGTGCAATAACTGACACAATTTTGAGGACAATGTCTCCATGCAATAACTGACTCAATTTTGAGGACAATGTCTCCATGCAATAACTGACTCAATTTTGAGGACAATGTCTCAATGCAATAACTGACTCAATTTTGAGGACATTGTCTCCATGCAATAACTGACTCAATTTTGAGGACATTGTCTTCATGCAATAACTGATTCAATTTTAAGAACAATATCTCCATGCAATAACTGACTCACTTTTGAAGACAATGTCTCCATGCAATAACTGACTCAATTTTGAGGACAATGTCTCCATGCAATAACTGACTCAATTTTGAGGACACAATCTCCATTCAATTTGAAAAGTTTGGAGCCCTTTTCAAATAATTATGGAAACAACAAAAATTATGCTTGGAGGACATACTATCATTCTTTCCTCGGGGAAATTTGCTGGCATTATTGTGTTAATCCAATAATCGTACACGTTTATCAGCATCTTAAGTAAGGTTCCTTAGTAAGTAAAATATTTTTCGTTTGGTGAAAGTTCAACATATAGTCATTCGTTTCCTTATTTATCTGCACACATGATGTTTATTAGACTTATTACATCCATGGAAGGAGAATGTTGAGTTACACATGGATACATTAGGCATTGGGAAACCGACCATTTGAGGAACTTACCTTACTTATTATAAATATTAAAATGCAAACAAATTATAACTAAGTCACCTTTAAAACACGTAGGGAGCTGGACGAAACGTTATGCAATCAGTATTTTTAATCATCGTTTTACAACTCTACAATAGATATTTATAGGCATTATCTGCGACTTATTCTGCATTCAAATTTGACCTTTCATGTACAATGAAAGCTTGATTACAAAAATGTTAATAGTTTTCTGAACATTATGAAACTCACGTAATTAAATGTTTCAAAATTATTCATTAGCAAATGCCCTGCCTTATTCGATCATACTGTGTTTCAAAATGTCGGCACAGTGCTTGGAATGATAATACAACTAACGCTAGATTCAATCATATGTCAAGTCATATGATAACTATTTCATATCGCCTTATTTACAATAACGGAGTATCCAATTGTTCTTTACGGAGTTATTACTTATCTTTCAAAATAGTTCACTTTTTGTTGTTGTAGTGTTTAACGTCATTTTTTAACAAACGATAGGCTATACATGGCGGCCAGTATTATTGGTGGCAGAATAATCAGGCAGTGGCCCGTAACGGAGAGCGCTTTCGACCACTCGGCCCCCTCCCACCTAAAAAACCAAAATAATTCACTAGCAAATGCCCTGTCTCATGCGATCAAGCTTTGTTTCAAAATGTCGGGACAGTACAAGAAATGATAATACAACTAACGAGAGATTCAATAATATGTCAAGTCCTATGATAACTATTTCATAACTTCCTTATTGTCAATGACGGATTATTCACTCAAAATCCAATTGATTTTTTTACGGAGTTATAACTAACAAGCTTACATAGTGGAGGTCACATATGAAGTTTGCACAGGTTTGAAACGGCGTTAAAATGTTACATTAATCCAGAGACAAAGAGTTATATATAATAATAATAATAATAATAATAATAATAATAATAATAATAATAATAATAATAATAATATAGTGTAAATAAAACTATACTGAAAATGTTACTTAAGCCTTAATTTTCCACTCAAGGTCAGAACGATAATATTAGTTACGAGTCACTACGCTTATCTGTAAAATGTATGGAGTCATGTCTATCTCTGACGCTTCTATTGCACGTGTGTTTAGTATAATATGCTTACAAAAGTGAATTTAACTGTAGGGTCTCATCGATACAGTTGAATGCGGAAGCTCAACTAACTTGCTATAAATATACTGAATTATAGGTAAGGGTACCCGTAAACATGTCATGTATTGATTACGACTGATCTTACACGATCAAACCGTTAAGACAAATTCATACGTGCAATTAGTTAGACCTGTAATGTCAACATGCTAAGCTATGCCGTCGATACATCACGTATTCATTATAATTAAGATCAGCATTACTTGCTAAGATACAATAATATTAACATGTGTATTCAAGTCATATGGCTAAAACAGTAAATACGCCCATGCTGTAGATAAATGATATTTATATTTTGTATGCCAAAAGTACCTAGACCTGAATCGTATAGAGAAATGAACACATTTTGCCAATGTGGATATATGAGAAGGCTTGCTGTAGCTTCTTGGTAGGTGGGTACTTCCGGTTTTTCTCTGGGATCGTTCTCCACCATTTTTTTTATGGCCGCAATATATAGCCTATATTGAGTTGAAAAGTGGCATGAAACACTACAACTCCAGCAACAGCTCTGAAATATGTTGTCTATATATGTCTTTAATTCCATTTGCTGTAGGTATATATCTAAGAAAATTAGTATACTCGTGGAAAAGTAGAATATATATATATATATATATATATATATATATATATATATATATATATATATATATATATATATATATATATATAATATATATATATATATATATTCTTCTATCTGTTCCTTCAAATTTAAAAAATAAAGCAAATATGACGAGATACAACAAAAAACTAATGAAATGTAACTTCAACACTTCACATAGTTAAGCTATATCAGGTTTCCTAAATGAACAAATGCGATCGTGCAGCTAGAGCGGTCATTAAGAAGATCGAATAAAAAGTAACAGGTGACGTGTAACGACTCTCTACGAATTCTATTTAATGAGATAATGCTCTACATGACACGTTGCTATCAAAATCGCTACGTAAGTCATGAAATATCTAACTCATTTAATAATCTGATTCAAATACGTATTGTGAAATTTCACAAATATATAACCGAGTACAATAATTGGACATCTTGATACAAGCCTAACAATTCCTTTTTTGTTTATTTCGTTTGATTCTTGTAACTTTGTGCTTACCGTTTAATGCTATTTTAATACATTTTTCACTACAATCTATTTAGTGCCTCCCAATCCTGTCATAGTTCGTATCCTTTCCACTATGAAGGTAATTCATTCTCACAATTGTGTCATTTTCTTTGAACAGACAGGCTTAAAATATTTGAAATCATTTTATTGCGCGGTATATATCCTGCTCGTAAAACTATTATTTATATTTAATTTGTATTGCTTATTGGCATCATTCTTCACCAGTATATGTAATGTATATTATTTGTATTTTGTTACTGAACTTTGTTCATCGTCGCAAAGATATTCAGAAAAGTTCGAAGTTACACTGAAATTTAAAATAACTTGGATTAGACATTTTCTTAGTCCCACATAATATAATTTCACATATTTGACAAATCTATAGCGCAACCTGCAATTTTATGCAATGTGAACATTGACATGGAAAAACACTCACAAACAGACATTTGTATACGAAACTAAAGCCATGGCAAAAAACTTAGTCGAACGGTTTGGATTTGTCCACATCTCGTATCTAACCCTCTTATTAATAGTATAGAATCATCTATTTTCGTTGGGTTCTATTTTCGTTCATTTGTAAACGAAAAGACATTTTCGTGGCTTCATAAATTCGTGGTTTTGCCTGTCAGAGTTTTCATATCAGTAAGTATTTAATTTCATAGTTTAACCTCTACAAATACCGAAAATAAAGAATCAAACGGAATAAAAATATGCCACAGCAAATGGCAGTCACATTAATGTTTAAAACGATACTTCCACCTGTACGAGTACAAAATCAAAGACCTGGGAAGTTCAATAATTACACCGTGCTTTTAACCAAGTCAATAACAATAGTCAATTTTGATGCGGCCAACAACACTACAACAATACTTCCATCTATATAAACACAAATAAAATACTCACCAACATTAATCAGTTTTGCCATTTTTCCCTTTCGTTGTTCAACATAAAAGGAAGCGGGAACAGGCAACAAAACCAGACCAACCAGTTATTAAAGTACATATGAATTACCTCTTACTTACAACACTGTCCATCAAGCTGCACCGTCAGTACTTTCTGATTAGCATGGCATTAACACAGTAGAATAAGGGTGGTAAAATTCCACTTAGATTCCACTTAGGTTTCTAGACTTGCTAACCCATCCGAAGATGTGAACCCATTTAACTTTTATGAACTGTAATTTTCTAATTAGCTTTCTTTCATTCTTATTATTACTACTGTATATATATATATATATATATATATATATATATATATATATATATATATATATATATATATATATATATATTCTCTGCATTCTTACATATCTCACATATCGATTCATGGTAGTGAGAATACAAGAATCTTGTTGTATAAAGTACTGTATCAAACGTGTGAAGTGAAACAATACAAATTATTTTCAATTATTGCTTCAAAAGATTTTAAACTAAAGTAAACTCATGGGAAAAAATAAAAATTACAGTATTGGCCTTGATTTCACACCTACAAGTAGCTGTGTTGATCTCTAGGAATGAAACGCTAAGAAAATGGGGGTGGGTTTGGTCATCCTAAATGGTAGTGTTGTTCCGATTATCGATTGTAATCGATAATCAGTTGGTTGAGTGAACCAATTCGACAATCGATTGTGAAGCGCCATAATCGATTGCATGGTAAGGGAGACAACTGTGAAGTGCTCGGCGCAGACTAGTTCAATCCCTTTGTTTGTTGGGAAGAAAACCGAGGATTCTGAACAAAATGTTTAAACCCCGCTAAATATCATACACGTGCCATGGATGAAAATGATCGCAAAACAATATATCCATATCCTGGAGGAAAAGCTCGTTCTCGTGTATGGACATATTTTGGATTTTACAAAATACAGGAGGTTCCACCGACAAAGGAGAATTTAGATACAACGAAGGTCATATGCAAACTCTGCAGAAAGGAATATACAAACATAGGTAGGTCCAGCTATTCTTATTGAAATCAACGCGGGGATACATTTATTTTTGGCAAACACATTCTCCAATACATAGTGCAAAAATGAACAGTATTGTAATTTTTTGTGGTGCTACACGAAAACAAAATTATCATGTGATACGCTTTACATTTTAGGACTGGGGAACCATGATATTAGCCTTCCGATCCACAACAGTAGAGCTAAAATATTTATTCCCTTCATAACTTCCAAATATATAAACATACTCCATAGTTAGATTTTTTTGGATAATTTGGAAACAAATAATGTCGCCAACGACGAAGCAATTATTAGGAGACAGAACAACCACGTATAAAAAAAATGCGCTGCACGCACGCACACGGAAAAACGTTTCATGGCATTTAAGGAACAAAAATTGTAAATCAAGAATTTTATTTTCATTAAATCATTTGCGTACGTTGTGCTTTCCTCTAATATAGCATGTGTTGTTGTTGTTAAAATACTTCAACTTTCTTTTCATAATAAAGCTCCATGTCATGATTATGATTGAAATACATAAATAATCACAAGATTATTCTGCTATTTAGGCATATATGATAATGATGGAAAAGTGATCTCTGAGGTTCGTTACAGATATTCACTGAGACATGTGACTATTTAAAAACATAAAATAACTTTTTAAAATGTTGCAGATTAAATTAAAAATATATGTACAAATTTAATATAAATTTTAATCCTCATTTTCTTTAAATAATTTCATTCCATTCATTTAAGATACTTGTGCATAAAGAATTTGTTGTTTGCTCTTTTTTTTCTTCTCAATATGAAAATATTTATTTCAAATATATTCCAGGCAATACTACAAATTTGGCCTTTTATCTTGATTATGATCATAAGAAAATGGGATTAACAAGAGGTTCTGATGTTTCCACCCACCTACCCAAACAGACTAAAAATGATGAACAATTTATGAAGCCAACAGAGAGGATGTCAGCTACAAAGCAGAAAGAAATTGATGATGCACTCGTGAAACCTATTGTTGGCAAAGTTCTTACGCTATTAGCCTTGTTTACCATACATATTTTAGAAACTTTGTGATGCTTCTTAATCCAAGTTAAGTTTTGAAGGATAACATTAAAAATTAGTAACATTTATTTAAACTGACAGTGAGAAAAGAAAAAAAGTGTTAATCCATTTGATTCTAGATGTCAACACTGTTGAATTTTGAAATTTCATACCTAAATTAAGCAATATTTAATTAAATATAATGCTGTCCTGTCTAAATAAACATTAAATAAATTCATTGTTTTCACTATATTTAGATGCAGTAAATATTCCAAATACATGTCTTGTTTGACTTCCAATGGATAAATGTTTCAAACTTTACATTTTCAGGTATGAAATTCCAGGTCATAAATTAGTGTCCTCCAAACTACCTGAGAAGAAAGACCAGGCTGAGAAAAAAGTGAAAGAGGAACTAAATAATGTTCTTGATATAGCTGTTACTCACGATGCATGGACTTCATTAAATACAGTAAGTTATAGTACAGTGACTGCACATTTCATTTCCAAAGATTGGGAATTGAAAAGTGTTGTCTTAGAAATACGAAATGTTGAAGGCAGTCACACTGGGGAAAATATAAAAGAAAACCTGTTGGCCACTCAGAGGCGATGGAATATTCCAAAACCAACAGGAATAACTGATAATGCAGACAATGAGATCAAGGCTTTTGATTTACTTCAATGGACTCGATTTGGTTGTTATGGTCACAGATTCAACCTTATTGTGAAAAAAGCTTTAGCTATACCAGAACTGTCACGAATCATTGCAAAGGGGCGCAAACTGCTGACTTTTGTTTCCATCAAAGCACGAGCATAATGATTTGTTAATGAGCAGGCAGCAGTTACTGCTTGACATAGGTGCTAGAGGACACAAGCTCAAGATGGATGTTCCAACTAGATGGAATAGCACTCATGACATGCTTGAACGACTGCTTGAGCAAACACCTGCTATTATGGCTGTTATCAGCGACCCAAACATAAGCAAGTCAGCAGCCACAACATTGAGAAATTATGTCTATACATTTGACGAACAAGCATTGGTTGAAAAACTTGTGGAAGCTTTCTCACCGTTCCTGAATGCAACAAACAGTGTTTGCAGAGACCAATCACCAATAAAAATATCCCAATACGTAAACTTACCAAATGTATAGAAACAAATGTTGATGATCTAACTTCAATTGCCAAACTTAAAGATGTAATGAGACAAGAACTTGACAATAGAACACAAGACAAAGATCTAGCTCTGTTGGGCTGTTTATTGAATCATACTATGAAGGATACTATAAAGGATATGGACATGCTCTGCTTTTGAAGGTTGCTCTTGATATGGCTGATGTTAAAGTGAATGTCCAAGTGGAACCAGGGACTAGTGATGAACAGCCTTCAGACTCATTGCCACCTCAACCAATTGCACCATCATTACTAAATGTCAGAGATGACAACACTAAGACTGTGGTTACACTTAGTCCACCAAACAAGAAAGCAAAGGTCAATGTTGACATGGATGATTGGTTGCAAGATGTTGTTGCCTTGGTGAAAGTCAACAGCCAATAACAGATGTCATCCACCAGGAGGTTTCTAGATATCTAGTTGCTGCTCCATATGATACCAATCTCACAATGTTACAGTGGTGGAAACAAAACTGCGAGTTCTACCCCCATCTTAGCTTACTAGCTCGGAAGTACCTAAGTATTCCGGCATCATCAGTATCCAGTGAGAGGGTATTTAGTCTGGCTTGACATCTTGTCAGCAAGAAACGGGCTCGTTTAAGTTGTTACAATGTGGACCTGATCATATTCTTAAACAAAAACGTTAACTATTGGTAGTGTCAATATAACAAGCACAAGAAGAAACAGTATATTCTGAAAAATGATTTTTGTGTTCAGCATTGCTCAAACATTTGATTTTTATTTTATTGTACCTTCTGTTTAACTTGTAATGTGGATAACATTTGATCATTTAAGAATTCTAGTCATAGATTTTATAAATCATTATGGGACTTTGCTGTTAAACTGTTAGGTTAATAAATGTAAACAGTGTTTGGTGTATTATTTCAGTTTAAATGTAAATGTAGATTATTGGTACATTGTTATTGCAATAATCAGTATTCTGAAAAATGATCTGTACTAGTCAAACCTTTGATTTTGTTTAATGTGGATGAAAGTTTTAGGAATTTTAACTTTAGATGTTCTGTCTTTACATAATTACATGATTTTGCTGATAAATAGTTCATTTAATTTGAAAGGTTTTGTAATTGGTGTTTTTGTTTTGTTAGTTTAAACTGCTTTGATTGTAGTACTAGTAAATAATGACAAGCAAGAAAAACATTTATTTCTATACTTTAAACAATTGAAACATCACATATGAATAAAAGTGTTCTGGGGGATTGTAAGTCTTTCAGCTGCATAAAGCAAGCAAGAAAAACATTTATTTCTATACTTTAAACAATTGAAACATCACATATGAATAAAAGTGTTCTGGGGGATTGTAAGTCTTTCAGCTGCATAAAAGTGATAAGACAACGAAAGTTGCTTTTGAGGTTAAAGTATATATATATATATATATATATATATATATATATATATATATATATATATATATATATAGAGATAGATAGATATATAGATAGATAGATAGATAGATAGAGAGAGAGAGAGAGAGAGAGAGAGAGAGAGAGAGAGAGATTGAGAGAGAGAGAGAGATTACTTCTATACATTTTTTTACATTTTAAACTTTTGAACAAAGATATAACTCTGTAACAACAAAATTAAAACTTACTTGTATTAAGTTAGCAACCGATTATAATCGATTATCAATAAGTTGTGTGCAACCGATGATCGATTATGAAATTCTAACCGATTCCCATCACTACTAAATGGCTCACATTTCGTTAGGGTTTTAAAGTCGTGGTTATTGGCAAACAACGAAATCAACGAAAATTGGTACCCAACAAGAACTGGTTCGCCACGACAAAAAAATTGGTCCCATACGAATATTGCTGATACAACATTATCAAAATATACTCTATCATGGGATGCAAGACCTCTTTGAATATCAACATTTCCTGACCCTGACATACCGTATCATTTTTGGCATTCGTTTTGGACAAACGTGCTATAAATTGAACATCTAATGTCTTGATCTTTTATGTTGTTTCAGCTAACGAACTAACGAACATTTTAACGTATATATCTTATTTATATGAACAAAATTAATAAACATGTTTAAAATTGATTTGGAAGAGGAAATACCCTCTATATGGAATATATTAGTGCATCAGAGCCTATCTTAATTTTATCTTAATTTTATCTTATCTCTCTAGTTTCTCGTTGACCAAAACAGAAAAAAAATTGTTACCCATTCACTACAAGGTAAGTGTTAATTAAAGGTAGAAACCATTGTTCAAACAGTCATCAAAGGGACATAACTAATACAAGAGATTTCCTAAACGGATCACAATCTCTCCACTAAATAATGACCCCTTTTATACCACAGTCATCAATGTTGACACCTGAAGTTTGAAACTCAAACGCATGTTGTGAGGATATCACACTCTGATCAGCATATTTTGGCACCTGATTCAAAATATCTTTTTATATACAATGCAGTACTAAAAAAACAGTTCAATGCTTCTTTCAAAGGATATATTTATTAATACGTATATCGTATTACAGTTGAAGTAATATTAGAGTATATGTTTAGAAATGAGTACCAAAAAAGGTTTTATTTTTTATGAACAGCAAAATTTGGGTCTTCAACAAAAGCACACGTATTGTTCTACTGATGCTATTATAATACAATTACTGCTACTAGATCTACTACAACTATTAATACCTAGAATGGTTAGGTGATATTCATTTCAATGATGCTAAGCGTGTCTTTAATGTAGACCTAAAAAAAATAAGAGTAACCGAAATGTAAATATAGAATGGCAGCTCTGTTGCTTTGCACTTTTAAAATTATAATGAGTCCCACTTTGCCTAAATTTGGGACGTGAATACAAATATCATTTAAGAGTACACACTCATGCACACAACAAACATCTTTCGTGACACTAATGCTACATTAGACGACATAATGCAGTAGCATCGTGATATGCAGATCTATTGATATACTACTGTTACGACTACTTATACTACTACTACTACTAATATAATAATAATAATAATAATAATAATAATAATAATAATAACAAAGACGATTTTTAAGACGATGAGTGATGCATTATGTATGTTGTCAATAACTGCAAATATGATTTAGATTATGTTCCCAAATAATTGAGTTCTCCATTATAAACCCATACTTCTTCAACTTCGAGGGATCGATGATGTGAGCTTGTTATAATTATATTGATTTCCTAGCTAGTAGTTAACTAAATAGTTCGTATGGTTACACATCGAAATAAAGAACTGTGCAATCTCATTTTTGTACACTTAGTATAAATTAAAACAGTATTAACGGTAATGCCACATGTAGCCTACGAAACTTTGACATCAAGTCAAAAAGTCATTGACGGAAGTTTTCCGAGTTTGTGTTCAATTTTGCAAAATGATATCACACTATGCCATCAACGCAATGAAGGAGACCGTGATGTCACTTTGTAAAGATTGGATGATACTGTTCTTTTTGATTTCCCAAAACATTGATATAATTGTTTATGTTCTAGGGATATAATAATAAGAATACTATTACTACAACTACTACTACTACAATTATTAACTACTACTACTACTACAACAACAACAATTACTACTACTACTACTACTGCTAATAATAATAATAATAATAATAATATAACAATCGTACTTAATTCTAGTGAAAAGTACTTATTCAAATAATGACTGTAATAAAAAACAATAAGAAATAATCGAGTAGGAAAGTAGGTATGCCAGCCATTTCTATGAAGGCGTTATTTTATTAAAATGACTGTTATTATTATTGGTATTATTAATTTTCTCACATTAAGTAGGTCAACATGTTCCCGCTTGCATAACAATTACAGGCAGCGTAAATCTTACAAACTTCATGCATGCGCGAGTTTGCTAATCGCAGTTGCATGTTTGAAGTCTAAATTGTGTGTGATTGGGTTGCTTGACTTTTAACTATATATATTTTTTTTATCTAATCCGATTCGATATCGTCGTTGAGGGTCTTCTAAATGTATCGTCATATATCCATGTGGGATATTCCAAGCGGAATTAACAAAGTTTTTAAATTCGTTGTAATCCATATCGCCGCTACACCAATACCGGTGAATCTTTTGTATTGTATGTTTTTTTAACTCCATTCAAGACCGAAATAATATTACAGTTGTACCTGACCATACTAGGTATGCTAGTGTATCGTTGAGAAATGTCAATTATATTGATGCTTTTATGTTTCCAAGTGAAAATATCCTAGCAGGATTTGTTTGATTGTCAATACCCACGTCGTCGTACACAATCACATTGTTGATCCTCTCGTCGATATCTTTGACACAAGGAACTCCTTCAACATCATCGATTAATTCAATAATATCCTCGCCGGTTAATTGTTTTGCGCTCTCATTATAATCTTGAAGCACCTCATAGCAATGTTGGTACTTTGCTGTGGGGTCAATCAAATACAGTTGATCCCATTTCATAGACTTCATAATTAAATTAAGAAATAGCTCTGTTTAACCACTTGCAGACGGTTCGATGATAATCATTCGCATTATACTCTGCAAAATTGTATGATGTTTATCGGGTGGATGTTCTTTTAACGCGGAAATGTCAGTAATTTATATTAGATATAAATTAAATATGTTATGAATTTATATTGTGTGAAATGTAGAATTCATACATCAACGAGTGACCCAACTGTTACAACTAAATAAAGCAGAGAGGCAATCACTAGCAAGTGAGCACAGTTTGGTATAAAAGATTTCCGATGTGTCAGATATAAAAAAATGGAGGTGATATCGCTGCCAAGTTGATAAAACTCCCAGGAGCTCCAACGGTGAAATACCAAGGTGAAAAACATCTTCCAGGATATAGTTTTTGTGGTCCGGGGACTCGACTCGATATTCGACTCGATGATCAAGATCATCACCGAAAAGGTGAACATCCGATAAACGCTATCGATAAGGCCTCTCATGCTCGTGATGTCGCATATAAAAGTAAAGACCTTCAGCAACGGCACATCGCAGATATAAAATTAATCCACGCGTTGAATTCTATCCCTGATAAATCCTTCTAAGAAAAAGTATTTTCTTGGTTGATAAAAATAGCTATGAAAACTAAATTAGTACTGGGAAACGGATTTTAATTCCACGGAATAGATTTATTATTCTCCAACCGGATATTAGAAAGGCAATGCCGCGATTAATAAAATCGCTAACGCCGCAAAGGTTAAAAATGTTACCGCGGCCGATTGGTTATCCAGGCAAGCAATATGGCAGATTTATCTATCATCACCGAGGAAAATGTAATACTCGTCGTTTGATGTTAGTGTCCCTAATGAAGTTTATCAGGTTGATATATTATTTCTGCCACATGATACTGTTGAAAAACGTACCTGTAAATATGTGTTGATTGTCATTGACATTGCAAGTAAATACAAATAGCTGAGCCGTTAACAATAAATTCTTCATCTGAAGTTGCCTCTGCATTTAAACGAATTCATCGTCGAGGTCCTCTACGATGGCCAAATCTGTTACAGATTGATCCCGGCAAGGAATTTGAATGCGAATTATCGTCAACGATGAAGCAACATGACACTGTCATACGATGAGGATATACTGCAAAACACCGCGATCAGGCAAATGTTGAACGATTTAATCGAACATTAGCAAAGCGGTTGTTTCATTATCAATACGCGAGGGAATTAATCGAGGATAAACAGTCAAGGAATGGGTAAAGAGATTACCAGGGGTAATTGCCAGGCTCAACAATGAAATATCTCGGATGATCAACATTAAACCTATAATTGCAATCACCGAAAAAAATACAAATTTACCCCGCCATGATTTTTCATCGCAACATGTATTAGGTAGCAATGTCAGTGTTAGATATTGAAATAAACCCGGTGAACTTGAAAACAAAGATCGACTGATTGTATATAGAGTATCACATCATATAAAATATTCGGTGTTGTAACATCCAGAAACAGACAGGCAATGTATAAATTAGATTCAACCGCTCCACAGCGTGGATTTACCTTGAACAATTACAGGTGATTCCTGATGACACTCAATTACCACCGCGTGGCCTAAATTGGCGCGAAGATGTCGATTACATTCCAGACAGGTCAATGTTAAATTCTCTATTACGACCATTATATTTTCCATCCACGGTAAATTGTTTGGGAGTTTTTCTTAACCATTAAATTACACAATTACAACCCGCACAGTAGTTATCTTGTTGTTGATATAATTTTATAATAAATTCAACATCAAGATAAAATTCTCTGTAGGTATATAGCATAGCGGAACCGGATCAATTGGATATCTTTCGTTTTGTTGATAAAATAATTTCATCTGAAGTAGACCTCTGATTTTCTTTCTGCTCGCGATTATTAAATATGTTGGTCTCCACGTCGCCCAAAACTCAGTAACCGATGTTTCAGGTATTCTTTTACGTGTTACTTCACGTTGAATTTGATTTGGTTGTAATCTTATCGCGGATTCTAACGCTATTAACTCTACGTCAAGTGATCGATAATAGTCGTTAATCTCTTCGTAATAATCTGCTGTACTTTTCAGCCATTCATGAGGCGATAATCCGGTAAATGGTGGGGGTTGACCATACATTATCACAGTGGTGTTTATTGTTCGCAACCATTCCAAAATTGTGTTTAACAGTGTCAACGGTACTGTACATATTTCATCCCAAATGGCGATTCCAGGAATACATGTTATGTCCAATCGTTCAGGGTTGCTAGTGGTGCCGTTAAACCGAAAATATCTATTATATCTATTATATGTACAAGCATTTACTCCTCGGGATGTCATCTCTCGTGCAAGTTGATGAGTTGGTGTTATCACAATCATGTCAGAATTCTTCCCAAATGAATATATTACTCTTTGTGTTTTACCATATCCTCCTGGGCCGTTAAAATATAGTTTTATGTCTGGTTATTGGATCGTGTACAGACGGCGACGATGATATTTCCATCATTGTATCCGCGCGGTAATTGTCCTTGATGGTAACATCAGCTGAATTCTTCTTCATGATCCCCATTCACTCAAAATCGTAGTAAATGGATCGACAATGTTCCAATATTCGTGATTAAAATAAAATAAATATGTGGATACTCTAACCGCAGTACCATACATATGTTTATCATCGAGCAAACATTTATTGAAACATAAGCGAGAATCGATGATCTCAAATGACAACATTGTGGTTTCGAAATATTCAACGATGGTTCCTAATTTTTCCTTGTTGAATAAATGGACAGTTTTTCTTGATACAAATATTTGAATTGTTGTATCCGCGATTATAAAATCCAATGCAGCATCGTCGAGAATTAATTGTGTCCAAAGCCTTTTAAGATCACATGCTCCACCTTGAGTAAATTTCCAAATTATTCCTCTACTGAGATTCTTTGCTTCGATTTCTTCGTTGGGATTTGTATCCCAATCATTGCATTTTTCCGGAGTTGGCAACCAACCTTCTGTCTGCGCCGGATATGATATTGCCTCAGAAACAGTCAAAGACATCAACATGTTTTATCTGACATGAATCGCAATACTATCAGAGCCAATCATTTCGTTGAAAAATGCCTTCCAAACCAGGCGTAAATATCGGATGAAGATTTTAAGCAAATCTAAATGATACCACACTAGTGAAACTTGTCAAGTCAAAGTCAGGTAACGTTTGTCATTTCATGTGTGGGATGACCAAACCGTTTTAAAGATTTGCTGTATTCACCACGTCCAAGAACACTTCCGGGGCTGCATGCAACCATGTCAACGGAAATAACATTTTCATGATTGTATTTTGTATTCCATAATTCACCATGACCGTATTTGGTACCGCTCGCTTGCACGTCATCGAGAAAATTATATCTGGATGGTTTCCAGGAATACTTTTATCTGGCAAGGTGAGCTGCTTCGGATGGAACAGTAAAACAATTCTGTGTTATTTCTTCAATGTTGTTTGTGTATCGTCTTGTGAGATGGTTAATATATCATTGATTTTTTTCTGCTCGATATAATTCTCCATTGATCATTCGTCTTCATCGCTTTTAAATAACTATATTGATACTGGATCGGTGTTACTGATTTCGTGGATGTAACCAAATATATGCCACGAGTAATATTTAATTGTTCTCTCCCGAGGAAATAATCGTACAGAACTACTCCATGCATGTGAATTATGACCTTTTGTATAATGCTCCAACGAATGTATATTCTCCCGGCTATAATTTGTACAATTATTGGAATTTTTTTCTTCTAATTCAGCAACATCTTTTATTAGACCTCCAGTGTCTCTAATCGACTCCATCCATTTGTTTATCTTCGATTTTCTCAAATCAGTTCAACCATTTTCTCGTTTGACACTTTTTAAATATTCGGTGACTCGTTCAGCTAAACAATTCAACAGCTATCAAATCCTCATAGGGGAAAAATGATTGATATCTGGTTGATTTATTGAGAAAAAAAATTGTTATATTGTTACTGTCACCGGATACGCTTGATTGCAATATGCATATTTTTAACCGCGGATGGAGCAAATTCAAATTGAACGCCGGTGTTTGCCTTTAGCGCGCTATTACAAACTTAGTTTTAGTGAATATTATTTTATTTGGTCCGCTATTACCAATCTGTTCTATCTTCAAAGTTATTTTTGCCCCACATGTACTGGCATATTTCGATTGTAATGTCTTAGTCACAGTGACATCAACTTGATTGTAGGACATTTATATTTAAATAATAGATGGATCTAATTGTCTACATGTTTTACATGTTTTCTACTGGGGCGTCAACGCCTCTCATGCTTAAACAGCCACCTTATAGTAACATTGTTTTATCACTGAGAATAGCAGCAAATGATCTATATGGACCGCGTTACTATAGGTGGACCTGCATCGACAACAGGAGGCTCTGCTATACGGGTTTGGAAATGTATGTCAATAATTGACTGCCTGGATATATCGAGATGTTGCAATGAAAAATAATACATAGGATACCCATTTTGAAATCCAACTGTGATATGTGTTGTCCAGTATGGACATTGTGGTCACGTCCCATAAAAGACCATAAACGATGATACTCGCGAGCTATTAGGTTATTGGGATAATCAATAAAAATGTCTTCGGAAGGTTCCAGTGGACCGTTTGTTCGCAATGGTACCTAGTCAACTCCTAGTTTCATGCAGAACAAAGCAAATATGTCCAGGAGCAGAAATATTCTTTGTTGATGCTATATGCGATATAATTATACCACCAAGCGGACTTGTCCTTGTGGCCATTTTAATATCCAACTATACTATGACATCAATGATTTTCCACCTTGATCTATAAACGATAACAGTCGCCATTATGTGGTGATCGATGGAGTCATTACTGGCATCCACAATGAAAGTTTTGATAGTATTACTCTACCATCAGGAACACCATCACCACGCCATATTGCATCATTGTCATGTGATTTCCTCATAAGAACTACAATATGCGTAGACCCGAAGATAAATTTTCTAACATTTCTACGGAAACCAAATATATGTTAGATTATTCGCGCATTAAAATCGTCCAGTGTTATCTAATGTCGCTTAACGAGTTGAAAATTCTTGATTGAAATTACTATTACTGTTAATAACAACACTCTCAACATCGGCGTCATTTTCAGTAACAGTAACCAATTTTGGCCGTCTTACATTGATTATGATCAGCACTTTCGACAATATCCTTTGCGAAGATACTTGATTGACAAGCCGATCTTATATAATCGTCGGAATATCGAGCCAGTCCAACTTTTGTAGTGGCGACGTCAATATCATTATCGATAGATTCAATCCTTCTTGAGTTAATCATATACTGAGCGCTTCTAAACAGCGCCATAATACCATTATTGACAAAACCATCTGACGTACATGGGAGATCAGGATATGGATTGCCAGTAGCATTATTAATGTTGTTGTTGTTGTAGGGTTTAACGCCATTCTTCAGCACACGATAGGCTGTACATGGCGGCCAGTAATTTTGGTGGAGGAAGAACCCGGGAAAACACTCGGAAGAAACCACCAACCCACGAGAAGATGCTGGCAAGCTTTCCCACATAATTACATTAGCCGAATCTTAGCCTCGAACCCACGCAGGCAGAGGTGAGATGGTAGTGATCCGTAACTGAAAGCCATCTAGACCACTCAGCCACTAGGGGCACCGCATTATTAAATAGTTGACCTTCCACTTCAATGAGAGCTTCGCACGGTAAGAAATATTTACTAGTATCCTGAACCTGAAGTTTAATTATGGATCTAGAATCAGGCAGTATCTCATTATATGAATAATCACGGAATCATTTTCTGAACTTATGAAGAATTGGGATGGAAATCAGCAATAGAGCTACTAGAAAATGTTTGCAAGCGAGATCTGGCGGACAGGTGAATGGCTAACACAGTGGAACCAGAAACTGATTATAACACTCTCTAAAAGAAGGCAATCTGCAGCTGTGCCAGAATTACCGAACTATTAGTTAGGTCAGCCATGCTAGTAAGGTTATGATGAAGATCATCTTGGAAAGACTGAAACCACAAACAGAATAAATAATCGCTGAATATGCGGGGTTCCGTAGTGGAAGAAGCAAAACAGAACAGACATTCGATCCCAGGGTTATGTGATAAAAGTAAACGCAACATTAACAAGGCATCTATAATGTGTATAAATATTCAAAATGACCTTTGCCAGAGTGCGGCGTGAGGTATTGTGGGCCACAATGAAGTATAACAAGGATCAAATATTTGTCAATACCATCAAGCTGCTGTATGCCAAGGCCACCAGAGCAGTAAGTGCTCAAGGTTCTGTGGGGGACTGGTTCCATATATGGGTTGGAATAATGTCAAGGCTGTTTCCTATCACCCACACATTTTAACATCAACTTAGAGAGCACCATGAGCGAAGCCATGGACATCTACTTTGGGATAGTCAACATTGGAGGTCGTAACATCACCAACATCCGCTTTGCATACGACATTGATGGGTTGGTAAGCAGTGAAGACTAGCTTGCCACCTTTTTTGAAGGACCTGTATGAACCATCTTTCCGAGAAGCGCAGAGAAGACAAATGTGATTACAAATAGTGGCAAACAAATCTAGGCCAACATTAAAGTCAGAGGCTAGGAACAGCCAAAAGTGAGCCAGTTAAAATATCTTGGTTCGACAAGCACCGAAAAGTGATCAAGAGGATAATGTTTGGCACGAGCAGCACAAACAACGGCAGCTATATCAAAGCTAAGACCCATCTTTAGAGACAATAATATGTCTGAAAAATAAAGTCAGACTATTGACAGCACTAGTCATGTCAATATTTCTGTATTCACGTGAGGCATGAACCCTGACAGCTGAATACCAACGAAGAATCCAAGCACTTGAAATTAAATGCTACAGAACCAGCCTTGGCATCTCTTATATGAACCTCATCACAAATGATGAAGTGCGTAACACCATAAAGCACAAAGTAGGCCAATATGAGACCTCCTTACCACAGTCAAATAAAGACAGCTGAAATGGTATCGCCATGTCACTAAAGCCAAACGTCTATCTACAAGATACTGCAGGGCAGCGTCCACAGTGGCAGATGGAGAAGACACAGAAAATAGCGGACAGATAACTTCTTCACAGAATGGACCAGGAAAGGTTTTGCGGAGACACAGCCATTAGCACACGATTGAGAAAATCGGAAGTATTTGATCAGATGTTCAGCAGCGCAGTGCATCGGCGACCACTTAAGACACAAATGCCAGCTCTGACAGTACTCATATTAATCGATGTGCCTTGAGAGACATTTACTATTTCTGAATAAAAGCACTAATTATTACTTAGATGAAGATTTGAAGACATTCAGTACAATTTAACATATTTAAATATGTTAGATCTCTCAAGAACAAAACCAGCAAAATAAGGCAATATGTCAGTTCGATTTGCAACATCGAATAAAAACATTAGGGGCATCTCAAATGTTTATTTCTAGAACGGTTAAGTCTGTTAGCTGACCTATATTTCTAAATGATGCAAATCTGCATACCGCCATACATTAAGGCTTGTCGATCCTTATCTTCATCCCAATTTAAGTTTTAGCTACATTATATTTAAAAAAATTAGTGACTGCTTTTTCAAAATATTTCACTTCTATTTTTAAGTTATATGCTATATGTTTTCTTGAATTGTATCTTTGCATGATGACGTGGCTCCTTATCTTGCGTATAATGTTTGTTATGTTCTACTTGACGTTTTATATCATAACGATCAAGAACTCGTTGTGTCTGATAAATGATTATCGTAATGATAAATTGTTGATTTATATCATGTAATTATACATATACCTTTCCTGGTATTGTTTTATGGTATCATACTGTCTTTGAAACAGTTAATAAGCTTATAAAATTTGTGATTATTCAAGATTGTAATTGTATTCATTATATAACGATTTGAATTACACACACACACACACACACACACACACACACACACACACACATATATATATATATATATATATATATATATATATATATATATATATATATATATATATATATATATATATATATATATATATATGTGTGTGTGTTTATCAAACATATGCTTTATATATATATATATATATGCATACATATAAAAAGGCCATATTTGTAAACATGTGAATAAAGCTTATAAATGTGCATAACGTAACACCAGTCCGTGACGTTTTGGCGCTGCCGGTTTCGCGCGGCCGTTTTGGCGCTTGAATGTTTTGGCGTGGGCCGTTTTGGCGCCGGACGTTTTGGCAAAAAGATTAACATCAAAAGATTACACATTATCCTAAAGATAATTAAAGGCATGTCGGCATTTACAATGGATTATGAAATAACAATATAAGCAGGATGCTTAAGATAATTGACTCTATTGTATATTGTCCTGCGAGCCATGACCACTTAAATATTAACAATTTAACCTTTAGATATCTAACATGTTATTTATATTTGAAAACGAAAGCAATTCTAAGGTACGAAGAGTCCGCGCCATTCAGGCTCAAACCCACTTCTATATAGTTGTTTGTTTATATAAGTGTGCTGTCACATGTATTAACGTAAAAGTTTGTTTTTTCTAAAATGAGCGTTATGAAATCGAAGCGTGGTCAAGAAAAGCGCGTGCACGATGGATGTCAATACGTTTTGTTTATAAATACAGTGCCGATAAGCTTAAGACACAGCTGCAGATGACGCCCAAATTCATTCTACTGATGAATGAACATTACATAAAGTTATTTTAATGACACACAAGCTGATCATTGAAATAATTTTATTTTTATTTTTCACTTTATATTTCACTTACTCACTACATCTTTTTGATTGCCGAGCTAATCAATGTTGGCCTTACCTGCTCCAATAACGTAAGGTTACCTCTCAACAGGAATAACAATTGTTCGGCGGCGTCTAGGTTGCCAGGGCCAAAGTGGTCCCGGTCGCGCCAAACCGGCCGGCGCCAAAACGTCCTGCATCGCCGTAACACGGAAGTCGTTTTCAATAATAGTGATGGGTCACTTACGCAGGGGGACGTTAAAACTTTATATCAGAGACTGTAATAGAATGCCACCCTTTCCTTCTTCCAGTGCTCTCACAAATACATATTGAGTATGGCACACCAGTCACATAGCTAAGAAAAACGCAAAGATATATCAATACACGTGCTCACAAAATGTATAATGTCCTAAAAAGGATATGTTAAATTTCAGAACTGTACAAATCTTAGCAATTTGAAATAAGATACTCATTTTTTTTAATTCTGTCGTTAAGCCAATTGATATACATAACAAATCATTCGATCTTATTGAACGTACTGTGAATGCGATTATTGGTAACCATAAACCAGGAAGTTGTTAACGGGTCGAATTTAAAAGTATGAAGTAGCTTCGTTTGAACGCATATTTATCTTACCTACTCCGGATTGTATATACAAATATCGGCTACTTTAATTTATTTTTATACAAAATGTCCCCTTTCTGCTTATGATTCTTGAGATTGAATAAATACATGATGATAAGCATACATGATAATTTATTTTTGTTCATTGTCTGAATATGCTTACCCTGACTTGATTTGTATTATTGTTAGACATTTATCCATGTTATATAGTTTACCTACACAGCAAAGTGTATAACTCTTAGGAATTAAAGTAACGATATTAAATATCCGGATATAATTTTCAGCTCCCAATGTGTATTTAATCTTTTACTGCCCAATATATATTTGCATGGTTGTATTCGTATATAAATATGCCTTTTTGTGCCCTTTACCAATCTTATCATGCCCAATAAGGTTGTATCTTACCATTATATCCTGTCTCAGTAGTCTATAAAGAATGGTCAATGACAATTGATCTGAGTGAACTGCATTGAAAAAGACTTGGGATCTGGCATGAAGGAACAAGTAAACAAAGACCACCGAACACGGCACCGACTTTATACATTTTTTCAGAACAAAACAAAATTCATTGCTTTCCTAAATCTAGATTTATTGTTATCTTTCTAATCTCTGTGTTTACCGCTCCGGTGGCCTAGTTGTTAGAGCGTTCGCCTCGGAAGCGGGAGGTTGCGGGTTCGATCCCCGGCCGAGTCATACCAAAGACTTACAAAAATGCCACTAACAGCTGCCTCGCTTGACGCTCAGCATTAAGAGGTTAATGTTAGGACTGGTCGGCCTGGTGTCAGGATAATGTGACTGGGTGGGACATCATGCTGCATGTCTGCGGCATGATGCCTCAGTGCTAGACATCATTATAAACTGCCTCACAGCAGACATCGTAGCAATATGACTGAAAAATTGTTAAAGCTACGTTAAAAATACTAATCAAACAAACAAACAAATAACCTCTGTGTCCAAAAGAATGTTTTTACTCGAATGAACTAAAGTGCTATCCATTATCTGCTTCACAATTGCTGTTTGTTACCGAGAAATAACTAAGAACATCTTATCCCGAAATAATACAACAAAGTGCCATATCTCTAAGCTGACTTGAGAATATGGAGACATTTGTATGCATAGAACAGGGACGCGACACATTAGTCAGCGAAAACTTGTGTTCCTCTTGCGCCATTAATACAACTGAGTGTCCGAATTAAACAAAAGATCTACAGGCTTTCGCTGTATGTGCCATGTTGCGCAATACTTCAATAAAGAGATGCATATATTATAGAGTTCTTTTTCGATCGTAAATCGTGCGTTTTAAGGAAACAAGACTGACTGAGTAAAGAGAATAGATATCAACTTATGTGTTAACCCGACAAAAATTTGCATTAGGACACGTAGTGCTTTCCCGTGAACTATGCCGAATATGCGGCTCACATTACAAATGAAGATAACGTATTCTGATGTGTATTACAAGAAGGTTATATCATCACAATTCACATAAAAGGAGTATCACACAGTTTGATATGGCAGTCTAAGTGTTGTATCCGAGCAGTGCTGACGGCAATAACAATACGTAACCTCATAAATCAAGATCGGATATTAATTTATTATCAGGGAAGAAATGAAAGTACGTGAAAATGGTACACAATGAAATACATATACATATACCACTCAAGACGACACTGTCGTTTTGCATTCCTTTAACAGGTTTCTGAGTGTGTTTATTGTAAAGGGCCACATTATATTCTCGTAATTCAATCGATCAAGAAGAACAAAGCTTTTCAAACTCAGAGGGGACAGAAAAATCAAATAAAATTACCTTATATAAAATATGAAACTTAAGGTTTACTTCATTGTCCAGGGGACAAGTTATAAATAGTGCCATTGTTTGTAAGAACTTCTGATGGTTCAATTTTGTATTTAATTTAATTAATTTATATTATTACAAGATTGATTCAATTGATTCAATGTTCTGAACACGATATCGTTTATATTGTTTTCATACTGCAAACTCTCAGTTACGCTTTAATAGTTTTTCATGTCACAAAACAGGCATTGATATGAATGTCAGTTACCTTTATACATAAACTAATGTGTCATGTGATTGTTTTTAAAATTCGGAAACAATATCGTCACAAAATACAAGTAGTGTTAAAGATGAATGATGAATAATTAACAATATCATACTAATCAAGATCGATTACAAATTATATCAAATAAAAAATGTACATAGGTAAATTTCTTCTTCTTAAATGATTTCTCTAACAACAACTGAGCAATGATAGCACAACAAGAAACACTCACGCGATCACCACGAAATTGATGAAGAAATAGCTAATTAATTAAAAAAATACTTCTTTTCAATTGTTCAGCGGACACATGAAAATTACAATTATAATATACATATCTGAAGTAAATGTGTGCATTTTATTTTGCAAATTGGTTCATGAACATGTAGTTATAAAGCAACGAAACGTTAATTGATTAGTTAATTGCATTCACGTGACGTATTATTTTATAAATCAAGGTTTTGTGTGCATGAATGTATATTGAATCGAATAAGTGAAAATAGATACATCTATCATAAACTTAGAACATTGAAATAGAATTAGAGCATTGAAATTGAATTAGAGCATTGAAACAACCGCTATTTACGCAGCAACAGCATTTTAAATGACCAATATATTTTGTGTGAAAACTAGAAGATATTAACGGAGATGTTACGATTTCCAAACGTCGTTTACGGAATTGTTGATACCGGTTAAAATAAATAATAATACCTCGATCACAAGACTGCAATAGTGAATTCTAAATTACATTGGACATTAAAACTCTCCGCAATTTTATATTTCTGATACATCTGTGACAAGTTTATCTTTCTTCAAGTTCTAAAAGTACGATTAATTACAATTTGCATCTTTATAGATTGACCACTTATATGTGATTCATGTCATATTTGTTCTTATATTTTAAATAGTTGAGGTTTTCTTAGCTTAAAGAAATGTGTTTTGGAACATTACTAGTTTTGAATCTATTACTTAGTGCATATGTGATTTAAGTTCTCTAAGGCAACACACACACACACACAACACACACACACACACACATAAATATATATATATATATATATATATATATATATATATATATATATATATATATATATATATATATATATATATATATATATATATATATATACAACGCGAGATATCACAGCTTTATATTTACAAACGGCCTACTTGAGTTTTCAGTTCTGTGCTATATTTGTCTCGTGACGGATCTATTACATGATAGGTAAAAAGTATCATCCACTAGATTTAATGTAATTTAATCCATTGAACGTATTTGTTTTTAAATACGTATCACAAACACATGAAAGAGGATATATACTGTTTACACGTGTAACATCAA
The DNA here is from genome assembly GCA_030141615.1 of Unio pictorum. NCBI lineage: Eukaryota > Metazoa > Mollusca > Bivalvia > Unionida > Unionidae > Unio > Unio pictorum. Next base: position 335,143 of record JARLTB010000316.1, read on the forward strand.
TGTAAATAAGAAATGTAACAAACAATATTTAATGTCTATTTCTTGAAATGATTTCATGTTAGTCAACATAATCTAACCGAGGCAATACTATACCTTAGGTTTTAGATAATAATCTTATATTGAAAGTTAAATTATTGCGTGTTAAGCTAAGTGTTTGCTTGTCAGCATTATTATAAAGCAAGAAATAGCATTTCAAGTAATAGAACAAAAGCTGGATGGCTAATAATGGTACAACAGAAATGACCTATATATTAGGATTAGTACACAAATTCACCATTTCCTCGTTAGAACTATGTGTATATCACACACAACGAGTTATAATGATCTGTATGCCACAACGCGTTATAATGATCTGTATGCCACAACGCCTTATAAGAAAAGAAATTGTACATAGATGTATCATACAAGTTATTGTATCTATAATGACATACGAAATCAATTTAAATGTAGAAAATATTTAGACCTTATAGAACAATGAATCCCCTATGGTTCAGAACTACAATTCAATGAAACCTAAAAAGCACTTAAAGGATAGACTCTGACCAATTCAATGAGATCCATGACTACTCCCATCAAAAGACCGATCACGGGTGAATAAGGGCCTTTGTGGAATTCAATCTACAGTATTTTGAACGGCTGTATGCGACCAATATGATGTGCAATTATATGACCGTATATAAGTTACAAATTTGTACTAATGAACACGAGCGATGCGTAAATAACTCCGGGTCAATCGCCATTTTAAGGACGATATCATGCACACATAACAGATTACACACAATGACCCGAAGGAGATTGCGGCATTCAATTTTTAAAATATATTGATATCCGATCGGTTATTCCTCGTGCGAAATATAATATGCTATGTACGATTGATATTAGCTACTTCGATCTAGAGCTTCTAGATTGGACAGAAATTAATTTCCAGTCTCACCATTTTGTTTCAAATAACATGCCATTTTGTACATTCTCTCACTTTTTGAAATAAAAATGCTTAAATCAATGAGGTAAAGAATCCGTTTGTTTAGCCAGGTAGGAAAAAATTATGATATATATATATATATATATATATATATATATATATATATATATATGTGTGTGTGTGTGTGTGTGTGTGTGTGTGTGTGTGTATTCACTCATAATGTGTGTATTCACTCATATCGATGACCTTTAAATTTATCAAAGGATTCTAAGGTTTAACCTGATTTTGTCCCACTCGATATAACACAAAATTAATAAAAGCAATCAGAGTAATATATATATATATATATATATATATATATATATATATATATATATATATATATATATATATATATATATATATATATATATATATATATATATAAATCCCTGCAAGGGATAGGAAGGACAGTATACAAATCTTTAGAAACAGCACAAAGGCTAAAGAAAATCTTTATTAAGTGATTGTAACAAAACAAAAGGTTGGGGTCTGATTATAGCGAAGAACAGCATTGCGAGTACCACATATACAAAGTTTATATATCAATGATTCAATGGAACAAAAAAGAAATCATGTTCAATTCGTGAAAATCGCAAGATCAAATATTGAACAATTAGCATAATATACACCAAACTGATAATGTAATGCAGTGCAAGTAAATGGGAATTCATGTGTCAGGAAAGAACTTAGACTAGTACAGAGATGAACGATTCAAAGCGATTTCAGTTGATGAAATTAAACGCTTCACGTAAACTTTGGCAATTCAAGTGAGAAGATAGAGAAGACAAATCTTGGGACACATCTCAAGCACAGAAGAACAAATATATATGATTGCAATATTTGGCAAGTTAAATATATATATATATATATATATATATATATATATATATATATATATATATATATATATATATATATATACTCATAATTGCCGTTCAAGAATGGACACACGTAGACACGTAGCTCACAAATACATAATGTGCAAACACTGAATTGAAAGAGAAGGTTCAGAACTGTACATACTAAACCTCAGCAATTTGGGCTAAATTACTGATTATTTTAATTCAATCGTTAAATCAATTGATATACATAACAAATCCTCCTATCTGTCTCTGAACCATTTGTGAGGATAAATTCCTTGCTGGCATGTTTAAAAGAAATTGCAATAGGAAATGATGGAATATGGGACTTGAAGATTCGCTGCTTGTGTCCATCTGGGGAAAGAAGATGAATACTGTTAGACTCATGTACAACAACGTACACATTATCCACACTGTCTAACTGAATCCCATTCGGGCAACTGTTTTCAATTTTGTATTCAAACTTTTTATTCCCATCCAATCCAAAACAAAGAACAGATCGTGTTGCAGAACAAGAAATATAAACTTGTGTTTTAGACGCATTCAGTGCAAGGTACACAGTACGTGAATGCACGTCACCAGTGGAGAAATGGAAACATGATTTCTCTCGTCCGTCCATTGTGATAACTCCCCAGTAAATATTCCTGTCTGATTGAGTTCCAGTGTCACAGAAAACAAATTCATGTTTGCTGAGAGCAACTACCGCAACACATACCCGCTTGGTTATCATGAATCCATGTGGCTCGATTGAACCATCAACTTTAAGGAACTGTATTTTCTTTTCATCAGGAAGTACAATTGCGACCTCATTTGTATTCATAGGACAAACTGACAATGGCTTTGAGGACACTTTAAAGTCCAAAACATGCTGATAGGATGCACTACAAAGACAGCATCTGGAGTTCATGTAATCTGCAATTACTATTCTACCATTGGGCAAGCAGGCTACGTCAATATATCCCGGAATACAATTGACTTCAAAATCCTGCGGCATAAATTCTTTAATTTTGCGAATATCATGGTCTTTGAAACCCGCTATTTCTCTCTTGGCTGGTGTTGTTGTTATCTCTCCAACACAGTCGGAGCAATTAATCTCAGATCCACATTCAGAATCATTATCGGCTTTCGGTGACAACATTTTAACAATCCCTTGTTGAGTTGTGCCACAACATATAAATCCTTTATAACACTTTAATATCAGAATTGATTCTCAAAACTGAAATGTGTTTAGCTTTTGTAAGTCGGTACCACAAGCTCGTTAGAAATGCAGCCAGCGTGTTTCTATACCGAAAATGATGTCCCGAATTAGTGCGCATAAGACGCTTTACATAACGACTGTTGTATTAGGTATATGTGTTTCTCTTATATATCTCTTTCGTTATAGCCCATTTTACGCACTACGAATGCCGTATAGGTAAATACACACCAGGAAGTTGTCGACTAGTCGAACAGTAAACTACGCACCCAAATTTCATTTGAAAGCATATTTGACTTAACTGCGCAGGCATCTGTATACTAATATCACATTAGTTTGATATTGTAGACATATATCATTTCCCCTTTCTTTTTATTCCTGGAATTGAAAAGAAAAGTTATTAGACATATAAGTTCAGTTTAGTAGTTCCTTTTGTTAATATAAATACCTTGTCTTGATTTGTGTATTTGTTAAACACTTAGCTCTGTCATATTTATTCTACACCGCAATGTGTATTAATCCATTAATCAAACTCTGAAACCCATTATGTTCATCAATACGATCGAGATCACCCAATGTAACCCCGCGGTTGTTAAAGAGAATAGGTGCTAGCGATCTATGATTCTTTTTTCATACGTGCAAAATGTTTTCCAGAAAAAAATTCCACATACAACCTATTTCAAAGCCAAGTTAAGCGCCCCCACTAGTCTGGTGCCCGGGGTCATCTGTCCTCATCTGCCCCTACTCCTACCTACGCCTCTGCATTATTCTACGGGGTGGTACAAAATATAATGAAATCTCCGGGTATAAATGTCAGCTCCCACTGTGTCTCTAGACTTCTTTAATGACCGCTATATGCTAGCACGTTTATTGAGCTGTATTCGTAACTGTTTCCCAGTTAGAAAACTCAGGCTAAATTCAGCTTGATGGGCCCTATAGCCAATAATCAACATGTCCAATAGGATATTTCTTTTTCATTGTATCTCACCAGTTTACATTTTATTTCCAAATACAAATATACAGAATGCATTGCGTTGGAGTGGGATGCGGGGACTCGGTATGAAAGTATTATTTACACGAATTAATTGCCTATATTTCAGACACCCTGATGTGGTATTTTAGTAACATTTTAAACCGTGCATTTCATGTTATTTAATACAATTCACAAGATTATTGTGAAACTGTGTGTACAAATATTTTGTCTTTTTGTTATGGTATACAAAACATTTTTGATATATTAGTATTTGGAAGATGCAAGTGCACAGAAAATGGAAGCAAAGTCCATTTGCTAACCAATACACCCAAGGTGACTTTGAATTGGAAAGGCTTTAACCAACTTCCTTTAAATTATGAATTCATTACTATACCAACAATTTGCGTGCGTAATTTGAGCAGCATTTACATTGACGAGTAATGTCATGCCCCGGTATTGCTAGAACACATTTAAAAATAGCCACATGGACATTAGATATAGAGTATACCAAATCATAAGTGTGTCCCTGGAAACGTAGATAGTAAATTCACATGCATTTATAAAACTTAAGAATGACTTATCACATAATTCAATAATCAGATTCTGTAACTAATGATGCAATCATGCAATATATATATATATATATATATATATATATATATATATATATATATATATATATATATATATTTGCAACTGTGAAGTCAATCCATCCATCCATTCCATACATACATACATACATACATACATACATACATACATACATACATACATACATACATACATACATACATACATACATAGATACATACATACATACATACATACATACATACATACATACATACATACATACATACATACATACATACATTCACACATACATACATTCCTTTGTTTCTTCATTGTATTCTCTACTCGTGGCAAAATGTATTTACTTATCTTGAGCATGTGTCATAATCACAATTTGGATTTTGAGGACAAACGATCCGTGTTGTAGAGACGAATGATGTTAAAAGCATTAGTAGTTGGTAATTATCCCATATTCCTCAGGCCTGTCAGTTTTGAGAACATTATGTATGTTGTTTTTCATAGTTAACATTCATTTAGCAATCATATATAATGTAGTTTTATCCCAAACATTCAAACACTCGGGTTGTTCAAACACTCGTGTTGATAAAGCACGAATAGGATGACAAGCACTTACAAGTGATATATGACCCTTCAAAGCTAGAATTATAGTTTGTAAAAGATCGTAATACTTGTATGGGTTTTAAAAACTGACCGATGTTTATCGTACTGCTTGAGGTATCTAGAATGCAATAACCTGTCTTTCTCTTGTGACTTCATCGATCGAGCGCTTGGGTTAGAGTTATTGTGCAATAAGAAAGGAAGTTGTAAATGTGTAATAATATTTTTTTCAGGGATATTGCTGCTTGATTTGGATAACAAAACATGTCAGTAAAAACAAATATCCCCTTGCTTACTGTAGGTATGAATCAGTGTAAGTTCCTGTTTTTATTTTATTTTGCTCTATCTAATAAAGAAATAATTAACGGAAAAAGGTATGACACAGTGTATATTCCTGTTTTGGTTTGTTTTCGTCTTCATCTAATGTACGCCCCGGTTAGAGATAATCAACGGACGAAATTAGCAATTATTGGATCTGTATTGTGTTTACACTGAACAGGAATTATATTTGCGTAAAACATAAAACAGTGTCACCTTATCTGATCTTATCTTCAGAACAAGCGACCTAAACCATAGCTGATGTGACAACTGTGATCACTGTTTGTCTATAACCATGACAACGCAGACAATCTTACATATTCGGCAATAATCGTATCATTGGAGATATATCGTAAGAATTCAGTTCTGGTATGTTTGCTACAATGAATAAAATCAATACTTAATTGTTCACGTATGCTACGAGAAAAGTAAACAAAATTAACAGATTCATATTGAGGATGGCAGATATACAATGATTCTCTTTGATAACGCTCTGTATGCAAACACTTCAATTAAGCCCCAACATGTAATGCACAGTAAAATGGCATCACATTTATGCAAGAGCATACTACGATTTCAGCGTAACATTCATGCCAGATATGACTTGAGTGACCAGACATGCAAACATACATGATGTTGTATCAGTTCGATATTAACCAAGTCAGTAAATGCCGTATTCATGTAATTGTGACACCAGCAATTAGGGTGGTTGCATTCCACTGGTGATCACTGTACGATTTATCAACAAGTCAGAAAATCGACAATAAAGTAAAGTTAAACATCGCATCGCAGACCAGCTTCGTTGTGAGTTGGCACACATTCTTGCCTACTTTGCATAGGATAGTGGCCGAGATGTTGACCACTGCTAAATTCGTATCCAATGCCACGTTGTCTGAATATCATCTTGAATATAATCAATTAGTCTATTATTTCTGCAGTTACAGAATACACATACAAGAGAATGCGCTGTGGTTTGTGACTGGTGATTACGCAAGCAGTTTCTTTCATCAAGGGCAAAAAGTCAGTCAAGAAAGCATAATGATTTAAGGCATTGACTTTAAAGACTTCTGTACCATCAAGTCCCTCGCTTTTAACACTTTTAAGAAAAAACGCCAAACATGCCACTCAATCGCGCTTTGCTTGTCAGCCATAGGTTCTACCTCGGCAAGTATTGATGATAGATGCAGTATAGGGTAAACCTCGGAATGAACAACTGACCCACGAGAAACTACCGGCAAACTTTCCAACATACACCAATTGGCTGAGCCCGAGACTTGAACATGCGCAGATAGTGGTGAGATGGCATTGATTCGTAACTATGAGCGCTTTCTAACACTCACACATTAATGCATACACACAAACACATACACACACACACAAATATATATATATATATATATATATATATATATATATATATATATATATATATATATATATATATACATACGTACCAACATAGCTACCTACCTAGCTAGCTACCTACCGACCTATCTACCAACATACATACATACACACACACATATACATACATACATACATACATACATATTTTTTGGTTAAAATCACCACTCCGGTGGCCTAGTGGTTAGAGCGTCCGCCTCAGAAGGGGGAGGTCACGGGTTCGATCCCAGACAGAGTCATACCAAAGACTTACAAAATTGGCACAAACAGCTGCCTCGCGTGGTGCTCAGCATTACTAGGTAAGTGTTAGGACTGGTCGTCATGGTGTCGGGATAATATGACTGGGTGGGACAGCATACTACATGTCCGCAGCATTATACCATAGTGCTAGAGATCACTATAAACTGCCTCATTACAGACATCGTAGTGATATGATTGAAAATTATATTATCTGACTTAAAATATAAATTTTCAAATCGCACAGGAAGTGTCATTGTTATGTCACAAGGAAGACAGATCGGATTTAAAAAAAAAAAAACACTCGTGTTTCACTAAATGAATATTTTAAGCCGTACAATGAGGATTTAGCGCAGATTATGGGTTATAATAACTATTTATGGGACCACATGCTGTGAAGTTAGCATGAATGACATGTAATCTGAAAATAAGATAGTTGTACCATTCGCCCCCCCCCCCACTCTCCAACCGTGTCCTGAATACCGATACATGTTTGAAAGTGAGTGGTAGCCAAAGCATAAATAGGCTTATCTCGTTTCAATATTGATCTATTTGCTTGTATGTTTTATACAAATTTGACTGCAAACATTTTGATTCGTGTATTAATATACGATTTGCTAAACATTTTCATTGACAATTTCTCCGTCGAATCTAACCGTTCTTTCATAGCAGTTAAAATTACAAAAAAATATGAATTTTGGGTTCAAATCTTTGCTCACAACATATCACGATTTCTAATTTAACTTTCAACGGTCCCTGGTAGCCAAGTGTCGCAATCACTCGCCTTTCTTGATCAATGTGAATAGCTTTGGCTACAAGTGCACATGCATTGGATATGGAATCTAAGCGCATTTCCAAAATGTGACTAGTCTTGAAGGGTATTTAACTAACGACACTTACATTATGATTCCATTGCTCTGTCAACCATGTAAGTGCTCAATGTGCGTAGAATCAATATGCACGAGTAACATCCTTACATCCCTAGTAAACGGTTAAAATAGCTACATGGAAAACGGACATAGATTATGCAAAATCATTCGGAATGTATGTGTGGAGAGGAATACCCTTCAAACCGTCTATCGTCCCTTTTAAGTCAATCAATGACATCTTTCTTGAATGTACTATAAGTTTGGAAATATAACGTTTGCCTAGAAACGGGTGCTACTCGGAAATGCTTGGCTTTAACAATTCAGATCTCGCTAGCTTCAAACATGAGTTTGTCTTCAGGCTCTGCAACCTAAACATCAGTGTAACATCTGTGTGTGTGGTGTGTAAATATACTGGTATAAATATAACTTAGCCTCTTGTAACATAATTTTATGTTACTGTTGAATTTCTCTCCCCTCTTTCCAAATGCCACGACCTTCACGACTGATAACTTGATGACCTTCACGACACGATACCTTGATTTCAACGCTATGGTCCAGTAAAATATCTTCTATGTTTACAAAGACGAATTTATTTTGCAGTCGGTTTTCTGGTTGCGTCGGCGTTTGCATGAGATGGGGCAATTGGGCGTATATTCTGAGAACTTCCATGTAGGGATATAATTATGGGTGGTATGACCTACTTAACCATCATTTTTACTTCCTGGCTTCTCGTCTCCCATATGTTGTTGGAGGGATCAGATGCAACCGTCAGGAGAGTTGGGCGGATGACTACTCTGGAGTCGTTAAAGGTGTCAGAGGCGAGAGATGTGGCGTGGGAGTCATTTTGGCGCTCGGGTTAAGGGCAGCTCGTATTCAAAATAAATAATAATTGAAATAACTAATTCCTCCCGAACGAAATATATAACACAATACAAAGGCTGATACGGCTGAAGATTTCCATGCATACATGTGTTTTTCTAATAAACATTACTATATAAAAATGAATAAACAATAAAAGACATTGTAAAATGGAAAATATTAATTTCCAGCGAATCTTATGTTATCAACAAAATTAAATGTATTACTAAAATTATCATAAAGATAATCAGATACATTATGTTTGTCCATGACGTAATTCAAATGCCTTAGAATCCGATTAAAACGTATTTGCTACAATTAATAATAATACAATTATTGAACCTGTTCTCGCTTATAAATATTAGCTAGGTATTATATTATTTACAACATCAATGTCCCTAGTCTGGTATAAATTAAGCATGTTCAGGAGGAACGTCAAGTACAACATACAAATAATTCCAAATTAATTATACATAACAGTTTTTATTACTTTTAGTGATGATAAAGTAAAGGAAAAACATGTTTTAGAGTCGTTATTGTTACAACAAATATGGAGGCCGCAATGGATTTGCGGTAAGTGTAAAATATAAAACTATTTGTTTTTTAATGATATAGATTTGAAATGAGAAATTGCCAACATGAAAGGTAATTTTCAAATTTAATTCCATTTTATTACAGCAATAATTTCAGCAGTGGTCAAAATGAACATATATTATGCCAACGATAAACGAACATAAAATAAAATCTATTTTTGTTACATAGGGTTTGATAACCTGAACTATACTTCAACACAGATTAAATGCTGCTTATATAAATGATGAGAAAGGTATTGAAATCTAATGCATGAAACTAAATTCGAAGTTTTTGTAACTTGGTATCATAACAATTCTCTAGTCGATGGAAATAATTGCAACCTTACGTTACCAAGTATAAATAAGCCGAGATCGATTCAGACATATACTGATTAGGTTACAGTGTATCACAACTGTCACACCCCAAATTCATACTTTGTATTATATCATTTAAATGTTGCAAAATTTAACCTTATGTTTGGTTGTTATTCGCATTTACCGGAGGTTGGAGAAAATCGTTTCGAACGAATATAATTTTATCTAAAATAGTGATTATTGCATCAAACGTGCTTAATTATTAGAATGTGATATTTGTTTATTTGAGTGCTCTCAATAAGAATACCATAAACAAATTTCAGAGAACAAAATTCATTGCTTTCCAAATCTAGATTCATCGTTATCTTTCTAACCTCTGTATGCAAACAGAATGATTTTACTCGAATGATCTAATGTGCCGTCCATTATTTGCTTCACAATTGCTGTTTGTGTTCCTTTGCGCGATCAATACAACTGAGTGTCGAAATTAAACAAAAGATATACAGGCTTGCGCTGTATCTGCCAAGTTGCACAATAATCCAATAAAGAGATGCATACATTATAGAGTTCTGCTTCGATCGTAAATCGTGCGTTTTAATCAATCAAGACTGACTAAGTAAAGAGAATAGATATCAGCTAAAGTGTTAACCAGACATATTTGCAAATAGGCACTATGCTGAATATGCGGCTTACAAATAAAGTTACCGTATTCTGATGTATTTTACATGAATCATATATCATCACAATTCACAAAAAAAGTATCACACAGTTTGATATGGCAGTCTAATTGTTGTATTAGAGCAGTGCTGACGGCAAGAACAATAAGTAACCTCATAAATCAAGATCGGATAGTAATTTATAAGCAGGGAAGAAACGAATGTACGTGAAAAGGATACACAATAAATTAAATATACATATACCTCTCAAGACTACACTGTCGTTTTACATTCCTTTAAAAACTTTCTGAGTGAATTTATTATGAAGAGGCACACTATTTTGTCGGAATTCAATCGATCAATAAGAACAAAACTTTTCAAACTCAGAGGGGACGTACACCATATCAAATTACCATACGTAAAATATGAAACTTAAGGTTTAGTTCAGTGTCCAGGAGACAAGTTATAAATAAAATGCCGTTGTTTGTAGAAACTTCTCATTGTTCATCTCTGTAGACTTATTTAATTTATATAATTATTAAAATATGGATTCAATGTTCCAAACACGATATCGTTTATATTGTTTTCATGCTGTAAACTCTCAGTTACGCTTTAATAGTTTTTCTATGTCACAAAACAGGCAATGATATAAATGTAAGTTACCTTATACATAAACTAATGAGTCATGTAATTTTTAAATTTGGAAACAGTATCGTCACAAAATGCAATTAGTGTTAAAGTTGAATGATGAATAATTAACAATATCATAGTAATAAAGATCGATTACTAATTGAAACAAATTAATAATGTTCTTTCTTGAAGTTCTCTATCTTAAATGATTTCTCTAACATCAGCTGATATAATCACCGCAACATTGAACACAAAACGTTATTAGATCGTATCGTGTTATACTTTCCCAGTACAAACAATTGCAATTTTCTGCACCAGCGCCACAAATACACATATGTCTCTCCTGGTTAGAAACACCGCTCCGTTGGCCTAGTGGTTGGATCGTCCGCCGTGGAAGCGGAGGTCGTGGGTTAGATCCCTGGACGAGCCATACCCAAGACATACACACATGGTACTCAGAATTAAGAGGTTAGTGTTAGGACTGGTCGACCTGGTGTCAGGATAGTGTCACTGGATGGGGCATGATGCTACAAGTCAGCGGCATGATGCCCCAGTGCTAGACATCACACTAAACTGCCTCACTGCAGACATCGTATCGATATGACTGAAAATTGTTAAAGCTACGCTACAAATCCTAATCACACACACAGACACACAGACACACACACACACACACACACTCGCGCTCACACACACAAAACACACTCTCCTGGTTATTGAATTTATTGCCATGTCATTCCCATCCAGTTTGGATGGTCCACATCTGATTATTAACCGTCAGAATCTTAATTTGTCTGCTCAGCAGGAAATGCTATCATAACGTCATAAGTGCATGTAGAAGAAACTAACATGGTTTGGAAGACAAAATGAAGTCATAATACATTTGTTAGGAGGAATCACAGAAGCAGAACTAGAGTTCGTGAACTCCAATAAAGAAAGTCCGCCATTTGATAGACACGTAATATCGACATAACCAGGACTGTTTTTACATTGCAAATCTTGCAAACGAACCAAGCGAGTATCACTCATATTCATAAGATGGTGTTTTTTATATAACCAGCACTGATTTGTATTTGGGGTCATGATCGTCCGGTTTAGTTTTTGTACCGATGTCGTTCATTAACGATTTAGTCACAGTCCACGTAATTAAGCTGCCGCGGAATGATCTTTAAACGAGATTACTCATAGATAATATTTGAAAGCAGTACTGAATTATACAATAACGTAGTTTGATCCCTGGATATATATTCAAAATATTATGACTTGAGTTTGATGCGTATTAATGATTCATCTTATTCTTCGCTACTGTAAGATCGAATATTACTACTTTGTTAATACATGCACCTTGAATGCGGAAGTAATATCTTAAGTGTTAAACAACATTGCAATGTAAACAATTCATATTGTCGTGTACAACGCCCCCCCCCTCTCTCTCTCTCTCTCTCTCTCTCTCTCTCTCTCTCTCTCTCTCTTTCTCTCTCTCTCTCTCTCTGATAACTCTTAGCTTTCACGGTGACAACAAGATTTCATTTTGGCTTATCAAATCATATACATCTTTCAGACGGATTACACTTCTTTCGTCTATGTACATGTGTGTTACATATATAAAGCCGGCGGGAACAAGTCATGTTTTTGACTAATACGCATACTATAAAAATGAAATGCTGCATGTTGTATTGTATAATACAATCACTATATGTGCATACAATCAATTAGATATCACGACAACAAAGTCAGCAGAAACAAGCCATTATTTTGATCTTTTTCGCATATGATAAAATAAAATGCTGCATTCTTAAATTTATTATATAACTACTATATGTAAATACAATCAACAATCATAAATCACGAGAACGCTAATCTGGTTGTTTAAGCTATTTTAGATAGCGAAATGTTCTAACAGTAAGTATTTGATCATTTAATGAATTGAGCAAATTAGCATATATGTTGGTCATGACATTTCCAGAGGACAGCCTAATGTGACGGAAATAATTGCTGACACGAACTTGGAAATTCGGAAATGCGATCCTGATTTATGAATGGAAGAAACTAAAGACATGTTTAATACGCATGAGGCTTAACCTCGTTTTTAACTTGCATTATTGTTAGAAAATTAATCAAGAATATTCTAATTAACACCAATGACCTACATTAAACTATATCATAAACATATATGATATATAAATATCCTTAACAATGTCATATGACGAAATCACGGAAAACATGTTACCATATCATCATCATTTTACCATAATATCACCGCTATGCAAGCATATAACATCAAACTAATTATTGCTTACTTTGGGTGCTCGAGACAAAAGTAAATTAGCCCTTGTGTGCTAATAGTGCTAAACTATATTTTTATTGAACTTTGACTTGAGCATAAGTCATATCCAGCCAGCGGTGAGACATCCACTTAAGTCTTTTCCAAGTAATTTGATTCCGCACCTACCAACTGGAGTGCCAAAGAGAGATGGGATATATATAACAAATGCTAGTTACTCCTTTCGTCCTCCCATTTGGACAGTGTTCAGTCTACCCAATAACTTTGCAGCGTGATGCAAGTTGCATTAATTATGCAAACCCCTCCGAAATGTATGAATATTACAAGTTGTGGATGAAAATTAGACGTTCGACAAATCGGTTTAGCAGGCAAACCCACTTATATCAATTACTCCGATATACATAGACTTGATTGTGTGGCAAAATGAAATACAAAAGGTGTTGATGTATTCTATTCATATCGATTACAAATACATGATCAGTTTGTTTTCAAATCATCACTCTGTCATATTCCAAAAGTATAGTTCGATCGATAAAGGCGACATTGTTTACCATAACGGTTAACAGCGATAGGCACACGCAGCTTGAAAAGTCTACCTTTGCGACCGTCTGCTAAATAATAAAACCTTGGTATGTATTTGGGCCTTGTTTGTGTTTCTAACCCAGACCGGCAGTCAACGTTTATCAAAGTATAGAGCATACTCGGATTGGCCAGAACAATTCATGATAATTAGAATTGCTCGATGAGGGTTGTTCGACCGTCTTGTACTGAAATCCACTAACTCTTTATTAAAAGCGAAAAATAAATGAGTTTAAATTGGCTTACATTTTTTGGCACTGAGACTGGCAATGAAACAAATAGGCTTTGTTAAAATACAATTTAGCGCATTTGATTTTGAGGCATTCGAGATGGATTTTGTTGCAAACAAAAGCAATATTTTTTTAAAGCTATTTGCATACTCGTGGTGAAATGTGCGTTGGTCGTTCACACAAATGCTTAAGAAAACTACGTGATCAAAATAATGCATTCCAATGATATCATTTTAAAGATAAGAGCAGGATTCTTCACTGTATTGGATTGCAAGTGCTAGGCTTAAATGGTTTGACCAATATGTTGCTTTGATGAAACATAGGTAAATATTTATTCATTCTTTGTGCAAACCATTTTAATCCAAATATGAAGTGGACGTTTACAAAAACACAGTTTACATTCAGAATGACCAGATCAATATTTATTTGTGAATGGTATTTGGTACTAATACATTCAGTGCTGCTAGTGTTATCAGCTACATGTGAGTCTAAATTTCAGTACATGCCGATAAAATAAAGGTACACAAAACAGCAGAAATTGATATATGTAATGAACATCACTTTAAAGAAACTACATCTTCTTCTTTAAGGAAAATAAATGAATTGAAATTGTTTGAAATGTTTAGACGTACATTGAAACTGACAGAGTGGTAGTTAAATCTGAATTGGGCATGTTAAGATCGTCGTTATTAGAAACAAGATCTGTGAAACAGTTTTGTGACTAGTTCGCACAAAATGTACTAACAACATCACATTACATTTAGATTCTGTTATAATGTGGCCGAATTAAGCATCGAGTCCCAGCAATATAACCAGATGCATTTAAATCACTAATCTCATCAACTCATATGAAATACACATCCATTAAGTACTCGTAGGCAACCATGCATACTTGTTTTTCAGTTCTTTGTTTTATATTGCCCGTGACGGATCTATTAAATGATAGGTAAATATTATCATCCACCTGATTTAATCGATTGAACGTATTGGTTTCTAAATACGTATAACAAACACATTAAAGAGGATATGTAATGTTTGCACGTGTAACATCAATGTCAAAGAGAAATCTAACATGCAATATTTAAAGTGTATTTCTTGAAATGACTTTTGTATGCAATTGATATGCAGGATGATATAAATCCAATGTGACAAAATCCAGTACATCGCCGCACGTTATCTTTATGCTAGAGAAATTATATATATCTTTATGCTAGAGGAATTATATTCCGGTTGGTAATGTATGTGTAAGATCACAAGTATTGACATAAGGTATGCAATATGATCAATACAAGTCGGTACGATTATATATTTCATCATACGTTTTGAGTTGGATTATATAACCTATCCACAAATTTACAATGACTACTGTACTGCATTCCAGACCACGTCTTTCTATAGTATTTTCATCGATCTTTTTCTTAGGTTAAAGCTAGTTTAAGATAGCAAGGTTAACAGCAGAAGAAATGTGAACAAAGATGATCAGTAGCCGTAGAATGTATATTATATGTACTTCATCATCAGTCTCTTGACCTAGTGTGGTCGTTGAGGCACTGTGCTGCTGAACATCTGACCAGTTCCCTCCACTTGACTCGATCATGTGCCAATGCCTGTGTCTGTGCAAAACTTTTCCTGATCCATTCTGTGATGTTGTCACTCCACTTTTTTCTCTGTCTACCTCTCCTTCTACCACCTTGGATACTACCCTGCAGTACTGTTGTGGATAGACTGTTGGCTCTAGTGACATGGCCATACCATTTCAGGTTTCTTTTTTGACAATGGTGAGGAGGTTCTGTAGCATCTCATTTCAAGTGCCTGAATTCTTCGTTGTAATTCTGCTGTCAGGGTCCAGGCCTCACATGAATACAGAAAGATTGAGATGACTAGTGCTCTCAATAGTCTGATTTTAGTTTTCAGACAGATGTTCTTGTCTCTCCAGATGGGTCTTAGCTTTGTCATAGCTGACGTTGTTTGTGCTGCTCGTGACATAATTTCTGCTCTTCATCCTTCTTCCGTGATTATGGAACCAAGATATTTGAATTGGCCCACTGTTTCCAGTTCCTGTCCTCTGACTTTAATCTTGGTTGAGATTTGTTTGCCACTGTTTGTCATCAGCTTTGTCTTTTCGACGCTTATCTTCATGTCAAGTCTGGAAGATGTTTCATCCAGGTTCTTCACTAATCTTGCAAGCTCATCTTCAAAGCCTGCCAGCCCATCAATATCGTCTGCAAAGCGGACGTTGGTGATGTTACGCCCTCCAATGCTGACTGTCCCACAGTAGTTTTCCAAGGCTTCGCTCATGATGCGCTCTAAGTGGATGTTGAAAAGCGTGGGTGACAGGAGACAGCCTTGCCGTACTCCAACTGTAGTCTTGAACCAGTCCCCCACGGAACCTTGAGCAATTACTGCACTGGTAGCCTTGGCGTACAGCTGCTTGATGGTGTTGGTCAACTTTTGACAAATGTTGTACTTCTTCATTGTGGCCCACAATGCCTTATGCCACACTCTATCAAAAGCCTTTTTGGAATCTATGTAAACATGATATATGTCTTGTTGATGTTGTGAGTACCTTTCACACAGAAACCTAAGATTGAAAATTTGTTCTGTTGTGCTTCTTACACTACGGAACCCTGCCTGTTCTTCAGCGATTATTTCTTCTGCTTGTGGGTTCAGTCTGTTGAACATGATCTTCAGCATCACCTTACTAGCATGGCTGATCAAGCTGATAGTTCTGTAATTTTGGCACAGCTGGAGATTGCCGTTTTGTGGGAGTGTTATAATTAGTGACTGGGTCCACTGTGTTGGCCATTCGCCTGTCTGCCAGATCTTGTTGCAGAATTTTGTTAGTAGTTCTATCACTGATTCCCCACGATTCTTGATAAGTTCAGCTGGGATGTTGTCTGCTCCAGCTGCCTTTCCATTCTTCAGTGCTCTTATTGCTGACTCCACCTCTTCTTTGAGAATGGGGAAATCACATTATTTCTGGAGTTTGGAACCTCAAGCAGCACCTCTGGGTCTCCTGCGGACGGATGGTTGTAGAGTTCTTTACAATACTCAGTCCATCTTTATGCAATGTGACTTGCTTCTGTGAAGCATTTTCCATTTTCATCTTGAATGGTACTGACTCTTGGTTGCTTCTTTCTGGTGAGGTCTTTCACAATTTTGGAATGCCTTTTTGCTATTATTCTTTATCAGACTGTTCTCTATTTTTGTGCACTGTTGTCCAATCCAGACTTTCTTGTTTATTTCTCGATATTCCACTGCCCCTGTTGTGTGTCTGGTGTTTTTTTTAGGTCTCTTCGGGCATCACACAGATTTAGAATCTCTTCTGTAACTCAGGGTTTTTTCTTTGGGCGATGGAGGCCAATGATGTCCTTGGCAACTGTTGTCATGACTGTGTTGAAAGTGTCTGTCATCACTTTAACATCAACATCCATCACAAGGAGTGGAGCAAATTTTCCTCCAATTGTGGCTTGGAATGACTTGCAGATGTTAGGGTCCTTCAGTTGTTCAAGGTTGAGTTTGAGCCTGATTTTCTTTGGCTTGTTAATTTTCTTCAACTTCACTCGGAAGTTCATAATGACGAGGTCGTGATCACTCCCAACATCAGCACCTGGAAACTTTCTTGATTTTTCTCTATTGATGCCAGATCTGTACCGGTTTTGAACTAGCATGTAGTCGATCTGGTTATGATGGGTTCCATTTGGTGCATGCCATGTCCAGCATCCGGAAGCTTTATGTTGACCCAGGGTGTTGGCTAGTACCAAGTTGTTGTAACTTGCGAACTCGAGCAGAAGTCTCCCTCTTTCATTGGTAAGCTCATTGCAAGAAGGCCCACAATGATCAACCCAGTCTTTTAGAGCATCTTTGCCAACTTTGGCATTCCTGTCGCCTTGGATAATAAGGATGTCTTTTTTACTTACCATGTTTATTATAACTTGAAGGTTGTTGTAGAACTCCTCTATTTCTTCATCATCATGATCAGTAGTTGGAGCATAAACTTGAATTATTTTGACGTTAAAGGGGGATGCTTTCAGACGAATGGAGATGATTCTGCTAGATATGGGGCGACATTCAAGAACAGATCCCTTGATAGCTTTCTTTACAAGGAAGCCTACTCCATGTATGGACTTGTCCAACTCTCCACTATAGTATAATATATGCCCATCTTCAGTTTGGTGTTCTCCTAGGGCTTTCCATCTTACTTCACAGAGTCCCAGTACGTGCCATGTGTAGTGTTCCATGTCATGTGTCAGCTCTTGGAGTCTTCCAGTTTGCGCCAGAGTTCTAATGTTCCAGGTGGCGATGGCAATGTTGTCTCTCGCTCTGATTTTTTGCAAAGTACCAGTAGCACACTTGTCACCTCCGTCCTGGTGGAAAACAGCAGGCGTTGTCCTTGTTGACCCGGGTGACGACCGATAACTTCAGATTTGTCCAGCATTATCAGTGTGTTATGGGCAAAAGTCGTCTGGCGCCCATCCCTCTCCAGACCAAGGAGTTGCCAGAAGGGGATGTAGTACATCGTCCAACTGCCTTAGGGTCTCCACTCCTGATTTTATGTTAGGGTTTACTCCCTTAGCTTTCGCTAACCAAAGCCAACCTGCAAGGCAGCAAGAAACTCGTGTATGGGCGGGTTCGTCCATTTCCCCGAATAGATAGTGCATCTGCCACTGCCCAGATAGAACAGATAAAGCATCTGCCACTATACTTAAGTTGCTTATAGATAAAGGCATTGTTATCCATAAGTATAAAACAAGTCACCTAAGTCCTAGAACTGCAAGAACTGTTAGTCAATACAATCTAACCGAGATACTACTATGCCTTAGGTATTAGACAATAGTCTTATATTGAAAGTCACATTGTCAAAGGTTCAGTTAATTGTATGCTTGTCAGAATTATAATAAAGCAATAAATAGCATTTCATGAATATCACAAAAGCTGGCATGGTGCATAATGGTACAAACGAACGGACCTATATTAGTATTAGTACACAGTTTCACCACTTCCTCGTTATAACGATGTGTGTATGCAACAACGTTTTACAACGACGTGTATGCCTTTACGCGTTATAACGATTTGTATATCATAACGCGTTATAACGATCTGTATGCCAGAACGCGTTATAAGAGAGGAAATTGTACATAGATCAATCATACAAGTAATTGTATATATATATATATATATATATATATATATATATATATATATATATATATATATATATATATATATATATCGGCATTTGAAATAAACTTAAATGCAGAAATTGTTTAGACGTTATAGAACAATAAATCCCCTATGGTTAAGAACTACAATTAAATGAAACTTAAGAAGCAATGAAATAATAGACTCTGACCAATTTTATATGATCCATGACTAATCTCATCAAAAGACAGATCAAGGGTGAATAAGGGCCATTGTGGAATTATTCTACAGTATTTTGAAATGCTGTATGCGAGCGTTGTGCTGTGAAATCATATGACCGTTGATTATTTATAAATGTATACTAATGAGCACGAATGAATCGTAAATAACTCCAGGTCAATCGCCTTTTCAAGGACTATATCATGCACACATAACAGATTACTACACACAATGACCCAACGGAGATTGAGGCATTCAATTTTAAAATTATATTGATTTCGTATCGGTTATTCCTCGTGCAATACTTAATATGCTACATGTAAACTGCACTACCTGGTCTGTGTACGACGTATGAGTGCTACGTCTATATAGAGCTTCTGGAATGGACAGAGGTTAATTTCCAGTCTCACCATTTGATTTCAAATAACACACCATTTCTCACATTCTCTCATTTTGAAACAAACATGCGGTAAAGAAACCATTTGTTTGGACCAGGTAGGGAAACATTCTGTTTCATAATGATTTAATAAATTGTCGCAACATGAACATTTAGTTACACACGAGACGAAGATATATGTATCATATGGAGTTATATTTTGTATCACAGATACACAACGTAACTTATACATATTTCATAAAATGGACACTAGGCTGATATATATATATATATATATATATATATATATATATATATCTTTAACCTGATCTTGTCCCACTCTCTACACCACACAAATTGTAACAAAATAATCGGCTGGGGTCTGATTATCACAAGAAACAGAAATGAGAGTTAACAAATATAAATTGAAATGCGTTTAGCTTTTGTAAGTCGGTACCAAAAACTCGTTCGAAATACAGTCAGATTGTTTCCATACCGAAAATGAGGTTCCGAATTAGTGCGCATAAGTCATTTACATAACGACTGCTGCATAAGGTATGTGTTTCTCTTATATCTCATTTGTTATGGCCCATTTTACGCACTACGAATGCCAGTATAGGTATATACACACCAGGAAGTTGTCGACGAGTCCAACATAAATCTACGCACCAAAATTGAATATGAAATACTATTTGCCTTAACTACGCAGGCATGTGTATATTAATATCACGTTACTGTGATATTTTGGACATATATACTTTCTCTTTTTTACTTCTTTGTGGAATTGATAAGAAAAGTTAATAAACATACTCGTTCAGTTTAGTAGTCCATTTCTTAAATATACATTCCCTGTCTTGATGTGTGTATTTGTTAAACAATTAGCCATTTCATATTTATCATACACCACAATGTTTATCAATCAAGTGGAGCAGCTAGAGTGTTTGGAGCCCGGAGACAAGATTCATGTTTACTTCCTCCACCTTCATCACTCTGAAACCAATTTTTTTCATCAATAAAAACCCAATCACCCAATGTAACGCCAGCGGCTATTAAATAGAATAAGTCCTATCGATCTATGATTCTTCTTTCATACATGCAAAATGTTTCACAGATAACATTACACATGCAACCTATTTCGAAACCAATTTTGCCCCTACCCCTTTCCCACTAGACTGGCGCCCGGGAACATCAATCCCCCTCTACTTTTACCCTAGATACGCCTCTGTATTAGTCTAAGGTATGGAACAAAAGATAATGAAATCTCCGGATAGAAATGGTAGCTCCCAATATGTATTTAGACTTCCTTAATGACCACTATATACTAGCACGTGTATTGAGTTGTATTCGAAACTGTTTCCAAGTTATATAACTAAAGTTAAATTCAGTTCGTGTATCACTCTGGCTTGCTATGCCCTACATCCAGTCATCGCCATGTCCAATAAGTGTATATATTGCTATTCCATCGTATCTCACAAGTATACATTTTATGTCAAAAGACTAATGTACAGATTGCATTGTGTTGGAGTGGGATGGGGGCACTCGATATGAAATTATTATTTATACGAATTCCTCGCTCATATTTCAGACACCTTGATGTAGTATTTTAGTTATAATAGAAAAAGTGCATCTCATGTTATTTAGAAAAACACAAGAATATTGTGAAAAAGTATGTACGAATATTTTATCTTTTATTATGGTATACCGGGCATTTTTGACACAAGGACAGTATTATACGCTTCCTATGGCCGTGATTTCTTACAAACCTAGTGCTCCGACTATCATATTATACAGCGTATATTGTAGCTAATAAGGACTATATCAAATACGGAAGACAGTATGTAATTATACACAGAGGTACGTATAATAAATAGAACAAATAGAGTATATAAACATATTATCTGTCGATAATTTAGATCAATATTTCGAATTAACTAATCATCCTATCATATTGTGTAACAAACCATTGCTTCAGCCGTTTTAACTTGTATATTGCTGGGGAAATGTATAATAATAGCTTAGAAAATTAATGCAAATATGATCATTCGAATAAACTATGTCGGCGAATTGTTTGTCATAATTTTGTGGCAATATTGACCTAAAATCCAGTGTTGGTAGGATGTGTGTTCCAATATTGACTATGTTGTGCCTGAGTTGACACAATATACTTTTTTGGAAAAGTTTATTTTATCACCAGTTGATACTATATAACGCCAATGGCACGTTTTTTAATGTTTTCAATGGGATATTTTATTAATTTAATTTTGTTTTTAATCAAGCGAAAGTCTTTATATATGAAGGAAATGCTATCATAATGGTAAATGTAATAAAGAATTGTCGAGTTTAGGTAGAAGAATGTCATCGAAAGGGATGTACATTTAAACAGATATACATAGCTAATTATTCTAAGTGGACTGTGCTTCACGGCCACATTTTCCGCCATGAATTCAGTAAAGGTATAAATTGCGTTCATAAATCTTGTTACTGAACATGGTTGCACTTCGGGCATGACAATGACAGTTTATTATTTTAATGTGCATTGGTGACAAACTGGAATGGACTTGAAGCGGTTTATTTTTAGCGCTAACACTTTGGCTTTTCTTCACCGTACGGACGAACGGAACAGCGGCTTGTTAGGCGATTTTCACTGCCAGATGTGTCTCTTCGTTACCAATCTGCGGATGTAAGACATGTAACCAAAGGCTTAGGAACCTAAGAGGAAACTCAAGTCAATCGCTTGTAGCGCACTACAGACATGGACATTAGCATTCATTCTTTTAACCGCATAGACGAACGGACAGGTCGATTTTCATGAGGTTTCCACTGCCAGATTAGTCTCTTAGAGACTGCCGATGTATGGCGTGACACCATAAAGTCAAGTGTTGCAAATAAATCCATCGTCGCGAAATTCCGACAGGCACATTAACACATTAATTTTATTCATTGCACCGACTAGGGAACATGGCGAATTCAAAACACATAATACCGTGAGACGTGACGTGTCGTGACGAATCAACGGTATGTTGCACTTTAATGGGCTGCAATAGTTTGTGAGAAAAATCCATTTAAGCAATTTTCACATTTGTATGGCCCAGCGCGGCCGAAAGTGATTGGATAGACCTAATATAACACCATTAGCACTGACCGAAAAGTGTTATTAGGCCCGATAGTTTGGCATATGACACTTGACAATAGGTCCAACCGTCCGAGACAGAAAAAAAAATAATACACATTTTCAGATTAACATGCGAGGGGTGTTCATATAATTGGTTTTCGTAAGATTACAAAAGAACATAAAAGACAAAAGATATAAAAAAAATATTTATATTACACGCGTCTTGTCAACCCCAAACTACTGGTATTTTACAATTGCGGATCGAGCAAGGCGTTTGGATCGGGGGGGGGGGGGGGGGAGGAAATTAGCCTCTTGTCCGCGCGTCCAGCGAAATGCCCTTTCAACGGACGGGTTTCATGCTCTTACGAACGAACGAACAGTGCGAATTCCATTCGGATTTCGGTGCTAGCTGAGTCTTGTTCAGCCCAGTATGGCAAATGGTCGCATTTGAAGATTGAACTTTTGTATTCCATGTATGTGTTATTCAGTATTTGTAGTAGGTAAGATTAGCAGATGCTAATATGCCAGAGTCGTCCCATTATAACTCACAGACAATATTAGCTGTCAATTGTTATAAACTTTCTATTATCATATTATATTGAAGACGATTATTGATGCTAGATATCACCACTGGTACATGCATACATACATGTGTGCTGCGATGATGATAATGAATCTCACGCGCAGCATTTTTGTACAGCCCTCTCACGGTTTCATCGCTAAACTGAATAAGTCGATAGGCCAACGAGCAACGGTGGTGGAAAATAGAATCAAATAGCAATCTTCTACAATATCAAGTAAACAAGCCTAACTTTAGCTTAGTTTGCTAACATACTTTAAAACAGATGATATCAAAAATCTATGCTAGATATAGAACATGCATGAGACTATTTCATTTTTATTTTATTCTCCTAATTATCGCGTTTTCTTATTGTCCAGGAGTCTCTTTATAGTTATACTACAGAACTTGTAAAAGCCTTCTAACAGCTTCCTTTACACACTGTCTTTCTACGTCGATCTGCCACTCTATCTACATGTTCGTCTCACCTTTTATGTAGGTAATATGTCTTGCTAGTGCTACCACGGTTAGATCAAACCAGTTTCACATCGAAGTATGTTGGCAGCAAACGTTTACTATTGCTCTCCACGGATTGGTAAGCGAGAAATGTATCACCTGATCTGTGGAAGTCCGTGCATATACCAATAACACTATTTCAGTTTGAATGAGTAACACGTCTTTTCACTTTGAGTACTGCTAGTCATAAGAATAAAGGTATCACCTGACTGTTTGAAGCAAATTGCTTTAGGATATCCAGGAATCATATCCTTGACGACTTCCTGCAGCTGACATTCCCTCGACAGACGGTGGATACTATTCATATTTCTAACCACCACATACACGTTGTCCTCACTGTCCAGCGCTATTCCAGAAGGCTTACCTGGGTTTGGGCCTTCTTGGACCTTGTAAACAGAATGCTGCACCCCGTCTAGGTCGAAACAAAGCACAGTTTCAGCGTCATAACATGATATATAAACACGTGTCTTGCTTGCGTTTAGAGCTATGTTCACGTCAGAATATGTGATGTTGCCACGTGGAATGTGAAAACATGATTTCTCCCGACCATCTCTGGTGATGGTCCCCCAGTAGTATGTTTTTTCGTCCTTCATGGTACCAGCATAAACTAACTCCGTCTTGCTGAGAGCCACTAATGCCCTGCATTTACGTCTTGTGGTTATCTGTCGTGATAGTTGTATTGTGTCACCGATCTTCAGAAACTGGATCTTCTTCTCTTCAGGAAGTGCGACAGCGACCTCATCTGTATCTATAGTACACAAATTCCAGGGCTTTGTAGACATTGTACAGCTTGACATGTGATTGTAATAACAATCATACAAACAACATATGCTGTTGACAATGTCCACGATAACAACTTTTTCATCAGCGAGACAAACTAAAGCAACAAAATTTGGATTCTTTACGTCTTTTACGCCATTCAATATAATTTCTTGAAACAAAAAAAAACATTACAGTCTTTAAGTGCTTTTCTACCCTCCTGGTTTGTCGTGTCAGCAATACTGATATTTCTTAGAGTGCCCTCTATAAAATCACTGCCTACAACCGATGATTTGAACTCTGATGTCGGTTGACTTGATGTGGTCATTTTTGTCTGGTTTGTTGTTGCAGTTTTCTAATGTAAAAGAAAAAAATCATGTACAATATCGGATTAATTACAAAAGAGTATCTCCGATGAATAATAAGGATTTAAAAGTAATACGGGAACATTATTTTAAAATTGTGATGCATCTGAGTATAAAACAATTTACATACAAGTCTTTGGCATCTACATAACACTGAGCGAAATGACAATAGGAGAATTAATAATTTACGTCGAATGCTAATTTTAAAATTACTTTTGTCATGATACGCTTAAAAACAAATAGACTAGTGTTATGACAACAACACAAATTAATAAAAATAAAAGCAGGAGCAAGAACTCGACTAACACAACTGGCACAACTACTACCAATGCTACTACTACTACTAATATTAATACTAATAAAAAGAAGATCAACTAACACAGAAATAACCAATGATCGTTTATCCATTACCAAGGCAAACGTCTGCTCCTTATAAATTGAATTGTTACAACGACCAGGACTGCCACACGTCCAATGTAAATCATAGAAATGAAAAGATCAATTCTTAAACAATGTTGTACAATAATTGCATTAACTTTTGATCGAAATCTTTAGATTGTTGTGCTGTTCTTGATTTTCATACTTTGATTGCGTCACTATCGTCATAACATATGCTAATATAACGGAACTTATTTGTGAAAACGGAAACGAAACAAACATTCAAAAACCAATATGTAGAGGATATATAAAACACGTGAATCGAAAGGCGGTTTTATATATAATGAAACTATTATCTTTCCATTATAACACTGGCAAATTAATGAAACCGGGTTCTTGTTTTTCATTTTGTTTGAGAAATCAGGACTTTATTTATCTAGTGCAAATATTATAAATTAGATAAATCATTCTAGCTCATAAAAGACAGTGAAGGAGACATTACGATATGATTTTGAATACAAGTGTGTTTTTCTAAACATGTATCCAATCCCTAACAAATAATACTATACTGCATTTGTTATGGGTTTGCGTGAGTATGTCTGTCAGAGAGAGAGAGAGAGAGAGAGAGAGAGAGAGAGAGAGAGAGAGAGAGAGAGAGAGAGAGAGAGTCTAATGAAGTGCCATTAGAAAAGAAATACTACAGTAACTGATCTCTAAAACTCCTATAGTGGGCATCGAAAGAATACACCTCTGGTTACGAAAGCAGTATATGATCCACAAAGCCACCGCGGCCCAGAGGTAGGTTGTAGCGGATGGTTAATAGTAGAATTATTGATATATATTCTAATAGCTGCTGATTACGCGTACGTAAGCATATCTTTTATATATCCTGAAATCCTGAAATTGGTGAATGTACTATATGTAAATGAAAAGAAAACAATGCAATAATTTTACGGAATATTGCTAAATGTGAACAAACTTTGAGCGGAACATACAATCTGTACATTTTATTTAGGACGAAGAAGGTAACAAATGGGTGAAGAGTTGTGACCAAATCGGTACTCTTCATATTACTAAATCAGCCAAAAAGAGACATTTTAAAGTCTAAAACATCGAATTTGCAATGACATATCTAGTAACTACACTACTAAATTTTGAATACATCGACAGAACCGTAAAGACGTCTCAGATAAAATGAAATTCTCTATCTTCAATAATCGTGATCAATACAAATAAAAAACCTTGTTTCAACATCGATAAAGGAAACATTTAACTTGTGGAAAGAAATACTGTCATATAAGACGTTACGTGTTCGAATCTTGTACGCATGAATTCAGTCATATTTCTTGAAATGTAAAATGCTTTGTGGTAGTAATAGCAGTGGTATAGATATTATTAGTATTATCTGTCGATAGACTTTTGTTTCTTCTGATACGAGTCAAACGCGTGTGGTCGTTAACAATAATTTTTGTATGTTCCACAATACAGCAAGGTAAACAGAGCTGTATGTGGAGTGATTTGGAGTACAATAACGATATGAACTGCATTTACGACTTTCGTCCGATACTGAAATTTAATTCCAGTAACATCTTCATTCGTGGTATAAAACTAATAAAGGAAACAATAACAAAAACAGAAAATAATCAAAAGATTAAAGAAACAATAGTAAGATAATATTCAATGTTTTCAAGAAATGCATTCATTTACTGCATAAACTTGGACGCTGTTGCTTTAAAGATAACATTTATGTATAACAATCAAACTTGGGGTCATTTAGTCTGCACTCTAAGTCAAATAGTGCGACCTTGTGGAGTGCAGTATTTCTCAGAATGCAAATGCAGTAACATCTGGATTATACTCTCATATGAGTAATTAGTGTATCAATGTGGGGTAAATATATTAGTCTCTCTGACGACTCATGAAGATAGTTAGAAACACCAGAGCTCAGTGAAAGGAAGTTAACAAACATCTGCATTAATTTGGGCGCTGTTGTTTAAAGATAACATTTATGTATCCTAATCAAACATGGGGTCATTTAGTCTGCACTCAAAGGTCAAATAGTTCGACCTTGTGGAGTGCAGTATTTGCACATGTATGGTAAGTATTTAGTATTTCTGCCGACGCACGTTGAACCAGTGGGAATAGTGTGTATGTATCTTTATAATGTCATTTTATCAACAATCAGTAGTATTGTAATGATAATTTTAGACCGGCCAACATATTTCAGTTGGTAGACACGACATCCTGAATAGAACGACATTTACGAGTTAACGTTTTTTGTTCACGAGTGCATCTGTCTTGTGTAGCGCACGAGATTTGAAGCTAAAACTTGGTTATGGTTGAAAGCTGCATTCATATTAGAACGCGGACATATTAATATACGCTGACAAGCGTTAATCTAATTTTGCTGAATGGAAATCAGCTGCTATATTTGGTAATTCTCACGGCTATGTTTATCCAACAGGTTTGCTATTTTTAGACATGAACGCTTTTACTCTCATTGTTAGAGACTTCAATGTTGTATTATTAATCTAAGAGATATTTTGTACACTGTAAATCAAAACAAGGAATATATTTCTACGAAGCAAATAGTACAATATATCGAGGTGCTGAATGGGGAAGCACACACACACACACACACACACACACACACACACACACACATGAATAAATGAATATTAGCATTGTTCAAGAAATGTTGAAACACCGTGTAATAACACTTCTAAATGAGATAGATTACTATTAATTAAAGTGGATCAAATTTATGTCATAAACATTATGTGTGATGTCATTTGTTTCATGAATGAATACTTAAATAAATTGGAATATGAATGGATTATTCTATGTATTGCGTATGGAAAATAACTCTCGTTTCTGCAAGAAAAAAAAAGGTTGATACCATATAACCATGATATTATTTTTGTTCTGGTTACTATTACGATATCCGTGAACAATAGAACAAACAAATATAAATACTACTACTACTACTACTACTACTACTACTACTACTACTACTACTACTACTACTACTAATAATAATAATAATAACAATAATAATAATAATAATAATAATAATAATAATAATAATAATAATAATAATAATAATAATAATTATAACAAGGAACATCACAGTAAT
Organism: Unio pictorum; assembly: GCA_030141615.1. Taxonomy (NCBI): domain Eukaryota; kingdom Metazoa; phylum Mollusca; class Bivalvia; order Unionida; family Unionidae; genus Unio; species Unio pictorum. The sequence goes on from JARLTB010000316.1 coordinate 363,840, forward strand.
CGTGATGATTCTGAGTAACATTTAAATGACAGTGTGGATGAATTATCACACATTATGAATCATGGTCAATTGCTATATGTGTGATGAATTATTCAAACTATATGTTTTTAGGTCCATTGCCAGTTCTATTGCCAGGTCCATTTCCAGGTCCATTGCCAGGTCCATTACCAGGTCCATTCTCAGGTCCATTACCAGGTCCATTCCCAGGTCTATTCCCAGGTCCATTACCAGATCCATTCCCGAATACATCAAGCGCAGTATGTAGAGTGATATACATTCTCCATTTAATTCCTTTAATCCATGAATTACATCCTTATCATGATGGCATGACCAAGAAGATAAACAGAGAAACGTGTCAGTCTTTAATCGACACAATGACATTTTTTATATTTTAATTTCTGAGCGATACCAGAAAAATAAACGCTCTTTATGACATTGTCATAACACTGTCTATGCCTCGTATGTTTATATACAAATGATAATTCATGCCGTGTCATAACGGTGCGAATATTGTATCTTAAGTATATATGTACGTGGTTGTGTGATAAGATTTTATCATCCAAATCTTCATTATCTTATATCCCATATTATAAAGGGACTTAACTCCCGAAGCTGAAATGATGAAATCACTATGCTAATGATTCATTCCCTTTCATATACACACACACGTCATATATATATATATATGGAAATGACTGTAATTTCAATGTTAGCATTCAAAAAGATATGTTCCCCAATTGTAGAGAACGTATACTGAAGATGAATTTGAGTAATTTGAATTTCCTAGTTTTTCAATGAAGATGAAACACCAATACTGTTATTTTTTTATTTAAAGCCCTCTTTAAGTATTTTATTAAGAGAACACGCAGTCACAGTATGTCGCGTTTTATTCTATTTATTCTCTTTGTAGCTAAACTAAACAGCGGGTATACAAATCGAACAAAGTCACCAACAAAAGCATCAAAGACAGTCGCGAACAGTAAGTACTTGATTTAGGTACTTTATAATGAACAATAACGAAATTAAGTTTGAATATAGAATAACATACAAGAAAAATATAAATTGTGAATAACTGGAAGAGAAAATATTAACTTTTTGTCGCATTTTACGTTTTTCTATGCACAGTAATTCGCAAATGGAACACATTTTTCATACATTTGGCACATTCATGCACAACATGATGTTTTGCGTTGTATGTCATTCTATCCTTATTTTGACATTAAAAACTAAGGTACATGTCAACATCAATACCATAGGACCATGTGGCACATACATTAAGAGTACAATCATTGAAATATGGCATTCTAGTCGAAAGCAAATCTATTCCTTTACAATACATAACAACACATAACAATACATAACAATACATAACATTATACAACTTAAGTAAGCAACCTAATGGGTATTATGTTTAATATTATCTTTCAGCTTATCTGTTGATACGAATTTATAATAGTGTGTAATAAGAAAGGTTACGTGTATGTATGCGTGAGATAGCGACAGAGAAACAATGACTATAATGATGGCGACTGCAATATTGACATTACACAGTATTAGTAAAACAGGAATTTGAATACCCGATTTTGTGTTGCATTATTTTCAGCGACAATATTGCTGTTAACCATTCTAGACAGAATGTCAAATATCAGCCGTTGTCTTATTCCTGTAATAAGCGTTGGTGTGAAATGGTAATATTCATTTATACTTATTACAATATATATATATATATATATATATATATATATATATATATATATATATATATATATATATATATATATATGTGTGTGTGTGTGTGTGTATGTGTGTGTGTGTTTACCAAACATTGTCCTTAAGTGTATCTTGTAATAATATAGACCTATTTGGACAAATGATTCGTGCGTTTAAGTTTTTTCTTCTTCTCATTTAAGTGTCTTGTATGGCGCTAACACTGCGTTTCATAGCAGAAGCATGGGGTATATTTTTCATTCTTTATGTAGTGAATGTTTGTATAAAACTGACATATCAACCTAGAAAATCCAGTTCTCTTCCAAAGGTTTTGACGCTAACATTTAAGAAGATTAGAATTATAAAGCATATATATATATATATATATATATATATATATATATATATATATATATATATATATATATATATATATATATATATATATGTATGTATGTATGTGTGTGTGTGTGTGTGTGTGTGTGTCTGTGTGTGTGTGTGTGTGTGTTGTTCAAGCAACATGTATAATTGATAGTTGGATATTTTATTCAGCATGTACAGAACTGGTTATGATCAGGTTATTATGTTCTGATTAGTTTTCTTTATCACTTCCTCAAGTATGCGGTACAACATATCTTGAGCTAAAAATAAAAACCCAATGTAGTATTACAATCTGAAATCAGGATATTTCGGTTCTAGAAACTGTACAAACTGATTTCAATTAAAATAGACGGATACACGTAATTCATCCCGTGTATGGAATATGCTAAATTTGCGCATTAAACTTTTATTACGGAACAAATGAAGGTGTTATTATTATGACTATCAACATTGCCTACACAAACTAATCATAAATAAACGCCTTTAGACTTGAATATTTCGAATAACAACAACTAGTCATGGATAAAATAATTGGTCTTTATTTTTAGACTTTATTATTAGGAATAAAAATACTGTGTATACAACTTAAAGGATTTAATGGGTGGAGATATCGTATCCATTTCAATAAAATGCATTCACAATGACTTATTAAATGGATAAAGCCATACTTTATTTTTTACCGATTACATATAGTTTATTAGGGGACAAGAGTGTTAGTATTAATCACTAGGCCATTTCAATTTTTAAAAACATCTCTAAAGGATTTTGAGTGGGAGATAATTTTAATGGCGAGAAAATAATTGATCTGTTCTGGAAGTCATGTGTGTTGCAAGCTGAATATCATCATTATGTTTCAATAAGCTGAGCATTATATTTATGTTTCAATCTCATTCAAACACGCCAGTGTTTCTATGTATGTTAAAATGATAAAAACATACTTGAGCGAATTAGAGCATAACTGACATATGTAATATATGCCCATTGAATCCGCAACGGTATGGGCGTAATGCTGTAAATTCAGTAATATTTTATTCACACAATATCACATCTGAATCGCTGTAATCAAGCACATACATATGTATGTTTGTTGCTATGCATTGAAATTTGCGTTTTAATATGTCTGCATATATTTCGAGCCCTCTATAACTTTATGTTTGCAAGCATGATTGTTTGTCAAATTGCAGAAAAAACAGGCACGTTATGTTTTTCGTTATTTAAGTATGTGGGTGTGTTGATATTCAAAGGAGATAAAAGGGGTGCGTGTGGTCTAGTATACTAAATCGCTCAAGTTGAAGTATTAATGCCTTCTTATTTCCTTCCACATTGTCCTATTACCTGTCAACTACTCAGTTTGTATGTTGAGATTCTGTCACCTCCCCCATTTCTCTCTCTCTCTCTCTCTCTCTCTCTCTCTCTCTCTCTCTCTCTCTCTCTCTCTCTCTCTCTCTCTCTCTCTCTCTCTCCAGAAATATAGATAGATAATGAAATTGATGCATACTTACATCGTAAGATATGGTATATCCACTCTCGTCTCAGATTCTTATTTACCAAAATTCTCTGCCTGACTGCAATTTTCTGGAACTCTTCCTTCCACTTTGACAATAATTCTGAGAGTCAGTCCTGAAGTGTCATAAGGAACGTGTATAACGGAATAAAACTGCGTTTTCTACTGCAATTTCAATAGAAAACATTCTTGACGGTTCATATTTCAATCATTGTCAGATAACGTGATCTAACCATTCGACCTAATAATAGTTAAACCACAACATTAAATAAAACTGGTTGGTACACGCAAATACCTGTACGGAATAAAGACTATTGGCTTCATATTTACATGGGGAAAACACGACACGTTATAGCGCAAAAGAAATCCTAATTGCTCTTCCCCTACCCAGGCTCTGCTTTTAACATTACGCGTCAGTAAACTCTGGGTCTAAATGCGGAAGCATAACGTAGTCATGTCGGGTGAGATTCCATATTCATATGAGAGAAGATGAGGACTTTAAATAAGATATTGTGTACGCCAACAAACAAAGACGCAAACTAGTCGTACATCATTTGTATCAGAAGATACTACTAATAATAATGAGGACTCTATTATGCGCCTAATCTCTTTATTCTCTAAGCGCATTACAATATAAAAAAATGATATGACTACAAGAAAACAATATAAAACAAGAAACAACCAACTATGAAATTAGAAAACATAAAAAATGCTGAAAATATTTAGGATATATAGCATTATTAAGTCTTTCAATTGTGATCTTGCAGTAACAAATGATGGGTTGTATGAGCACTCTTGAAAGGATCACTGTGTCTTTATGTCTAATTTCAATGAGCAATTTATTTCACGTTTATGGACCCTGGTATGCAAAAGAACGCAGTCGATTTGACTTCGTATTTCATAGTGGGGATCATGATTATACGATTTTAATAATTGGAGCGTAAGTATCATGCTGGATTATAAACATGGATGAGGTCAGATTGGTTTGTTGGACTGGAGTTCGTCAGTAAACCGTAGCACAGAGAACAAATTTTGTGTTTGATTCTGGATCGAATGGATAGACAGTGTAGGGTACATAGTAGTGGAGAGGTGTGCTCTGATAGTGTGTTACATGGTCTGTTGGTGGTGATGATGATTATTTATTTATTATTTATTAGTTATCATATATTATTGCCCCACTGGTCCCGAGTTTGTATAAATATTATAATAACAAATACTATAAACTACCCCTTTTGGTACTCGTTATCTAAAAGATGACCGCCGTCGATATAATTAGCCCGGTTCGAGTACGGAAGTAGATATAGTAAACTGAGCAGGTATATTGAACAAACAAATACGAGCCCCGTAAAGATAAACAATGTAACCAATTACATACACGATTGTGAAAAATTCCTTTCATTAGGAAATAACTCTGCTTTAGAAATAAAACTTTGTTCGAGTTCATAACCTGATACTACACAGTCTCCGTTTCCACTATGCTGTTCAGATTTTTGGCCTATGACACTGTCTACTATGTACGTGACCATTTGGAATCTAATGTCTTTTTCCGCCCATTTTGAGAGTCGCTAAAAACGAATCAGCCTGATCTGGTCGTTTCAAGTAACATAACGTCTGCGGTTTTTCACGTTTTACAACTTACCCATGACATTGGAACTTTACTATGTCTCTGGCAGTCAGTCTGGCTGCTGTGCTGAATAAACAAAGCTTCTAATTAGTAACAACGGTCCCACTATTAAGAAACATCACTATGATCAGCAGAACACCCTATGACACGTGCGTGTCTCCATAAATCTAACTAATGGTTCTCTGGTCTCAACTAATGTATTCTTGATAGATCGCCAGAAATATTCCTCTTCACATCCTGCTACTCTAAGGATGATCCAAGCAGCTTTATTTATGGAGCAGATATTGAGACGAACCAGACATAATTGAGTTACACTAGTCTAGTTTTGAAAGTACTAATGAACACAAAAGTGTTTTAGTGGCATAAACTGACATATATTTGTGAATGCAACCTTGCATGTCTTTATGAATGTTGGTGCATTTTTATAGTACTGATTATTTGAATTTAAGGTATGTGTTGCTGATATTTGTTTGGGGTAAAGGATGTGAATCATTGAGTCTTTGTATTGTGACCAGAATGGCTTCAGATATATCATCATTCCTCTGCAGCTTATTACTGTCATCCATGGTTTCACATCAGAAATGCACCTCTCTACTTCTTGGATGGTAGCATCAACGTCAGATGGGTGGCTAGATTTGTATATTTGGGTGTATTCAGCGTACAATTGGTGAGACACTGGATAATGATATATGACACTGAGAGCGGCTGAGTGTATATAATAAACAGGACGGGTCAAAGAACAGACATATACGGAACACTACAACATAGATCAACTGCGATGAAATGTGTACCATTTGCAGTTAGAGTGATGCAAGTTGTATTAATTATGCGAACCCCTTCGTAACGTACAAAAAATACAAAGTATATTTTGACAAATGTCTTTAGCAGGCAATCCTACCTAAATCAATCACTCCGATGACATATATTTTAATACAATCGTTAAACCAATTGATGTACAAAACAAATCCTCCGATCTGTCTCTGAACCATTTGTGAGGATGAATTCCTTGCTGGAATGTTTGAAAGAAATTGCAACAGGAAATGAAATGATGGAATATAGGAATTGACGATTCGCTGGAGGTGTCCATCTGGAGAAAGAAGACGAATACTGTTAGACTCATGTACAACTATGTACACATTATCCAGACTGTCTAACTGAATCCCTTTTGGGCAACTGTTTTCAATTTTGTATTCAAACTTCTTTTTCCCATCCAATCCAAAACAGAGCACAGATTGTGTTGCAGAACAAGAAATATAAACTTGCGTTTTCGCAGTTATGTCTCAATTGTGGTGGTAAGCGATACAGAGAGCTAAATCGATATTATGATAAACGAGACAAAGACTCCATCACATATTCTGCCCATGACTCTGATTCCATCAAGGATAAAATCATAAGAACACCTCAAGCATACATTGATAGATTCTCAAGTAATAATTAAACCAAATAATTAATTAGACAAATCATATATAGTATATAAATGAACCAAGAATTTCAACCACATCCTGTGATTACCAATTATAAAGCATCTCGTTATGGTATTGTCAGACACCTCAGCCTGAAGAAATCGGTCGGTGTTGTTAATAATCGTGGATATCTTATATTTAATGCTGGAGGGAAAAGTCATCTTAATCAAAGAATCGCATATTAATGTTACAACTGATTCATCAAAGATGGATTTGTAGTTGATCATATTGCTGAATGTCCCCAAAATAACAAATTGGATAATTTACGAGCTATCACACAAAGTCATAATACCAAATGGAGAGGGACTGGAAAACACTCGAAAACTGCGAGACCTATAAAATCAAAAAATATTCTTACAGACGAAGAAAAATTATTTCAATCAATGAATGAAGCCACCAAATATTTCGATATTTGTAGAGCCTCAGTAGGATATGTTGCAGAACAAATATATCAATCTTCGATTTCCTAACGAACTGGACATAGAATTCAATTCGTTTACATCTAAATTTTCATTTTGTACTATGTGTTATAATACCAATGGGAATATCTCGTGTGGGCTTGTATATAAAAAATTTTGAAACAGAGATAACTCTTTTGTTGTAGTCACGGATCTCAATGGGATATTTTGATGACTCATGGCCTAGCTGAATGGCTTTTTTGTGTTGGTTTGACTGGAAACTTTATAATTGTTTTCTCTGTGATTTTTAATTACAGTAAAAATCTACGATTTTCATCTATAATTGATATACGATTTTCATCTACAGTATACACTAATCGTTAAATTCTTTACGACACATACTAGAAATTGCTAGCAATTTAGCTATATATTATATTCAGAATTATAGACTTGTAGACCTCGAATATTAGCGTATTCCGTACGCGACTGGATCTCGTCCTGGGTCCCTGCGTTCGGATATCGTGGCAGACATTATTGTCGACGGTTTTTCTATATATAATTGGGACTTTAAGCCATTCGAAATTCAACCGTGAAACCACCTTACGTCACACACCGTCACACGGTGTGAATGTGTTTTTTCATTCAACCCGGGGTGATTTTGTTGGGGGTATGGTAATTTCACTGTTGAATGTAGAACAGCCCCTTTCGTGTATTGTATTGTCCTGTATTTTCCTGTGCCGTCCCCCTATAATCGTTGTATTGTCTTGTGCTGTCCTATTTGTATATATCATTGTAAATATCATATATCATATATCATTGTATTTATCATCATTTGTAAATACTTGTAAATATGTATGTATATGTCTATATGTAAATGTGAAGTCCATTCACCAAGCATACCTTCCTGAGGTTCTAATCCGTCATTTGATGAGTTAGATCCTCTCACGGAGACTATGCTAAGATGTGAATAACATCTGAGGGGTTCCAAATGGGGATGTGTTGTCTTATACATGTAACATCTGGACCTACTAAGATGTGAATAACACCTGAGGGTTTCCAAATGGAGTTTTTCATATATATCTCTAAGCGCAATGAGATGTGAATAACACCTTAGAGCGAATGGAGCTCATATCATATATATCTCTAGGCACAATACGATGTGAATAACACCTTATAGCGAATGGAGCTCATACCGTACAAAAACGGGTCAAAATTGAACCCCAATTTTTTGTATTTATATCATATTAGATATATAATATATAATATAATGAATTTCGAAAATAGGAATGACATTATAAATGAGATTTCAAATTTGAAAAATCAAAGAATACGATTGTCAAATAAATTAGATTGTAATCAGATTCTCTCTGAATTTCTAGATCTTGATGATAGCGCTCAGAATAATAGATACCTCCTTTCAAAACAGTATGGTTTGATCAAACTAATTCAGCACGCGTTAAATGATTCTCTTGCATTTTGTAACGATATCAACAAATTTATCCCGTTATTCACTGCGGTCGAACAGGTCAGAGGTGAATTGGGCAAACAATATGAAATGAAACGCTCAATAAACTAAAAAATTAAAACAATAAAAGAAATCATCAGACAGAATGAAAATCACTTGCCCCAACACAGTAAACACAACTAACATGTACAATGCCCACGCGGTACAAAATACCTGTTTGCAGGTGAGTAATCCACAATTATATAGCCCCATTGACAAATTGTATGAGTTGAAATTATATAACCCCCATTGATAAATTGTAAAGACAGGTATGATAGCGTTATTTTTCTTTTGCACGATGATTTATCACCGAGCAAGGAAGTAATGAAAACACTGTCGTGGGTGGGTGAGCATCCACGGATTTTTCACTTACAATTTAAATCGTATATTAATTTATAATGGTAAATAAAGACCTAACAACTAGATTAGCCCGCGAGAGATTGGCTGCGTTTTTGAGATTTATTCCTGTTCGTGATTCCGATCTAAATAAGCTTCAAACGAGACAGGAATTTCAAACCGACTTCACAACGGGTACTGAACATTTATTAAAACCCGTTACTACCGCCGTATCGACCACTGTACCAGTACTTGAGAAAATAGCAAAGGAAACTGAAAACACATCATCGCTGTTACAAAAAAAACCTCCTGGTTAAAAAAACCCAATGAAAAATAGTATAGTAGATGAATTACATGCGAGATTTAATGAGGAGGTGTTAGCAGCAATTGATAAGACTGATCCAGCAGAAATTATTACGCTTGTTGTTGCGACTTATGAAAATAGAAAAAATGTTGAAACCAGAACACATCAGATATATTAAAAGTATGAAATAATGGGCTGATGTATTTTACAAAATTAAAATGAACACAAGTCGAATTGATCAAGGCAATGCATCATACATTAAATATCTTGAAGCGGTGGGTACAGTGTATGATCAATATGAAGAACTAAAAACAAAAACAAAAAAAACCGCAAAGATTGCAAAGAAAAAGACAACAGCCTTCAAAAGAATATCTTTCTCACCTAAACGACAACCACCACCTGACGATGATAATGCCGGTTTGAAATTATTGGAGTCTGATAATAAGCAATCATTGTATATGCCATCTGATCAAGACGAATCTAATGATGAACTTTTTAGATACTTACAAGATCAGGAAAAGGACACACTAGGTGCAACTGGTTATAGTAGTGGGGAGGGTTTTTCTCAGAGTGTAACCCCAAGCGGGGTTTCAGGTAGTGGCCTTGTTCGTTGTCCTAATAATATTCTTGGGGATATATCACGATTATAAATTCTCGTAGGAGGGAGACGAGCCGGAAATAACTCACCGGAAATAATTAATGAGGCAGCTGATATCTGCAGAAGACTATTTGAGGGTGGTATCATGGATATTGGTGTATATCGAGAGTTTATTGATGAACTAGCGGACGGTTATCATAGTGACTAATCACTGAAATGGAAATTATTTGAATTTCACTAGCAATGAAATTTCGTAGGATTTTTACGATTAGATAAATGTCATTTAATTAAGATGTAATCATACACTACAACCACAATAAACCAACCATGACTTACGTAGTAAACTTACGATTGCTTGTTTATATAGTGTACTGTGGAGATGGTCTCGGCAATACCATTGCAGGGTTATTTGCAAGAATGGCTCCAAAAATAGCACCAATCGCAAAACAATCATTGAAAGCTATTGATGTTATTCGTGATAAAGGTATTAGTGCTGTTGGTGATTTTGTCGGGAAAGCATTTTCCCCGGCTAAAGAAAAACTACTAGCGTTAGTTCGGCGACGAAAGAAACCACTGGCGAAGTTATCGCTGGGACCACTACAATCTATGTAAATTACGCCAGCAAGTATTAGCAAAATAATAAATAACCCAGTGGATCAAAAATAGCTGAACAATGAAGGATATGATACTCAGAGGAATATTACTGCAAATATGATAGCGGGAAGTGGTTTGAAATCGCGATTTAGATCAAGATATATATAATAATATATAATAATATGTTCAAATCGTCTCCTGATACAGCGTTTAATTTAGATGCCTCAGTACCCATATATGATTCTGTACGCGATTATCAGTATTATTCCTATAATGCAATACAACCAGACAGTCGATCAAGAATCGAACTTCAGGTCCATGATACCATTAAATACTTTCTACCCGCTGAAGCGTTTATCGAGGTAGATGGAGAACTTGTAACAGTTGCTGATACTCCTGCTGTAGCAGCACCGTATCCAATTGGAACCCAAGTCGGTTTTGTCAATAATGGTATCATGGCGCTATTTGAGAGTGCAAGATATATAATTGATAACAGAGAGATTGAATCTATAGAACGTAATGTCGATGTTGCCACAACAATAGTGGGTTTAGCAAGATATTCTGATGAATTTACAAGTTCGGCAGGTCCGTCTATGATGTTCTTTAAAGATATTAATGATTGCGCGGGGCCATCTAAGGCATGAAACTAAATTAGAAGTATTTGTATCTAGTTATCATAACAATTATTTAGTCGATAATAATAACAACATTACGTAACCATATATAAATACACCGAGATCGATTCAGCCATCTTCTGCTTAGGTTACAGTGTATGACAACTATCACACTCAAAATTCATACATTGTAATAGATCAGTTAAATGTTGCAAAGCATATACTTATGTTTGTTATTTGTTTTTACTGAAGATTGGAGAGATCCGTTTCGAACGAGTATAATTTTATCTAAAAATAGTGATTATTGCATCAAATGTGCTTAATTATTAGAATGTGATATATGTTTATTTGAGCCCTCTCAAAAAGAATACCATTAAATATTTTCAGAACAAAATTCATTGCTTTCCTAAATCTAGATTCGTCGTTATCTTTCTAACTTATGTATCCAAACAAAATGTTTTTACTCGAATGAATTAAAGTGCCGTCCATTATTTGCTTCACAATCGCTGTTTGTTACCGAAAAATAACTAAGTACTTCTTATCCCAAATTAATACAACAAAGTTCCATATCTCTAAACTGACTTGAGAATTCGGAGACACTTTTATGCATAGAATAAGGACGGAACACTTTAGTCAGCGAAAAAGTATGTTCCTTTGCGCGATTAATACAACTGAGTGTCTAAATTAAGCAAAAAGTCTACAGGATTGCGCTTTCTGTGCCAAGTTACGCAAAAATTCATTAAAGAGATGCATACAATATAGAGTTCTGTTTCAATCGTAAATAGTGCGTTTTAAGAAAAAAAAGACTGATTGAGTAAAGAGAGTAGATATCATCATAGGTGTTAACCAGACATACATTTACATTAGGACAGGTAGAGCTCACCCGTGCATTATGCTGAATATGCGGTTCACATTACAAATGAAGATGTGTTTTACAAGACGTTTATATCATCATAATTCACACAAAAAGTGTATCACACATTTTGATATGGCAGTCTAATTATTGTATCCGAGCAGTGTTGACGGCAATAAAAATACCTAACCTCCTAAATCAAGATCGGATAGTAATTTATAAGCAGGTAAGAAAAGTAAATACATGAAAAAGATGCACTATAAATTAAATATACAAATACAACTCAAGACTCCACTGTCGTTTTACATTCCTTTAAAAGCTTTCTGAGTGAATTTATTATGAAGAGCCACACTATATTGTCGGAATTCAATCGATCAATAAGAACAAAACTTTTTAAACTCAGAGGAGACGTACAAGTTATAAATAGTGCAATTGTTTGTAGAAACTTCTCATTGTTCATTTGTGTTATCTTATATAATTTATATAATTATGACAATATTGATTCAATGTTCTAAAAACGATGTCGATTATATTGTTTTCATTCTGAAAACTCTCAGTTACGCTTGAATAGTTTTTCTATGTCACTAAAGAGGCATTGATATAAATGTCAGTTACTTTTATACATAAACTATTGAGTCATGTATTTTTTAAATTCGGAAACAGTATTGTCACAAAATGCAATTAGTGTTAAAGATAAATGATCAATAATTAACAATATCATACTAATGAAGATCGATTAAAAATTAAAACAAATTTAAAATGTACATACTTAAAGTTCTCCATCTTAAATGATTTCTCTAACAACAGTTGAGCAATGATAGCACAACAACAAACACTCACGCGCACACGAGGAAATATATGATAAATAGCTAATTACTTTAAAGATTTTAGTTATTTTCAATTGTTCCCTAGACACATGAAATTTGCAATAATCAAATACATATTTGGAGTAACTGTGTGCATTATGTTTACAATTGTTTGATGAACATGTAGTAATAAAGCAAAGAAAAGTAAATTGATAAGTTAATTGCATTCACCTGATGTATTATTTTATAAATCATAGCTTTGTGTGCATGAATGTATATTAATTAAATAACTGAAAATAGCTAAATCTATCATAAAAATTAGAGCATTGAAACAACCGCTATTTACGCAGCAACAGCATTTTAAATTAACAATATATTTTGTGTGAAGACTACAAGATATTAACGGAGGTGTTACGATATCCAAACGTGGTTTACGGAATTGTTGATACCGGTCAAACTAAATAATAATAACTCTAACAGAAGACTGCAAGACTGATCCTAAATTACAGTGAACATTAGAACACTCCGCAATTGTATTAGTTTCTGATGCATCTGCTACATTTTTATCTGCACATATTGTGTTGCAGAACACGAAATATAAACTTGCGTTTTAGACGCATCCAGTGCAAGGTACACAGTACGTGAATGCACGTCACCGCTGGAGAAATGGAAACATGATTTCTCTCATCCGTCCTTTGTGATAACTCCCCAGTAAATATTCCTGTCTGATTCAGTTCCAGTGTCACAGAACACAAATTCATTTCTGCTGAGAGCAAGTACCGCAACCCATATCCGCTAGATTTTTGCTAATTCTGATTGCGCGATTGAACCATCAACTTTAAGGAACTATATTTTCTTTTCATCACGAAGTACAATTGCAAACTCATTTGTAACCATAGCAGAAACTGACAATGGCATTGAGGACACTTTAAAGTCCAAAAGATGCTGATAGGATGCGCTACAAAGACAGCATCTGGAGTTTTTGAAATCTACAATTACAATTCTACCATACGGCGACCAGCCTACGTCAATATAACCCGGAATACAACTGACTTCAAAATCCTTCAGCATAAATTCTTTAATCCGGCGAGTATCAAGGTCTTTGAAACCCTTCGGTTCTTTCTTGGCAGATGTTACTGATATTTCTCCAACACAGTCGCAGCCTTTACCCTCTGATTCACATTCAGAATCAAGATCATTGGTATTTTCATGTCGCCTCTCCGTGACGACATCTTAAAAATCCCTTTCGGAGTTTTGTCACAACATATGATACTTTATAAAACTTCAGTCGCAGAAAACGTTCTCAAGATTTAAATGTCGGTATCACATGCTTGTTTGAAACAGAGCCAGCTTATTTCTATACAGAAAATGAAGTTCGTAATTAGTGCGCATAAGACGCATTACAAAAAACGATTATTGCATTAGGTATATGTGTTTCTCTTATATATCTCATTTGTTATAGCCCATTTTACGCACTACGAATGTCCGTATTGGTTAATACACACTTGGACGTTATCGACGTATCCAAAAGAACTTTCATTTGAAAGCATATTAACCTTAACTGCGCAGGCACTCGTATACGAATATCCCATTTCTTTGATATGTCCTTGTATTCGTGGAACACATTTAAAAATAGCTGCAGGGAAAGAAGGTTTAGATTATATATAATTTTGAAGATTATAAACGTGTCCCTGGGAATGTAAAAAGTAATGTCCCATGCATTTATAATAAATCAAGAATTTCTTCTTCTCTCATAATCCAATAATCAGATTCGGTAAATAATCATCCAGGCGTTTACATACATCAGTATGTGGTCTATAGGACAAAGCATGTGTCTTTAAATTGTGCTCGTTTTCACTTATGAATAAAGAATAGCCATATGCACGTACAAGGCAGGTTACAAGTTATAAAACCATTTCATTTTGTGGCACAGTGTCCGCTATGTTAATATAGTGATATATAGGCTAATTTGTACAGACTGCACTCCACCTAAAAATAAGTGTGTCCATGGAAACGATGATAGTAAATTCACATGCATTTATAAAAACACAAGAATTACTTATCTCATAATTCAATAATCAGGATCTGTGATTAATCATGCAAGGGTAAACATAAATCAGACTGTGGTCTTAGGAGCAACGCCTGTGTCTTTAAATTAAGATCATTTTCACTTATGGAAAATAAGACCCATATGCACTTACAAGGAAACGACCAAATTATAAAACCTGCTCACCTGCTCGTATTATTCCACTGTATTATTCCACAGTATCTAACAACGGTCAGATGTTCACATGTACTAGTGGGTTGCACGCTGTAGACAACCAGCTATGATTCGAAAAATCATGTAAGGCAGATCTCCTCAGTTGGTCGTCTGCCTAGGGAAGGAAACTATGATATAAACTCTACAGCCTGTGGAGCGTGCTGTAGCTCTCCTGGCTTGCTAGACCATAGTAGTTGAACCCTATATTTAAAGGGTGGGGCTAATTTGCACGGACTGAACTGCATCTTAAAGTTACATTGCGCAGGCATGAAGACAACACTAGAATCAAGAGAGGTACAAAGATCATAGGATACGGAGCTATCGTACTTTCCTATATGAAAAGCTTCTATCAGAGCTACCTCCGCACAATCCTCAACATCCACTGGAGTAACTTCGTCACCAACACTAAAGTCCTCAAACAAACAGGGATCACCAGCGTTGAGGCATTGCTCATGAAGATACAGTTACGCTGGCAGGGCAAGTGTCCAGGATGGAGGATCATCGCCTGTCAAAGATAAGACTGTATGGTGGGGAGAGTTCACGTAGTCATTGCCACTTTGGAACAAAATAGACGTGCCAGCGCGCGTCCAATATGGTGGGTAAATATATATTGGTATATATTTTTTAGTAACCACTTAATTGCAGCTGTGAAGTCCATCCATCTATCTAGATGAACATACATACATGCATGCATCGTCATATCGCGCCCCTATTAATGAGTTATGGACATGAATGTAAGACCTTTAGGTGAGTGGGAATAGACCCAACATTATAGCCAATAAGGTGAAAGGTACTAGAGGTGCAATGGCACCAAATAATGACAAGAGAAAAATAATTGTCTCATATCGTCATGTTGAGAGGTACTGGTCATGGAAAAGAAAAAGAGTCGGAAAACCATCCCATGGACGTTGTTAGTCTTGAAACACCCTAGCCATAATTATTTCAAATCAAGTCCAGTTATGCAAATGGACATAAAAGTAACAATATTGCGTAAGCCATCTGTGCATTTTGAGTTAAATATTTGAATCGCAGATCGCAGAATTTTCTTTAGCATCCTAATTATACCAATGTTCTAGCACAGAGTGTACATATAGTAAGTCCCTAACAATTTTTTGTAATTAATATGTCTATGGGAAAAAGAAAAGTATAGTCACTGTTTGGTAATAAAGTTTGTTAATTTTGAGCGGTGTTCAAAATTGATCAAGTCTGGTTTTGTAATAGAGATCGTTCGAAGAGGGTTCTAATAACCAAATGAGAACGCTATGATTCAGGCAAATGAAAGGCAATGTGAAAATTGTTCACATCTTTGCTCCTCAGGCAGTCTGATATGGGTGTAGGCCGTTAGCAGTGCCAGAATTCTCTCATGGCTCCGCAAGTATTTCCGTCTGCTGTTTATTTCTCTGAAGGCTCCGATATTTTTCAGGTGTAAGCAAATTAAGCTACTGGTCCCCTACGTTTCAGTCCCCACCGCTAGTGAAGTCTTTTACCTCGTGTGGTGACGTCCATCTTGGTTTTCCTCGTGGCAGCCGCCATTTTCCATTGTTCGAGTCGTCATGAAGAATGTTTCTTCTAAGTGGCCCTTTAGTGACGCAGCTTCGCAGTGTTATTCCCGGACACTACTCCAGGTACCTTAGTGCTCTATAGCTTCATTTAATGTTTGCTTTCCAATCATAAATGGCGCTATTTATCTGCTGAGAGCTCTCGCTCACAATAGCCAGGTGAAGACCGGTTCTGCCTACTACGTGTTTGCTGCCTGAATGATGAATGACTTACCTACCTACCTACATTCATTTGTTTCTTCTCGCGAAAAATGTATTTACTTAATTTGAGCACGTCATAATCACAAGTTGTATTTTAGGACAAACGGTCTCATAGGCTTGTCAGTTTTTGAGAACGTTATGTATGTTGTTTTTCATAGTTAACATTTATTTAAAACTAATATATCATGTAGTTTTATCCCAAACATTCAAGAAATCGGTTGTTCAAACACTCAGGTTGGTAATGCGTGGATAAGATCACAATTACTGATAAGTGATATTTGACCCTTCAAAATTGCAATTATAGTTTGTAGAAGATTATATTACTTGTATGGATTTTAAATCCTGATCGATGATTATCGGGCTGCTGGAGGTACCTAGCATGCAATAACTTGTCTTTCTCTTATGATTTCATCGATCGAAGGCTCGAATTAGAGTTATTAATAAAAGGGGAAGTTTTAAATGTGCAATAATATTTTGTCAGGGATATTGCTGCTTGAGTTCGATTATAAAACATGTCAGTAAACCAAATTATCGCATTGCTTACTGTAAGCATGAAGCAGTGAAAATTCATCTCTTTATTTTTTTGGGATCTAATGTAGAGATAATTAATGGACGAAAAGAGAAAAATAAGAAAAAAACAAATTGAACACTGACATTCAGCAACTATTTGAATCCGTATTGTGTTTACACTTAACAGGAATTATAGTTGCCTAAAACATAAAACAATGTCGCCTTATCTGATGTTGTCTTCAGAACAAGCGACCTAAATCATAGCTAATGTGACAACTGTAACCACTGTTTGTCTATAACCATGACAACGCAGACAATCTTACCTATTCGGCAATAATCGTATCATTGGAGATATATCGTAAGAATTCAGATCTGGTATGTTTGCTACAATGAATAAAATCAACGATTAACTGTTCAAGTATGACACAAAAATAATAGACAAAATGAAATTTAGCTATATTGAGGTTGGCAGATATAGAATGATTCTCATTTATAACGCTCTTTATGCAAACACTTCAATTAAGCGCCAGAATGTAATGCACAGCAAAAGGGCATCACCTTTATGCAAGAACATACTATTATTTAATCGTAAAATTCATGCCAGATATGTCTTGCGTGACTCGACATGCAAACATGCATGCTGTTGTATCAGTTTTATATTAACCATGTCAGAAAATGCCGTATTCATGAAATGTTCACACCAGCAATTAGGGTTGTTGCGTTCTACCTGCGATCACTGAACGATTTATCGGCAATTCAGAAAATCGGAAATAAAGCAAGTTAAACATTGCAATGCAGACCAGCTTAGTTGAGAAATGGGACATATTCTTGCCTACTTTCCATAGGTGAATGGAAGAGATGTTGACCACTGCTAAATTCGTATCCAATGTTACGATATCTGTGTATCATCTTGACTACTATCATTAGGCTATTATTTCTGCAGTTAATAGAACACGTACAAGAGAATGTGCGTAACATCGTACTCCTGCAGTAGTACTGCTCCCAGTCCCGTGTCACATGCGTCGGTGCGAAGAACGACGTCTTTTGCCAGATCCGGTAGACGAACAACTGCGTCGGATGTAAGTCTATCCTTCAGCATTTGGAAAGCATGGTCACACGTATCGCTCCAAATAATTCTACACGGGGCCCGTTTCTTGGTTAGGTCAGACAACGGACCCGTAATCGCGCTGAAATTAGCCACATACCTCTGGTAATACCATGCCAATCCCAGAAATGACCTCACCTCAGTTTTATTGGTGGGCCGTGCGTCGTTTTAAAGCTGCTCCACCTTTGAATTCTCTGGAGGCAGTTTTATTTGAGAACAAACGGTCTCATAGGCTTGTCAGTTTTTGAGAACATTTTGTATGTTGTTTTATTAGTTAACATTCATTTAAAAATCATATATCATGTAATTC
This sequence comes from Unio pictorum, assembly GCA_030141615.1. Lineage (NCBI taxonomy): Eukaryota > Metazoa > Mollusca > Bivalvia > Unionida > Unionidae > Unio > Unio pictorum. Next base: position 382,471 of record JARLTB010000316.1, read on the forward strand.
TATCCCAAACATTCAAGCACTCGGGTTGTTCAAACATTCAGGCTAGTAATGCATGGATAAAATCACAAGTACTGTCAAGTGATATCTGACCCTTCAAAATTGCAATTATAGTTTGTAGAAGATTTTGTTACTTGTATGAGTTTTAAACCCTGACCGATGATTATCGGTCTGTTGGAGGTACTTAGCATGCAATAACCTGTCTTTCTCTTGTGATTTCATCGATCGAACGCTCGAGTTAGAGTTTTTGTACAATAAAAAGTGAAGTTTTAAATGTGCATGTAGCGTTTGCAAAGGTTGGGGTGGGGTACTTCTAATATATTAATTGAAATATTATGGAAATTCCACCCTGAGTCGTCAAGTTATAAAATTAAATTACTGACGAAATAGATATACAGCTCTGAGGCCCCAGTCAGCACTGCCGACGGTTAAATTATATAGAACACGAAGATGAAATTCAAAATAATAACAATTTAATAAATTCGATAATTTTAAATGATAAACTCAATCACTTGTCTTCCAAGTAACAGCGTACTTCTTCTCGTGATTTTCAGTGTGAATTCAATTTTCCCCTGGCCTTTGGTTCTGCTCGTCTCTTTATTTCGTTCCTCCAACTCCTCCTGGACTTCACCTCTCCCGAATTCTTTCCTTCCTTCTCTTTTCTCCCGTCTCACTATCGGAGACTACTGGGACCACTGTCACTGGTCTGTCCCTTGAAGCTTCCTGTGAAAATCACAAGGCGTTAACATATGGTTTATCGAATCTCACCTCACACTAAATCATCAATTAACCATCAGATAAGGCTATTACTTTTTAGGTCACGCATACATACACATCGAAAATCCCACATACTTCTTACAGGGTAAACAATGGTGCAATAACACGGTATCTTACATACAGCAATACATTGTGTCACATCAGTATATCCAAATATATATTTAATCTCATTGTACTATAATAGTACAACAAACAGACGCATGTCTGTACACTACACTCCCACAAGCGTACACAAATATTCAAATATTCATATTACTAATTTTTCACAGTGCAACCATTTCAAAGCTACCATTCAATTCAGCAATGGCAAAATCTATAACTGCATTGACAATTGTGCTAGTCTACTATAAAATAACCACAGCGAATTATAATAATATTAATTCTTACGACGGCTAGCAAGCAATATGATTCTAGTACACTATAAAATAACCACATAGCGAATTATAATAATATTAATTCTTACGACGGCTAGCAAGCAATATGATTCTAGTACACTATAAAATAACCACATAGCGAATTATAATAATATTAATTCTTACGACGGCTAGCAAGCAATATGATTCTAGTATACTATAAAATAACCACATAGCGAATTATAATAATATTAACTCTTATGACGGCTAGCAAGCAATATGATATGATTCTTTACAAATATTAATTCATTCTTCAAAATATGCAAACATATTAACATCATAAAATAATTCTTCCTACTACGATTCTAGCAATAATAATAAGTATATCTACGATCTACAATTAAATGCTCTGGCATTCATCAAAGATCGAGCAACTAGCTCTCTGACCATTAGAAGCTGCACTTAGAATCCTGTCCTAATATTTTTCTCCGCCAATAACGCATGGCCGATCGGAGTTGCTATCTTCTAGCAATATTTCTAAGGAACTATAGCGAACTAAATCTGGCTGGCAGGTCTAATGATATCATACTTGGCCAAACCAGGGTCCCGTCCCTATCTCGATTCTGATTGGGGTTCGCTGTGGCCCTTTCAAATCTACTAAGCGACCAATTCAACCTGGCTGTGATTCTGCGGATCAAGAAGATAAGGAACGTCCACACCTTCTGGCATCTTCTTTGATCTGCACAAGCGCTTCCACTCCAAAGTGATAATTGCGCTTCTGGCGGACTTGGTCGGGCTTCCCACCCTACCACGGCAAACGTACGTAAGTGATAGTGTTAGCCTGCGGTCATGTTTAACATTAAACAATGGATTGTCCGAATTACTTTGATTATACATGTTTCTATACTATTTTGGGTCGGGAAAAACGCCACAGTACAATATTATTTTCTCGGGGATATAGCTGCTTGAGTATGGATTATAAAATATGTCAGAAAACAAAATTATCACATTGCTTACTGTATGCATGAAGCAGTGAAAATTCCTCTCTTTATAATTATTTTGCATATATTGTAGAGATAATTAATGGACGAAAAGAGAAACAGAAGAAACCAAATTGAACACCTACGTTCAGCAACTATTTGAATCCGTATTGTGTTTACACTTAACAGGAATTATAGTTACCTAAAACATAAAACAATGTCGCCTTATCTGATGTTTTCTCACCCAAGCGACAGAGAAATCTAGCTGTTTTGCTAAACTTACTTTTCTTATCTCATTCTAGTCATCTCATACCAGTCGTCTCAGTCATTGTGTCCACGCGCTGAGAACTACTTTTAACCAAACAAAACCTTCTTGTCTTCTACTGTGCCATAGTTCTCAAATAAAACAACAACAACAACAACAACAAATAATATATAACCAAAACATAGTTACTTAAGGTCAATCTGTCTTAAAAACACACCAAAACAAAAACATTGTGATAGAGACAAATACACACACTCATACTATTTCGAGGTTTTAATATTATGTTAGTTCGTTCTAACTAGCATGGTCAAGTTTATCCGTTATGCAGGACTAGCTCAGTACATTTTCAGATCATTAGATATAGCTAAAGCAACTGATTTAGTTGTAAACACTTCGCGTGAAACATTGTATATACTGTTAGCTACATTTAATGAAGCTGACCTGGAAATTTACTGTGCTACAGATAGGATAAAATTATCAATGGTGTTTGAAATGAACTATGTCAGAAAACACTAATCCATGCACATAAGACTATATACCTATACACTTCATAGCATCCCAACTCTCTAAACAACAAGCAGCAGAGAGGGTGAATCGGACAATCTCTAATTGGGTCAGATTTTAAGCAAAATATTTTAAGCCTCCTTTTGCCAAATGGAGCCTTAATGATTTTAGAGCTCTATTTGTCAAATTAGGGGTTTCTCATCCTCGAAAATTGTAAAAAAAAGGCGTCCACGCGGGTAAATAGAATCGACGCCGACATCTTGGATGTTGTCGTTGTCACCACCCCGTTGCTGCTAACGGGTTAACCGAATTAGCTATAGATACGGTCTAATCCGACGCGATATCGTGTCCAAGGATCGTGTATACTTATCGTTACAAATCCATGTGGGGTAGCTCTTTCGCCGCTAAAGAAATTTTGAAATCGATTATAATCCATATCGGAGCACCACGTTTGCCAAATATTTCGTGACGTATGAGTATCAACTCCGTTGAATACGCACACTAGATTACAGTTATCTCTGATTACTTTTGGTATTTGTGTATAACGTTGGGTTACATATATCACGTCGGAGTTTTTATGCCTACCTCGGGAAAATATTCTAGCTGGATTCTTTTGTTGGTCCAACATTACATCGTCGTACACAACAAGATTGTTAACGCATACATCTAAGTCTTCCACGGATGGCGCTTCTTCAATATCTGTTATAAACTCAATTACGCTTCCACCGTAAGATTCTGAAACGGTTTCGTTGTAATCTTTTAACACTTGATAGCAATGCTGACCATCTACACTCGGAGCAATCAAATATAACTTCTCCCAAGTTAGATACTTCATTATCATTGTAAGCAACAATTGAGTTTTGCCACTTCCGGAAGGTCCGATGATAATCATTCTGATTGAGTCTGGTAACATCGGATGATGTTTTACCGGTTGTTTTTTCTTTAGCGCTGAGAAATCGATCACTTCCATTAGATATAACATAAATATATTATGGATCTATATTGTGTGAAATGTAAGGCGCGTACTAATACAAATAATCAAGCTGTAATTACTATGAAAAATAATCGAAGTGCACTTTCTGGGAATTGTGTACAATGCGGTACAAAAAAATTTAGATTTCAAAAAAAAAAAACTCGGAGGTGATATCGCCACTAAGTTATCTAAACTCCCAGGGTTACCATGGAGGAAGTATCCAGGTGAAAAACACCTTCCAGTGTATAGTTATTGTGGACCGGGAACGCAATTAGATATCAGACTTGATAGACATGATAATCCTAACCCGGGAGAAAATCCGATAAATGCTATCGATGAAGCATGTCGGATACATGATATAGCTTACCGGTGCGGTGATTTACAACAGCGTCATCTCGCAGATGTGAAATTTCATTCAAAGAAAAATTGGCTTCATGGTTGATAAAATCGGCCATGAAAGGTAAATTAATATTAGGTGAGGGTAATTAATAACAACATGGAATCTATTTATTATTCTCCGAGAGGATACTGGAGAGGTAAGGCAGCAATCAGTAAACTCGCTAGCGCTGCAAATGTAAAAAATACTACAGCGGCGGATTGGTTATCCAAATAGGCGATATGGCAAATTTATCTACCGCGGCCTAAACAAATTAACTACTCGCATTTTGATGTGAAAGTTCCTAATGAAGTTCATCAAGCTGATATACTATTTCTGCCGAATGATAAAGGTTACAAATACGCGTTAACCGTAGTTGATATTGCGAGTCGATACAAACAAGCAGAGCCGCTAAGGACAAAATCATCAACTGAAGTGGCTTCTGCATTTTAAAGGATTTATCGAAGGGGTCCTCTGCACTGGCCAAATCTATTACAAGTTGATCCTGGCAAGGAATTTCAGGGTGTAGTGTTATCAACAATGAAACATCATAATGTCATCATCCGACGAGGACATACTGCACTACATCGCGATCAGGCAATTGTTTAACGATTTAATCGGACACATGCTGAGCGGTTATTTGGATATCAATACGCGAAAGAATTCATCCAGGATAAACGATCCCGTGAATGGGTTAAGAGATTACAAGGTGTTTTTACCTCACTGATAATGAGATTACTAGAACAATCAACATGAAACCTAACAACGCTATTAAAAAGAAGTATATACCCGTACAACCACAAAAAGATTTCAGAGAACAAATTCTTGGTAATGTCACTGTAAGGTACTTATACGAACCAGGAGAGCTTGAAGGTGGTAAACAAAGAGCTACTGATCCTATTTGGAGTGTCACCGTACATAAAATATCTAGTATAGCACGATCTACGGGTAGACCAGCAATCTATAAACTGGATTTAACCGCTCCTCAGCGAGGATTTACTCGACAACAACTACAGGTAATTCCCGAGGATACTCAATTACCACCGCGTGGTCTTAACTAGCACCTCTTCGTCTGTTACACTCAAGACAAGACAGCATAACGTTATCTCTGATATGACCAATGCTGCTATACTTTCTGTCTACGGTAAATTGGCGAGGATCTTTATCCGACCAACTCCAACGCATTATACAATTGCAACTCGCGCAGTGATTATTCTGTTGTTGCTTCAGCGTAATTATTAATTCAGCATCAATGTCAAATTCTCTATTATTTTTTTTATCCTGTTGTTTATAACCAGAGAGTTTTTTCTGATTATATCCTTGATGTTGTCAGCGCTGATTGTAGTGTCATTATCGTCACTGGCTTCACCAACAACAACTCTTCGAAGTTGATTTATTCTCCTCACTCTGGACACTGCAAGATAAACTAAATTCGACCACTCAATGCGATTATCTACTATCCAAACAATTGTGTCTGTGATAGTTAATCCCTGTGAAGAGTGTATTATCGCTGCGTAACCTAACGTCCACGGAGATTTATCAGCACGCAATGCATCTTCGACGACGCTGATATCAACCAGTACAATATCATTTAACTCTAAATTCTGCTTTTCACATTGTCCAGGAATATCAACTTCGATATTCTGCTTTCGTGTATCCGAAGGTTTATAACAGAGTGGTACTGGAAGTGTTGCAAATTTACATTTATGTAATTCAAATAATTTCATCTGAAGTGTGACTATTTTTCTACTTGCTACTATCAAATCGTTTGGTCTCCACACCTCCCAAAAATCATTCATGGGAATTTCTGAAATTATTTCACGCGCTATTTCACATGGGATTCTATCTGGTTGTAATCTGATTAGTTGTTTAAACTCGCGTAATTGTTCATCAAGTGATCTATGGTCGGTATTAATCTCTTCGTAATAGTCTACGAGTGATTTTAACCAATCATGTGGGGATAAACCAACAAATGGTGGTGGTTGACTATGATCGCCGCACATAATAATTTTTGTTGTTTTCGTTGATAACCATTCAAGGAATATTTGTAATATTTTCAACGATACCGTGCATATTTCATCCCATATAATGACATCAGGGATAAATTTCTCACCCATTCGTTCAGGAGTCCATTCATCACCTTTCCATCGAAAGAAGCTGTGATAAGTACATGCATTTACCCCACGCTGTATCATCTCTCTTGCAAGTCTATGAGTTGGTGTTAGCACAATCATGTTTGTGAAATTTGTAGACTTTTCCATAGAATTTTCCATAGGGGTTTCCATAGGGGTTTCCGTAAAATTTTCCCCTAAGATTTGTCGTATGATTTTTGGAGACTCCCCCCATAGAATTTGTTGTATAATTTCTTGTATCTTTTTGATCATCTGTAAGTTTTTCAATTGGTTTTTCAACGGATTTTTCAATTGGTTTTCTTTTCTTAGTAAATAATTCAATCACACGAGTTGTCTTTCCTGATCCACCACAACCGTTCAAATAAATACTTTTATATCTACATACAGGATCAGATATCGGTGGTGCATTAGAAAATTATGATAATTGGTTGCTTTTCAAATATTTATCGTCCATCGTAACATCAGCAGATTTACAATACTCGTGTAGCGTCTCCTTTTTAAATCTCCAACATCCCCATGCTTCCTCCGGGGATGTGAATTCAGCCACTGCTGATTTGTATTTGTTGTGTATATACATCGAATAAGTAGCTACTCTAACCGCGGTATTAGGAAATCTATTTATCATCGAAAATAGATTAATAGCAGAATAACTAAGCATAGATTATCTTAAATGTGTATATTGGGAACTATATCCATCACAGTAGGTAACAATTGTACCCAACATAGTCCCATTGGATAGAAAAGCATCTTTACGAGTTACAAGTTTTCCATGTTTTGTTAAATCTGCTATGAGAAAATCGTATTCAGAGCTGTCTATGATCAACCGTGAAGAATATTTTGCATTGTCATATCTTCCAACTTGAGTAAATTTACCGATTATTCTTCGTCCAAAATCTTTTGCTAGTCCATTTTCAATTTCAAATAACTGCCTAGACCAATCCATGTTTCGTTGTTCGCTAATTATACTATCTAGATCGGGTTGTGGTAGCCAGATTTCTTTTTGAGCTCGATAACACACAATAATCAGCGATATCAGCATACCACAATCAATCATGCATCTCAATAACACAATTGGCATCCAGTGTTTTTCAGACATATGTCTACCAATCCAAACATAACTACACGGATGTAATCCTGTAGCTAATTCAAATGATACCACACGAGCGAATCCAGTTAAGTCAAAATCAGGCAATGAACCATTAACCGAAACACGAGTCATTTCATGTGTGGGGTGTCCAAATCGTTTAAAGTATTTAGCACATTCTCCATATCCGAGAAAACTCCCTGGATAACACGCAGATATATCAATTGAAATCATACCCTCGCGGTGGTATTTTGTATTCCACAGTCCTCCATGGCCGAATTAAGACAGCTTGATTTAACATCCAATAAAAAATCACTTCGTGTTGGACGCCATGAGTTCTTTTCTCGTGCAAAATGAGCTACCACTGATGGATTCGTAAAACTATCCGTGAGTAGTTTTTCATGGAAATTATTCGAGTTTTCACATGAGTATTTTACAGCGGTATTTTTCATCCTCGAGTGTAACTTTTCAGTGCGATATTATTATCCATTCGGTCTTACAAATTGATCAAATCCTGATTCGAAATCTTCGCTGCAAAGTAGCCACACTGACACAGGATCATCTTTACACAACGCATGAATAGCATCGAATAACTTCTCTTCGTAGACAATATCCTTACAAAACTCCTTAGGGATATATCTTACGGTTCTATCTCGTGGAAATACATTTACTGCGGGTGTCCACGCGTGTTTGTTATGATCAATAATTTCATTTGGAGCTCCTTTTGATTTATATTTAGATTCGTGTAATACCTTTCCGGTTATCGTCGCTACCGATATTGGAAATCTTATTGACGTTTCTAATTTGGTTATATCTTGAATTGTTGCCCCATGCTCCTTCGCTCTCAGTCCCCATTCTGTTATTTTTTTACGTCGTTGTTCAGTTAATTTATTTCCCCGGGATGCATTCGTGAAGTGTTCCATTACTCGTTCGGCTACACAATTGAGTGGCAAAGCCACTGACGCCGTTTTCATAGGTGCTAGTTTTTCAATACTTGGCTTATCATTTAGCGGATATATTCCATAAACAACTGCTGTTACAGGATAAGATCTCCCGTAGTATGGTTTGTAAATTCCAGTTAGAATTCCTGGTCTGGAATCTCGACTAACAATGTCAGTTTTTTTATCTTTGAGAATTGGTTCAAATTTATCTCTGATAATCCATTTCCATCATCTGCGATAATGAATTTCATTCTAAAAAATACCTTTTTTTCCCAAGATGTGAGATTATCTCAGCTTCTCTTTCGTCGTTCATGTGGGTACATTGACATCATCATGTTTAATTCGAAATGTCGACCACGTATGAGATGCTCCATCTCGCTTAAATTCATTAAAACAGTCGCTGATTTTACTTAACACGGTTCTGTCGTCTATTAGACTTTTTGGTATATCAGAGATTCTATCGAGATTAAATCTAGCATTTTTCCAAGGCGTAATTTTCGATAATCTCTCGAATTCCTTCATATTATAATTAAAACAAGTATTTAAATAGAGAGTTTTTATATAATGAATCATTGCAAATGGCTCATGATTGGATCAGTAACCCAGTGTAACAAATCATGCAGAAATGAGTTTTGTGGGTATCATATGCAAAGTTTTCGTCGGGGGAGCAATGGCCCTCTACCTTGCATACAATGTGGGGTAGGGGTTAGAGGAATATCACAGTTATGTCTCGGTTGTGGTGGTAAACGATACAGAGAGTTGAAGCACTATTACGATAAGCGAGATTTTCCAATAATATATCTCAACCAAATAATGAATTAGACAAATAAAGTATTATGTATATAAATGAACCAAGAATTTCAACCGCATCCCGTGATTGTAAACTATGAAGCGTCTCGTGACGGTATTGTCAGACATCGCAAACTAAAGAAGTCAGTTGGTGCTGACAATAGTAGGGGGTATTTGGTGTTTACCGCTGGAGGAAAAATATATCTCAATCACCGATTCGTCTTCGAGGAATATAACGGATTATTTAAAGATGGTTTTGTTATTGATCACATTGACTCTGATCCGAAGAACAATTCTTTATCGAATCTACAAGCTATCTCTCAGAGTGAAAACACCAAACGAGGTAGAACTGGAAAATACTCAAAAAATGCTAGACCTGTGAAATCATTTAATACGGCAACTAACGAGGAAATAGTATTTCAGTCTATGTAAAGCGCCGGTAGGTATTTTCATATTTGTATATCCTCAGTACGACTTGTTGCAGAGGGAATAACTAAGACGGAGATTTCCAGAAAAAAAAAGGACAAAAAATTCAGTTTACGTATGTCTAACTATCTGTATTTTAATAGTATCAAAGGGGAATAACTCGTTTAGGTATATTACAGCCTAACACAGTTACGGATCTTGAAACACTATCGCCTAATTTCTGATTGGCTGGTTTCGCTATCATGAATCTCAGCGGATGCCTTTTTGTAAGAAAACGAATCATACAACAAGGACTCTTAAAGGGTTTCATTCTGTTGAATTAGATTTTTTTATATCCCTAACTTTACAATTAATCAATTTTTAATCTCATACTCTCGACCTAAATCCTTTATTACACGCTCCACAATAGTACATAACGGGACAAACACACTAACATCTTCACAATAAACAAGAGAATTACGTATAGAAGATTGAATACGCTTTATCAATGACTATTTTTTTGAAAGTGTATATTTATTGTTCATTGTTGCAAACTCAATATCCTGATATTCTGACATAATTTGATCAGGGTTCAAATCATCTGACAATTGAATCCCAGTATTTTTTAGTTTTAATACTTCATAAATAATCTGGTCAATACTTTCATGATTCATTTTTGAAAAATATATTTTTTATATATAAATATATTTTCAATTGAAAACTAGCGTTTTTAAAATAAAAAAAATAAAAAAATGAGTCAAATATCACAGTATAATACATAAGTATATAAATACACTTACCTAAGACAGCATAATTTTTCTGGAACTCCATTTTGGACCCCTATGATCGAATGACGTATATACGACAACGTTCAGTCTTTTATAGTCCACACAGGTAGGTTTCCAATGACATCACATACCACAGCCACCCACACAGTCAATGATTCATTGGGTTTTCAATGACATCACATACCACAGCCACCCACACAGTCAATGATTCATTGGGTTTTCAATAACATCACATACCACAGTCACCCACACAGTCAATGATTCTTGTGAAATCTACCTCTGTGGAGTATAAAAGACAGTGTGCATTCCAGGATTGAACAAACCATGTTGTGAAGATAGTTGCGTGCAGATAAGTCATTTTCTTATTGACTCTTACGCATTGGTACACTTTACTATATAAATTCAAACATAATTTTGTTTTTATTGACAACACCGAAGTAAGATTAAATACTTGAACCTTCGTGTGAAATCTTGTCAGGCATGTATAAATACAAGGTATGAGGTCTCCATTTAATAACAACAATAGATGTGAATTCTATAGCTTGCACCACGCGCACTATCAATGAATGATTTGTTCAACCAGAAAGTTGTAACAATTACAGATTTGAACTGTTTGTAAACCTTCATATGAAATCAGTCAGGACAGGTATTATACCTGTTGATAGGTTATTACTACACGGAATAATAATAGTTTATGAGTGGGTGGGTTAGTTTTTAGTGATCTCTTTTTTTTCATTGGAAAAGGAAAATTCTTTAGAATTTTCACTACGGATTTTTCATTGTCAGCTCTGAAATCGTAAATGAAAAATCTTTTCAAGATTTTCAATTTCAACAAGGATTTCCATATAAAATCTTTTTAAGATTTTCCACAGACAAACATGAATGAGCGTATTGCATTATTGGATCACGGTTTAATCTCACCGCGGTTATAACGTGTTGTTGAGAATGTAATAGTTGATAATCCGTTAATAAAAACTTCTCCAAGACTAGATTATCAATGACTATATCTACATAGAACTCACCTTGCGTTTTCCCACTGAATATCTCTCTGATAACGAGTTCAAGAAGATCTTTGTCATGAACTGATACTAGCGCGTGCTGATACATTATTGAAATTACTATATAATTTAAATCTAGATTTTCTAATTACGAAAATCTTTTCAAGATTTTTCAGGAACTTTTCAATGAGATCTCACATCTAACGTTATTTGTAATGTTTCTCCGCGAAGATCAATCAGATTAAATTCTTGATCGGTTATTGAAAAATTAATTCTGGTTATGAACGGATTAATGGGCTCCAAGTAAGTTAAATGAGGTGGATTTTTCACTATGAGACTTCCGGGAGAAACATCCGGGGAAAACGTATATATGATATATCCTTGATGGGCGTTATTTGATTTTGAAGTATCAATTGAGAAACTTCCCTAGATTGCATCACAAATAACTTGTACAGCAATAACTGATGATATATCAACGTTGCCGGGAGATCTGTGTTTGTTGGTTTTATACACTGAATTCGTTGATGTTAAAATTTCATTGGGTGGATTTATTTTAAACCATAACGCGTGAATCTGTGGAAAGAATTCGTCAATGAGTTTTCGCAGTGATGCTTTTAACGCTGGTACGTCCCATCCTGTAAATTTAACGAAGACTAAATTATCATCACTGCGTGAAAACACTCTTTTGAACTTTACCCTGTTTGGTGATTTATCTTCATAGACAAACGAGAGTAATCTATCATTGAGGAAGTTCATATCGGCGATAATTTGATTTAATTGTTGTTGTTGTTGTTTGATTGTATCACGTTGAGTTGTTAAATCGAGTAGTAGAGATCTTTGCAGATAATCTCGAAGTTGATTTAATTTTGTTTGGAACATTTGTTTCATCGCGTTGAAGATCCCAATAAGAGATTTCTCTGTGATCACAAATACACCTTGATCACCAAGAGCAAATCTCCATATTATTCTACCATATTCGTTGTATTCGTATTTCCTAAGTGTATCAGTTTCTGTTTCATCGTGGACACCATATGAATATTTTTCATAAATATTTTGAGGTCGTAGAAAACTAATATCGAAGTTATAATTGAACTTTGGATCTATCGCTGGCAAATCATTGGTGACAAAGTCAGAATTTTTAGGTTCCAGTAACGCATAATGAACCGCAGGAAGTTTGTCCAACCATGCTTTGTGAATCCGTTGGAAATTTTCATCGATGGTGGCACTGAGTTTTTGACGCATTTGTGGTACGTTATATCCTAGAAGTTTAAACGTGGAAATGTCTTCGATGCGGATATTATACTGTGCTGCAAAATCTATTCTCGTTGAATGACTTTAATAACAGCAATAAGTACAATTCCACCAAACCAATACGAGATAATCAAATACATACAAGTATGTAATCAAATTATCGCTGACATGGAAAAGTTTAATCATGGTACTATTCAATTATTAAATAGCCGTTAAATCGCTCAAATTCACTATTTATCGCTGTTAATATTCTAGTAATATACGATTCATCTATTTTAATATACCCGTGTTCGTCTCGATATCTTGTAAAAAACTCTTCCAACGTTGACAAGTATGTTAATTTAGGTATAACACCAACATCACCAAGATTAAAACCGTGATAATATTCTTTCGTGAATACATAGTCATATTTCAATGGCTCACGTGGTAGATCTTTTATGTCGACGGTGCCTAGAATAAATTCAGGATATTCCAAAAAGGTTCTAATTGAGCTGTTGTATATATCTACGTCGTAATCGGGTGAATTTACTTCGATGACCGTTGACAGCAACGGCTCATGTCCCTTTATCTCAATGGGGTATTTATCAGGTTCATCTTTGATATCGATTTTATTTGGTCCTGTTATTGCTTCGATGGATTCTATGATTGCGTCATTGATATCTTCGATGTGTTTCTGGTTTATCAGTACCGGTTTTTTTCCATGAAAATGTAAAACTGTTATTGGGGAGTTTACCATTAAACGGTTCTGATCTTACATTTGGCCATCTGTAGTAACATCTTAATTGCGTTAGCGCTATTTCATATGCTGCCAGTGGAGGATTAAATTCAACGATGAATTCTGGTGTTTTCGTTACCACCGAGATTAACTTTGTTTTTGTCGTGGTAGTATTTGTTGCTATTCGTTGAAGGATTTCTTGTGACATTGTTATTGTAATTGTTATTGTCAACGTTGAAATTGTTTTCACGCTCCAATTTCGACATTGTTGAATCATACAACCGGACCATCTTCGAGAATTCCTCGTCTGATATAAACTCGTCATCGATGGATGTTGAGATCAACATTGACAATTACGAGTACGCGTTGGATACCATAGCGAGTTTAACAACATAGTCGTGTAATTTTCGCTGAGAACAAGATGATATTTTTTTTGTTATTCCGGTAAATACTCCAGCGATTGTTGCTGCTGCGGATATACAAATTGGAACAACAACTGGAGTTATCATTGTCACCGAAGATGGTATTATTCTAGCGCTGGCAATTACACCAGACACCGAATACACGGTTACATCAATTATATTTATTCTCCGTTGATATTTGTTTACTTTTACACGATATTGTTCAGTGAGCATTACTAGACTAGTTTGAAATTCTTTGATGGTATCATAGCGATATTGATATACTGAAAGTACCGTTGATGACATTTTTATCTATTAACACAGTAAACAACTAAACTGAAAATCCTGGAAAATCCGGAGGATTTTCTATGGTGAAGATCTCTTTGAGATTTTCCAATTCTACGAATTTCAGTTGAAACTTTGAAAATCCTTTGGTGAAAATTCTACGAATTTCAGTTTAATTGTTTACTTAAATCAGCTACGAATTCCACATACCATGACATTGAAACCCTAGCTAGATTATTATCAGTGGATGTAATCGTGAATTGTTCAATCGTATCCTTGTCGATAATTGTTGATATCGTATTATTGACTCCAAATGAACTCGACCATGATATATTAAACAACGTTGGTGTTACTAACGTTAATCGATAAATTCCCTTTATGGTTGCACTAACGTGTAAAATATTATTTGTAGGTGTCCACGTATATGATCCGTGTTGAATCGTGTATACTACGTTGATAGTTTTATCATGAAGAATTTTTGTTTTTTCAACTATTGCTATCATCCTTGTTGCATCCGCTATGATGGCATTTGTGGTCATTTTAAGATCATCGATAGATTTTTTAATATCAGGAAGTTTCATATCGAGTTTATCAAGTGTAGATCCGAGAAATTTATAAACGATGTTTTTACTAAAAGTTGAAAACTGTTTTACATGTTCTTCATATTTGGATTGAAGTGTTGCTAGTTCCAACATAGAAGCTTTTATCTCTGTAACGCGGAACACCAAAGAAATTATTTATGGGAGTTTCAATGGCATCAATGATATCCTGTTGGAGCTGATTAAATTTGGTTATATGAACGTTATAATCGTCACGTAGTTTTTTCATATCATTAGCGGAGTCACCAGCAGTGACTTTAACGTCATCGATGATTTTTAGTAATCCCGTTATAGCATTTATTTGATCATATAATTTTTTTAATTCATCTAAGTTTGCTATCGATGTGATAGCTTTGTTGATTATTTTTTTACTTGTCCGATAGTAACTGTTTCGGAAGGACGTGTTACTGATCTTCCAAAAATATCTGCCATGTTATATATAACACGTTTCTCTTTAAGCGATTGAAAATTCTACGAATTTTTCATCATCGTGTATTCATGGATGGCCTTGTGAGGTAATTTAGAACTTGTCGAGATAGCCATCAACGCGTTAAGGGTTTGTTGTCCACATATTTGAGGATCTGTTAATGTCTGCGTGGGTAACGTTGAATACCAAATTGGAATTTTTGAATTACTTTGTAATTTCAACGAAATCATAGACACATATTTGACAAATTCGTTCGGAGGTGGTAATCCATATGAGTCAAAATAAATAATTGATGTTGGATATATCGCGTAACAAACCCAATGAGTTCCAGGTCCAGTGTTATCATCGAGATTAATTATACCAGTTTCTGGTATTTGTGGTTGTGCTGGTAATTGATCTTTCATGAACACACCTCTGAAATGCTTTATTGGGAGTTTTTTTACAGCTTCAAGTAAATCAAAATTTGACATTGGCTGAAATTCTGAAAGAATGTCTCGTGGAAATTTCTTTTGAAAATCCTTTGAATTTTTCAATTTTACCATTAATTGGCTTTGTACTGTCTTGTGAATCGACTTCCTGGTAGTCGAAATTCTTTTCCATTTTTTTTCCTCGAAATTCTACCACCGGATTTTAGACACTTACCAAACGCTTTATTAACAACATTAGAAGCAAGTGCTCCAGCTGCCCCAGTTCCTAAAGCCCCAAGAATTGCCGGAGCTGCCGACGCAATCAATCCTGGAATTGCAGCCAGCAACGGAAATATTCCACCGGTTTTAACCATATCTTTGATTGCAGCTTGTGAAAAAGTCAATCTTATTCCGGTTTTTGCTTTTGACGCTTTATTGGAGTGATCAAGTTGAGTTTTCGTCAGCGATAGTTTATTTGTTCCACCTGTCATTGATTCTTTTTTAAGTGTTATTGTTGCGCCACACAATGTAGAATTTTTCGATTGGAGTTTCTTTATCTGCCCAGGTGTCAGAGTGACGTTAACATAATTATACGACATTTTATTTAGATAGTGATCATCTAATTGTCCTGGTGAAATTGCCTTGAAAATTCTGAAAGAATTTTTTATTTTCATGGAAATTCTTTAAAATTCTGAAAGAATTTCAATTACATGTTTTCCACTGGTGCATCAATGACTCATTTGTCCACCACCACCTTCAAGTATCATATTTTTATCACTGAGAATAACAGCAATTGCTCTAAATCCTCTAGGAGCAGCACAGACACGGTCTTGAAATTTTACATCAACGGTTGAATGTTTAGATAGATCAAGATGTTGCAGTGAAAAGTAATAAATCGGATATAATTCTTTAAAATCCACCTGTGATATTTGTAATCCAGTATCGATGTTTTGATCACGACCCATAAACAACCACAATCGATGATAAACTCGTCCTATTTGATTATCTTCATAACTAATAATAAGACTTTCTGCGGGTTCGTGTTGATTACTTATTCTGAACGATACTTCTTTGAATTCAAAATGATCAAATATCATATGAGATCGCAACTGTAGACTATCATCTGCAGCTGTAGCTATTTTTTGAGTTCTATTCGAATTTTGTAACGCAACAAAAACATGTCTCTTGCGGAAATATTTTTCGTCAGCGCAAGTTGCCAAGTAAAAGTCGAACTACCTGTACCGCTTGTAGTGGCTGTGGTAACATCACACCAACTCAACATTGACTTTCCTCCTTGATTCATAAATGATAGCAATCGAGTCTCAACGGTCAACGATGGAGTCATAACTGGCATCCACAA
The DNA here is from genome assembly GCA_030141615.1 of Unio pictorum. Lineage (NCBI taxonomy): Eukaryota > Metazoa > Mollusca > Bivalvia > Unionida > Unionidae > Unio > Unio pictorum. The sequence continues at coordinate 399,278 of JARLTB010000316.1, forward strand.
CGCTAACTTTGTCAATGTTACAGCACCATCTCGTACAGGAGCAGGACCGTGCCAAAGAGCAAGATTATCATCATTTCTTCGTGTGAGAACTACAGTGTGACTAGCGCCAAAGATAACTCTTCGGACATCTCCGCAAAATCCAAATATGTGCGACAATGGAATTGTACACGAAAATCTACCTAGGTTATCTATGTTCTTTTTTAGTGATGCAAATCCTGCGTTGTAAGTATCATATTTACTAATAATCATATCCTCAACTTCATCATTATTAGAGGGATCTGCAGCACGATTCTTTGGTTGTCTGAAAAGAAATTCATTATGATTAGCGTGACTAGTAGTATCCTTCGCAAACATCATTGAATGACCCGCAGATTTAATAAAATCATCAGAGTATCTAGCTAAACCTATAATTGTGGTTGCAATATCAACATCGTTATCGATGGATTCAATTCAAGTAGAATTAATTATATACTGTGCGTTGCTAAATAACGCCATTATACCGTTGTTGACAAACCCAATCGGGATATTTTTGAGATTATCGCCAGCTGTAAATGGAGTATTATCACTTTTTCTTAGTTGTCCTTCTACTTCGATGTATGCTTCACATGGCAAGAAGTATTTATATGTATCATCGAATCTAAGTTGAATTCGTGATTTTAGATTTGGATTCTGTGCTTGATATGAAAAATATTGATAATCGCGTATAGAATTATTTCTTCCAACGGGATCATCTACTTTGAAAGCATCGTCGATTTCGTCCTTGAACATTTTATATTAACGTAGTTGATCTAAATGTCTAACCGCTTCAAACCGGAGCCAGCAATTAATCTCAATTTTGCTTTTGCCATTTTATTAATCGCACTGCCTATTTTAGGTGGCATTTGTTCCGTAGACTGTAATTGAAAATTTCTTAGATTTTTCTTTTTACCTCTAGAGGTAAAACCTCTTGCCAACGACATAGGTTTTTCTTTTGCATCGCCCAACATATCAAATGCTTTATTACCAATAGCTGTACCAGCTCTATCACCGAAAACCCCAATAGCTTTTGACGCTATATCTTTACCAACAGGTAAAATATTTGGAGCAATTCTAGTAAATAATCCAGTAACAATATCACCAAGTCCATTTCCATAAGTGAGCTTGTAAACCGGTAATCTTGAGTTTACAACATAAACAGGTCACGCACTGTTATTACTACGATGTACTATCATTTTATTTAAATGCTATATATCTAATCAGTGATTAATCACTATAATAATCATCGGTAAGTTCATCGATGAAACTACGATATAGTCCGATATCCATTACACCACCTTGAAATAACCGTTGACAGATTTCAGTCACTTCGTTAATTATCTTTGGGGAATTATTTCCAGCTCGTTTTCCTCCAATAAGAACTTCTAACAGTGATATATCATCGAGGACACTTCTTCAACAGGGTATATTACCACCGTGATATCCCATACCGGTAAATTTTTCTTCTTCAGGTTCTTCTCGTTGAGGATCTTCCATAACAGGTTCTTTTTGTTTTCGTGGTCGTCCTCGTTTTTGTGGAGTTGATTTTGTGCGTTTTCGTTCTTCTGCTCGTTCTTGTTTTAATCGTTCTCGTTCCTCTTTCTCTCGTTGTTTTTGTTCGGTTTTTAGTCGTTGTTTTTCAGTTACTAATAAACCTCTTTTTTCCTGATTTTCGAGATATTCTCGTACAACAGCAGTCAAATATACCTGATATATGGGATCATCATTATCAATTTGTGGTAGTTGATTTTTAATTTTGTAAACTGCTTTAGCCAAATCACGTACGTTTTTTATATAACCTTTTTGTCCAGGTTTTAAATAATTTTCTTTAGTGTAATATCCCAGCGCAGCAAACTTTATTAAATCAGTTATATCATCTCTATCAATCTTCGCTAAAGTTTCCTCAGTAAATTTATCTCGTAGCTCTTGAACTCTATTATCTGTTTTCTTAGGTTTTACCTCAGGTGCAACCGTAGGTTTAGATTCTTTTATCGCGGTTACAACTTCACCAGTTGCTGTAGTTATCGGCCTAAATAATTGTTCAGTATCGGCGGTAAAATCTAATTTTGCTTGTTGACGCGCTTGCAAATTATCTCTGAAAGAATCTCTCACCCGAAGATATTTCTTAATTGCGGCCAACCGTTCTCTAGTTAATCTAGTTATTTGTGCTTCTCCGATGTTTGTCATTTATATAAATAAATATCGAAGATTTTCAATTGCTAATTCGGTTAACCCGTTAGCAGCAACGGGGTGGTGACAACGACAACATCGAAGATGTCGGCGTCGATTCTATTTACCAGTGTGGACGCCTTTTATTCTATTTACCAGCGAGGACGCCTTCTGTTTACAATTTTTCGAGGATGAGAAACCCCTAATTTGACAAATAGAGCTCTAAAATCGTTAAGGCTCCATTTGGCAAAAGGAGGCTTAAAATATTTTGCTTAAAATCTGACCCAATTAGAGTTTGTCCGATTCACCCTCTCTGCTGCTCAACAACGGAAGACTTAGCAACAGCCAGAAATGTGTTATGTAAAACATGCTCTATTATAATTTTGTTAAGCATCTCCGTTGTGATCCAGTTGAATATACCTGCAATATTTATTGACAAATAATACACTTTCCAGCCAGAAGGAATCATTTATCCCTCCATACACTAATACACTAATCCATAAGCAAATTTCACTCCAAAAGACAGAAATATAAATTTTCAAAGAATCCGTGAGCTTGAAAGTTTAGCACATTGTTATTCTCTGGGGTCCGCATATTTGGAGGGTGATGAGTGTCTTTTATACGGGAGTGTGGGGTACTCAAATTGGAAATGATGAAAGGAAACAGTTTTTTTTCTAATATATTTTAACTATTTATTGTTAATTTAATATGGTATCCATATATTGAATGTGATAATACCTAATTACTATGCGGCGTTTTATGTTGTTATTTGTCTTTGCTCACGCGTATGAACAGTGTACTTCGGACGCAACGGTCACACCGCAGCCCTCATTAGCTTATTTGTATTCATGCGCCACATGTAAACATTGCGAGGTGCACACTTTTAAAGAGTTATTTTTACTTTAAAGGATAATATTGGGTGAGAAAAATAATCTACGTTGGGGTTTGGACCGAGACAATGAAATCCCAGCCGCGGGGTTACATTATATGTCTCCCCACGAGGCTTGTCCGAGTGGGGAGACATATAATATAACCCCATGGCTGGGATTTCATTGTCTCGGTCCAAACCCCAACATAGATTCTATATGTCTTCAGAACAAGCGACCTAAACCACAGCTAATGTGACAACTGTGATCACTGTTTGTCTATAACCATGACAACGCAGACAATCGTACCTATTCGGCATTAATCGTATCATTGGATATATAATGTAAGAATTCAGTTGTGGTATGTTTCCGACAATTAAATAAATCAACGATTAACTGTTCAATTATGCCAGAAAAATAATAGACAAAATGAAATTTAGCTATAATGAGGTTGGCAGATATAGAATGATTCTCATTTATAACGCGCTGTATGCAAACACTTCAATTAAGCGCCAGAATGTGATGCCCAGAGCATCACCTTTATGCAACAGCATAATAATATTTAATCGTAAAATTCATACCAGATATGGCTTGCGTGAACCGAGATGCAAACATGCATGCTGTTGTATCAGTTTTATATTAACCAAGTCAGTAAATGCTTTATTCATGAAATGTTGACACCAGCAGTTAGGGTTGTTGCGTTCTACCGGCGATCACTGAACGATTTATCGGCAAGTCAGAAAATCCCAATAAAGTAAGTTAAACATCGCATTGCAGACCAGCTTAGTTAGGAGATGGCAGATATTCTTGCCTTCTTTGCATATGAGAGTGGCAGAGATGTTGACCACTGCTTAATTCGTATCCAATGTCACGATTTCTGTGTATCATCTTGACTACTATCATTAGTCTATCATTTCTGCAGTTAATAGAACACATAACAGGTACAAGAGAATGCGCTGAGGTTTGTAAATGGTGATTACGCAAGCAATTACTTTCATTAAGGGCAAAAAGTCAGTCAAGAAAGCACACAGATTTAAGCTATTGGCTTTAAAGACTTTTGTAAATTCGGAAGATCACCTCCAAATGTTTGAATGGATGATATGTTTTGCAAAGAATAAAATACAATTGTAGAGAATCAAAAACGTTTCATATCTCAAGAATTTAAACATCAACCTATCTTGGAAAATCGTTTTAATATACATCTGACATCCTAACGAGCAATCAAATCTTAATTTATTTGGACCATTCATTTTATACCTGAATAATACAAATTGCATATGTGATGTAATATCTGCACATAACATCATCCCTGACCACCGCTGTCATGATGGTTCTTTTACTGTCCTTGACTTCTTTACCATCAAGTTCCTCGCTGTTATCACTTTTCTTTTCAAATAACGCCAAAATGCAGCTCAACATCCTTTTTTTGTACGCTTTGCTTGTCAGCCTTAGGTTCATGGCAGCCAGTATTAATGGTGGAGGAAGAATAGGGAATACCCCGTAATGAACAACTGATCCACGAGAAGCTACCAGCAAGCTTTCCAACATACACCTTTTGGTTGAGAAGTGAACCTCCGTAGATAGTGGTGAGATGGTTTTGATCCGAAGAAAGCTTTTCTAACACCCACACAATAGTGCACACTTATATGCACACATATCGACCTACCTAGCTACCTACCTACCTACATAGCTAACTATCCTTCTATCCACCTACCTAGCTACCTAGCTACCTCCCTCCCTACCTACCTAGCTACCTAGCTACCTCCCTCCCTACCTACCTAGCTACCTAGCTACCTCCCTCTCTACCTACCTACCTACCTACCTGCCTGCATACATACATACATACATACATACATACATACATACATACATACATACATACATACATACATACATACATACATACATACATACATACGTTAGCACGGACTCAAACACGCACGCACGCACGCAAGTAGCTTGATCGAGACTACAAACGGCAGTGACAAAATGAGATGGGATATACTGCGGGTTAATACTTGCGTTTTCCAATTCGCAATTTGTTTTAAAATCATCAGTATGCCATGTTCCAAAATTATAGTTCTATCGATAAGGGCAAATCTGTTTACCATAACGGCTCACAACATCTAGGCACACACATCCAGAACAATCTAGCTTTTCAAACCATCTGCTAAATAATAAAACCTTGGTAAGTATTTGCTCTTTTTATGTGCTGAAATGTTTCTAACCAAGACCCGCAGTCAACGTTCATAAAAGTATAGTGCACACTCATATTAACCATTCATCTAATTATATTTGCTCGATTGAGTTACATGCCACTCTAGCATCGAGATTCCTGTACTGAAATCCACTAACTCTTTATTAAAAGCGAAAAATAAATGAGTTGAAATTGGCTTACGTTTTTGGCACTGAGACTGGCAATGAAACAAATAGGCTTTGTTAAAATACAATTTAGCGCATTTGATTTTGAGGCTGTCGAGACGGTTTTTATTGCAAACAAAAGCAATATTTTGTAAGCTTCTTGTATAGTCGTGGTGAAATGTGCGTTGGTCGTTCACTCAGATGCTTAAGAGACCTACGATATAATGCATTCCAATGACATAGTTTAAAAGATAAGAGCAGTATTGTGTACTATATAGGCTCGCAAGTACTAGGCGCACACGGTTAGAACAATATTTTGCTGAGACCGTCTGCCAAATGATAAAACATAGATAAATATTTAATCATTCATTGTGCAAAACATTTTAACCCAATCATGAAGTCGATATTTGCAAAACTACAGTTTATATTTAAACTGACCAGATCAATATTTATGTATTAATGTTATTTGGCACTAATACATTCAACTCTGCTAGTGTTATCAGCTACTTGTGAGTTTGAATTTCAGTACATGTCGAAAATAAAGGTACACAAACCAGCTGAGATTGATATACGTACTGAGTTCACCTTACCGAAATTAGATCGTCTTCTATAAAGGAATTAAATGAGTTGAAATTGGTTGAAATGTTGAGACGGACAATGAAACAGACAGACTGGTATTTATTAAAAACGAATTGTTCAGTTGCATTGTAAGCATGTTAAGATCGTGGTTATTAGAAACAAAAGGTTTACATCCTCGACACGATCAAACTAATTGTGAAACATGATTGTGACTTGTTCGGAGAAAATGTACTAACGACATCGCATCACATTTAGACCATGTTATAGCGCATTAAATGCCATCCGAAATTCGCATAGATAGTTATAGTTATTATCGTGGCCCAATCAAGCATTGGGTCTCAGCAATTCAACGAGATGCGTTGAATGCACTAATCTCATCAACTAATATTAGGTACCCGACCATTAAGTTCTCGGAGGCAACCAAGTATACTTGTTTTTCAGTTCATTGTTATATATTGCTTTACCATCACTAAAGTCCTCAAAGAAGCAGGGATCACCAGCGATGAGACATTGATCATGAAGATACAGTTATGCTGGGCAGGGCACAAGTCCAGGATGGAGATCATCGCCTGCCAAATATCACAATGAATGCTGTATAGAGTTCGTTTTGCCCAAATAGACGGCCAGCTTGGAGAAAAGTCGATGTCAAAGACAAAGCCTGGACACATCGGCAACACCGCCACAAACAGACATTCCCAAGCAGTCTCTATTGATACATACATACATACATACATGCATACAAACATACATACATACATACATACATACATACATACATACATACATACATACATACATACATACATACATACATACATACATACATACATACATACATACATACATACATACATACATACATACATACATACATACTGTCACAGAATTAGGCGAAAATTGAATTTATTTCTTCTTGAATTACAAACTAATTTCCCCATTTTTTTTTGTTTCGTCGTAAATGCGTTACCTGGGGTGAATAAGTGGTTTTTTCCAAGGTAAGCGGCGTGTAACGATTTGCATGTACCTGACTTCGAATCACTTGAAGTCAGGAACATTAGAATCACGGGGTGCACGGTAATTTTGCCGTGAATTGTGCTCACCTATTTGAGGATATATAAGGTAGAATATTTCTGATAATAATTACGAGTCCAAAAGTATCTTATCACAGGAAAGATAGCTCGTCATTCTATCTCCAGCCAAAGGGGTGTGTGTTAAATTTATATTTCGTTTTATTGTGAATTTTATTCCGTTTATCATTTCATGTAATGATGCCTTTATTACAATGCAGATTTAAACGTGGAATATTTGGAATTACTAGTCACTATTAGACTTTAAATGCAATAGCATAATCTAAGGTTTAGATTGTTTTTGAAACAACTACTATTAGTGTGGATTCTTTATTGTACCTGATTTGTTGCGGAACATCTGATTTTTAGCGGAACGTCTCTGATATTGTAGCTGAACGTCTCTGATATTGTAGCTGAACGTAGCTGAACGTCTCTGAATGTCTCTGAATTGTAGCTGAATGTGATTGATTGTGCCGTGATTGTGCTGTTTAATTGTGCGATCCAATTAAGGTATCTAACTGTCTGTCTGTCGAATTCTCTGTCCGTCTACATCTGTCGTGATGTGTAAATATCCGGAAATCTAGAAGTCCGAGTGTCGGAGCTGTCTAGAGGTGTGAACATCCGGGGTGGCATCTTAAGTATTTGGGACCGTTGGTTCTAGTAGATGCTGTATGCTGTCTGTACGTATAACTGTGGTGGATCCGTGAAGGGCAAGTGACCGATAAAAGTATTGTGTCAACCCTAGGTATTCGGAGAAGCTGGTCGGCGATTCAATAGTTGGTGAATCGTACGGTTATACAGGGTCGAGACACATGTGTGTGTTGCAATTGTAGTACAATTGAATACATTGTTATGTTTACATAGTTACTTCAAATCACTAGCATTTCAAGGGATTACATGAATCTCAATAAAAGTTAGCAACTTGATTAAATACATGTATATGTTCGTGCTAGTTGTCGCAATCCATACGTGCGATAGTATAGTTTGATGTTTTGTATTTGTTATCGCAATTTAAACTTGCGGTAATATAACTATTGTAAAGGTTCCTTGGATATGTATAGTCCAAGAGATTCCTTTGTATCTGTGTTTTATTTTGTATTATTATTTAATTTATTTTTGAATTGTGAATAGTTGTGTAACGTGATTGTGGGTTGAATGCATGAGTTATTGTGTTGATACATCATTATTTTTTATTAATAATTTATTTCATAAATTTACATTATCTTTCACATTGTGTTTGTGATGTTCATTTAATCCACCATCCACTCGGTAACAATTCTGTTACACATACATACATACATACATACATACATACATACATACATACATACATACATACATACATACATACATACATACATACATACATACATACATACATACATACATTCAAACATACATACATACATATGTTTTTTTAAAATTACCACTCCGGTGGCCTGTTGGTTAGAGCGTCCGCCTCGGAAGCTGGAGGTCGTGGGTTCGATCCCAAAGTCATACCAAAGACTTACCAAATTGGTACTAACAGCGGCCTCGCTTGGTGCTCAGCATTAAGAGGTTAGTGTTAGGACTGGTCGGCATGGTATCCGGATGATGTAACTGGGTGGGACATCATCCTACATGTCCTCGGCAGTATGCCATAGTGCTAGACGTCACTATAAATTGCCTCAATGCAGATATCATAGTGATATGAATGAAAATTATATTACCTGACTTAAAATATAAACCTTCTCATATCGCACAGGAAGGGTCTTTTGTAGGTTACAAGGAAAATAAAGAATATTGGAATTTGTTTAAAAAACAAACTCGTGTTAACTGATTAGCTGGGAGTGTAGGCAAACATTTTTAAACCCGACGTCTGGAATGTTTAGTTTTGAATTAACATTTTTGACAGCTATTTTTGTAACTCTAGTCGTGAAAGAAAATTGAGAAACATTATCTGGGTTGTCTTAATAAGGATATGTTACCCACACAGTGATTTGTTTAAGAAACTAATGCCAATTCTTTCCGACTACATATATATATATATATATATATATATATATATATATATATATATATATATATATATATATATATATATATATATATATATATATATATATATATATATATATATATATGTGTGTGTGTGTGTGTGTGTGTCTGTCTGTCTATTTGTTTATATGTCTGCATACGAATTTTGCATTATGTCTGTATAATGATGATTCAAACGAAATGTATCGCCTGGAGGTTGGATGAATATTGCATTAGTTAGTGAGGGTATCATCAGTTTTACTTCAGTTTATATATGTAACAAATGTTGCTAGTCCTACCACGGTTAGATGTAAACCATTTTTACATCGAAGTATGTTGGCAGCAAAAGTTAATATTTCTCAGCACACATTGGTACACGAGAAATGTATCACTTGAACCGTGGAAGTCCGTAAATATACCAATACTATTACTTCAGTTTGTATGTGTAACAAATGTTTGCATTATTAGTAGCGATATAAGTGAGAAGAAAGTCATCACCCGACTGTTTGAAGCAAATTGCCTTAGGATTTTCAGGAATCATATCCTTGACGATTTGCTGCAGCTCACATTCCCTGGTCAAACGGTGGATACTATTTACATCTCTAACCACCACATACACGTTGTCCTCACTGTCCAGCGCTATTCCATTAGGCTTACCTGGGATTGGACCTTTCTGGAGTTGGTAAGCAAAATGGTGCATACCGTCTAGGCCGAAACAAAACACAATTTCGGCGTCATGACATGATATATATATATATATATATACACGTGTCATGCTTGCGTTTATAGCTATGTTAACGTCACAATATGTCATGCTGCCACGTGGAATGTGAAAACATGACTTCTCCCGACCATCCCTGGTGATCGTCCCCCAGTAGTATGTTGTTACGTCATTCATGGTACCAGCATAAACTAACTCCGCCTTGTTGAGAGCCACTAATGCCATGCATTCACGTCTTGCGGTTATGTATCCTGATGGTTGTATTGTATCACCGATTATCTTCAAAAATTGGATCTTATTCTCATCATGAAGTGCGACAGCGACTTCATCTGTATCTATAGTACACACATTCCAGGGATTTGTAGACATTGTACAGCTTGATATGTGATTGTAATAAGAATCATGCAAACAACATATTTTGTTGCACTGTCAACGATAACAACTTTTCCATCAGCAAGACAAACTAAACCACTAAAATATGGATTCGTTCCGTCTTTTACGCCATGTAGTACACTTTCTTGAAACAAAATAACATTACAGTCTTTAAGGGCTTTTCTGCCCTCCAGGATTTTCGTTTCATCAATACTGGTATTTTTAGAGCGTCCTCTATAAAGTCACTGTCTGCAACCGATGATTCGAACGCTGATATCTAATGACTTGATGTTGACATTTTTGTCTGGTTTGTTTTTGCAGTTTGCTAATTTAAAAGAAGAAAAAATCATTTACAAAATCTGATTAATCACAAAATGGTATCTGCGATGAATAATAATGATTTAAATATAATACTGGAACATTAGTTTAAAAGTGTGATACCTCCGATTATAATCCAATTTACATGCACATTAATCTTTGTCATGTACATTGCACTGAACGAATTGGTAATAGAGAATTTAAAAATGTACGTCTTGTGCTAATATACAAATTACTTTTGACAGGTAATGATTATAAAATAATTGACTAGTCTTTATGACAACAACACAAAGTAATAATAATAATAGTAGCATCAAGAACTCGCCAGGTACAATAACTTCCAATAAAAAAATACTAATAGTAACACCAACATGAACTAAAACAGCAACTTACATGTTATAAAGACCAGGACTTCCCATGTAAATCATATAAATACAAAGATCAGTTCGTAAGTGATCTAAAAGTGTAGCACAATTGTTGCATTCACTTTTGATAAAAAAGTTTGATTTTCGTGCTGTGTTTTATTTCGCTGCATCGCTTGCAGCCCTACCATACTTATATCTGATAATTAAACGGAACTTATTTGTAAACATAAAACGAGAAAGCTATTGAAAATGAAACAAAAACCCAAAGCAATATTTAATATCTATGAATGAATTATTACTAAACACAGACGAGAGAGATGAAAAGTCCTAATCGTCATGAAGAAAACAACATGCGACTCACACACACACATACATAAATGCACACACAAACATGCACACATGTATTCGTACATTCATACATGCACAAAGATTCATTCATACACCATACACAGACACAGGCATAAAAACACATTCTTTATTAAAACGTGCTTAGGTGTAATTTGTGAACAAACTGACGCAATGGGTTCAATTGGAGTTATTATCCATTGTAATCCAATCTGAAAAGAAAAACTAATCCAAACTGTACTCTCGACTCTGCCCATATGTCAACGATACAAATGAAGTATTCTGTGAAATGTCAGATAATGCAGAGTTTGAAAGGGTAAACAAAATGATATGAAACATGTATAATCCACAAACAAGGCTCTGGATGTTATGCCGTTAAAGGAATGTGAGCTTCATTTAGAAATTATAAGTTTGCAATAGTAAACAAAATGCATGAAATAAAGTAAAATAATATAAAATGGCTTAAAGAAAGTAAACATCGTTTGAAGTTTAGACCGGTCTGCCAACACTACTCAATTCAAACCCCATTCCACTGTTTGGTACTTTCGGCTACCCGTAATTACCATAAGGACGAACAGCTGACTGGGATGAACGATATTAACGGAAGGTGCGAAGAATAAGACAGAATCGAAACACGATTTTGTCTCGCAATATATATATATATATATATATATATATATATATATATATATATATATATATGTGTGTGTGTGTGTGTGTGTGTGTGTGTATTGTCCGGCCAAGATATTTCAGTTCGTAGACACGACATCCCGCTTAGAATGACATTTACGAGTTAACGATTTTACTTCACGAGTGTGCATCTATTTTTGTAGCGCACAAGATTTCACCCGAAACCTTGGTTATGGTTGGAAACTGCATTCTTATTAGGACGCAGATATACTAATATACGCTGACAAGCGTTAATCTGATTTTACTGAATGGAAATCAACTGCTATATTTAGTAATTCAAATGAAGATATTTATCTAACAGGTTTGTTATTTTCAAGCATGAAAACTTTTACTATCGTTGTTAGAGTCTTCAATGTTTTATTATTAATCTATGAGATATTTTGTATACTGTAAATCAAAACAAGGAATATATTTCCATGAAGCCCAAAGTACAATATATTGAGGTGCTGAACGCGGAAGCACACACACACAAACACGCACACACATACTTCTCTCTCTCTCTCTCTCTCGCTATATATATATCTATATATATATATATATATATATATATATATATATAGATATAGATATATATATATATATATTTATATATATATATATATATATATATATATATATATATATATATATATATATATATATATGAATATTATCATTGTTCAAGAAATGTTGATGCGGTCTCAATGTTTTTTATAAATAATTTTAAAATTTCCAATCCTAGATAAATTAAATGTGTTACTTGGGATACTCTCGACTCAGGCCGTACATAATTTACAAGTGTGTACGGGCTTTTGGTATGAGTATTATGTCACAAGACTCGTTAGTATGTAGTAGGACATAACGAATATAGTGTAGTGGCATAATCACGTGATTTCACTTACGAACCAGTCGAGCCGGTCCGGACAATCATTGAGAAAGATTGCCATTAGCATCTAGCGGTTCCATGGCTCTCCTCGGGATAGCTTCAGTCTTTCCTTTTCCAAATACGCTTGTCATTATGAAACCGGATTTTGATTAGATTTTACAAAATTTAGGAATAAAGCTAATATCATCGTATACAGTTTATCTACGACGAGAAGTCTGGGTTTATTAATCACGTGATCTTATGTCTAAATCAGCTTGGTTTCCTTACTAACTGCAAACTGTTTCTTTTAACGTTTGAATAACGTTTGCTAAATAGATTCATATCTTAATGTTTCGTGTTCAATCTGTGAACTAAAACATTGTTATTATTTATACTGTTAAAATGAGAAAGAATTTTAATAGCCACTAGTGTGAAACCAATTTACTCTTCCACATGGTCATATAAATGGAGTGTTAGCCCTTGCGCATAACGTAGACATGATCAGTTTTGATCTATTTGAAAGGTTAAAAAGAAATATGATACTTTTACAATTATTGTTGAAGAACACTAACTTAGGCAATATTAGTTTTGCTGTTTCATGCTTGTTTTGTAATTGATTAAGCAGGTATATCTGTATAATAGCTATAAATATCGGAAAATCATAGTATCGTCAGCATAAAGTGACAACAGAAAACCAGACTTTACAATTTTCGCTTTTTGTATCACCACAGTAGACCTGTAATAGCTGTCGCCAATGATCACCTATAAACGTAAATGTATCCTAATCATTCTGATTATCTATACATAGGTAACAGGTTTCCGTGAAAGGAAACACTGCTATTCATTAAATCATAACGGATTTGTATTTTCCAACTCTTTGCTTCCAATAAAAGATTAGGTTACATTCATTTTCCTTTGTTCTAGCAAAGTCGAAGACATTAGAATCTGAAAACACAGTGTAAAAACACTTGTAAGTTAGGTGGCTTAAAAGCACAGCAAATTGAGTACGTACTCGTAATTCTTTCATTGCTTTCATTACTAACTGAATGATCTGATATAATGCGATATAAGGCTGTCTGGAGAATGCTGCCTTTTATGCTTAGTTATAATGCGTACCCTACAATAGTTTTTGCTGCTAATATATCCAAGTACATAATAATAATAATGATAATAATTATTTAAAATAATAATAATAATGATGATACTACTACTACTACTACTACTACTACTACTACTAATAAGGGATCATCACAATCATCGTGATGATTCTGAGTTAGATTCAAATGGAAATGTTGATGAATATCGTAAAACGTTTATCATGGTCAATTGCATTATGTGTGATGACTTATTAAAACTCTATGCTTTTAGGTCCATTCCCGGACACAACAAGTGCAGTAGGTAGAATAGTGTACAGTATCCAACTAATGTCCTTTATTCTATGAATTACATTCTTATCATTATGGCATGACCAAGAGGATAAACACAGAAACGTATGAGTATGCTCCACATCGACTTCATGATATTTTTTCATATTTTAATTTCTGAGCGATACGAGAAGACGAAACTACCTTAATGACATTGGCACAACACTGTCTATGCCACTTATGTTTATACACAAATGATAATTCATGCCTTGTCATAATATTGCGAATATTGTATCATGAGTATATTTGTAGGTGGTTGTGTGTGTGTGATAAGACTTTATTATCCAAATCTTCATTATCACATATCCCATATTGTGAAGGGAATTAACTCCTAAATACAATCACTATGGTAACTATCGTTCCCTGTCACACACACACACACACACATACACACATATACACACGTATATATATATATATATATATATATATATATATATATATATATATATATATATATATATATATATATTTATATATATATATATATATATATATATATATATATATATATCACATGAACGACTGTAATTTCAATGTATGTGAGCATTCAAACAGATAAAAAATTCAACTATTTGAATTTTCCAGTTTTTCAATGAAGATGAAACATCAATGTTGTTATTTTTTTAATTTAAAGCCCTCTTTAAATATGATAGTAAGAGAACACGTAGTCACAGTATGTCGCGTTTTATTATCTTTGTAGCTAAACTATACAACTGGTACAAAAATCGAATAAATTCACCAACAAAAGCAGCACCCAAAGGCAGTGGAGAAGATCAAGTACATGATTGTAGGGCCTTTATAATTAATGAGAAACTATTTTTCATATTGATTACAATTGTTTAATTGTGAATAAATATAAGAGAAAACATTAACATTTTATCACATTTTACTTTTATTTCTATGCACAGTAATTCGCAAATAAAACATCTTTCATACATTTGGCACATTCATGCACAACATATGCCAAAGAATAATAAGGATTTAAATGTAATACGGGAATATTATTTTAAAAGTGTGATGCCTCCGAGTATATTGCAATTTAAATACACGTTGATATTTATCATCTACACAATAGGAGAATATAATAATGTACGTCGCGTACTAATTGTCAAATTACATTTGACATGTTATGATTAAAAACAAATAGACTAGTCTGACGACAACAACACAAATGAATAATACTAAAAGCAGGATCATGAACTCTACTAACACAACTGGTACAACTAATACCAATGCTACTACTAATGATAATAATAATTAAAACAACATCAACTAACACAGAAACAACCAATGCCCATCTATGAATTGCCAAAGCAAACTTCTTAGCCTTATAAATTTAAATGTTACCACGACCTTGACTGCCACCCGTCGAATTTAACTCATATAAATACAAAGATCAGTTCCTAAGTGATATAAAAGTGTCGTACAAAGTTGTATTCACTTTCGATCGAAATGTTTTGATTATTGTGCTGTTCTTTATTTTCCTTATTCGCTTGCAGCACTACCGTCAATACATCTGCTAATATAACGTAACTTACTTGTGAAAATGAAACGAAAAAGCTAACGGAAATGAATCAAAATCCCAAACCAATTCTGTATATCGAGGCGATAGAAAACACACGAACCGAAAATGAGGTTGAATATGCAATAAAGCTTTCATCGCCCTATTCATTTTTCCATTGTACCTAAGGCAAATAAATGATTCTGAGTTCTTGTTTTCATTTTTTTTGAGAACTCAGGACTATAGATGTAGTGCAAAAGTGTAAAGGAGATAAATCTTTATAGCTCATAAAATACAGTGAAAACGAAATTACCATATGACTTTGCACACAAGTGTTTCTTTTAATAAATTATTTCAAATCTGAAACAAATAATGCCATAATGCATTAGTTATGGTAGCTAACACATATGCTGGAATATATATAGAGAGAGTCTAGTGAATTGCCGTTAGGAAAGACAGTCTACGATGGCTGATCTCTAAAACGTCTAAAAATGGAAATCGAACGAGTACACCTCTAGTTCTGAACCCAGTATCTTAGCCACAAAGGCACTGAGGCCCATGTTGTAGCGGATGGAGATTAGTAAAATTAGTTGTATATTTTAGTTAGTGTCTACGCGTACGTAAGCATCTCTTTTATAAATCCTTAAATTGAGGTATATACATGTAAAAAAAAAACAAAAAAAAAACAATGCAGGCATTTTACGAAATGTTGTTAAATGTGTGAACAAAATGTAAGCGGAACATACAGACTGTATAATTTATTTAGGAGGACGAAAGCTACAAATGCCTGAAGAGTTGTGATCAAATCGTTTATCTTCACATTTCTCAGTCCCTCATAAGAGACCTCTCATATATTTTAAAGTCTGAAACATCAATTTGTCAATAATATATCTAGAAACGACACTACCAAATTATGAAAAAATCGACAGAAACTTTGAGTTGCCTCAAATATAATTAAATTCCCTATCTTTAATAACCGTGATCAATACAAAATTAAAACATTGTTTCAACACATCCATAACAGGAAACAGTTAAACTTGTGGAAAAGGATAATGTCGTCCAAGAAGTTGCAAATTCGAATCTTGTACGCATGTATTCAGTCTGATTTCTTGCAATGTTAAAAAAAATCTGGTTGTAGTAGCAGTGGTAGAAATATTAATAATAGTATCCGTCGATAGACTTTTGTTTCTTCCAATATGAGTCAAACGCGTGTGGTCGTTAACAACAATCATTTGTCTGCTAAACAACAGAGAAAGTTTCGCTAAATGTGGAGTAATTTGGAGTAAAATAATGCGATGAACTGCAATTACGACATTTATTCGATACTGAAATATAATTCCAGTAATATCTTCATTCGTATGATAAAACTAATAAAGGTCATTGATAAATAGTTTTAGCCTTTGCTATTATGACAATTAACATTGCGTATTAAAAGTAGTCATGGATAAAAAATTAACTTATATTATTATGAATATCAAAATTGCGTATACAAACTAGTCATGGATAAAAGCAATAGCCTTTATTTGTATGAATATCAACAATGCGTATAAATCCTAGTCACGGATATAAAAAAAAATTAGCCTTTGTTATTATGAATAGTAACATTGCGTAGACAAACTAGTCATGGATAAAAACAATAGCCTTTATTTGTATAAATATCAACAATGCGTATAAATCCTAGTCACGGATATAAAAAAAATTAGCCTTTATTATTATGAATAGTAACATTGCGTAGACAAACTAGTCATGGATAAAAACAATAGCCTTTATTTGTATGAATATCAACAATGCGTATAAATCCTAGTCACGGATATAAAAAAAAATTAGCCTTTGTTATTATGAATAGTAACATTGCATAGACAAACTAGTCATGGATAAAAACAATAGCCTTTATTTGTATGAATATCAACAATGCGTATAAATCCTAGTCACGGATATAAAAAAAAATTAGCCTTTATTATTATGAATAGTAACATTGCATAGACAAACTAGTGATTGATTAATATTTTTAGCCTTTGTTGTTATGAATGTCGACATTGCGTATAAAAAAGTCTTTGATACTACAAGGTAGCCTTTGTTATCATGAATATCAAAAATGCGTGTACAAACTAATCACGGATTTAAAAAAAAAGACTTTATATTTATGTGTATCAACAATGCGTATACAAACTAATAATGGATACAAACGTTTAGACTGTATTAACATGAATAAAATACTGTGTATACAACATAAAGGCTTTAATTTGTGGAGATATGGTATCCACTTTAATACAGGACAAGGATGTTATTATTTATTGTTCGGTCATTTCAGTTACATTATTTCGTTTCTAAAGAGCTTGAGAGGGAGATCGTTTTATTATCGAGAAAAAAATTGATCATCTATGGTCATATGTGTTCTAAACTAAATATTATATTTATTGTTTCAATAACTGAACATAATATTGACATTTTCAATCGAATTCACACACGCGAGAGTTTCTGTGTCTGTCAAAATGTTAATAACATAACTGGACGAATTATACCATTACTAACATGTCTAATATATGTCCACTGAATCCACAACGATATTGGCTTCATTCTGTATATTCATGCATATTTATTCACACAGTACCAGAACTGAATCGCCGTAATCAAGCACAAACATGTATGAATGTCGGTATGCATATACATTTGCGTGTTTATATGCCTGAATATATGTCTAGCCCTCTATGACTGTATGTCCACATGCATGTATCCAGGCATACGTACATTCAAGCATGCATTCTAGTCAAATTACAGACATCTAGGATGTTATAAAAAAAGTTATATATATATATGAATAATACAAATATGAAAACTAACAATATGAATGACTATGTAAATAATGTTTGGTCTTGCTTGAAACATTCTGATCTGAGCACAGTAATGACCGGAGCTCACATTGTTTTCTCCATTTAATGCGTAAAAGACACGAAGTTTTGCCATGAAGTATGGCATTACCAGGTACACTTGTAAAGAAAAATGTTTAATACTGTCACAGAATTAGGCGAAAATTAAATTTATTTTCTTCTTGAATTACAAACTAATTTCACCATTTTTTTTGTTTCGTCGTACATGCATTACCTGGGATGAATAAGATATTTCTCCAAGGTAAACGGCGTGTAACGATTTGCATGTGCCTGACTTTGAATTACATGAAGTCTGGAACATTAGATTCACAGGATGCACGGTAATCTTGCCGTGATTTCTGCTCACCTATTTGAGGGTATATGAGGCAGAATATTTCTGATCAATATTACGGGATCTAAAGTATCTAATCACAGGATAGATAACTCGTCTTTCAATCTCCAGCCAAAGGGGCGAGTGTTAAATTTATATTTCGTTTTATTGTGAATTTTATTCAGTTTATCATTTCATATAATAATGCCTTTATTACAATGCAGAGTTTAAAAGCGGAATATTTGGAATTACTAGTCAATATTAGACTTTAAATGCAATAGCGTAATCTAAGGTTTAGATTATTTTTTGAGACAACTATTATTAGTCTGGTTTCTTTATTGTAGCTGACGTCTCTGAGAACATCTCTGATAGCATCTCTGATAACGCATCTGATAAAGTATCTGATAACATCTCTGATAGCATCTCTGATAACAACTCTGATAACATCTCTGATAACGTCTTTGAGATCGTAGCTGAAATCGTAGCTGATTTGTTGCAAAACATCTCTGAATCATATATGAATGTGATTGATTGTGCCGTTTAATTGTGCAATCGTACTTAAGTATCTGACTGTCTGTCTGTCAGATTGTCTGTCCGTCTACATCTGTCGTGACGTGTAAATATCCGGAAATCTAGAAGTCCGAGTGTCGGAGCTGTCTAGAGTTCTAAACATCCGGGGTGGCATCTTAAGTATTTGGGACCGTTGGTTCTAGTAGATGTTGTATGCTGTTTGTACGTATAACTGTGGTGGATCCGTGAAGGACAAGTGACCGATAAAAGTATTGTGTCACCCTTAGGTCTTCGGGGAAACTGGGCGGCGATTCAATAGTTGGTGAATCGTACGGTTATACAGGGTCGAGACACGTGTGTGTGTTGCAATTGTAGTACAATTGAATACATTGTTGTATTTACATAGTTACTTCAAATCACAATAGTATTTCAAGGGATTGCATGAATCTCAATAAAAGCTAGCAACTTGATTAAATACATGTATATGTTCGTGCTAGTTGTCGCAATCCATACGTGCGATAGTATAGTTTGATGTTTTGTATTTGTTATCGTAATTCATACTTGCGGTAATATAACTTTTGTAAAGGTTCCTTGGATCTGTGTATAGTCCAAGAGATTCCTTTGTATCTGTGTATTAATATTTAATTTATTCATGTATTGTGAATGGTTGTGAGTGTAACTGTGGGTTGAACGCATGAGTTATTGTGTTGATACATCATTATTTTTTCATTAATAATTTATTTCATAAATTTATATTTTCTTTCACATATTGTGTTTGTGTTGTTCATTTAATTCACCATCCTCTCGGTAACAATTCTGTTACAAATACAATATTGTACAAAGGTATATATATATATATATATATATATATATATATATATATATATATATATATATATATATATATATATATATATATATATATATATATGAATGTGTGTGTGTCATTTATCCCAGTCAATCTTTTATACACTTACAACAGTCTAATGTTTTCCCTTGAGCTTAAAGTAGACATAAGTAGTTTTGTCTGCGTGCAACGCACCTAGTCAAAAACTATATGTGTCAATCCAAGACCTTGATGGTCCCAGTCGACACCCAAGTCTGCGACTGCGCGCACAGGGTTGAACACATTCATGTTCCGATCGATCTCCGCATAACACCATACGACTCGTACAACGTGGATAATCGAACACAATTTCCTCTCCTAAACCTTGCATTCTGTTCTTGATATATTACTTGAACTATAGTAAGTCCGTATAAGGAATGTAAATACAAGAGAGAGAGAGAGAGAGAGAGAGAGAGAGAGAGAGAGAGAGAGAGAGAGAGAGAGAGAGAGAGAGTACTTATTCCACTGGTTAATGGCAAACCCCTCTGACATGTATGAAAATTACAATCTGTGCGCCAACAGATTTTTCACAAATGTGTTTTGCAGGCAATCTTACCTATATCAATCACTCCGATAACATAGACTTGATTGTGTGGAGAAATGGAATACAAAATATGTTGAGGCGTTCCAATCATATCGGTTATAAATGAATCAGGTGTTTGTTTTCGGTCGATAAGAGCAACCCTGTTTACCATAACGGCTCACAACAATAGGCGCACACATCTTGAACAATCTACCTTCTGATCCGTCTGCTAAATAATACAACCTTGGTATGCATTTGGGCCTTCTATGTGCTAAAATGTTTATAACCCAGACCTGCAGTCCCATATCATCTTTAAGCAGTATATCATATATGTTATCCATTTTGTTTAAGTCTTCTGTACAGTCTATTTTTCCAGTCAAACACTGCAAATATCCGGTCACAAATGCATTGCGGTATATGTGGTTATTTCTGTAATCCTATTTAAAATAATATTTACCGTATCAAATAATATGGCATTACATCACATTGATCAATCCAGTTTGAAACATTATTTGGGGGGTTATGAAGTGTTCTGTTTATTCAGATGGAAGCTTTTCCTTTGAATTATAGTTTGTAAAAAAGTACAATTACTAGATCAACTTTATTTATGACTATATTTTATGCACAACAAATGAAAGGTGCACTGTATCAGAATGAGTAACAATATTCGTTCTTCTATCTAAATAATTTTCACTAAAATAGAAATTATGTGATAAAATTAATCTCAAATGGATACTGATTTAATATTAAATTTATTAAACTCATATATATGTAAATAAATATGTGTACATATAGGATGGACACACTAGTGAAACTTTTGATTAGGACTTTTAATGTAGCTTTTAACAATTTTTCAGTCATATCGCTACAATGTCTGCAGTGAGGCAGTTTATAGTGATGGCTAGCACTGAGGCATCATGACACAGACATGTAGCATGATATCCCACCCAGTCACATTATCCTGACACCAGGTCAACCAGTCCTAACTTCTTAATGCTGAATTCCAAGTGAGATAGCTGTTAGTACCACTTTTGTAAGTATTTGGTATGACTCGGCTGGGGACCACAACCTCCCGCTTCCGCAGCGGACGCGCATACTTCTAGGCCATCGGAGCGGTTTTACTAGTGAAACTATTTTGGATAATAAATTTGTTGACAATACAATAGATAAGTCAATACTTATGTTAGTACAATGCAAGGTGGGTTTTTTCCTCAAAAATATAACTCCAAACGTAACTATAGAAAATTTAAAATGAAAACATTTAAACATTGTTGTCTTTGTTATTGTGGATTTTCATGTGTTTTTAAATTTTCACTTCGATTGAAATGTTGAAAACAAACTTGACAAACATATGGTTTTTCCCCTGTGTGTAGTTTCATGTATTTTGTAGCGGAGGTTATCTTTACGGCTGAATGCCTTCCCACATACTTCACACTTATATGGTTTATCCCCTGTATGACCCTTCTCATGAATATGTAAATTTGTAATCGAGCGGAAAGATTTTTCACATGCATTACATTTAAATGGGTTTTCACCAGTGTGTGACATGACATGAATTTTTAACTTTGAACTGTTAGCGAATGCTCTAAAACAAATGTCACATTTGTATGCCTTTATATGTGTTTGTCTATGATTATGAAGACCTGATGCGGATCCAAACTGTTTACCACAAACATCATACTGGTACTGTTTTTCATGTAAATATATATGTGTACGAAGAAGTGCTTGGTTGGCAAATAATTTGCTACACTTGACACATTTGTATGTTTTTTCAGTGCTGTGCTTACATGCTATATGCATTTGTAGTATATGGGAATTTCGAAATTCCTTTTCACATGTTCCACACGTGTATGCTCGCTCGTCCATATGTATCGGTATTATATGCGTCTTCATGTGGCTGTGGGTTATGAATGAGTTACCACACATGTCACATTTGTACGGTTTTTCCCCAGAATGAATCCTCATATGATTGGTGTACGACTCCACAACAAGTGTTTTCTCACATATTTCACAGGAAAGGTTTTGCTACAAACGTCACATTCGTGAGAGTCTCTCAGGTGAACAGTTATAAAGTTCATAACACACAACTTGCTCAAATCATTTGAAACAATACATTATATATATATATATGTGTGTGTGTTTGTATTTGTATGTGTGCATACGAATTTTTCATATGGTCTGTATAATGATAATGCAAAAAAATGTATCGCCTGGAGGTTGGATGAATATTGCATTAGTTAGTGAGGGTATCATCAGTTTTACTTCAGTTTATATATGTAACAAATGTTGCTAGTCCTACCACGGTTAGATGTAAATCAGTTTAAGATCGAGTTATGTTGGCATCAAAGGTTCAATATTTCTCTCCACGCATTGGTAAACGAGAAATGTATCACTTGATCCGTGGAAGTCCGTGAATATACCAATAATATTACTTCAGTTTGTATGTGTAACAAATGTTTGCAGTATTAGATGTATCTGAGGTAAGAAGAAAGGCATCACCTGACTTTTTGAAGCAAATTTGCCTAGGACTTTCAGGAATCATATCCTTGACGATTTGCTGAAGCTGACATTCCGGTGACAGACGGTGGATACTATTCATATCTCTAACCACCACATACACGTTGTCCTCACTGTCCAGAGCTATTCCAAAAGGATTACCTTGGTCTGGACCTTCCTGGACCTTATAAGCAAAATGTTGCACCCCGTCTAGGCCTAAACAAAACACAGTCTTGGCGTTATAACATGATATATATGCACGTGTCTTGCTTGCGTTTAGAGCTATGTTCACGTCAGAATTTGTGATGTTGTCACCTGGAATGTGAAAACATGATTTCTCCCGACCATCCCTGGTGATGGTCCCCCAGTAGTATGTTTCTACGTCATTCATGGTACCAGCATAAACTAACTCCGTCTTGCTCAGAGCCACTAATGCCATGCATTCACGTCTTGTGGTTATGTGTCCTGATGGTTGTATTTTATCACCGATTATCTTCAAAAATTGGATCTTCTTCTCTTCAGGAAGTGCGACAGCGACTTCATCTGTATCCATAATACACACATTCTGGGGCTTTGTAGACATTGTACAGCTTGACATCTGATTGTAATAAGAATCATACAAAAAACATATGATGATGTTATAGTCCACGATAACAACTTTTCCATCAGCAAGACAAACTAAACCATGAAAATATGAATTATTTCCGTCTTTTAAGCCATGCAGTACACTTTCTTGAAACAAAATAACATTACAGTCTTTAAGTGCTTTTCTACCCTCCTGGTTTGTCGTTGCAGAAATACAGGTATTTTTTAGGGTGTCCTCTATAAAATCACTGTCTACAACCGATGATTCGAACTCTGATGTCGATTGACTTGATGTGGTCATTTTTGTCTGGTTTACTGTTGCAGTTTGCTAATGTGAAAGAAGAAAAAATCATGTACAAAATCTGATTAATCACAATAAAGTATCTACGATTAATACTACGGATTTAAATGTAATAGGAGAACATTATTTGAAAAGTGTGATGCCTACGAGGATAACTCAATTTATATACACATTGATCTTTGCCATCTACATTGCACTGAGCGGTAAGACAATAGAGAATTTAAAAATGTATGTCGTGTGCTAATACCAAAATTACTTTTGACAGGTAATGATTATGAACAAATTTACTAGTTTTTATGACAACAACACAACTTAATAATATGTATGTATGTATGTATGTATGTATGTATGTATGTATGTATGTATGTGTGTGTGTGTGTGTGTGTGTGTGTGTGTGTGTGTGTGTGTGTGTGTGTATGGATGGATGGATGTATGTATGGGAGTGGGTGGGTGTTTCTTGAACGGTAGTGTTTACGTTTGTTTTATATAAAACCTGACTAGATTTTCCGAACGTAGAAAGTTTGAAACAAATGTTCGCTGATATTAGTTTATATGTACCGACTTGACCGACTGCAAATGTGTGCCACTATTCGCGTCTATGCTCCGCTGTTTGATAATTAGAATCACCAGCCCCAGTGAAAGGAAGTAAACAAACAACAGCTGCATAAACTTGGGCGCTGTTGTTTTAAGGATAACATTTATGTAAACTTTTGGTCATTTAGTCTACAATCTAAGGTCAAATAGTGCGACTTTGCGGAGAGCAGTATTTCTCAGAATGCAAATGCAGTAACATTTGGATTATACGCTAATATGAGAAATTCTTGTATCAATGCGCAGTTGCAATGACCATAAACATGTGGGGTAAGTATATTAGTGTCTCTGACGACGCATGATGAACCAGTGGAAATAGTGTGTATGTCTCTTTATAAAGTCATTTTATCAACAATCAGGAGTTTTGTAATGATAATTTGTGACTGGCCAACATATTTCAGTTCGTAGACACGACATCCCGCTTAGAACGACATTTACGAGTTAACGATTTTTCTTCCCGAGTGCATCTAATTTTGTAGCGCACAAGATTTCACACGAAACCTTGGTTATGATTAGAAGCTGCATTCTAATTAGGACTCAGTTATATTAATATACACTGACAAGCGTTAATCGAATTTTACTGAATGGCAATCATCAGCTGCTATATTTAGTAATTCACACGAAGATATTTATCTAACAGGTTTGTTATTTTCAAGCATGAAAACTATTACTATCATTATTAGAGTCTTAAATATTTTATTATTAATCTAAGAGACATTTTGTATACTGTAAATCAAAACAAAGAATATATTTCCACGAAGCCCACATTACAATATGTTTAGGTGCTGAATGCGTAGCACACACACACACACACACACACACACACACACACCTCTCTCTCTCTTTCTCTCTCTCTCTCTTAATATATATATATATATATATATATATATATATATATATATATATATATATATATATATATATATATATATATATATATATATATATATATATATGAATATTAGCATTAACCAAGAAATTTTGATGCGGTCTCAATGTTCTTAATAAATAATTTTAAAGCTATACAACCTAAGATTTTTGACTATTTTGTTCTTGCAAATGCATGATATTATGAAAAGTATAGTATAAATAATGAGTAATTACAGGTCATTTAGTTTAAAACAATGTACAACTGTAAGTTTAATCAATGAAAATATAACGATTTTCTGTACGGATTGCTAATTAATTATGCAGAAACGGAATTTACCGATATTCTCCGAAGTCGCAGTGTCAAGTGACGCGCCTCAACAAACATGGAAGTCGAGGTAAGCATGTGATTCTCTTTTGATGTAATTATTGCCTTATTCTTCTTCTGTCCTTCTCCTTAGTTCTTTATAGTCACCCACAATATATTTATTGCTTATAGATTTCTCATTATAAGCAGCAGAGAGGGTGAATCCTACATGGATTTCAAACAAAATTACGGCTTCTACGGCCAAGTCCAATTAGAGAAGGGATGTATATGTCTTATGGATGGGGGGGGGGGAAATATGGATTTCAAACATGAAAATCGATTTTTCCTACGAAAATCAAAAAAAAAAAAAAATAGTCTCCATTTGCCAAATAGAGACTTAGTGATTTAGCATCAAGGGGTGAATCCTACATGGATTTCAGACATTAGTCGTGAAAATTCGAAATGGGTTAAAACTCTTCAACCGAATATTTTATCAAGTCCGATACGATATCGTGTTCGAGGGTCTTAGGACGAAAATCCTTTTAGGATGAAAGTACTTAGGACTTTACAAACAGACTTATTTGTTAAACTTCATCTTGTAAATCAATCAGATTATTGGACTGGTCAGTGAGTTTGAAATTAATTCTTGTTAGCGAATTATTATGACACCGCATATAGACTGGATTAGTTGGGTTTTCAATAATCAGGAATCCTGGAGGAGCTGTTGGTGCAAATGAATACAAAATATATCCCTGCTGAGCTTGATTTGATCGTTCTAGATTTATTTGATAGCTTCCTTCGATAACATCACATACTAAATTGATTGCTATCACCGATGAAATATTTACATTGAACGGAGCAATATGCCTGCCACCACCATATGGGTCATTATTATGTGTCAGGATAGTTGTTTGTTGTTTTGTTGTTTTTTTTCCACGTATCATGAATTATTCTAAAACCAATATCGATGGCATCATTGAGAAGTTTTTTTAGTTCTGGTACGTTATATCCTGGTAGTTTGAATGTGGAAATATCTTCAACGCGGATTTTATAGTCTGTTGCGAATTTTGTTTTCGATGGGGGATCAGCTATTATCATTTGAATAATTTGTGAATGAAGTGCTTCCATATCATTGATAATTTTATTGCATGTTTCTACGATGCTGATAAATTCATCTGGGGTGAGAGAGCCGGATTTAAGAGGTATTAACAACAGTGAAAAATCATTATTCATTGCTGTGAAGTTTTCAATAATTTTAGGTTCCCTAACAACAGGATACTGCTCTATTCTAAGATTTTCATGCAATCCCCGCCACTCCCTAGATTCTTTGAATTCGAAACCAAAAAATAATATAGAATCTGTATGATCTAAATAACTCTTTATTGGATTATCAGATTTTATCCTGTCTGTGATATAATCAGTTTTTTTTGGTTCTCTTAAATCAACGGTTTTTCCCCCGGGTGGTAATTCAGGCCATCCTAATACGGTTCTTATAGAACTCTGATAGATATCTACGACGTATCCTTCTGAGTTTATTTCAATGGCAGATGATAGTGTTGGCTCATGAACTGTTATAGCTATTTTTGATTCTACTCCAGTAATGGATTTTATTCTACGCGCTAATTCGTTATTGATTTGTTCAATTAGGTATGATCCGGTTAGTATGGAAACAACGTTCCAGTCTGGGGTACCGTCGTCTTTATTCTTATTTGCAAACACCAGTAAATTATTGGGTTGTTGACCACGAAATGATTTTGACCTAATATTTGGCCAACTGTGGTATACTCGTAATTTTGCTAGCGCGATTTCCTTCACTGGGACCAGAGAGGGGAAATTCACACTGAATTCTGGATTCGTTGATGTTATTGAGATCATGCTTGTTTGTACTGGGTTTGTGTTCTCCACTATTTGTTGAAGTAATTCCATCTGTGTTGTCATTGTTATTATACTGTTGTTGTCGCTCTAATTTTGACATCGCAGAATCGTAAATACTGAACATCGCTGAAAACTCACTATCTGATATAATTGTATCATCGAGCGATGACGATATCAATGAGGATAATTGCGAGTATGCAGTGGATACAACATGAAATTGAATTATGTAGTCTTGTAGTTTGCGTTGGCTGCATGAATGATGATATTTTTTTTGTTATTATTGAAATAATTCCAGCGATTGTTGTTGCCGCGGATATGCAAATTGGAACAGCTATCGGGGCAATCATTGTCACAGAGGATAGTATAATACCAGTTCCGGTGATTACACCACTCACAGCGTACACGGTAACATCAACTGCTGTGATTCTTCGTTGGTATTTTTTAATTTTTATTTGATACTCCTCATTGAGGGGTTTGAGTCTATTTTGAAATTCTCGGACCTGATCATAGCGATATTGCGATGATGAAATCATTTTATTTTTAAATCAGTTTACGATTTCAATTGAAACCGTTATTTACTTAAATCCGCTACGAATTCAACATACAACGTTGTAGAAACCCTAACCAAATTTTTATCAGTAGATGTTATAGTGAACTTTTCAGTTGTATCCTTGTCGATGATCGTTGAAATCGTATTGTTGACCCGGGATGAACTCGACGATGAAATATTAAATTGAGTCGTTGTCACTAGTGTTAATCGATAAATACCCTTAACGGTTGCAGTGATATCTAATTTGTTGTTTGTAGGTGTCCACGCAAATGATCCGTGTTGGATTGTGTATACTACTTTGTTGGTTTTCTCATGAGGGATTTTTGTTTTTTCAATGATTGTTATCATCCTCGTAAAATCATTTTTAATGGCCTCGGTGAAGATTTTCGTCTCATCGATGGATTTTTTGATATCCGGAAGTTTTAGTTCAATTTTATCCAACGGGCTTCCAATTAATTTATCAATGATATTTCTACGGAATGAGGAAAACTGTTTTCCGTGTTCTTCAGTTTTAGATTGAAGTGTTGTTAGTTCCAACACAGAATTTTTCAACTCATCGTTGAGAGTTTTTAACCTATCTGTAATCGTAGAAAAAAGTACACCCGGTTTGAGTTTACCCTGATCAGAAAATAACACAATAGTATCCTCGATTGCGTTTCGTTGTTTAATCAAAATATCATCCAGAGAAATATTACTAGATTTCAATTTACCCTGACGATCTTGAAATACAACTATTTCCCCGGGATCAACACTTGTTAAGTTCAACGTCTCAGCTATTTCATCTTCAATTATTTTTTTTATATCCTTGATAGAATCAAGGGTTGCAGATATTCCTGCAGTGCCATCTGGTTCGGGTTTCTTCAGCGCTGATAAAGATCTCCCCCAAATATCAATCACTGTTATTGTAAAACTCTTTCTCTCTCTAAAATCTCTTCGTTGAAAAATATACGATTTTCGCCAGCGACTACTAGTGTATTCATTTACGACAATATGTGGTGGTTTTCTAGATGCTGAAATAGCGTTAAGGACATTTAAAACTTCACTGCCGCATATTGGTGGATCATTCATTTGTTGTGTTGGTAGCGTAGAATACCAAGTCTTCATTGGAACATTTTTTATATAACGCATAAACTCTTTTGGAGGGCTAATCCATATGAATCAAAATAGACGATTGCACGTGGATCAATAGCGTATGCAACCCAGTGAGTTCCGGGTCCGGTGCTGTTATTTAAATTAATAATACCTGTTTCAGTGTTGTTTGGTTGATGTGGTAAATGATCTTTCATAAAGACACCTCTGAAGTTTTTTATCGCTAGTTTTTTTAGCAGCATCCATTAAATCAAAATTGGACATAGGAGTCAAAGATTTTTGAGTTAATAAACCGTTCCTGGGATTCTCAGGCCTTTTCCGCTGTACCATGAATACGGGGTTCCCGGTAGTCTTAGACCCTTTCCCCTTTTTTTATAACCCTGTCCAGTTGCCTTCTTTAGTGCCATTCCTGCTGCAGTACCAACGGCTCCTAACGCCGCTGCTTTAGCCACCGCTGGGGCTGCTGCTGCAATCAAGGCCGGAATCGCAGCTAACAACGGGAATATACCGCCTGTTTTAATCATATTTTTGATAGCAGCCGTAGAGAGAGTGATCTGAACGCCTTTTTTATCCTTGAAAGCATCATTGAAATGTTTTACTTGACGAGTTGTCAGCGATAATTTATTTGGACCGCCAGTCATTTGATTGGGTTTCAGCGTGATTGTGGTTCCACATTTTTTAGCCGATTCTGATTGCAATTTCTTGACTTGACCGGGAGTTAACGCAACACTAATAACACTATATGACATATTATACATAATAGATTGATTCTAAATCGTTTACAATTTCAATGAAAAATCGTTTTCAGGTTTTCCACTGGTGCATCAATGATTCTCATTCTTCCTCCAACACCTTCAAGTAGCATTGATTTATCACTGAGAATGACAGCAACCGCTCTATAATTAGCAATACCACCAGGACGGGTTACACGGGCTCTGAAGTGTATATCAACAACAGATTGTCTCATCAAATCAAGATGTTCCAATGAAAAGTAATAAATCGGATAGAGGCTTTTAAAATCCAATTGTGATATTTGCAAACCAGTATCCACATTTTGATCACGTGCCATAAACGACAATAAGTTATGATAGACACGTGAAATATGATTTTGACCGTAATCAAGTTGTACATCTTCAGATGGTTCCTGTTGTCCGTTTATTCTCAGTGAGACCTCTCTAACACCTAACTGATCAAATATCATATGACTTCGTTGTTGATTACCAACTCGTGCATTATTCTGTAATACAATAAATATATGACGTGGAGCTGAAACCCCTTGTTTTGATACCAGGTGCCATGTGAATGTATCATCAACATTTTCTTTTTTAATATCAGTAGTCACTGATAACCAACTCAACAATGATTTTCCTCCTTGGTCCATAAATTATAGCAATTTTTCTTCTGTGGTGATTGATGGAGTTAACACTGGCATCCATAATGCTAGTTTTGTTAAAATGACTTTACCATCAGCAACACCAACATCACGCCAGATTGCATCATTATCAGTACCCTTTCTCACGAGTGCTATTGTGTATTTGGCTCCATAAATAACTTTTCGGACGTTTCTACAGAATCCAAATATGTGATGCAGTGGAATCGCACATGAAAATTGTCGACGCTGTCCTTGTAATGTTGCTACGCGTTTTGCAAACCCTAGGTTGTAATTAGTAATATTATTTATGACATCAAAAGTATCAGCTGGTCTTACATATCCGGCTGGTGCTGGTTCAACTGCAGTAGCTTGTGTTGCCTTTACTCTAGAATACTGGACGTGTTCAGGGTGATCAGTAATATCCTTAGAAAACATCATAGATGGACCCGCTGATCTTGTATAATCATCAGAATATCTTGCTAGCCCTATGATTGTTGTGGCAACATCAACTTCACGGTCAATGGATTCAATTTCTTTTCCATCAATGAGATATCTTGCACTTTCAAATAACGCCATGATACCGTTATTAACAAAGCCAACTCGGATAGTTGGGTTATTGTCATATGGTGTATTAGCAAGAGCATTTGTTACAAGTTCTCCTTGTACTTCAATAAATGCCTCACACCGCAAAAAGTATTTACTGGTATCATGAACTTGAAGTTCAATTCGCGATCGGAGATCTGGTTGTACTGCGTGATCAGAATAAAATTGAAAATCGCGTACAGAATCATTCTTGAGTACTGGGGCATCCATATCAAATGCTGGATCAGGTGACCTTTTGAACATTTTATTCTATTTATCAGAGTCTAAATCGTGAAATCGTAAACGATTTTCATCGTAAAAAGATTTTCATCGTCGTGGTTTTTTAAAGCCACTTACTGCTATCATGTTTGCTATCATGTTATTTTGGTCACTTGGAGTCACCAATGATGCTAATTTTTCATCTACTGCGTTATTTATAATTTTACTAACACTCGCAGGCATTTCTGCTGTAGATGGCAATGGTTTCTTTTTCCGTAAATCACTTCGTGATTTCACTAATGATGTTATTTTATTTTTCACGGCTGAAAACGCTTTTCCAGCAAGATCTCCAACAGCACTAATACCCTTATCACGAATAACATCAACGGCTTTCATTCCTAATTGTTTAGCTAACGGCATCACTTTTGGAGCCATTCTTGAAAATAATCCTAAAATGGTATCACCGAAACCATCTCCGTAATATGCGCTATAAACTGGAAACCGTGAATTAACTACATAGACACTGGCTGGTTTATCATGATTGTAGTGTATGATCATTCTTATTTAATTGTTATTTATCTAATCAATTGACTTCGTCATCAGATTCATAAAACAATTTTTCAATTCAGTCACTATGATACCCATTTGCTAACTCCTCAATGAAATCTCGATATGTGCTGATATCCATGATACCGCCTTGAAATAACCGTCTACAGATATCAACTGCTTCATTAATTATTTCTGGAGAGTTATTTCCAGCTCGGAACCCTCCTACAATAACTTCTAATCGTGATATATCATTGATAACACTATCAGGACAAGCGTGAAAATCCGTAGGATTTTTCCCACTGGACAATCCCTTCCCGCTATAAACAGTTGCTTCATCTATTTTTTCTGTATCTGTGGTTTGTAAATAATCAAAAACATCATCATCAGGTGGTAGTTGTTGTTTTTTAGGAGAGAAGGATATTTTCTTTGCAGGTTGCTGTCGCTTTCCTTGCAATTTTTGCGGTTTTTGTTGTTGTTTAAACTCTTCATATCTTTTATACACGTTACCCACCGCATTGATATATGCAATGTATGATGGACTATCTGTCTTAATTTGACTTTTTTAGTTTTGATTTTGTAGAATATATCAGCCCAGTGGGTTATACTTCTAACAAATTTGTGATGTTCTGGTTTCAACATTTTTTTTCTGTTTTCATAAGTCGTAACAACAAGCGCAGGAATTTCTGCTGGATCAGTCTTATCAATTGTTGCTAATCCTTCCTCGTTAAATCTCACGCTTAGGTCATCTACTGGTTTTTTGATTCAGATGTTTTTGATTCCATTTTTTGTACAGCTTGTTTTGTTTGTTCGGTTTCCGCTGCTATTTTTCAAGTTCACTAATAAGAGATTTTTCCGTATTTCCCCGTATTGCATGCTCTACCCCCTTCGTTGCTGTGGTTACTGGTTTAAATAATTCTTCAGACCCCACAGCAAAATCAGTTTGTAAACTCTGTCGTTGTTGCAGTTTTTTCCTTACAGAGTCACTAATTGGTATAAATCTCTTAATTGCATCTAATCGTTCACGAGCTAATCGGGTCGTTAATGCTTCATTGACCATTATTTGAAATTGCAAACAATTTTTCAATTGCAAAACAATTTTTCAAGCCCGACCTAACACCATCGTGGAGGTGTTTTAAGGGCATTATCATTGATGGGGAAAGTGCCAATATTGTATAAAAAATAAATAATACTGGCACTTTCCACATTTTTTTTTACATTTTAACACGGTCATGGAAGTGTTATTTTGACATTTTAAGGGCATTATCATTGATGTTGAAAGTGTGTAAATCCTTATAAAAATAATCAATACCACACTTTCAACATTTTTTTTTACACCACCTACATGTCAGATGATTTTTAACACTGTCATGGAAGTCTTTTTTTGATCAATCTGGCATATCATCCATCGATTTATTTACTGATTTTTGACATTCCCCCTTGAGGGTCGGCTAAAAAAATGAAAATCTCTTTGAGGGTCGGTCACAATCAAAAAATGATAAAGGGTCGGGCAATCAAAATCGTTCATTTTCTTGAATTAACGCCCGTAGGTTTCTAATTTTAGAATTGACTTCTTTTTTTCAATTCGTATTCGTTACCCAATTCTTTTCGTATCCCCTCTACGATAGTATACAACGGGACGAACACACTTATGTCACTGGAAAATGTAAGAGAGTCCCTAATAGAATTCAGAATTCTTTTGAGCGCATACTTCTTTGGTAGCATATACTTGTTAGTGCTAACACCGTATTCTATATCCTGAAAATCTGACTTGATTTGATCAGGATTCAAACCATCTGATAGTTCAATATTATGACTTTTCAATTTGAAAATTTCAACTATGATGCTACTCATGTTTTCGGAATTCATTATTCTATAACAATGACATATCTCTAATTGAAAAATATGACGCATTAGACATAACTGAATTGAACTTTCTGTCCGTTCTCTTTTGAAATGGCAGATCGATAAATCCCCTCTGCCACTTTTTGTACAGAAGGTGGACAAATACCGAAAAATTTACCGGTGCTTGTTATGGATTGAAATATGTTTTCTTCGTTAGTTATTGTATTCAAGGATTTCACAGGTCTCGCTTTTTTCGAGTATTTTCCAGTCCCACCTCGTTTCAAATTCTCACTTTGTGTGCTAGCTTGCAGATTTGATAAAGAATTGTTCTTCGGATTAGAATCCTTGTGATCAATAACAAAATCACCCTCGATCAATCCATAAAAGCATTCAAATATGAAACGATGATTGAGATATTTCTTCTTTCCAACAGTAAACATCAAATACCCGTGATTATTCACAAAACCGACCGTTTTCTTCAGTCTACGGTTTCTTACAACACCATCACTGGATGCTTCATAATTTGTAATCACTGGGTGTGGTCTGAATTCTTGGTTCATTCGTATACTAATACTATTTGTCTAATTCATTGTTTGGTCTAATGATTACATCACTGGAGAATCTTTCAATGTAGTCTTGGGGGGTTCTTATGATTTTATCCTTGACTTTATCAGTGTCAGGGACTTTTTCAGGGTCATAATTTTTGATTGATTTTCCATTTTTTATTCTGTTATCATAATAACGCTTCAATTCCTGTATCGCTTTCCACCACAAGCAATACACAATTGTAATTTTCCCCTGACCCCAACCCCACATCGAATACAGGGTAACGGACCAAGGCTCCCACGTCGAAAACTTTGCATATGATACCTACAGAACTCATTTCTGCATGATTTGTTACACGGGGTTACTGATCCAATCATGAGCCATTTGCAGTGATTCATTATACATAAATCTTTCATTTAAATGCTTGTTTTAAGTATAGCAATGAGGGGGTTAAAGAGAGAACCTAAAATAACGCCCTTGAAAAATGCTCAATTCAATCCTGATAAGGAGTTTAGAGATTATTGAAAATTAATCCTAGATTTAATCTCGATAAACCAAAAGAAAAACGTCCAATAGACGGAAACATGAAGGAGTTTAAGAGATTATTGAAAATTAATCCTAGATTTAATCTCGATAAACCAAAAAAAACGTCCAATAGACGGAAACAAGAGATTATCGGAAATAACGCCCTGGAAAAATACTCAATTCAATCTTGATAAAGTTTCTAATACACCCAAGAATACAATTATTGATAGAGCCATGATTAGTAAAATCAGAGACTGTTTTAATGAATTGAAGCGTGATGGAGCATCTTATTGTTGATCAACATTTCGAATTGATGGTGTTGTTGATGCTACCATGCATGATGAAAAAGCAGAAGTGATAATCTCACATCTTGGGGAAAAAGGGTATTTTTTTAGATTGAAATTCCTTATCCGTGATGATACTGGAAAATGGATCATTAGGGATAAATTTGAACCCATTCTCAAGGACAAAAAACTGTCACTGTAAATCAGGATTCAAAACCAGGAATTTTGACGGGAATTGATAAACCATACTACGAAAGATCTTATCCTGTAACAGCAGTTGTTTACGGGATATATCCGTTAAATGAAAAACCTGATATTGCAAAACTAGCACCCATGAAATATTCGACAGGGCTCAATTGTGTAGCAGAACGAATAATGGAACACTTAACAAATGCGTCCCGGGGGAATAAAGTAACTGATCTAAGACGAAAAAAAATAACCGAATAGGAATTAACTTTAAAGGAGCATGGGGCAACAATTCAGGATATAATTAAATTAGAAACATCATTGAGATTTCCAATATCGGTAACGACAATAACCGGAGAAGTATTATACGAATCAAAATATAATAAAAATGGAGCCCCAATTAAAATTATTGATCATAATGAACACGCATGGTCATCTGCAGTAACAATTTTCCCACGGGATAGAACTGTAAAATATATCCCCCCAACAGAAGAGTTTTTTTTAGAGCAGAAATTATTTGATGCTATTTACCATTTGAGTAAAGAAGACCCTGTGTCAATGTGGTTATTTCATATTACTGCAGACGATGAATGAAAATTTGATCAGTTTGTAAGACCCAACGGAGAATTGTACCGTACTGAAGAACTGCATAATCAAATGAAAAAAACTAGCTAGTGAGTTTTCACTGGAAGGGGAAGACAACGATCAATTATTAGCAAACTGTTTTACACTACCATCAATTGCAGCACATTTTGCTAGAAAGAAAAACGCGTGGAAACCAACACGAAGTGAGTTTTTATCAGATGTCAGATTGTCCTGTCTTCAATACAGCCATGGAGGGTTATGGAATACAAAATACGACACTAAAACCGTTATTTCCGTTGATATGATTGCGTGTTATCCAGGAAGTTTTCTCGGGTATGGAGAATGCGAGAAATATTTCAAACGATTTGGACACCCTACACACGAAATGACCCGTGTTGCGATTAATGGACCACTGCCTGATTTTGATTTAACCGGATTCGCTCGTGTAGTATCATTTGAATTGGCTACAGGACTTCATCCGTGTAGTTATCTTTGGATTGGTAAACACATGTCTGAAAAACACTGGATGCCAATAGTGTTGTTACGGTATATGATTGATTGTGGGATGTTACAATCGTTAATTGTCAGTGAAGCAATTATATCCTACCGAGCACAGAAATCAGTGTGGTTACCACAACCCGATCTAGAAAAAATAATTAGCGAACAGCGAAAACTGTTTCCTGATTTTAATGAACAACAAATCATGGATTGGTCCAAACAATTATTTGAAATCAGAAACAACGAAGCAAAAGATCTCAGTAGAAGAATAATCGGTAAATTTACCCAGGGTGGAAAACATAACAACACAAGATATTCTTCACGATTGATTATAGACAATGCTGAATACGATTTTGTAATCGCGGATTTAACGAATAAGGGCCTATATGTCAATCGTAAAGACGCATTTCTGTCCGATGGAACCAAATTGGGTACAATTGTTACCTACAACGATGGGTACAATCCTCAGTATACACATCTGAGAGCTTCTATGCTCGGTTATGCTTCTATCAATTTATTTTCAATGATAAATAGATTTCCTAACACCGCAGTTAGAGTTGCCACTGATTCATTTTACATAAACATCAAAATGGCTGATTTTATAAACGGTAGCAAGGCTACTGGCAACGAGAATTGGGGATCATGGAGAATTAAGCGAGAAATGCTTCATGATTATATTCAATCAGCAGATGTTACAATTGAAAATAATTATCGGAATCTCAAAGAGATTCAATCAGAATGTTCTAATGCACCATCGATTTCTGATCCAATATGCCGGTATAAAACAGTTTATTTAAACGGTTGTGGTGGGTCAGGAAAAACAACCCGGGCAATTGAGTTATTCCGTGGGAAATCAAATATGATTGTACTAACACCAACACACAGACTTGCAATAGAAATGATACAGAGAGGGGTAAATGCTTGCACTTATCACAGTTCTTTTTCCGATGGAAAGGGGATAAATGGACTCCTGAGCGTATGGGAGAGAAATTTATTCCTGAAATCATGATTTGGGATGAAATAGACACAGTACCATTAAATGTATTACAAACATTTCTTGAGTGGTTGTTATTAAAAAATACAAAAGTCGTCATGAGCGGTGATCGCGGACAACCACCACCATTTGTCGGTGCATCCCCACATGAATGGCTAAAGTGTTTTGTAGACTATTATGAAGAAATTGATACTGATTATAGATCACTTGATGAAAAATTAAAAGAATTCAAAGCGCTAATTAGATTACAACCGGATAGAATCCAGTGTGAAATAGCCAGTGAAATAATTTCAGAAACTCCAATGAATGAGTTTTGGGAAATGTGGAGACCAAATGATTTGATAATTGCAAGTAGAAAAATAGTCAGGGACACACTTCAGATGAAATTATTTGAATTGCATAAAAAAAGATTTGCAACACTTCCAGTACCCCTTTGTTATAGGCCATCGGATACACGAAAACAAAAAATTGAAGTTGATATTCCAGGACAGCGTAAAAAACAAATTCTCGTATTAAATGATATTGTGCTGGTTGATATCAATGTCGTTGAAGATGCATTGCGTGCTAATAAATCCCCGTGGACGCTAGGATACGCAGCAACAATACATTCTTCACAGGGATTGACTATATCGGATACAATTGTTTGGATGGTAGATAATCGCATTGAGTGGTCAAATTTAGTCTATCTTGCAGTATTCAGAGTACGAAAAATAAATCAACTCCGAAGAATTGTTTTAGATGATGACACCACAATGGATGAAACTTTCCGGTTACAAACAACAAGACAAAAGAAAACAACGAGAATTTGATATTGATGCTGAATTAATAATCACTTTGAAGAAACAACAGAATAATCACTGCGCAAGTTGCAATTGTATAATGCGTTGGCAGTATTCGGATAAAGATCCTCGCCAATTTACCGTAGACAGAAAAAATAACAATCTCGGTCATGTCAGAAACAATGTGATGTTGACTTGTCTTGAGTGCAATAGACGCAACGGCGCTAGTTAAGACCCCGTGGTGGTAATTGAGTATCCTCGGGTATCACTTGCAGTTGTTGTCTAGTAAATCCTCGTTGAGGGGCAGTTGAATCCAGTTTATAAATTGCTGGTCTAGAAATAGATCGTGTTATACTAGATATCTTGTGTGCAGTAACACTCCAAATAGGATCAATAGACCTTTTTCTGCCCCCTTCAAGCTCTCCTGGTTCGTATAAATACCTCACAATGAAATTACTACCAAGAATTGGTTCTTTGAAATCTTTTTGTGGTTTTTCAGGTATTGACTTCTTTTTAATCGCGTTGATAGGTTTCAAATTAATTGTTCTAGTAATCTCATTATTCAGTGCGGTAATCACAGCTGGTAATCTTCTGACCCATTCACGGGATCTTTTTTCTTGGATAAATTCTTTTATGTATTGATATCTAAATAACCGTTCAGCAATCGTCCTATTAAACCGTTCAACAATTGCCTGATCACGATGTAATGCAGTATGCCCCCGTCTGATAGTGACATTATGATGCTTCATTGTAGATAACACTGCACCCTGAAATTCCTTGCCAGGATCAATTTGTAATAGATTTGGCCAGTGCAAGGGACCCCTTAGATAAATCCTTTCAAATGCAAAAGCCACTTCCGGTGATGATTTTGTTTTTAACGGTTCTGCTTCTTTGTATCGACTTGCAATATCAATTATGGTTAATGCGTATTTTTAACCGTTGTCATGTGCCAGAAATAATATATCAGCCTGATGAACTTCATTAGGAAAGGTCACATCAAAATGCGAGAAATTAATTTGTTTAGGCGGTGGTAGATAAATCTGCCATAGTGCCGGTTTAGATAACCAATTAGCCGCAGTGGTTTTTTTCACTTTTGCAGCGCAAGCCAGTTTATTGATTGCTGATTTACCCCTCCAGTATCCTCTTGGGGAATTATAAATAGATTCCATGTTGTTATTAATTACCAGCACCTAACATCAATTTACTTTTCATTGCTGATTTTATCAAAAATGAAGCCATTTTTTCTTTGAAAGATTTGTCAGGAATAGCATTTAACGCATGAATTAATTTCACATCTGCTAGATGCCTGTGTTGCAGATTACTGCTTTTATAAGCAACATCATGAAGGTGACAGGCCTTATCAATGGCGTTTATTGGTTCTTCACCGGGTCGGGGCTGATTTTGATTATTGAGTCTGATATCAAGTCTTGTTCCCGGTCCACAGTAGCTATATCCTGGAAGGTGTTTTTCTCCGGAGTTTTTTGCCCATGGGGTTCCAGAGATTTTTGCCAATTTGGCTGCGATATCACCTCCTCGTTTTTTTTTAAAGGTTCCTTGGGTTTAGAAACAAATCTAAATTTCTTTGTACTACATTGTACGCATTTACCAGAAAGCGCTGATCGGTTATTTTTTGTTGTAATCGTCGTCAAGTCATCTGTGCCAGTACGTTTTTTACACTTCACACAATATAGATCCATATTTTATATATAACAGCATGAATGTAATTGATTATTTAGCTACCCGACGACGGGAACCTATTAAACACCATGAAATGTTACCGAATTCAATTAGAATGATTATACATCTGGATGCGGTAAAACACAACTGCTACTTAATTTGATAACAAGATGGATGAAATGGGACAAATTGTATTTAATAGCCCCGAGTGTAGACGATCAGCGATGCTATGAAGTGTTAAAGGATTTTAACGAGAAAGCAAAAGAATTTCAAATCGATGAGGATTTTATTGAATTTATTACTGATATTGATGAAGCCCCTTCCGTGGAAGACATCGATGGAAGTATTAACAATTTAATCGTTTATGACGATATCATGTTAGATAATCAAAAGAATCCTGCTAGAATATTTTCCCGAGGCAGGCACAAAAACACTGATGTGATATATGTCACTCAACGGTACACTCAAATACCAAAAGTGATTCGCGATAATTGCAATGTGTTGTGTGTGTTTAATGGAGTTGATACTCATACACTACGAAATATTCATCAGACCTGGTGCAGCGGTGATATGAATCATAATCAATTTAGAAATTTCTTTAGTCACGCTCAGTCAAAACCACACGGATTTGTGACAATAAATTTAGCAGACCCTCGAACACGATATCGTATCGGACTTGATAAAATCAACGGGTGAGTTTTTTTTTAACCCATTTCGAATTTTCACGACTAATTTCTGAAATCCATGTAGGATTCACCCCT
The DNA here is from genome assembly GCA_030141615.1 of Unio pictorum. Classification (NCBI taxonomy): domain Eukaryota; kingdom Metazoa; phylum Mollusca; class Bivalvia; order Unionida; family Unionidae; genus Unio; species Unio pictorum. The sequence continues at coordinate 440,111 of JARLTB010000316.1, forward strand.
TGATGCTAAATCACTAAGTCTCTATTTGGCAAATGGAGACTATTTTTTTTTTTGATTTTCGTAGGAAAAATCGATTTTCATGTTTGAAATCGATGTTTCCCCTCCCATCCATAAGACATATACATCCCTTCTCTAATTGGACTTGGCCGTAGAAGCCGTAATTTTGTTTGAAATCCATGTAGGATTCACCCTCTCTGCTGCTTTACATATGATAAATTACAAGAAGTAGGCAAAAAAGTCAATATGGTGGAAAATCCTGACAATAAGGGTTTCCTAAGGGGCCATTCTTGCAAGTGTTTACTCCTCGTGCTTGTGTGATTCTGTTACGTTGTAAGATAAACAAACTAAAAATATGATAATTTGTATCATTGTAATCAGAACCGCTATTTAAAGGTCTCGCTAAAGTCGCTTCTTTGGCTCAGAATAAAGTTGATTTTCTTGTGCATTTGCATTACCACCTCACGTTCACGTATCCGATAGTCGATGTGATTTGCGCATTTGTTCGGTTTATTTACACGTTTGCGCCATTGCATCACACAAAAATTAATACTTTCCCACATAATATGTAATGGATTTATTTTATTTGGAATTTTTTTTACTGACAATTTTTTTAAAAATTTCGGCAGGACTCCGACCTGGTTGTTTTAGATGAAGTCGTGCTCCTTGTTGCACAGAGGTATATGCAAGATGTCCTGGCAGCAGAAGAAGATAATGATTACAACCAGGGAAAAAGCCATACTGCTAATAGGCAGTTTATTTTATGGACTTAATGGATACCAAAGTACTGGCAACATACATATCATTCCAAGCTGTTGTGTATGGCGTATATGCACGATTAAAATCATGTTCACCAGTGTACTTTTGTTTTTTATATTCGTTGCATCCCAAGACAATGCTAGTCAACTTCAATTCATCCTATGTTTTTAATCAATAGTCTCCTCACAGTTGCTTTCAAAACATAGCCATACATATAATCATTCTTTAGTGGGTAGGTAGCTAAAAAATGTTTAACAAAACTTGTTCATGCAAAATAAAAATTGCATACTATAAAAGAAATGTTTTATACAACTTAAAATCAACATAAATTATAGTATTCACACATCATATATTTGGATAGATCATCCAAGTCTTCTTTGAGTAAAGCCATGGTAGTGGCCAAAATTATACACATTAAGTTAAATGATAAATAACGCATATTCTTATTGAGTTGAGAAAGTAAAACTTGTTGCAGTGTTTCATGAATACAGATTGGCTTGCAAATATCAACAGAATTACAAACACTAGGATACTATTCTATCCAGACACTGCTCATTAATTACAGTTACATGTAATACAAAATGGCTCTGGAAAACAGAGACATCTGCTTTCTGTACGGAAAAGATATTTGTTAAATAATCCGCTTACGTCGAAGTAGTTATCACCTGCTGAATTATTTGTATGTCCTTCTCTTGATTGCACTTATATAGCGCGTTTATTATAATTCATTTTACTCACTATGAATGCCACGTCTAACTTTGTTATGTGTATTCAATTTGCCGTGTTCGTTCGTCGGTGCGATGAAAAATATGTTAATGTCAATGTCGAAAGTGCGTGACAAGGTGTTTATTTGAGTATTCTCATACATCATTGAATTTATGTGGGCACGCCATATATCGGCAGATTGGCTTTAAATAGACGAATCTGGATATGAAGGCCCCATTAAAATCGACCTGTCCGACAACCCGTGAGATTAAAAGAAAGAATGCTGATGTCTATGTCGACAGTGCGCAACAACTTGACTTGAGTGTCCTCATAGGTTCCTAAGCCTGTGGTTATATGCCATACCTCCGCAGATAAGTCACAAAGAGACTCATCTGGCAGTGAAAATCGCATACAAATCCGACTTTCGTTCGTACGTACGGTGAAGAAAATTCAGAGTGTTAGTGCTAAAAATAAGGTTCACGGCCATTCCAGTGTGTCACCAATGCACACTATAACACACTATAGTAGTAAACATTGCCATTGCCATGTCGGAAGTGCAGCTGTGTTCAGTGACAAAATTTATTAAAGAAATTTATACCTTTACTGATTCATATCATAAAAAGAGACCGTGATGCACAGTACACTTAGAATAATTATATATGTATGTCTGTACAAATGTACGATGACATTCTACGACCTAAAATTGCACATTCTTTATTACAATCACCATTTTTAAAATATTTTTTTATATTTTAAGATTTTCGCTTGATTAAAACAAAATTAAATTAAAAAGGTATCCCACTGAAAACACACGAAAAAATCAGGACACACAATTCGCGTACATAGTCTTATTCGAACGATAATATTTGCATTAATTGTCTAACCTATTAATATACGTTTTACCGGCAATATACAAGCTAAAAAGGCCGTTTCAATGGTATATTACACAATATGATAGGATGAATAAATAATACGAAATATTGATCTAAATTATAGACCGATAATATGTTTATATACGCTTTTTTTTCTTAATGATTATAAGTACCTCTGTTATAATTATATACTGCATTCACTAATTGATACAGTCCTTAATAGCTACAATATATACTTAATATTATGATACTTATAGCACTAGGTTGGTAAGAAATCAGGGCAATAGGAAGCGTATAATAATGTCCTTGTGTTTTACAGTTTGGATTAAGGTCTGCTACCTACTAAAACCAGCACTAGATTATACTTAGTCTTATTCTAACGATCATATTTACTTTAATTGTTAAGCTTTTATTATAATTTTCCACAGCAACATACAAGTGAAAACGGCCGTCTCAAGGGAATATTACACAATACTTATTCTGTTTAATAATGAAACCGTAACCGGAGATTCCTTACCGTCATCGCAGCAAACCTGTTCCAAACTGAAACTATCATCATCTTTAAAAACTACCCGCCGGAAGCTCGGCCTTGAGAAACATGGGGATATTTCTAGCCAAGCAAACTGGGATCTTACAAAATACGTTCCCATGGGAGATGGAGACAATGATGTATGTATGTATGTATGTATGTATGTATGTATGTATGTATGTATGTATGTATGTATGTATGTATGTGTGTGTGTGTGTGTGTGTGTGTGTGTGTGTGTGTGTGTGTGTGTGTACCATTTGTGTTTTCTAGTATCAATAATCGCTTCATTATAATATGATACTAAAAGCATTAAGTTTGACAGCTATTGTAAGCGTATAATATTGTATGTCAGTTTTATTGGTAGGAAGATGGCATACTAGGACGTGCTAATCGTACCTACTAAAAATACTGAATACCGAAATACAAGGAATATAGCATAGTACCTACATACACACAATATAGAATACATACAAAGTAAAGTACAAAGGACTATCTTCAAGTGCGACCTTCTGCCATATTGGTTTGAACAAGACTTAGCTAGCATTGAAATCCGGATGGAATTCGCACTGTTATTTCATCCGAAAGAGCATGAAAACCGTCCGTTGAAAGGGCATTTCGATGGAAGCGAGGACAAGAGGCGAATTTCCCCCCCCCCCCCCCGTCCAAACGCCTTGCTCCATCAGCAATTGTGGACAGCAGTAGATTGGACTTGAAGAGACGCGTGTAATATTATTTTTAAGATCGTTTGTATTGTCCGTTCATCTGTCATCTTAAGAAAATTGTATTAACCCCCTCCAATGATAAACGGAAAATGTGCATTATTTTTTTGTTATCCCGGACCGTTGGAGCTATTTCCAAGTGTCTTACACCAAACGATCGGGCTTAATGAGACGCGTCAGTCAGTGCCAGTGGTGTTGAATGGGTCTGTCCCTTCGACCGTGCACTCCCGAAAATTACTTTCGGCCGCGCTGGGTCATACAAATGTGAACAATGGTTAAATTGATTTTTCTTACAAACTATTGCAGACACATTGGAGTGCGACATGCCGTCAGATAGGTCTCGACAGATTACGTCTAACGGTGTTATGTCTGTTGAATATACCGTGTTCGTTAGTCGATACGATGATACAAATAAATAGTATATGTTTCAACCCTACTTTATGAATCTGTTTTCTTTTCATAACATGTATGGTACGGTAGTCTTATTATGTGTAATGGTTGTGTTATTTTAGTCTGCTTGTGTACGTGCTGTCAAAAATATTATTCTTTTCATACACTTCCCGTCACTGATATTGTGTTGCGCTTGCACTTGGTCCAAATAAACGTTCGGTCACACTCCTGTCAAAGTTGACACAATTTAAGACATGCACATATAAACTATATAAATCATATAAATATACAGTCAGCCTGCTGAAGCAGTTCCATTCAAACCTTATCATGCATGGCAGATAGAGCTGACATAGTTTGTAATAAAATATATGTAAGGATTCTTTGGCTGTTTGTTAATGAAGAAAAGCCAGTGTTAGTGCTAAAAACAAAAAAAAGGTTCAGGGCCATTCTAGTTTGTCACCAATGCACACTATAATAGTAAACATTGTCATTGCCATGTCGGAAGTGCAGCTGTGGTATATTACACGATATGATAGGATGAATAATTAATACGAAATATTAATCTAAATTATAGACCGATAATATGTTTATATACGCTTTTTTTCTTAATGATTATAAGTACCTCTGTTATAATTATATACTGTCTTCACTAATTGATACAGTCCTTAATAGCTACAATATATACTTAATATTATGATACTTATAGCACTAGGTTTGTAAGAAATCAGTGCAATAGGAAGCGTATAATACTGTCCTTGTGTTTTACAGTTTGGATTAAGGTCAGCTACCTACTAAAACCAGCACTGGTTTATACTTAGTCTTATTCTAACGATCATATTTGCATCAATTGTTAAGCTTTTATTATAATTTTCCCCAGCAATATACAAGTGAAAACGGCCGTCTCAATGGAATATTACACACTACGATACCGTTTTGGCCTATAGACTTATTCTGTTTAATGATGAAACCGTAACCGGAATTGTAAATAAATGCTAGGCGTGAGATTCCTTACCGTCATCGCAGCAAACCTGTTCCAAACTGAAACTAACATCATCTTTAAGAACTACCCGCCGGAAGATCGGCCTTGAGAAACGTGGGGATATTTTTCTAGCCAAGCAAACTGGGATCGTACAAAATATCGTTTCCATGGGAGATGGAGACAATGATGTATGTATGTATGTATGTATGTATATATGTATGTATGTATGTATGTATGTATGTATGTATGTATGTATGTATGTATGTATGTATGTAGGTATGTAGGTATGTAGGTATGTATGTATGTACCATTTGTGTTATCTAGTATCAATAATCGCTTCATTATAATATGATACTAAAAACATTAAGTTTGAGAGCTATTGTAAGCGTATAATATTGTATGTCAGTTTTATTGGTAGGATGATGGCATACTACGACGTGCTAATCGTACCTACTAAAAATAATGAATACATAAATGCAAGGAATATAGCATTGTACCTACATACACACAATATAGTATACATACAAAGTAACGTACAAAGGACTATATTCAAGTGCGACCTTTTGCCATATGGGTTTGAACAAGACTTAGCTAGGATTGAAATCCGGATGGAATTCGCACTGTTATTTCATTCGAAAGAGCATGAAAACCGTCCGTTGAAAGGGCATTTCGATGGAAGCGAGGACAAGAGGCGAATTTTCCCCCTGTCCAAACGCCTTGCTCCATCAGCAATTGTAGGACAGCAGTAGATTGGGCTTGAAGAGACGCGTGAAATATTATTTTTAAGATCGTTTGTATTGTCCGTTCATCTGTCATCTTAAGAAAATTTTATTAACCCCCTTCAATGATAAACGGAAAATGTGCATTATTTTTTTGTTATCCCGGACTGTTGGACCTATTTCCAAGTGTCATATACCAAACGATCGGGCTTAATGAGACGCGTCAGTCAGTGCCAGTCGTGTTTAATGGGTCTGCCCCTTCGATCGTGCACTCCCGAAAATTACCTTCGGTCGCGCTGGGTCATACAAATGTGAACAATGGTTAAATTTATTTTTCTTACAAACTATTGCAGCCACATTGGAGTGCGATATGCCGTCAGATAGGTCACGGCAGATTACGTCTAACGGTGTTATGCCTGTTGAATATACCGTGTTAGTTCGTCGATGCGATGATACAAATAAATATGTTAATGTCCATGTCGGAAGTTCACAAAAAGGTCACAAAAAGACATATCTGACAGTGCAGTGAAATCACATAAACCAATGCCTTTCCGTTCGTCCTTACGATGAAGAAAAGCCAGAGTGTTACACACACGCACATATATATATATATATATATATATATATATATATATATATATATATATATACATACAGCACGTACACAAGCAGACTAAAAAAACAAAACCATTACACATAATAAGAATACCGTACCATCCATGTTATGAAAAGAAAACAGATTTATAAAGTAGGGTTGAAACATTCTCTCTCTCTCTCTCTCTCTCTCTCTCTCTCTCTCTCTCTCTCTCTCTCTCTCTCTCTCTCTCCCTCTCTCTCTCTCTCTCTCTCCCTCTCTCTCTCCCTCTCTCTCCCTCTCTCTCTCCCTCTCTCTCTCTCTCTATATATATATATATATATATATATATAGTGAATGTTTCAACCCTACTCTATAAATCTGTTTTCTTTTCATAACATGTGTAACAGAATTGTTACCGAGTGGATGGTGGATTAAATGAACAACACAAACTCAATATGTGAAAGATAATGTAAATGTATGAAATAAATTTTTAATGAAAAATAATGATGTATCAACACAATAACTCATGCATTCAACCCACAATCTCGCTTCACAACTATTCACAATTCAACAATAAATTAAATATTAATACAAAATAAACACAGAACCAAGGAATCTCTTGGACTAAACACAGATCCAAGAAATTTCCTGGACTACACAAATGTTTCACATAAAATGGAACCTTTACAAAAGTTGTATTAACGCAAGTATAAATTGCGATAACAAATACAAACATCAAGCTATACTATCGCACGTATGGATTGCGACAACTAGCACAAACATATACATGTATTTAATCAAGATGCTAACTTTTATTGAGATTCATGTAATTCCTTGAAATACTACTGTGATTCGAAGTAACTATGTGTAAATATAACAATGTATTCAATTGTAACTACAATTGCAACACACACATGTGTCTCGACCCTGTACAACGGTACGATTCACCAACTGTTCAATCGCCGCCCAGTTTCTCCGAATACCTAGGGTTGACTCAATACTTTTATCGGTCACTTGCCCTTAACGGATCCACCACAGTTATACGTACAGACAGCATACAGCATCTACTAGAACCATTGGTCCCAAACACCTAGATGCCACCCCGGATGTTTACACCTCTAAACAGCTCCGACACTCGGACATTTAGACTTCTAGATTTCCGGATATTTACACATCTCGACAGATGTAGACGGACAGAGAATCCGACAGACAGACAGTCAGATGCCTCAATTTGATTGCACAATTAAACAGCATAATCACGGCACAAGCAATCACATTCAGCTACAATTCAGAGACATTCAGAGACGTTCAGAGACGTTCAGCTACAGTTTCAGAGACGTTCCGCTACAAATCAGAGACGTTCCGCTACAAATCAGCAACACTTCAAAGACATTCAGAGACGTTTAGCTACAATTCAGAGACGTTCCGCTACAAATCAGCTACAATAAAGAAACCAAACTAATAATAGTTGTTTCTAAAACAATCTAAAACTTAGATTACGCTATTGCATTTAAAGTCTAATAGGGACTAGTAATTCCAAATATTCAACGTTTTAAATCTGCATTGTATTAAAGGCATCATTACATGAAATGATAAACTGAATAAAATTCACAATAAAACGAAATATAAATTTAACACTCACCCCTCTGGCTGGAGAAAGAATGACGAGCTATCTCTCCTTTGATAAGATACTTTTGGACTCGTAATGTTATCATAAATATTCTGCCTTATATATCCCAAATAGGTGAGCAGAATTAACGGCAAAATTCCCGTGCACCCCGTGATTCTAATGTTCCTGACTTCAAGTGATTCGTAGTCAGGCACATGCAAATCGTTACAGGTCGCTTACCTTGAAAAAAAAACACTTATTCACCCCAGGTAACGCATGTACGACGAAGCAAAAGAAAATGGTGAAATTAATTTGTAATTCAAGAAGAAATAAATTCAATTTTCTCTTAATTCTGTGACAACATGTATGGTACGGTAGTCTTATTATGTGTAATGGTTGTGTTATTTTAGTCTGCTTGTGTACGTGCTGTCAAAAATATTATTTATTTGATACACTTCCCGTCACTGATATTGTGTTGCGCTTGCACTCGGTCCAAAGAAACGTTCGGTCACACTCCTGTCACAGTTGACACAATTTAAGACATGCATATATGAACTATATAAATCATATAAATATACAGTCAGCCTGCTGAAGCAGTTCCATTCAAACCTTATCATGCATGGCAGATATAGCTGACATAGCTAGTTATAAAATATATGTAAGGATTTTTTGCTTGTTTGTTAATGCAAACAGGAAAAAGTCTTCCTAACTAACACTTATGTATATTGATATTTTAAGTGCATTCCCTCTGCATGCAATTGAATGTTTACATCAACATCCTTTACGATAAGTTGGTTTGTTTTACAGGTTGAATGGTGCATAAAGAATAAATTCAATCTAAAGGCAGGTGTTATCTAATCTTGTTTCTTGCTTGTTCTGTTTTGATTGAAATGCATCAGATAATTTGAAACTTTACCCAAGTGGAAATCTGCTCAAAAATGTTTGTCTCATATCGCAGTTATATACACGAATCACGGGTTCTCAGTTATCAGTTGAGCACATGTAATAAATGAACTATATGGTGTCAAATACATAGTACAATGAATGTCACATCACTGTTCCTAATTATGTTTAAGATCTTTGTAGGAGATATTGCCGATTTTGTCATGGATTGATGCACACATTAAGTCAACATTGCCGTTCCTGCCTTCCTCTTCTGTAGTTGTATCCAGTGCTCATTCATCCAATATCCTAAGGATTTACACAGAAGCTATGTGCAGGTATAGGGTAGTTATATTTTGCTATCAGTTACATAAGACCAGTGGTTTCAATTTGTCAACATCAGCATTTACGTAATGGACCGCTTAAGACAGGGATTTCATGATACCAGCGACGTCGCTAGAGTTGGTGACACCCAGTGCGGTAAACTCATGGTTTGACCCCTCCAGACTTCCACCATGATGATGATTACCTCATTAATTAACACGTGCGCAAATAACTCCAAATTTTGCTCCGACCAGCTCTGAATCTCATTGAATCTCATTCAAATAAGCACCAGACGCTCTGCGGACTGCATTTTAACTATGGTTATCCGCTTATGAAATCCGACTAGACCGAGCAGTGTGTGCTCTGTAAAATTTGCAACTTTTCATTTTGTTGTCACGCCTCTGAGATGGTGTCACCCAGTGCGGTCCGCACCCCCCCCCCGCACCCTCCCGCACCCCCTAGTGACGTCACTGCAAGATACTTCATTACAAACCATCTGTTCTGACTACACAATACAGGCATACTTTAGATAGAAGACATTTATATACAATTTACCTAGAGGAAGGTATATCACTGCTTTCAACTGGTCACAGCTGTGTAAATGTGGCAGTTAGGGTTAGTATAAATATATAGTATCTCGTTTTGCTCTCAGCACTGCTCATAATCTGTAGCAGCAGAGAGGGTGAACAGACCACGATTTCAAGCAAAAATAAGGCTTCCAGATAACGTTTTCGAGCAAAAAATGGCCTATAGACTACGTTTTCAAGCAAAATATAAGACTTCCAACGAAATCTCATTTAACCAAAAAAAAAGTCTCCATTTTTGCAAAAGGGAGATTTTACGATTTTGCTCACAACGATGTGGTCATCCACCCTCTCTGCTGCTAGAATTTTCAGTTCTGGGTTAACAAAAACTAAGAAATGATTAACCGAATATTTGATCCAGTCCGATACGATATCGAGTCCGAGGATCATGTAAATTTATTGTTATAAATCCATGCGGGGTTGACTGAGCGTTACTAAAGAAATTTTTAAATTGATTATGATCCATATCTCCACCGCACCAGGTTTGCCAAATATTTCTTAACGTATGAGTATCAACTCCGTTAAATACACACAGCATATTGCAGTTATCTCTGATCACTTTTGGTATTTGAGTATAACGTTGAGTTACATATATCACGTCAGTGTTTTTATGCCTGCCTCTGGAAAAGATCCTAGCAGGATTTTTTTGTTTATCCAACATTATATCGTCGTATACGACTAAATTGTTAATATCTCCATCAATATCATCAATACTCGGTGCTTCATCGATATCGGTTATAAATTCAATGGCGTTCTCACCGCTAATTTCTGATGCATTCTCGTTAAAATCTTTTAGCACTTCATAACAACGCTGATCATCTACGCTAGGAGCAATTAAATACAACTTATCCCACTTCATCCATCTCATTATTAAATTGAGCAACAATTGCGTTTTACCCGATCCAGATGGCCCGATTATAATCATCCGGATAGAGTTTGGTAGCGCTGCATGATGCTTAATTGGTTCTCTTGTTTTAGTCGCCGAAAAATCAATTATATCCATATTTCTATACATAAATTATGGATCTATATTGTGTGAAGTGTAAAACGCGTACTGGCACAGATGATGTGACGACGGTTACAACTAAAAATAACCGATCAGCGCTTTCTGGTAAATGCGTGCAATGTGGTACAAAGAAATTTAGATTTGTGTCTATGAAATCTGGTTTAAAAAAAAACGAGGAGGTGATATCGCAGCCAAATTGGCAAGGCTCCCTGGAACCCCATGGGCAAAGTACCCCGGAGAAAAGCACCTCCCAGGATATAGCTACTGTGGACCGGGAACCAGACTTGATATCAGACTCAATAATCAAAATCAACCCAACCCCGGTGAAGAACCAATAAACGCCATTGATAAGGCCTGTCACCTTCATGATGTTGCTTATAAAAGCAGCAATCTGCAACACAGGCATCTAGCAGATGTGAAATTAATTCATGCGTTAAATGCTATTCCTGATAAATCCTTCAAAGAAAAGTTATCTTCGTGGTTGGTAAAATCAGCTATGAAAGGCAAATTGATGTTAGGTGCTGGTAATTGAAAATGCTAGCATTTTAATATGGAATCAATTTATTATTCCCCAAGAGGATACTGGAGGGGTAAATCAGCAGTCCATAAACTCGCTAGCGCTGCAAAAGTGAAAAAAACTACAGCGGCGGATTGGTTATCCAAACAGGCACTATGGCAAATTTTTCTACCACCGCCTAAACAAATTAACTACTCGCATTTTGATGTGACCGTTCCTAATGAAGTTCATCAAGCTGATATATTATTTCTGCCACATGATCGTGGTTACAAATACGCTTTAACCGTAGTTGATATTGCAAGTCGATACAAAGAAGCAGAACCGTTAAAAACAAAATCAGCCACTGAAGTTGCTTCTGCATTTGAAAGGATTTATCGACGAGGTCCTCTGCACTGGCCAAATCTATTGCAGGTTGATCCTGGCAAGGAATTTCAGGGTGCAGTATTATCTACAATGAAACATCATAATGTCACCATACGACGAGGGCATACTGCGCTACATCGCGATCAGGCCATTGTAGAACGATTTAATCGGACGATTGCTGAGCGGTTATTTGGATATCAATACGCAAAAGAATTCATTCAAGAAAAGCGATCCCGTGAATGGGTTAAAAGATTACCATCTGTGATTACTGCACTGAATAACGAGATTACTAGAACAATCAACATGAAACCTATCAACGCGATTAAAAAGAAGTCAATACCTGAAAAACCACAAAAAGATTTCAAAGAACCAATTCTTGGTAGTAATGTCATTGTGAGGTACTTATACGAACCAGGAGAGCTTGAAGGTGGCAGAAAAAGGGCTACTGATCCTATTTGGAGCGTCACTACGCATAAGATATCTAGTATAACACGATCTACGGGTAGACCAGCAATCTATAAACTGGATTCAACTGCCCCTCAGCGGGGTTTTACTCGACAACAACTACAGGTAATTCCCGAGGATACTCAATTACCACCGCATGGTCTTAACTAGCACCGTTGCGTCTATTGCACTCAAGACAAGTCAACATCACATTATTTCTGACATGACCGAGACTGTTATTTTTTCTGTCTACGGTGAATTGGCGAGGATCCTTATCCGAATACTGCCAACGCATTATACAATTGCAACTCGCGCAGTGATTATTCTGTTGTTTCTTCAAAGTGATTATTAATTCAGCATCAATATCAAATTCTCGTTGTTTTTTTTTGTCCTGTTGTTTGTAACCGGAGAGTTTTTTATTAATGATGCTAACATCAATATCATTTATTGTGGTGTCATTATCATCGAGGACAATTCTTCGAAGTTGATTTATGTTTCGTACTCTGGATACTGCGAGATAGACTAAATTCGACCATTCGATGTGATTATCCACCATCCAAACAATTGTATCCGATATAGTCAATCCCTGTGAAGAGTGTATTGTTGCTGCGTATCCTAGAGTCCACGGGGATTTATTAGCACGCAATGCATCTTCAACGACATTGATATCAACCAGCACAATATCATTTAATACGAGAATTTGTTTTTCACTCTGTCCTGGAATATCAACTTCAGTGTTCTGTTTTCGTGTATCCGATGGCCTATAACAAAGGGGTACTGGAAGCGTTGCAAATTTTTCTTTATGCAATTCAAATAACTTCATCTGAAGTGTATCCCTGACTATTTTTCTACTTGCAATTATCAAATCATTTGGTCTCCATGTTTCCCAGAAATCGTTTATTTGAGTTTCTGAAATCACTTCACGCGCTATTTCGCACTGGATTCTATCCGGTTGTAATCTAATTAGCGCTTTGAATTCTCGTAATCGTTCATCAAGTGATCTATAATCAGTGGTGATTTCTTCATAGTAGTCTACAAAACCCCTTAGCCATTCATGTGGAGATGCACCGACAAATGGTGGTGGTTGGCCGTGATCACCGCACATGACGACCTTTGTGTTTTTGTTTAACAACCATTCGAGAAATGTTTGTAATACATCTAATGACACTGTGCATATTTCATCCCAGATTATGATTTTAGGAATGAATTTATCACCCATACGCTCAGGAGTCCATTTGTCACCCTTCCATCGAAAGAAACTATGGTAAGTACAAGCATTTACCCCTCGCTGTATCATCTCTCTGGCGAGTCTGTGAGTCGGTGTTAGCACAATCATGTTAGTAGAAATACAAGTATTTCCACCACCACGATATAATTCAATTGCACGAGTTGTCTTTCCTGACCCACCACAACCGTTTAAATAAACTGTTTTATATCTACAGATTGGATCAGATACCGGTGGTGCATTAGAAAATTCTGATTGAATTTCAATACGGTTACAACAAAGATATTTATCATCCATGGCAACGTCTGCGGATTCACAATACTCATGTAGCATCTCCTTTTTAAATCGCCAACGCCCCCAATTTTCTTCGGGATCTGTGAATTTAGCTACAGCTGATTTGTACTTATTGTGTATATACATCGAATCAGTGGCCACTCTAACCGCGGTATTAGGAAATCTATTTATCATCGAAAATAGATTAATAGAAGCATAGGCTAGCATTGAACTTCTCAAATGTGTGTACTGGGAATTATATCCATCACAGTAGGTAACAACCGTACCCATTTTCTCACCATTGGATAGAAAAGCATCCTTACGGGATACAAGTTTTCCCTGCTTCATTAAATCCGCTACAATAAAATCGTATTCAGCGACATCTGTGATCAACCGCGAAGAGTATTTTGCGTTGTCGTATCGTCCACCCTGGGTAAATTTACCGATTATTCTTCGTCCGAGATCCTTTGCTTGTTCTTTTTTAATTTCAAATAACTTCTTAGACCAATTCATGATTTGTTCTTCATTGAAATCAGGGAATTGTTTTCGCAATTCGCTAATTATACGATCTAGATCGGGTTGTGGTAGCCAAACTTCTTTCTGAGCTCGATAGCATATAATAGCCTCGGAAACAATCAACGATATTAGCATACCACAATCAATCATATATCTCAATAGCACTATTGGCATCCAGGCCTTTTCAGATAGGTGTTTACCGAGCCAAACATAACTACACGGATGTAACCCTGTAGCTAATTCGAATGATATCACACGAGCGAATCCGGTTAAATCAAAATCAGGCAATGGTCCATTAATCGCAACACGAGTCATTTCATGCGTGGGATGTCCAAATCGTTTGAAGTACTCAGCGCATTCCCCATATCCGAGAAAACTTCCGGGGTAACACGCGGATATATCAATTGAAATCATACCATCACGTGAGTAATTCGTATTCCACAGTCCTCCATGACCAAATTCGACGCAACTCAATTTAACATCCTCGAGAAAATCACTTCGTGTTGGACGCCATGAGTTTTTTTCTCTTGCGAAGTGAGCTACCACTGATGGAATAGTAAAACTATCCGTGAAAAGTTTTTCATGGGAACTATCTGGTGAAAAATCACTAGCGATTTTTCTCATTCTGTTATCTAATTCTTCAACGCGATATAATTCACCATTTGGTTTTACAAATTGATCAAATCCTATTTCGGGATCTTCATCACTTCTAAGTAACCACACTGACACAGGATCATCTTTACACAACGCATGAATAGCATCAAATAATCTCTCTTCATAGAAAACATCCCGGACGAACTCCTTAGGGATATATTTCACGGTTCGTTCTCGTGGAAATACTGTTACCGCAGGTGTCCACGCGTGTTTGTTATGATCAATTATCTGTATTGGTGCTCCTCGCGATTGATATTTCGGTTCGTATAATACTTCTCCGGTTATTGTTGTTACTGATATTGGGAATTTTAATGATGCTTCTAATTTAGCTATATCAGAAATCTTTGCACCATGCTGTTTCACTGTCAGTTCCCATTCGGTTATTTTCCTACGTCGCAGATCAGTTAGTTTATTTCCTCGGGATGCATTTGTGAAGTGTTCTATTATTCGTTCTGCTACACAATTAAGCCCTGACGAATATTTCATAGGAGCTAGTTTTGCGATATCGGGTTTATCATTTAACGGATATATCCCATAAACCATTGCTGTTACGGGATAAGATCTTTCGTAGTATGGTTTGTCAATGCCGGTTAGAATCCCTGGTTTGGAATCTCTACTCACAATGACAGCTTTTTTATTCTTGAGAATTGGTTCAAATTTATCCCTAATAATCCATTTGCCATTGACTTCGATAATGAATTTGATTCGGAAAAAATACCGTTTTTCCCCAACACGTGAAATTATCACTGCTGCTTTTTCATCATTCATGGTAGCGTCAACAACACCATCAATTCGAAATGTTGACCAACAATAGGATGCTCCATCACGCTTAAATTCATTGAAACAATCTCTGATTTTACTAATCATGGCTTTATCAAGAATTGTATTCTTGGGTGTATTAGAAACTATATCGAGATTGAATTGAGCATCTTTCCAGGATAATTTCTTGGACGTTTTTGAAATCCGAAGGATTTTGGGTTTATCGAGATTGATTTTGTTACGTTTTTTGGGTCTATCGAGATTAAATCTAGGACTGATTTTCAATAATCTCTTAAACTCTTTCATGTTTCCGTCTCTTGGACGTTTGTTACGTTTTTTGGGTCTATCGAGATTAAATCTAGGACTGATTTTCAATAATCTCTTAAACTCTTTCATGTTTCCGTCTCTTGGACGTTTGTTACGTTTTTTGGGTCTATCGAGATTAAATCTAGGACTGATTTTCAATAATCTCTTAAACTCCTTATCAGCATTGAATTCAGCATTTTTCGAAGGCTTAATTTTGGATAATCTGTTGAATTCCTTCATGTTATAATTAAAACAAGTATTTAAATAGAAAAATATAGTATAATGAATCACTGCAAGTGGCTAATGATTGGATCAACAACCCCGTGTAACAAATCATGCAGAAGCGAATTCTGTGGGTATCATTTACAAAGCGTTAGGCGAGGAAGTTTTGGCCCTCTCCCATGCCTCCAATGTGGGGTGGGCGTTAGAGGAAAATCGCAGTTGTGTCTTGCTTGTGGGGGTAAACGATACAGGGAACTAAAACGCTACTATGACAAACGAATCATTGACCCTAACGTCCTTGATAAAATCAAGGACAAAATCATCAAAACCCCTCAAGACTACATTGATAGACTTATAATTAAAGCAAATAATAAATTAGACAAGTAATATTATTATATAAATGAGCCAAGATTTCAGACCTCATCCAGTGCTCGTTAATTACGAAGCCTCCAGTGATGGTGTTGTCAGGCACCGCAGACTAAAAAACCCGGTTGGATATCTAAATAATATGGGGTATTTGTTGTTTAGTGCTAGAAATAAAACATATCTCTGTCACAGAATTATTTTTGAATGTCATAATGGATTAATCGAAGACGGATTTGTGATTGATCACATAAATGGCGTGAAGACTGATAATTGTCTTGTGAATCTTCAAGCCGTCTCACAAAGTCGGAATGCAAAATTAGGTGGAACTGGCAAACATGCAAAAACCCCTAGGGGGATCAAATCGTTTGATTTAGAAAATAATGAAGAGAGAAGCTTTCAATCGATAAATGAAGCTAGTAGATACTTTGACATTTGTAGGGCTTCAATACGATTTGTTTCAGAAAATATAATTAAAACTGCTCTGTCTAAAAAAAATGGTCATAAAATAAAATTCGTATACACCTAAACGATTCAAGGTTGCACGATGTGGTCATCACCCTCTCTGCTGCTGCTGCAAATGTTTCATTTGTGGGTTAATAATTCTTTTACGATGAAAATCACTAAGATTTTTACCGAAAATTTGATCGAGTCCGATACGATATCGTGTCCCAGACCTTGTCCCAGACCTTGTCCCAGACCTTGTCCCAGACCTTGTCTGGTGGGGGATGAAAATCCTTTGTTGAAAATCGAAGATTTTTAGGATTGAAAGTCTTTACGACGAAAATCATTTATGATTTCACAAACAAACTAATCGCTAACACCTCTTCTTGTAAATCGATCAGATTATTTGACTGGTCGGTGAGTTTGAAATTAATTCTCGTTAACGAATTATTATGGCATCGCATGTAGACAGGATTAATTGGGTTTTCAATAATTAGGAATCCAGGAGGAGCTGTTGGTGCAAATGAATAAAGAATATATCCTTGCTGAGCTTGATTTGATCGTTCGAGATTAATTTGATAGCTTCCTTCAATTGCATCACATACTAAATTAAGCGCAATCACTGAGGATATATTCACGTTGAACGGAGCGATATGCCTACCACCGCCATCTGGGTCATTATTATATTTGAGGAGGACAGATGGATCTTGTTTTTGTAGCGCCTTGATATCGGTTTTAACAATTCTTGCTAGTTCATCAGCTTTGTACCCGGGAAACTTGAAATTACGTAGATTGTCCTCTGTGATATTGTAATCGGTTAGGAATCGTTGTTTATTGTCGCTGTTGTCATTAATTATTGTTTGAATAATTAGTTCATAGATATATTCCATATCCGATATAAGTTGATTTATTATTTCAACGTGTTTTTGCGATTTTGTTTTCCGTAGTTGTTCTAGTTGTGTTTCATATAATTGTTTAATTTCATTAAAATAACCACGGACGTCAGTTAGCGTAAATGAAATAGTAACAGATGAGTCGGTTGTTCTTTTAATGATAAAATCCCATTGCAATGTGTCTTTGTTGGTAAATATAAATCTATCGGCGATTCTTCCTTTTCTTATATCAGATAAATTATCTCGATAACTGGGATTGATTTCATGATATGATTGTACGTCCGTGGTTAAGTCGGCGGTGGAATTTTCCGGTGGTTTTTTTTCAGGCCATCCTAACACTGTTCTTAACGAGCTGTTATATATATCTACAATATATCCCTCTGTGCTTATTTCGATCGACGACGAGAGCGTCGGTTGATGAAGATTAATAGCTATTTTTGATTCTTTTCCAGTGATTGATTTTATTCTACGCTGAATTTCAGCATTGATTTGCTTAATTTGGTACGACCCAGTTGGTAACGAAACAGTTTCCCACTCTGGAGTACCATCGGGTTTATTCTTATACGAGAATACCAGTGCGTTATTGGGTTGCTGACCACCAAATGCAACCGATCTGATATTAGGCCAGCTATGATATACTCGTAATTTTGCCAGCGCGATCTCACGCACTGGAATCGGAGAAGGGAAATTCACACTAAACTCGGGTTCCGTTGATGTTATTGATATCATACTTGTTTGTACTGGGTTCGTGTTCTCCACTACTCGTTGAAGTAATTCCTGCGGTGTTGTCATTGTTATTATACTCATGATTTATTTCTAATTTTGGTATCGAGGAATCATAAATACTGACCATCACTGAGAACTCACAATCTGGTATGGTTGAGATTATTGAGATCATTCTGGTTTTTTTTGGGTTTGTGTTTTCCAATTCCATCGGTGTTGTCATTGTTATTATATTCATGTTGTTGCTCTAATTTTGATATCGCTGAATCAAAAATACTGACCATCGCTGAGAATTCACTATCTGATATAATTGTATTATCGAGTGACGATGATATCATTAATGATAATTGCGAATATGCGGTTGATGCAATATGAAATTGAAGTAAGTAATTCTGCAGTTTACTCTGGCTGCATGATGATATCCTTTTTGCTATCCCGGTTGATATACCCCCGATTGTAGCCACCGCAGAAATGCAAATTGGAACTACGACCGGGGCAATCATTATAACCGATGCAAGTATTATTCCGGCGCCAGTGAGAACGCTTGACACCGAGTACATAATAACATCAATTGAGGTGATTCTTCGTCGGTATTTTTTTATTTTTATTTGATACTCCTCAGTGAGGGTTTTGAGTCTAGTCTGAAATTCTCTGACCTGATCATAGCGACATTGCGTTGATGAAATCATTGTTGTTATTTTAAACCCGCTAGTGTTTTCAATTATTTGCCATCGTTAGCGGGAATTGTTAGTAGCTTCAGCCTGAAAAATCATCTACGAGTTCTAAACACCAAGTTATTTTTGATCTAATGGTGGTGCTATCAACCGCGACGACATTAAAGTGTTGACCGTTACTCTTGATAATTAACATCGCAGTGCCACCAGAGTAGGTTTTACCGCCCGCGATCATATTAAATTGATCTTTAGAGATCCACGTTAGCCTGTAGATACCTTCAATCCCCGTTGTACTGTAGATATCGCCCCCCGCATCACTCCTCGTCCAGAGACCAGTGGATAATGTAGTATAAACGTCTCTTATCCAATCCATGGTTCCATGATCGACTGTATACACGACATTTTTAATTCTTATGTGTGGATGCGGAATCTTTATCTTTTCAAAATTTTCTTTTAGTTTACGAATATCATTGTAAATATCTTTGAGAGTCATCGTAGATGTAGCCGGGACACCAAAAAACTTATCAACAATGTCATTGACTGGTTTTTGATCTTCCTTTAGTTTAGAAATATCGTCAATAACGTCGGAATAGGTTTTATTGATTTCGGTATACTTCATCGTCTTTATATCGCTGCGTTTAAAAAATGAAAGCACAAGGGGGTTAATTCCAAAACCTGTTTGGGATCTATAATTCGCGTCGAGTTGAGAATATGTTGTCGTGATCTTGTAATTTTTAGAACTCTCAAAGAAATTATTAACCATTTCATTAGTGGATTTTTGTTCGTCAATAGCGCTTTTAACTTCAGCGAGGGTCGGGCCTGTCAACGATGTGGTTTCAGACACAGGTGTTCTCCCAAGAAATTTATCAACGATGGTATTAAGTGTTGTTTGTCTCACCATAAACATATTAATATCTTTGAGAGTCATTGTAGATGTAGCTGGGACACCAAAGAAACTATTAGCGATGTAGGCATTGTGAGTGTGCTTGCCGATAAACTCGCTAATTTCAGCGAGAGTCATTCCTGCCACAAGCGGGTTTCCAAAGAACCTACCAACAATGTCATTAGTGGGTTTTTGATCTTCTATTAGTTTAGAAATCTCGAGATAATTTGCCTTGATTTCTGAAGCAGTCATCATCCTTCCAGCTTCCTTGTTAGCGAAGAATGAATTCAACAAGTCTTTAATTTCAGCGAGAGTCATGCCAACCACAAGCGGGGTTCCAAAGAATTTATGTATAACATTTTTGCGAAAATTATTATAACCTCGTATAAGATCATTCAGCTCACGTTCGTAGGTAGCAATCGCGTCGGTGATCGTAGACACAAGTGCGCCTGGTTTAAGTTGTCCATCGTTGGAATACAGCGCAATAGAGTTTTCAGCGGCATCGCTCTGCCGTATCAAAATGTCATTCACGGATATATTACTGCTTTTCAATTTACCCTGTTTGTCTTGAAATACAACTAATTCGTTCGGGTCAACATTTACTAAATTTAACATCTCAGCGATTTCATCTTCAATTATTTTTTTTACATCCTCGATAGAACCCGCAGATGTTTCCGCGGTGGGTTCCGACATTGACAGAGATTGTCCCCAAATGTTAATCATTATTATAAAGACTTTAGTATTTTTAATTTATTGATCCTTGTAATTTCCCACTCGTGTATTCGTTTACAACCAGATGAGGTGGTTTCTGTGACGATGAAATCTCCGCGAGGACATTTAATACTTCACGGCCGCATATCGGTGGATCATTTAATTGTTGTGTTGGCAGCGTGGAATAAAAAATCGGAAACTCTTTGAGTTTCATCGAAGAATTTATATACCGCATAAACTCTTTCGGTGGAGCTAACCCATATGAATCGAAATAGACAATCCCACGTGGATCAATCGCGTATGCAACCCAGTGAGTTCCCGATCCGCTGCTGTTATCAAGATTGATAATACCGGTTTCAACGTTATTTGGTTTTCTCGGTAATTGATCTCTCATAAAAACCCCTCTGAAGTTTTTTATCGCTAGTTTTTTAGCAGCATCAATTAAATCAAAATTGGACATAGGAACCATAGGTTCGGAAATCGAAGATTTGGGAACCATAGGTTCGGAAATCGAAGATTTTTCAATTAATAAACCGTTCCTGGTATTCTTCTTAGACCCGATCCGTTCACGGATTTCCCGCTGTACCATGAATACGGGGTTCCTGGTAGGTACAACCCCTTTCCCTTTTTTTTATATCCTCGTCCCTTCTTCGGTTCATATGATTTAGCAATGCCTTCTATCGCTTTTGTTCCCAAGGCTCCAGCTGCCCCCAATGCGACCGCTTTTGCAACTGCTGGTGCGGCCGCTGCAATTAATCCTGGAATCGCAGCAAACAATGGAAATATACCACCTGATTTTATCATGTTCGCGACTGCGGCTTTTGAAAATTCTATTTGAACTCCTCGCCGTTTTTTCATTGCATCATTGAAATGTTTTATTTGACGATCCGTCAGTGATATTTTATGTGTACCGCCGGACATCTGCGCTGGTTTTAACGTTATTGTTGTTCCACATTCTTTAGCGGATTTTGATTTTAATTTCTTGACCTGACCATCGGTCAGCTTGACACTAACAACACTATATGGCATTTTATTGTAAAACACATTTATGCTTTCAATTGATCTAATTGTGAAAATCGTTTACGATTTCAATCATAGATTTTCCACTGGTGCATCAACGATTCTCATTCGTCCGCCAGCCCCTTCAAGTAGCATTGATTTGTCGCTGAGAATGACAGCAATCGCTCTATAATTAACACCACCAGGAGCTATACGAGCTCTGAAGTGTATATCAACGACGGATTGCCTTGTTAAATCAAGATGTTCCAGCGAAAAGTAATAAATCGGATAGAGGTTTTTAAAATCGAGTTGCGATATTTGCAAACCGGTATCAACATTTTGATCACGACCCATATATGACAGCATCCGATGATACACACGTGCTATGTGGTTAGTGTCGTAATCAAGCTGTATATCCTCAGATGGTTCTTGTTGTCCGTTTATTCTCAGTGAAACCTCTCTTACCCCTAATCGATCAAATATCATATGACTGCGTTCTTGGGAACCTAATCGATTCCGATTCTGCAGCGCTATAAATATATGACGTGGAGCTGAAACGCCTTGTTTTGATGCCAGGTGCCATGTAAATGTATCAGTAACATTATCCTCTTTGGCATCAGTTGTTGTTGTTAGCCAACTTATCAATGATTTACCACCTGTGTCCATAAATGAGAGCAGCCGCTCTTCCGTGGTAATTGATGGAGTCATTACTGGCATCCATAATACTATTTTACTCAAAACAACTTTACCATCAGCGGCACCAGTACGCCAAATTGCATCATTGTCATTGCCTTTTCGCACTAACGCGATTGTGTGTTTGGCTCCATAGATGACCTTTCTTACATTTCTGCAGAATCCAAATATATGATGGAGTGGAATCGCACATGAAAAATATCGCTGCTGTTCTTGCAATGCTAATTTTCGTGTTGCAAATCCTAAATTGAAATTACCATTAACGCCTCCGAGAATATCAAACGCAGCTCCTGGTCTAGCTCGACGTTCTGGATTAGTTGCTTCTCGTTGATTATCAACTGAAGTGTCTTGCGGTGTTAACACTTTAATGTATTGAAGGTGGTCAGCGTTATCAGAGGTATCCTTTGCAAACATCAAAGATGGACCAGCCGATCTTGTATAATCATCGGAGTATCTTGCTAGCCCGATTATTGTTGTTGCAACATCAACTTCACGGTCTATTGATTCAATTTCTTTTCCATCAATGAGATATCTTGCACTTTCAAATAACGCCATTATACCATTATTAACAAAACCAACTCGGATATTTTGATCATTTGCATATGGTGTATTATCTGCGACATTTGTTACGAGTTCTCCTTCTACTTCAATAAATGCTTCACATGGCAAAAAGTATTTACTGGTATCTTGAACTTGAAGTTCAATTCGCGATCGTAGGTCGGGTTGTATTGCATGATAGGAATAGTATTGATAATCGCGGACGGAATCGTCTTTGCCCACTGGGGCTTCCATATCTAACGCGGGATCAGCTGTTCGTTTAAACATTTTATTAAAATACTAGCGTTTTCAATTGGTGAATTGCAAAGCAATAATCATCGTCGTTGAAAATTTTTCGAATTTCTTTTTTGTTTCAAACCACTTCCTGCTATCGCGTTCATGATAGCGCTATCTGTTACCGGTGAAGCCGGAGTCAATTGCGCTAGTTTTTCTTCCACTGCACTATTTATTGCTTTGCTGATTTTTGCAGGCATCACTGTAGTTGATGGCAGCACCACTGACTTAGTCATTCCTGGTTTCTTTCGTACCAATGATGCTATTTTATCTTTCGCGGCAGAAAATGCCTTTCCTGCAAGATTTCCAACGAAATTGATTCCCTTATCACGAATAGCATCAATGGCTTTCATTGATAATTGTTTAGCTAACGGCGCTACCTTGGGAGCCATTCTTGTAAATAACCCCGCAATGGTATTGCCGAAACCATCTCCGTAATATGCTCTATAAACAGGCAATCGTGAGTTCACCACGTAGACGCTTACTGGTTTATCATGGTTGTAGTGTATAATCATCTTATTATAAAACTAGTAGTTTTTCAATTAATGATCAATCGCTTACATCCATAAGATTTTCATCATAACGTTGGGCGTCTCTGTGATTTTCAACTAATTCAGCAATAAGTTCTCGATATACATCAATGTCCATGATACCGCCGGCAAATAATCGTCTACAGATATCAGCTGCTTCATTAATTACTTCCGGTGAATTATTTCCGGCTCGTTTCCCTCCGATGAGAACCTCTAACCTTGATATATCACTTAGAATGTTACCAGGGCATGTCACTGTAGAGTGAAAGACATCCTTTGGATTTTTAATCGAATATCCTTTTCCGCTTGTTTTCTTAGAACCGGCTTCTGCTTTTATGTCTATTTGTTCAGGGATTGGATCCTCCATATAAGGTGGTGGTTGTAGACCGCCTTTAACCACAGCTAGAAAGTTATTATAACCAGGGTGCTGCAACGCTGTGATTTTATTCCCGCCATGTTTCGCTAAATATATTTTTGATGCCCAAGTGTCTTTGCTTTTTATAAAACTTTTAAACTCGTCTTTTAATAAATTCTCTCTTATACCCTTTGGAAAATTTTCTCTAGCAAAATCAGCTAATTCGTAATCCGTACCGAGTTTTTCAATTCTATTTAATGCTGCGATTGTAAATATACTTTCAGGTGAATAGTCTCTTCCTGCAGCTGCTTCTTCGCGTTCTTCAATTTCGCGTTGAGTTTTTATATCACTGGATAACTGTTGTATCCCTGCGCGTGTTTGTCCGGTCTCTGCTGCTATCTTTTCAAGCACACCAAGAACAGGCACTTCTCGTCGCTTGCCTTCCTTAGGAATATCTCCGTATATTGCTCGTTCAGTTGCTGTTTTCACATCTTTGGTCGCACTTGTTATCGGAGTAAACAGTTGTTCACTTGACACAGAAAAGTCAGTCTGCGCTTGTTGTCGTTGTTGAAGTTTCTCGCGAAGTCTGTCTCGAACCGGTATAAACTTTTTAATTGCTGCTAGCCGCTCTCGGGCTAATCTAGTTGTAAGCGATTCACCTACCATATATTGTTTATGAACTAATTTTTCAAATGTAAAACTATCACAATTAAAAGCTTAGTTATTAAATAACTTAGTTATTAAATAATGTACCATCAAGCTAACGTATTCATCTTCAACAGGGTTAAACTGTACGACGCTATCCGTGAATGTTTCAGAAATAACATCGCTGGGGGTTTCAGAATTGTAATATCTGAGAATGGCGATGAACGATTTGTGTTAACGACGCGGCAACAAGAACAATTACGTGAAAATGGAGGCGTCGCGGTGATTACTTGCTACTACGACCAGATCATCCATTATGCACATAACTGCATGAGCAAGTCCAGACTGATGAGTATCCTTTCAGGAGAAAATCCTATGTAAGTGTTACAAAAAACGCTAAAAAAAAATTTATTTTTAATAAAAATTACTGAAAGCCTATTATTTTTTTTAGTAACACCCACGTGGTTAAGATACTGGTCGCTCCTCGTTTAACATTTTTCTAAGATCACGAACCTTAGAACTAATTTCAGCTCGTTTTTGATACTCTTGGCCGAGCTTTTGACGTATTGCTTCAACGGTGCTAAATAGCGTTATGAATACATTAATGTTGTTACCGTACAAACAAGCATTGATGGATTTTTGAATTCCTTTCACGAGCCTGTACATCCTAGGTAAAACATAACGACCCTTACTAGACTGATACTCAATATCTTCATATTCCGAGGTAATCTTGTCACAGTCGAGACTTTCAGATAATAATACCCCTTTATTATTTAAATTTGAGATTTCAGCAATTATAGCATTTACATCATTGATATCCATTATTTATATTTATTATAAATATAGTATACTGTATCTCTAATTATTAAAAAAAACAAAACATATATGACAACACATCTTTGGAACTCCTTGGGTGCCTTCGCATCCAAGTAAGCCCAAGGGGACCCGAAACATACATCTCCGGCGGGAGGCCTAAGGTGGCAAACGCCATCTTAGACCGCCCAGAAGATATGCTTGGGGGGACGTCACAACATGGACGGCACAATGCCATATATATCTCCGCTCGAGTGTTGCGGCAAATTTTAGGCATAACATGTACTTAATTAACTTAATTAAGGATGGATTATAATTCAATGGAACGATGATGGTATGATGTGGGCGTGGTAAACCAAACCAACATGGCAACCCATGAAATCTAATTCATGGTTGCATGAGTTGGAAAAAACACCAACCCACGCTACCGAGAATGCGATAGCATGAGTTACAATGTTGGTTTGGCTGAGGGGGATCGCCCCTCCCCCCCAATTAATAGAAAAAAACATCTTCCGTTTCGCCATCAAATAATGTATCTGCTATGGGGACCGAACACACGTAGTTGATAGATCTATGTTTACAAGACAAACACGATATACCATTACACCACGGAGCTGTCATACAGAATAGAGATTTTTTAATATATATATATCTTCTGATATACTTAACAATAAGAGATTTTTAAAATAGACAATTTTATGCTGCAACATTTTAGTTGTTAAATAAAACAGCGTTTTATATACTCTGTTATAATTCTCTAGATAAAATACATTCATAAAGAGCTGTATACAAGGAATTTTAACCACGCCCACCTACTTCAATGAATAGGAAACACTCGCGTTCCGGCTGAGCGAACATAGGTAATGCGTAGATTATAAAGAAATGTCTGTACTGAAAAGAACGAGTTAGCTGTCTGCTTTACTGCTAGTCCACCCACCCCCACACATGAGATATGTAGATAAATAAAAATACAGCTATTTAAATAATTCAGTTTTAGCCCACAAGCGACAATAAAAAGTTTTATTCTCGAAACTCATGTTCTCCATTACAGTCACGTGGGCGCGCCTAGTTACAGGTAATATAGCAGGCGACAAATTCCTTTGACGTCATAATACAAGGGAACTTAGTAGGTAAATGTTATAAGTTGTGGCAGATTAATCTATAAAGAATTTATCTCCCTTAGCAGCAGAGAGGGTGGATGACCACATCGTTGTGAGCAAAATCGTAAAATCTCCCTTTTGCAAAAATGGAGACTTTTTTTTTGGTTAAATGAGATTTCGTTGGAAGTCTTATATTTTGCTTGAAAACGTAGTCTATAGGCCATTTTTTGCTCGAAAACGTTATCTGGAAGCCTTATTTTTGCTTGAAATCGTGGTCTGTTCACCCTCTCTGCTGCTTCTGTTTGTGCAAGGGGAATTCATTTTTTTTAAATAGAAGTATTGCTTCTGCGCATGTCCTAATGCTTTAGTTTAATATCAACTATGTGTTACTTTGGTTTAGACAGACAATACGATTTGGTATTCTATATATCTCTATAGTCAAGTATCTACTGTTCACATAAATATAGTAAGCGTTAACCGTGGTTGACAGATTTTTGTATGCAATACTAATCCCTTAAAAGTCCGAACTGAAATTCGCCTTCTTGTGCTGTTATATGTTAACTGTTATTTTAGGCTCGGCAATAGAAATGCCGAGTAATAAATTAAAATTTGATGCGGTAATCTATTGTAAATTTTTTTGAAGGTCTCTAATAAATGCGTTTCTAAATGAAATTAATTTCGTGTTTTAAACGGTTTTGAAATTCTTTGTCAGTAATTATCTAATCCATAAAGGTGAAAATGGTCTTTAATAAATTATTTTGTCCTTTTGGAATGTATGAAATTTTATTAAATTAGGTTTCCTGTGTTTGTTCGTAAATTATTTGATGATAATATGCTTTAATATTTAAGGACTGGTTTTTAAAGTTTTGGATTATTGCTTGAACAGAGACAAAGTTTAATAATCCATTACTTTGTACTGCTGAAGCAATGCCATGCTGTTACAAGTTTTGCCAGTACGTAAATAAACAACTCCAGTCTCAAAGTCATATTCTATTTAATAAGTCAATGAGTCAAAGGGACGTAAACATTTGGCATGTCCATTAAAACTGAATCTCCATAATGCCTTTCGACACGTAAGCTCCGCTATACATCCGTAAGTGATGGAATCAACAATTATTGCTAGTTTATATTTTATTTTGTTATTCTAAGATTGCAAGTACGTATGTATATTTTGTCCATTTACAGATAAAGTAGTTTTCCTAATAAATATATTCATAATGGTTACTGTAAATCCACATGCACGTAATTGATGCTGAGATTTTGTTGCATTAACTTACAGTGTAAACTACATACACACACTCTTAAAACTGGAAATGGAACATATATGTGTATGACGAGAGGAAGCAGCGTACATATGAGGTATTTCGTAGATAATAACCTGCGTGTCGGAAAATCGTTGACCACTCTTAGAAGATATAGATTCATTCTCATTTGCAACTGCTAAATATGTATTTTTAGTCTGGATGCAAAATATATGTAAGCGTATAACAAATACGCCCATTTAGAAACAAGGGATGTACATATATACTCGTAAGTTATTGAATAGAAGCTCTGCTCTTTATTTTGGTCAGCCACATCAACAACTCTCTGCTGAAAGTAATGCACCCAAACGTATCACGCATGAACAGTATCACAATAAAAAAGGCGGAAACGTGTAAATGCGACTGGACCGTGCTAAAATAAATGCTGCTGATACCGCTAGTAATGTTGAAACGGCAGTCACAAATAAGACACGTTTAAACGGTTGGATGTACGAATGATAATACGAGCATTGTTGTAGACAGAACGTCTGCAGCAGGAAAGACAGGTAGGCCATTAGTGCATGTTTAATGAGCTTTACTCAGCTCTAAATAAATGGATTCTCAGCTTTACGTAGCAGTCACTTCAAACTATAAAAAAAACAGTGCAGATCGAGACCAACTGGGTCTCGTGGTCTAATCATACAATTACAATTTAATTTTCAAGACACAAAAGTGTCTGATCAATGTGGCGTGATAACTAACCAGATGAAACAAAATCAGTCCTGACGCAGTTGCGAGGAAAATATAGTCAAGGGAGAAAAGCAACTTGCCGATGCGTTCGATAATGAAATTTGACAATGAACTAAACATTCACCTCTAGGTGATGATAAATACGGAAGCCATGCTTTCGACATAAAGCAGATATCTCTTCCGTGAAAGAAAAGTGCAATGATCCGGGACAACGGACGTTGAACGAAAATACCTTAGTGAGAACCTACAGCACGTATATTACTCTATTGAAACAAAGGATCATCAATAGTCACATTATTTCTCTCGAAAACAATCAAATCGTGGAACTAGGAAAAACTAGGGAAAGCCATCGTAATCGCCAGCCTTTAAATGGCGCTGGCCAGGTGAATATGATCACTAATATTTGTGTAGTCACTGCAAGCAGCGTCCGTTTAAGTGCCATCCTGACAGTAATCCAAATCTCAGATACCACCTATAAAACAGAGTAATGGAATAGATAAATATCACGTAAAAACCTCATCAGCAGTTTCATAAATTGGGTAGTTTCCAGTCCATTCATTTGGGTCATTATGATCATAAGTGGACTGATATGGGTTTCGTGCATATATGCTTGGCAACCGTAACGTAATCTGCGACAGTTAATTAGATTTTAATTTGAAACACTCCATTATATCTAAGTGTATTACGCGTCTAAGCGTTATTCTAACCAGAGGTTGAAGGTCAGATTTAGCTCATTTAAGAAACAAATTAAATTACACCATCAAGTACTATGTCGAGAAATGTTTATTATTTCTAAGATTTTATATTGCAAACAATGTAACAAAGCTATTTCGACATTCCCTTCCTATTTTTAAATTTAGTTTAGTTGTGTTTTACCATGCTCACTACCTAGCAGCAAAATGAAGTCCAAGTGATTGTTTCATGCTTGCATGCTTTACAACATGTATCCATAACTAGATGCAGCGAAAATTAAACTAATTATTAAATCCATTTTTAGACTAAACTACTATACCTTCTTACGGGAAAGGCATAAGGGAGTAAACCCTAACAACAAATCCGGAGAAAGATTTTCTAAGGCGGCTTGGCATTGTTTTCAGTGTCATGATGCCATGATGTATCGGTTTGTCCTTTCATCTGAATCCATCAGTTGCGTGGAGAGGTGGAATCAGATGAATGGGCAACAACTGATTCTCCATATTATCCTGTCCAGGCTTCCGCCCTACAGAGGACATCCAGCTTCGCTTTAAACCACGTGAATCAGCAGTTTAACGGATATATATATATATATATATATATATATATATATATATATAAGTCATCGCTCGAATGGGGTAGAATCAAACGCCAGGGGTTGCTTCCGCCACTGGAAGTGACCAACATGTCTCACTGGACAGCTAACTCCTGCCTCAATCTGTGAAGTCCCAAACAAACTTGAGGCGTCCAGCCTCAGTTAGTCTGCTTTACTGGGTGCGTAGAGCATAGCCTATGCTGACACATCTGACAAAGCGGAGTCCAACTATTGCACCAAGACTTAACAAACGAGAGCCACCAAAGAAACCTTCAATCCTCAATATCCGGACCGTGATGACTGGACTGTAGGATATCAGTGATGTTCGAAAGAATTCATTTATTAACGACGAACTTGCAAGACTCCAGGTTGGCATCGCGGATCTACTGGAGATAGTGATACAAGATTCCGGGTCCCTCAGAGAAGAGTCAACACGTTCGTCTAGCCAGGAAAGAGAGATTAAGACTCCAGAGAGTTTATTGTTGGATTCTCCGTCAGGAACTGTGTTCTGTAATATAAACCCATCAACAAGGAAACGGAAGACTATTATCCCTCTGCCTCCATAAAACAACCGGGTCTATCAACCTTATAAGCGTCTACTATCCCACACTAAGCGCCATCACAGGTACCACAGATGAATTCTATGACAAATCAAACTTCTCATCGACGCAATGTCCAGGAAAGAGACCTTCATATTTGTGGGCAACTCGAACTGTATATTACTGTCTTGGCAATTGTGGTATTGGGAAAAGAAATTAAAACTGGTTGCGACCCCCGCAGCATTCCCAATTCATTCTTTCAGATATAGCCACATCATAAAGTGTGTTGGAGGCATCTCAGGTCCAAACACTGGCACCAACTGGACTTGATCATTACGAGGCGATCTGCAATGGCGGGTGTACTTCTTAAATGTACCTTCCTTAAATCCGACTGACTCAGACTACCCGCTGGTGTTCTTCAAAATGAAGCTTCAGCTAAAGAAGATACGCCGCTCTAGGCAAGAGAGTAGACCACGGATTGACGTGAGCAATACATAATATCTAGTCTGAGGAATTGACTTATGTCCTCTCCACGACGTTTGATTCAGAACCTCCAAATGGCAGTGTCCAAGAGATTTGATATCAAATCAGAGAGACTGTACAACGCAACCACGAATCTGTGGTAGAATCAGTAAGAAAACAACAACGACTGGTGTGAGACTAACTTGGCCACGATGGCAGACGATAAGAAATGAGATCCATGAAGAAAGTGATAGCACCACTAACATCTGCCAAAGACATTAACAACCAAGACAAGGGCAAGCAGATCGAGCGTTGTGTGGAGTACTACTATGAACCGTGCTCTAGAGAGAACCACGTGACCAGCATTGCCCTCAACACCATTCAAAACCTCCCGCTTATGTCCGAGCTGGACGTGAAATCTATGGTGGCGGAACATAAAAGGCCTGAGAGAAACTGTCCTTAGCTATAGCCCCAGGGAATGATGGCATTATATGAGAAGTCACGAAGGTCGACTGCAGCGTGCTGCCCACACAAGTGCACGACCTCTTCTGCTAGTGGTGGGAGGAGGGTGCGGTTCCTCAGGGCATGAGACACGCCATTATCGTAACTGTACAAGAACAAAGGCGACAAAAGTGACTGCAACAGCTACAGGGGCATATTCATTCTCAGCATCGAGGGTACAGGCATCACACGTGGCATCCTGAGCAGACTGCAGACACTTGCTGACAGAGTGTACCCAGATCGCAGAGCTGGTTTCACGAATAGAGATTCACAATGGACATGATCTTCGTCAGCCAATTGAAAGAGAAATGCAGAAAACAACACAAACCCTTCTTTCTAGCCTTTATAGACATCATAAAGACGTTCGATCTGGTCAGCAGAGACCGACTCTTCACATTCCTGGCAAAGAATGGATGCCCTCTAGAGCTTCTATGGATGATCCAGTCCCTTCAAACATGAAATGCACTTTGCAGTACAATGACATAACATCCCACCACTTCAACACCAGCTACGAAGTAAGTGCAACAGGGTTGCGTTCAATCCCGCACGTTATTCGGTATCTTCTTAGCTGTCTTGCTTAAACATACATACTCAATCACACAGCAAAGTATTTAACCTGGAAAGTAAAGGCAAAGAGCAACCAAGGTGAAGCAACCAACAGTGACATCTTTTTGCAGACGATTCTGCCCGAGTCACTCATACAAAAGGTGAGTTTCAGTACCTGATTTACTTATTTGCCAATGCATGCGGTGAGTTTGGGGCTGACCATCAGACTAAAGAATACAAACCTTTATACTCAGAACCCGAACCTTCCCCATGCATGATCATCAACAACTATGAACTTGATGTAGCCAGTCAGTTCAGCTCTGATCACTGATTTGAAAGTTGTCGAAGACATCTACGCCTGCTACCTGATAAAAAGCGATCTCGGAGGAAGCAACAGAATCCATGTTATATTCACTCGTGTGTTGCTTAAACACTTCGATGTCTATCTAATAATATTTTTTCATCTATCAACACAATCATTTTGATTCCTACGAAATAAATCAAGGTTTATATGACTAATTCTTGATAATGATTAATATACACCAGGCAGAACTGAAAATGTTATCCAGGAATCTGAAGGAGAATGCTTGATAATTGTGGACAGCATTACTGATTAATTTAAATCTTACTACCATGCTGGTTATAGAAAATGCCTAATATTATCAAGCTTTCTCCTTTGCCATTATGAAATCATACTATAGATTATGCGTAACACATCCCTGTGCAATGTGCAGATGCAGCAGACAAGGGGAGAAGCAAAACTTTATATAAAGAGGTAGCTCGAACATCAAACACTGGCTACTTTCCATGGCCGGCAATCCAGAGGCTAACTCGAAGGAACCTCTGAATACCATTGTCGACCGTTGGCGCCCAGTTGTGCAACTATCACAGATAAAATACACAGGTGTTTCGTAATTCAAAGTGATATCAAAATGACAACCTTATGTTAAATGCATTATCCAGGTATATTGAATATCCTGCTCAAAAGATCTTCTACGTCAATCACCGTCCTTTAACAAAACAATGTTGTCAGAGGTTCTTCCTAAATGCAGTTAGGAATTGATACAGAATCTTGCAATATGATTGACTCAAAATCATCTGAAATTTGTCTCCGACATGAGCGAAGACAAATACATTGCCGAAAAATTATAATAAATGAAGATACTGACATTGATGTTAGTAATAGAACCGTATCTGCATATAAAATATGGATTGTTTGCTTACCATAACAAATCTGTACATTGCACAATATCAGGATGCTACCAAGGTCAACGTTGACCCAATCGCCGTCGTCTTTTGTATGAATAATATCACGTAGATGTGCTATGATGATACTGTTAAATTGGACGTTTCATCATCAGTTTAGTTTGTCCTATAAATAGGAAGATCGGTATGATCATCCTAAATGTAAAGCATATAGTCATTAAAAGAACTGTCCTTAGTTAAATGTGTGGATTGGTGTGAGACAAATGTAGATGTATATCCTTGGTAATTACGGACATCAGACTTATTTGATCAGATCAACTAACAAAGATAACATTCTCAGAACTTGAAACCCTAAATGAATAGAGGGCGTATATCGTTTCCCTCGCTGTTATCGGTCTTACTCGTGTAACAACTGCAAAAGGTGAGTTGACGAAACAAAATGTTGCATATCAGTAGGATCAGTCGTCGGCATCAGCATGAGAGGGAGACGACGGTTACTCGCTATTAAAAATAACGCAAACCTGTCAAGGCGTTAGTTTTGATGCTGTCTTTACTACAGGCAATTTTATTTATAAATATTTACGGGAGCTTGCTGATTACAATCGAATCCTTGCAAACGTTCTGCAGCCAATGATTAACGTGAACATCGGTTCGATGTGAATTCGAGGAATGGAGAACCTTCGTGGGATGATGCCTTTACTGTAGAATAATGAACTCAAAACATTGTGATTTTGTGTTATTCCTAATCTTTATTGATTTCATTTTCAAGGAAAGTCTCATATCATAGCATTGTTGTTGCTGTAATAATGATATTGATGAGATTGTATACTACTAATGATTATTATTATACAATGAACATTCTTGCAAGTGGACATCTGCTGTATTTAACACATCATAACGTATCATGTGTGCTTCTTGTTATTGCTGTTGTAGATGCTAATCTTTCGGTTGCTGTTGTTTCTTTAGTTAGTCATTTTCTCGATGCACACGATGCACGGGCTGTTCGTTGTAGTTTTCTAGTAACATATCAGTACAACTTGTTATAACTCCAACTTGTGCATTTGATATATTTGGATTATCGTATTAGAATGCTACTCAGTGAGATGCAATTAAAGCAAAGTTTACAAATAATAAGTTATAAAGAGTTGTATATTCAACTTATCTATTCCGAAGTGTACTGCCAACATGTTACGTGCAAAACTGATGCCTTAATTTGAATTTAGGTTTCGGAGAGAGGGAAAGTTTTATTTTCGTTAGACTACACTTTCAGAACTTCTGAACTAAAAGTGGCGAATTACACTTCAAGTGGTCTTTTACGCCACACAAAAGTAAACAATAGTTCATTGAAGTCAAGTATATTGTTCATTGACATATTTCCGGAACATACCTGGGGGGATTTAATCGTCAGATTCTAAACGCAGATATTTCGGTTGCGAGATAGAGACCTTTGATGTTTGTAAACATGTTACGATTGACTTCAGTTTGTTTCATTATTAATCTAAACGTATTTTTCTTTTGAAATCTCATTTTCATAAACAGCATTTTATGATGAGGGTATTCAGTGCAAAGGGAAAGAACACATTTTGATGCCAATAAAAAAAACACTGTACGTTTCACTAGTTTTTTATTCATGAATAGACTCACAACATTCACGTTCAAAATATAGGAACAAGCAACGGTGGTGGAAAAGCAGCCTTCTACAAAATGAACAGAAAACCTTACTTTAGCTGAGTTAGCTAACATAATTTAAAACAGACGATAACAAAAATATATGCTTGAGATAGAACATGCATGATACTATTTCATTTCGATTTTATGGTCCTAATTATCGCTTTCTTTTATTGTCGCATGTATCTCAAAGGGAATGTGTTTATACCATAGAACTTGTAAAAGACTTATAATAGCTTCATTGACACACTGTCTCTCTACGTCGCTCTGCCACTATATATATATATATGTGTGTGTGTGTTTGTGTCTGTCTGTTTGTCTGTATAAAATTCTTTCATGATGTATGTGTAATGACAATTAAAAAATATATCGCCTGGATGATGGATGAATATTGCATTAGATAGTGAGAGTATCATCAGTTTTACCACAGTTTATAAGGGTAATAAATGTTGCTTGTCCCATTTCTGTCCACGGATTGGTAAACGAGAATTGTATCACCTGATTCGTGGAAATCCGTGAATGTACCAATAATTCTACTTAATTTTGTATGAGTAACAAATGTATTTAGCTTTGGTACATCCAGACGTAAGATAAAAGGTATAACCTGACTGTTTGAAACAAATTGCCTTAGGAAATGATGTGATTCTATCCTTGACGATTTGCTGCAGCTCACATTCCAAGGACAGACGGTGGATACTATTCATATTTCTAACCACCACATACACGTTGTCCTCACTGTCCAGTGCTATTCCAAACGGCTTACCTGGGTTTAGACCTTCCTGGACCTTGTATTCAAAATGTGGCATCCCGTCTAGGCCGAAACAAAACACAGTCTCTGCGTCATGACATGATATATATACACGTGTCTTGCTTGCGTTTAGAGCTATGTTCACGTCAGAATATGTGATGTTGCCACGTGGAATGTGAAAACATGATTTCTCC
This sequence comes from Unio pictorum, assembly GCA_030141615.1. Lineage (NCBI taxonomy): Eukaryota > Metazoa > Mollusca > Bivalvia > Unionida > Unionidae > Unio > Unio pictorum. The sequence goes on from JARLTB010000316.1 coordinate 475,841, forward strand.
CGACCATCCCTGGTGATGGTCCCCCAGTAGCATGTTTTTACGTCCTTCATGGTACCAGCATAAACTAGCTCCGCCTTGCTGAGAGCCACTAATGCCCTACACTTACGTCTTGTGGTTATGTGTCCTGATGGTTGTATTGTATCACCGATTATCTTCAAAAATTGGATCTTCTTCTCTTCAGGAAGTGCGACAGCGACTTCATCTTTATCCATAATACACACATTCCAGGGCTTTGTATACATTGTACAGCTTGACATGAGATTGTACTGAGAATCATACAAACAACATATGCTGTTGACATAGTCCACGATAACAACTCTTCCATCAGCGAAGCATGCTAAACCATCAAACGATGGATTCAATCCGTCTTTTACGCAATTAATTATACTTTCTTGAAACAAAACAACATTACAGTCTTTATGTGCTTTTCTACCCTCCTGGTTTGTCGTTTCAGCAATACTGATATTTCTTAGAGTGCCCTCTACAAAATCACTGGCTACAACCGATGATTCGAACTCTGATGTCGATTGACTTGATGTGGTCATTGCTGGTTAGTTTGCTTTAGCAGTTTGCTAATATAAAAGAAGAAAAATCATTTACAAAACCTGAATAATTATGATAGAGTATCTCCGATGAATTAACAGGATTTAAATGTAACACTGGAACTTTATTTTTAAAGCGTCATGCCTCCGAGTATAATACAATTTAAATACAAGTTGATCGTCGTCATCTAAATTGCACTGAGCGAATTGGCAATAGAAGAATTGCATAACTCACGTCCACTTCTAATTTTAAACTTACTTTTGACTTGTTATAATTATAAAAAAAATGACTAGTCCTTTGATAACAAGACAAATGAATAATACTACTGGTACAACTCTACAAATACTACTACTACAAATAATAATGGTAGCTTTTCGTAGGTCGGTTGTTCTTTCATGGTTTTTTCCGGGTTATTCTTCCACCATCAATGGCATGTATAGCCTATCGTGTGCTGAAAATGGCGTTAAACTCTACAATAACAACTAATAATGATCACAATAATAATAACAACAACATCAACTCGTTTATGCATTATCTAGGCAAACTTCTGAGCCTTATAAATTTAAATGTTATTACGACCAGTAATTATATCTGCTAAGAAAACGAAACTTCTTTATGAAAATGAAACGAAAAAACTAACGGAAATAAAACAAAAACCCAAACCAATATTTTATATAGAAGCGTTAGAAATCACATGAACCGAACATGCGGTTGGATATACAATGAAACTAACATCGCGTGGTTATGTATATGTCAGAGAGAGAGAGAGAGAGAGAGAGAGAGAGAGAGAGAGAGAGAGAGAGAGAGAGAGAGAGAGAGAGAGAGAGAACTATCTTGTTATAAATCCTGAAAATGATGTATGTACTATATGTAAATGGAAAGAGAAAACAATGCAATCGTTGTATGGAATACTGCTAAATGTGTGAACAAAATGCAAGTGGAACATTCTGTACATTTTATTTACGAGGAAGACAGCTAAAATGTTTTGTATTATATTTCAACTAATCTGTTGATATGACTTTGTAATCGTGTGCAAATCATTTTTTTACGTGTATGTATGCGTGTGCTTGCGATAGTGAGACAATGGCTATAATGGTAGAGACTGCACTGCTGACATTTACACCGTGTAATTAAAATAGGAATTTGAATACTCGATTTTGTGTTCCACTATTTTCAGCGCCAATTTATTTGTTTACCATAAATGAGAGATAGATAGATTTTGAAATGGATACATACGTAAATCATAAGATATATTCTATCAGCTCTCGTCGAAGATTCTGACTTCCTGATAATATATGCGGAAGTGCAATATTCTGGAACTATCCCTTCCACTTTACTATAATGCTGACACAGTCAGTCCTCAAGTGTCATAAGGGACGTATATAACAGAACAAAATGCTTTAAATACAGCAAGTTCACGAGCAAACATTCTTGACGGTTAATATCCTAATCATTGTCAGTTAACGGTATTTAACATAATAATAGTTAGGCCACAACACTAAAATACGAAAATACCTGTGAGTAAAAAAGAAGATAGACTTTAGGTTTACTTGGGAAACACACAAGTTAGAGCACAAAAGAAAACCCTGAAGTCTGCCTACGTGCTCTGATCTCTACTTTACGCCTCATTTCACGTTTGCGCGTCAATGCGGAAGCATAATGTTTTCATACCGGCTGAGAAACCAGACTCATGCCGGTGTAAGAAGAGGACTTCACACAAGATACGCCAGCAAACAAAGACGCAAACTAGTGTGTTATACGTATGAAATAATAATAATAATAATAATAATAATAATAATAATAATAAAGACTTTGTATGGCGCCCATCTTTTGAAGCTCTACGCGCTGTAAGACATCTATATATACTGACATGACTACAAAACAATTACACCATGCAATTCGAAATCATTGCAAATGTTTAAAATACTATTGGGAGGAAATATTTACGTTTTGTTCTTACAGTCCAAAAGGTTGAGTTGTTTAAGAGCACTCTTGAAAGGGATTCTGTGTCTTTGTGTCTAATTTCAATGGGCAATTTATTCGACGTTGCTGTGCCATGGTATGCAAAATAACGTTTTCCATATGAGTTTGTTTTCATAGTGCTGACAATGAGTATACGATTGTCAGAAAAGGAACGTAGGTATCTTGTTTGAGTGTACAAATGGGAGCGGACAGATAAATATGTTGTGTTTGATTCTGAATTGAATGGATAGCCAGGGTCTAGGGTACAGAGTAGCGGGCAGGTGTGCCCTGATCGTGGTACTCTATATATGGTTAGAGCAATTGTTGTTTAATTTTTTTGAAGTAGTCAAACACACCAGATATAGTTGAGTTACAGTTGTCCATTTTTGAAAGTACTAATGAACACACAAGTGATTTAATGGCATCAACTGGAAGATATTTGCGAATGAAGCTTATCAGCCTTGCATTAGTTCATGATATGTTGTTGAAATGTTAGAGTGCTGTCCAGAGTAACACCTGGTTTCATTATGACTGTATGAATTTAATGTATGTGTTGCTGATATTTATTGTTTGAGATAAAGGATGTGAATGAGAAATCTTTGTGTTGTGATAATAATGGCCTCCGTTTTGTTATAGTTAATCTGCAGATTGTTACGTGTCATCTATGATTTCACATACTAAATGCACATCTCTGCTACTTGGATGGTTGTATCAACTTCAGCTGAGTTGCTAGATTTGTATTTGTGTGCGTCATCAAAGTACTATTGGTGAGATTCTAGATAATAATATATGGCTCTTGAAAGAGGCTGAGTGTATATAATGAAGCGAACAGTTCAAAGAACAGACACATGTGGAACACCAATGCTGAATAACGTTAATGACGGACTCGTGACTGTGTGTCAAGCACGGCCATGAACGAAAACATCCCTTATACTTACTTCACATGTTATCCACTATCCATACAGAAGGATCGATAAATACTATTATATGCTATCAAACAGCACAAATTCTGCTATACACAAACAGGATGGAGCCAAACAACAGACCGAACAATATACTATATGCACACGGTAAGTTGAATACAAAACCCAAAAAAAATGCTAACCCCACTCAGAAAGGAGAAAAAACAAACGCAAATTACCATCCAAACACGTAATTGATAGACCTAAAACAACTAAAAATATACAATAAGAATATAAGGGAGATTATACAAATCTACAAATGTACTATCAACACAGACAGGAGTGAAAACAAACCAGAATAACTACTATGCACACACACACACACACGTACGTGAATGCATACAAACTGATCATTTACTATCTGAACACCCAATATATATTATCCACACAACGAACGCGCACGCATAAATATACAGTCTTGTATACACACAACGTATGCGGACGTATACAAACTCCAACATCTAGTATCGAAAATCTCAATATTTATAAACCGCACACTAGGCAAGGTAAAAACAAAACAAAATAAAATATTTTATCAAAAACCCCAATGTCGACTATCCACAAAACGAACGCACTGATTGAAGTTATTGGGCCACGGACGTACACTACGTTTCCTTGCTAAACACAAAAGATAGCCATAATGGTTTCCAAAACATCGATCTACTTTGTCATCGTTTCTAGAAGAGTGACGATCCATATAAGTCACTAAATATTCTAATGAATATCCAAGACTGCGTTGATGCAGAAAATATACATAATATTGTTTATCCACTATGGTATATGTGCCTTGTACTTTCATAGTTTTGAAATGTGACGTGTGAAGATTTTTGCTCATGAAGACACATATAGCAGTTCATATGATTGAACATACTCCACAAAAACATCACTGGGAAAGTACACGGGTATTCAGTGGGTTCCTGGGAAAAGACTGCCGTCCTTGATGATGAAAAAATCTTGATATTTATGAGGTTTGCTATGAGGAAGTTCATCTTTAGCAAACATCAAACGATTCCAAGAAGCTGCGTTTAAACGTTGGTTCATAAGTAATAACGTTTCCATGTATTCATTGTTTTATCGCTCCAGTGGTAATGATAAGTCATCAGTCTATTCCTAATTTGTTGTTTGAAAATATATGTCAGGTCACCGTTTCTTCACTTCGTTTCCACACTCTGAGCCAAAAGAGTTTCAAATGATTGATTTCTAGAGCAATCAATGTAGGAGCGGAATGATAATGCAAGTCTTAATACCAATGATGTAACACAGCGTCTTTGGAGATGAGACTTCAAGCTTCGTCCATATACTCATCCAATGTTTCTTCTTCATTAATCACCCATTTATTTTGCTGAATTTGACTGAGATGATTGTGTTGAGATCAACAGCAAACTCTATTGATAAATTGTATCCGCCAGGTGTTTGTCACAACAGGAGACTAAATGCTAGAATTGGTTTTGCCATCCTTTATTACCACGTAATCTTCCTCTTCATCTTGTGGTTCTGCTTCCACGGTATCCTGTTATTCCATTTCCATTTTTTCCACCATTCAAGGAGGGATTAGTGCCTTTCATTGCCTCTAATAGTATATAATGACTTCTCTCATTTAGTTATCACCTTTGGGATGAAGGAAGATGTACAGCTTCTCGGATAGTGCTCAATCAAACTTAAGTTCCACACGCATTTGGGCAGATTTTATAGGGTAGAAATGTCCCTCAACGCTGCCGTGGTCTGGAGTGAAATAAATCATAAGCCCGCAAAGCATAGTCTCCTGCATAATTTCCGAACGTAATGCAGTGATTGACGTTGTTTCATCACTTTCCATAGGCTTCGTAAAGAGGTAAGTACGACCTGATGTTATTGATCGTGTCCGTTAAGAAGTGTTTGTTACACGACGTCTTGCCATCGCGATTCATTTCCATGTTGGGCACGTTGTAGTGAAATGATTTTGACTGGAGGCGCACTTAAAGGCTGCGTTGCTAACAATACCAATGTTTAATCGCTTGAATAACTGTCATTGGAACATGTATACTCGATCTTTTATTGGAGTCCGGTGGCAAAGTGTAGGGTTTCACTTCCATGCGTCGTATCGGATACTTGGCGGTCGTTCTGCTCAGGGTGTGATTGATGTCGTATTTCAGTTTAGCTGACACTTCCACGCGTCGCACGTAGTGTTTATCTTCCTCGATGATGGTTTTGTTTTTCTGCAGCAAAAGCCATCGAACGGAAAGAGGTACTGCTGTGATTGAATCTCATTCAAACATCCACGCCGTTCAGCAAATAATTCTCTTTTAACCACATGTCCAAATGCACTAGGTCCATCAGTTCTAAACTTCGACTTTTGGCAATTTTCTTCTGACGTGCGTCGAATCTTAAATCGGTGCAATCTGTATCTGCCAACTCGTCGAAATTGACGTTGTGTCAGATTTTCATACACACAAGCACTCATATGCTTAGATATGTTCCAGGTACGCATGATAAGGGTAAGTATCCATGATGTTACTGACCAATTTGTTATTAAGATCCAAATCTACTTCGCTGAATACTAAATTATTGAGGGGAGCTACTGCCAACTGTAAATCGTTACCATCCATTTCGTTCACACTGACTTTAAGGTACAAACAGCTCCAGTTCAGATCGATGTAATCTTCGAGCAGTCCTTTAATTTCAACCTCGATGGAAATTGAGGCCCTCAAAGAGGAGATGTGATGAAATTCGGCTATTTGGCAAACTTGCATCGTCATCATGGTGGGCGGCATGGCTAACAGATCCATTTAATATTTTGAACAAGCGCAAGACTCTCTGTGATTTATTTAATAATCAAAAACATCTAAGGCTTTGACGGTTATCCTTTTCATAGTATTTCAAGCTCTGGGTATGTGATGACTTCTGAAGGGGTGTTTTTGTTGTCTCGTTCAGCATTATCCTGGCACTGTCACTAGGGATGCAGGAATGACTAAACACAGCAGCGTCCAGGGCATTAATATAAGTTTCTCTTCGGCACAAAATATATTTATCCGTTTGAATAAAGACGTTTGTGCCTGCTCCCTTTGCGGTTTTGTTTGTCGATGACGAAATTTTGGAGTAAGTCTTTGCCTCGCGTCAATGCAGCATCATTGCAATCCTCGTGTCACCATTGTTTTGAACACGCGAGCCGCCGAACATAAGAAGATTTTTAAAAAATATCTTATCCATATCTTCACTGGATAAATGACTTACGCGTGCTTAGAGAATCACTGACAAAGTCAAAATACGACTTTCTGACCGATACTAGTGAGGATATTCACATTTGTTGTCAACGGTATAGGTGTTTCTACCTTCCTGGTCATTGTTCGCGGTAGAATTCACTTTTGAAAGGAATGACACGTAGTAATTGTACTGAGATGCGTACCACCATTTGGTACACTACAACACTGGAGTAGAGAAACATCAAATTTGTGTCTTTAGTTCATGTCTAACGGGGATCCAAACGCCCTGTCTAAGAAAATATCAATGTTGGTATTCTGCTCGAATTCTGTGCTACCAATTATGAATGTCCACTCAGAAATTACCATAAGTCCTGATAGTCAATGTTTTCTGACCTGAAGACTTTTTAGTAGGTGACGAGCAAATTATGGAATAAAATCTTAACACTTTTTCTGTTAATCGGTTCACCAAACGTTGCCTGGAACCTGTCAGCAATTGTGTCAACCAATAGGTCACAGCTAAAAGCATCCTGCCGAAATTTTCAGTGCAGATGCCTAATAATGGTCCTGAAAAGCCGATTTTATCAATCTCTTCTAGCAATTGGACGCTCAGGATTTCAACCTGGAATGTGTTTTGTGTTTCAAATATGATTTTTTATTTGTGTATGATAGATCATTTCCACTAATGCAACTTCTCATGAGGCTTTGTGATCCAATTGGATGTTATAAAGTAATTTGGCCGTGTAACAGCACACAGTGTTTTTGGGAAACCCCTCCATGGAACTGTCACTGGGTAACATTGATCAAATTCGGTTATTGTTCTTCATAGTTACAGTTCACTTCTGTGTATAGCTTCCTTTTCACTTTTGTGGGAAACAGGGAGAGGCCTCATCTTTTTAATCTTTCCAGATATGGATGTAGATGGTATTGTTAACTTGCGTACATTCTCTGATTATGTTGTGAACATGCGTACTTTCTTCTGGTGGAGTCTGAAATTCGTCTTTTCCTTTTTGTCTGTCTTGGTTACTGATGATAGTGATGGTGGAATTTTCATCATGGTCTTAAAATACTTCAGAATCGATTGAGTTGTTTCGTTTTCAGCTTTATAGTGAACGAGTTGTAGTCACTAACTAGTTAAACCTTACCATTGCAATGTTTCTGTTCTTGCCGCGATGGCATTCCGTTAATCGTGTGTACGGCACTAAAGCCAGTTGTTGTCCTTACATCAGATTTCAAAGGTTTCGTCTGAATTTGTTTTTACTCCAGCAAAACATGGGTAAAGCACGTCTAAAAAAATCCTGCCTGTTGTGTTCCCTCTATTATTTCGACAAGAGGTCGTAACAAAATCCTCCACTCCACACTGCTTGAACAAATCCAGAAAACTCTATAATATGCCCGACCTCTTTTGAACCTTGACATTGAAAGCTAAAGAGAAGGACGGTGTTACCGCTGTAGAAAGTTTTGGAGAGGCGGGTTTAAATTGTTTTATCAAATGAGAAAGAACGGGTGTAAAATTGAGCTTGTCTGGCATAACTAGCAAGGGCAAAGTTGAATAACTTGAGGATTCTGGGAACGCGGAAACCATCGCTGTAGGGTGTTACACCCATCTTTAAAAAGGACGGTTTATGGTAGCTTTTCTATGAGCGTATATGTTGTATTTTATGCAGACCTTTCCTTTTCTGTTGCTGTGATCTGATCATGACACCACTGCACCTTTTCTTCTGCTGTGTACGTTTGAGTTTTTTTGGGAGCGTCTTTGCTCGTGGGGAAAACTTTGGGGCATTGGGGTCCCAGTTTAAGAGTGACCGAATGATGACATCCGCTAAATAACCGCCACTCCTAGGTTTAAAAACGATTTGCATTAAATTTTGAGTGTCGATGCAAGAATAGGCCTGTTGAGTCAAGTTTATTTCCTTCTTTGTTTCAAACAATTATTTTGTTTTGATGAGGAATGTGAATGATGCCTTGAAATAAGTGACTTCCTGTCCCCATAAACCATGGTACGACTACTTTGAGAATGGCTTCTAAGACTCGAATATGTCTTTGTTGATTTTCTTCGCGACACATGAAGGAAAATGATTCTGATGGGACGTAATGTTGGCGATGTGTGAGATATGCCCACAGTTACCGATGTTTTGATAGATTTGTTAATATTGTTCTTACGTCGACGACAGTGACTTGTACACGACATGCCTTCCGTCTTTGCACCAGTTATAAAAGAATGAGAACAAAATTGCAAATACTCGATGGCAGTAAGTTTTAAATCTACGAGTAAATAACCATGTGGGATTTGAGTGGCACTGTCGTACGCACAAATCAGCCTAGTAGTTCCTAATTCATTGGGTAAGACTTGTACTTGAGATTTATATCTAGCGCATTTAAACAAGACAACGTAATGAGCGAGCGTTTAAACTGATCGTGAGATCAGCGTTACTTTGTTAAAACAAATTTTGAGTGATGTAAATGACACTGTCATTACAATGAAGCCATTTGCACGTAAAACAGTTTAATTTCTTCGTCGCTTTCTCTTAACATGTCGTCGAAGATGACCATATGGGTTTGACTATGGTTAGACACGATCCCGTCTTCTTCGCCATAAATGCCTTAAACAAACCCGATGGAAAACCCTTGGCTTTCTCCCAAGAGACTTACGCCGATTGCCACTCATGTAACACCACACGAACCGTTGGGTTGGACGATCTATCAAGGGATCTTTAAGTTCGATCACAATTTTGACAAATTCGATTTTGCCTGAATCACTATGTCCGGCTGTCACAGAATTAGGCGAAAATTGAATTTATTTCTTCTTGAATTACAAACTAATTTCACCATTTTTTTTTTGTTTCGTCGTACATGCATTACCTGGGGTGAATAAGTGGTTTTTCCAAGGTAAGCGGCGTGTAACGATTTGCATGTGCCTGACTACGAATCACGTGAAGTCAGGAACATTAGAATCACGGGGTGCACGATAATTTTGCCGTGAATTCTGCTCAGCTATTTGAATATATATAAGGCAGAATATTTCTGATAAATATTACGGGACCAAAAGTATCTTATCACAGGAAAGATAGCTCGTCATTCTATCTCCAGCCAAAGGGGTGAGTGTTAAACTTAGATTTTTTTTTTTATTGTGAATTTTTATTCAGTTTATCATTTCATGTAATGATGCCTTTATTACAATGCAGATTTAGACGTGGAATATTTGGTATTACTAGTCACTATTAGACTTTAAATGCAATAGCGTAATCTAAGTTGTAGATTGTTTTAGAAAAAAAAACCTATTATTAGTTTGGTTTCTTTATTGTAGCTGATATCGTAGCTGATTTGTTGCGGAACATCTCTGATATCGTAGCTGATATTGTAGCGGAGCATCTCTGAACGTATCTGATATTGTAGCGGAGCATCTCTGAAATTGTTGCTGATTGTAGCTGAACGTCTCTGAACGTATCTGATTGAAGCTGAACGTCTCTGAACGTATCTGAATTGTAGCTCAATGTGATTAATCGTTCCATTTGATTGTGAAATCAAATTGAGGTATCTGACTGTCTGTCGCATTGTCTGTCCGTCTACATCTGTCGTAATGTGTAAATATCCGGAAATCTAGAAGTCTGAGTGTCGGAGCAGTCTAGAGGTGTAAACATCCGGAGTGGCATCTAGGTATTTGGGAACGTTGGTTCTAGTAGATGCTGTATGCTGTCTGTACGTATAACTGTGGTGGATCCGTGAAGGGCAAACGGCCGATAAAAGTATTGGTCAACCCTAGGTATTCGTGGAAACTGGGCGGCGATTCAACAGGTGGTGAATCGCACGGTTATACAGGGTCGAGACACATGTGTGTGTTGCAATTGTAGTACAATTGAATACATTGTTATATTTACATAGTTACTTCAAATCACAATAGTATTTCAAGAGATTACATGAATCTCAATAAAAGTTAGCAACTTGATCAAATACATGTATATGTTCGTGCTAGTTGTCGCAATCCATACGTGCGATAGTATAGTTTGATGTTTTGTATTTGTTATCGCAATTTATACAAGCGGTAATATAACTTTTGTAAAGGTTCCTTGGATCTGTGTATATTCCAAGATATTCCTTTGTATCTGTGTTTTCTTTTGTATTAATATTTAATTTATTCATGTATAGTGAATGGTTGTGAGTGTAAGTGTGGGTTGAACGCATGAGTTATTGTGTTGATACATCATTATTTTTCATTAATAATTTATTTCATCAATTTATATTTTCTTTCACATATTGTGTTTGTTTTGTTCATTTAATTCACCATCAACTCGGTAACAATTCTGTTACACCGGCAATAAACATGTTAAAGGGATGGCAAAGAGTCAAGGCCTTCCGACTGGCACGGTCAAAGTTTTCGTCAATGACATTGAAAGTGTACTAAGAGGTTGCTGTGACCGTAGAGATAGCTATAGTGTAGGGAATGTCACTTCTGACGCTAAGATAGGCAAGACAAGAGCTTTTATATTTTTCAGGATAAATGTATTGCAAGTTAAAATGAAATAACAAGAAAGACAAAATATGGGAAAGATCAGCGTAGAATATAAACAAGTCACTGTACAATAAGGTGATTTCTAAAACGACATGGTTTGCCACTTCAATGACTAGTATTCCCTTAGAAGTAGGAGGTGACAACGCGGAAACCACACAGAGTGTTATAGGTAGCGAGAATCTTTCTGTACCCACTGGTAAAGTAACACACCGCAACTGAAACATTTGACTTTATCTCCTTCGACAAAGTAGAAACGTCGAGCTCTGGCTAATTCTTCGGACTTAGGCCCTCCCATTAATTCGGCCCATTTTCCTTGGAACGTTTAGAATCGGCTTTCAAAGTTACAGTATTCAGGCAAACACATACGGAACGACTATTCGTTTTTCACATTTTTATATCGATGAGAGTGAAATCCACAGGTGTTTCTAGAGGGCTTCATGACATCCGTAGGGCCATAAGTGCATGATTTCACGTGAAGGATGACATTGACCTAAAACACCAATAACGTGATAAGGTGTTCCGTGTAACGGGTGTCATCGCGTTCGCATCCGTCAGGTTTGACAAAGACAGCATCACTTTCCATAGTAGAAATAGTCGTAGGAAAGTTTTATCGCAAGGCACAGCATCGCACTCCACTTCAGAATCCAGAGCTTAAATGATGTCTGTTCAAAAGTATTTATCGTTCACGAGTAATTATATTTACAATGAACAATCAGTCTTGGACGTTTTCCCTTTTTATATGATGACAAATATCGACATGTCCATACGGTGAAATGAAATGAATGCGAAGCCAAACTCTCTTTTGGCACGCGATTTTGATAGATGTTTTGCATAACTGGGCTGATAATTGGGTGTGTGGGCGAATGTATAATCTTGTGAGATTTGTAGATGGCCACTTTTAAGTTTTCATCCCGTCCATATTACTGGGCTTATTTCAATATGGCAAAGTTCCACCCCTACTAAAACTTAAAATCTTTTCGTCGAGGTGCCCGTCCGTCCAGGCTCCTCGACATTCTCCTTCGACGTCAGGGTGATGTTAACCCATGCGATATATGTAGATGGAACTGTCCGTGTCACAATACTTGACGCGATTGTCTAACAGTTCTAAAACCTCGTACTCTTTTAAGCGAACACTGGCTGTCACATAAGCCGCAACGATAATATTTCCAAATTCGCTGACTTCTACAAAGTCCAGTTACTTGTAATTGACAAGGATCAAATCATCAAGATGTCTTCCATGTGCTTAATGTATTTGGTTTTGACGTTAATCATCTGGAAATAGCAGAAAGTTTCTGTCAAATAATCCGTCTTGGGTAAACACGGTCGTTGTGCCATTTCACTCCACAATCAATTCAACATCACTTTGGCTAAAGAGCGCCATACTTCGTTCTTATCCACGTGTTCGCAGGTGATGCCTTCCTGCTCCTTGTAGTTTGCTTTGATTTTATTGTGTTCTTCAGACTTGTGGCACCTTGACAGCTATCCGCTAGATACTTGTTTCCGTTAAAAAATGCATCAAACTAGTCTGACAAAATGCTTTTCCGCGCTTGTTCGCCCTTGTGGTAGTTTTTCGGTCTTGGGATAGTGGTAAATTTCAAACACTTCTAACATTTGGTATCCCATTGAAAAATGCTGCGATTACCCACGTTCCCAAAATGGCGCATTTATGCTGGGTGTGCTTGACAAGGTCGGTCTTTAGTGCACATTTCGGCATAGTAATATACAGAGTAAACATCAGTTTTCCTTGACAGTGGTGTGGTAAATCGGGTTGGTACATGTCCGTGGTAGGCAATATTTTGCACTTGATAAATCCTTCGTGTTGTCGAATGTTGTCCACGTCGATGTGTTCGGCCAGCAATTGCGAAAGACCTGCGGAAAAGTGACAGTATTTGCGCATGTAAAATACAGCCAACACACGACAATGTATTTTATTTCTTCTCATTTCTCTTCATCATTTTGGTACAGCAATTAGGTGACATTCGTTTCTCTTCAGTACAAATTCTGTGTCAACTTTCTATGATGCGTTTAAACTTCGGATACGTTCTTAAACGGTAATCTTACTCGTTTTTCCACGTTTACATGTTGTATAATTGCTGTTCTATCTTCAGTCGCCGCAAGTATATTGACAAGTGGTCTCGTACAAGCTTTCCATGGTCCGTTGTACAAACGGACTTTTCGTGTCACGTTAAGGGTAGCAGAGAGGACATTCGTGAAATAATCACCCGTTAAACTCGTACACAATCCGAGGGATTCCTAAGTCCTAACCATCCAACGAATACGGTCTGATGATCATTTAGCTTCTTCCATTGCGGGCGTGTTGGATCGATTTGTGTTTTAATTCTTGCAGTTATTTTTTTCTAGATAAATTAAAGTTTAATTGTATTCGTATTCACTTGACTTGCCGGAACTATTTTTTCGACTGAAACAAAGCAGGAATACTTAGTCTGCGGTATTCTTTGCTGAATAGATTTTATACAACTGTGTGGAAGTACAAATATCAAATATACTTGCTCAAATTTAACTGGATGCTAGCACACACGCACACACGAGGCAAAAACATTGCAGAGTTTTAATATTATTTCAACCCCCTCCCCTCCAAAAAAAAAACACACACGTAGAAAACGGGGAAAGGATTTTATATCTGTGTAGCACTTACATATGTTAGCGATTTAACGTACAAATGTATGTATTTCCTAACACACAGGCATATTGTTCATCAATTGCTTTACATGTAGTGTGTATTAAGCGATTCATCGGGCACACATTGGTTCGTACAGGTTCCAAACCTAGGGCTTGAAGTCATTATAATTGTTTGCTGATAGGTAAACAGTACAAAAGTAAACAGCTAAAATGAATATCAATAAAATTTGGTTTATTCAGTAATTCAGCTCACAATTGATGAGGAAAACACTTTTCACAATTGTTTTATCATGATATTGTTTTGTTTGGGATTCATACATTAATTTGTACTTGCATTGAACGCAAATGTTTATCTATAATGATCATTGCACGTAAACGTTTCCAAATTTATCTTAGTTTATTCAATGACTGAGAACGCACATATGAACGTTGAAGTAATGTACAAAATATGCCTCTGAAGTTGTTGCGCTGTGGTGATGGAATTCCTAATGGTTTGAGTCAGTACCAGGATACAGGTGTTGACTGGCTCGTACAAATGTATATCCCACCCACGACGGTATAACCTAACACGTTCTACAGCCTGATATGTTGTTTCTTTATATTTACTAGTTCGGCCTGCCATACAAGTCGAGGAGGAGATATAAACCCGGGCTTGCAGAATGTATACGGTCTGGTCTGAATGAACAATTTCACATCAGCCGATATAGCCAATTTATGTGAGACCTTCTTGTGACTGAATCTACGTTGGCCCTATATTTGTTGCAAAGCTGAACGGTTCCAATGTGACTGACAATGGCAGGAGAGAATGCGGCGTTGTGAAACTAGTATCACCCAAATGTTTTGCTTAAGAAAAGTAACTCTGCAAACTAATATTAATATGACTGTGTCCACACTGCTCATAATCGCTACTTTGTTTGGGCATACATTTCATTGCATAAGCAAACTGCGTTCATGAGACCCCCAATCGACTTGATAAGAAGCTAACGTTACTGTCCTTACCAATTATAACCACGTGTTTAGAAGATGCCTCCTTGAGTACGGTTTCAAAATTTGATTTTATTGCGTATGCGGATTTTTAGCCTATTTGAATGTACTGCATTTATTCGGATCAATGCATTTATAAAGCAATCATTATTTCGTACGCTTGGTTCAAGTCAGAAGATAGGAGAACTACAGGAATAGTTGCATAACCTGTTCTGTAAAGTACCCAAACAGAGGCTCGATAAGATTGAAATAACATATCCATACAGGAGAGGGTGCATGAACGACGGTAAAGTGAGCTACACATCCAGTAGACCCCATAGTACGGAATAACATATGACCCATCTTACGAAACAAAGATTCAAGACCGCTAGCACCTACCAAACATATGTCTGCACAAGTATAGAATTGATGTATGAGAATATACTAAACATGAAACACTGCCAGTACGGATACACCCATAACAGTAGTAAGTGGAATATATGTTTGCTTGTTTTGTCAGGATGAATCAACATGATCCATCAAGCGACAAAAATCTATGTAGTGCGTTCTACATCTTTGGCCAGATAGGTATGCCTGCTACAGACAAAATCAAAGACTCACTTGGACACAACATTGCATGTTATCTCCGAATGAGCCAGCGTCACAGGTATTTGCGGCGGAATTAGATGAAATAAATCATTAATTAAATATATTATGGTTGATCTCAAGTTATTAACGACATTCTTCGAGGTTTGCAGATGCGTGTCCTTGCAAAACGCACTAGAAGTCGATGCACGGCATTGCTGGATTGATAATAATAATTCAGCAAAAGCTAAGATAAATAACATGGTATGTGGCAGGTTTGAAGTTCTAGCTATACCACAACGCACAGCTGCAAAAGTACAACCAATATGAGAGCCAGGAAGGTACAGGCCTATCTAAGACAACACACCGCAATCAATTGGCTGCTCACACGAGCTAGAGTGAAAGGTTATACAGAATTGTTACAATTACGTCAATATCTGTTGTTGGGTTTATTTTTCAAAGATATCATAATGAAATAATATTAAGTTATTAACAGCACTTTTGTGTTGTGTATGAAGTATTACGAAGCATGATTAGGACGGTCCTCCCATTATGCAAATATATAATGTTTTAATGCATGGCGCATAATCAATATTGAATTTGTGTTATAAATAAATATTCACAATTTGCTAAATTAATCGCAATAATAAACTTGTGCATCTGTTTGGAATGATTTCCCATTGGAAAAACTCAGCCCGGTGGATATGTGTGACGTGAAGAATTGTGACATTAATCGCGCGAGAGGTACTACGAGGTCGACCCTTAAGTGTTTATATAAAGAAAAACAGCTCGAGAATTACTTTGTTCATTATTCCTGAATTTTATTTCCTACATCCTTGTTTTTACGTCAATCTGCAAATATGTTGAATGTTGAGTTTCGAAATAATTTGAGAGGAAACATTTGTTTGATTATTCATTAAAATCATAACATGCTCATATTAATGTTAGGACTAAAATATTGTTCTGTGACAATAGTGAAATTATTCTAAGGAGTTCTAGACGATGCCATTGAAAAACATCAAGACTGTTGATACTTTATTACATTTGATGACCTGACCTTCTTTTAATGACTTTCACAATAAACTGCAAGCATCACTAGAAATGGGGTATCATTCCAAAAACATGAGGAATCATATCCCACCCGGTCATATTATCCCGACCCTTGACGGTCCAGTCCTAACACTAATCTCTTGACTTTGAGCACCAAGCAAGGCAACTGTTAAAACCAGTCCAATAAGTCTTTGTTAGGACTCTGCATGGGTTGGGTCGCGTGACCTCCCGCATCCGAAGAAAACGACGTAACCGGATTGGTCTGCATAATTTGTCGAATATAACATACTCTTATAACTTAAAAACATATCCAATTGATGTATTATTATTATTATTATTATTATTATTATTATTATTATTGTTATTGTTATTATTATCATTATTAATATTATTATTATTATTATTATTATTATTCATATTAATAATATTGTTATTATAATTATTAATACTTTTGTTATTATTAACATTATTGATAGTATTGCGAGAAGTATTGATATTATTATAATTATTATTATGATAATTGTTATAATGATAATTGTTATTATTATTATTATTATCATTATTATTATAATCATTATTATCATTATTATTATTATTAGTAATATTGTTATTATTATTATTATTATTATTAATATTATTATTATTATTATTATTATTATTATTTTTTATTATTATTATTATTATTATTAATACTTTTGTCATTATTAGTATTATTGATAGTATTACGAGTAGTATTGATGTTATTATAATTATTATTATGATAATTGTTTTTATGATAAATGTTATTATTATTATTATTATTATTATTGTTATTATTATTATTATTGTGTTTTTTCTTCGTGACTGCAAATTGTAGTTGTTTATACATATTTTGATTTGGGTGTACGTGCACAGGCTCTGTGTTAAGCTGCAAATTTTTATTTGCGAAGGCTCTATCAATCAATGCTTATGTGTGTGTTTAAAGTTACTATTAATACAATTATCTGTAACTGTGTTGACATGAGTCTTCCTTTCTCCAAACAGACAGCTCGGTTAGGTTCCATTGGGTAGGTTAAATCACGTGAGCTCTTCAGCAGTTGGATAATTGTGATTTTTCACATTGGAATAGTTTTGATATGCGAGCTCTAAGTTCTTAGTTTTCGTATTATTATTTATTGTGCAACATCACGTATGCAGACGTATGTAATGTATTTTCATATTACTTGAAAAGAAACACATTTGGTTGAAATATTCATTGGAAATAGAAAGCGCTAGTTTGACAATAATACAAAGTTGGAATTATTGTGATGTATTCAAAGGAATCCTTAAAAATAACATTTGAACATGTGAAGATTTTTTGCCAACAAATTTGTTCAATCCATAGTCATGTGCGCATCTGTTAAGCATTTATTATATACCATTGATTATTCAATTGTTCGTTAAAGTTTCTGTTAGTTTCAAACCGTAGAGCCGGATGAATTATTATTATTGTTATTATTATTATTATTATTATTATTATTATTATTATTATTATTATTATTATTATCACAAATCAATATTATAATTATTTGACACATCAATATTATCTGAAGAGGGATTCTACAAGCAAGTTTCATTTTCCCTCAATTGATTGACTGATGATTCTAACACTCTGAGAGAGAGAGAGAGAGAGAGAGAGAGAGACAGAGACAAAGATGTTCTGGTCTCGATTCCAGAGGTGTCACGTGTCACTCTTTGCGATGACGTTGCCTACATCGATGAGCTGAGAAGAGGTTTTTGGTTCGACTGTAAGATAAATGCAAACTTCTAATGAAGCCCGGGTAGCAGATTGTTATTAAACCCAAACGTGCTATTAATGAAGAATAACACATACAATGGTATACATTTTAAAAAACACTTCAATTTATTCAAGCTTATCAACGTCATACATATTTGGAATTTTTCCTTTTTGAATGCAATGTAATTATTATTTCCATATTTTGTTCGAACTTATTTCCAAATGAAACCAAAATCATTTGCAGGGAGATCAAATTATTAATATGTCACATACAATTTCAATATATATAGGTTTGTGAATTTAAAAATATTTCATTTCAAACTTTTTTAATTTTGAGTATGAAGTGCAAACTTTCTTTACAATAAGTCATTACGATGAATACAAATGCTATAAAATCTTAATAAAATACAAACAGAATCTTTATAATTAATATTACATAATAGAAGGAAAATATTAAATACTTTTCAGGTATGTCTTCCAACAATAATTACACTTATTGAGACCGTAAAATAAAGTATTATAATCTAACACTTTTTTCTCGTACAGTAAGAAAAGGCTAAACTCAAATTGAAGTCAAGGTAACAGTTTTTTCTTAGTATGTGGGCGCTGCCTTGTACATGATTCTGGATGAATTAATTGTTGACATTACTCCATTAACGGCGACCGGTATAAGCAATGTACTCAACGGTGTGATCCGATGTTATTGAAAGTCATGATATTTGTTACGTAAAGAGTTCATGCCTCCCGATTGCAGAGTCCATAACCTTTCCGATATCTTTCTTCTATCTCCTGTCTGCCACAACATGGACACGCTGTCTCTAGGCATTTAGTAATTTTATACTATTTGTACCTCTAAGCCATGTTTGTGCTTGTGCATTTGTTGTTGTTGATCTTGTTGGCATCGGCAATATCAGTGTTATTACTGTATTGTCACTTTTATGCATAACATGGATTGACAAAGACAACATGCCCATCTTGTAGAATATATGGATAAGTTATGTGACAATGTTACATACTGAAACATTAAAAATTTTCCCGCAGTGCAACAAGGTAGGTGCTTTTCTATATTTTGCATCGCGGTTCGATTAGTAAATAGTTGTAACTACTTTGCATGTGCAGATCGATGTACATCATTTCTTGTTCTAATTAGGTCTGGTATATACTCTTCTGATTTCTATAGTAAAACAAACACATTCGGCTTGATTCGGTCTTCAAGAACAGCAACGCATGATCCTTACGGCTTAAACTGAGGAAAGATCCTAACAAATGGAACACATATTGGCCAGTCGTTGCATACTGATACACGGTTCCGATATCAAAGCACACTCTCTCGGTGGCGAGTCTAATGGATAACTACTATGTGTGGCACTATGTATATTAATAAAGATTTAAATAGAGTTTATTAGATTATTTGGATTCAATGCTGAGAAAAGTACTGAGTTACATTTCTACAAACTTAGTGCTTCTTGGTGTTGGATATTTATAAGAAAAGTATCTACAGTTTCACTGCATCTATAAATGATACACAAAACGTGTAGTGTATTGGGATAGTTTTGAAGATGCATGATTCACATTTTTTAAATGGAAATGTGAAACGGTTACATAGTGGAAACAATAAATAACCGAAAAATAGAATATAATATGCTTTGCACATAGTACATGCAAATCTCTTTGCATTTGTTAAATAACAAATTAAATTCTACATACAATACTAATGAATATTAGATCATAGTTCTGATATACGTTAGTCAAATGCAATAAAATCAACCCTCTTATAAGAAACAATACTATACATTGGTGCCAAGAATACAAACAATATGGCATCTAATGAGATAATAATAGACTCCGAATACAGCGTATAAATAGTTACTGTGAACTTGGAATATTGTGTGCTCAAAGTATTGATGCAAAGCTCGTCGATGCTTGAGTTGAACATCATTGGAATCGTTGATCTAAGCTAATACAGCTATTATTGATTCCTCTTCAGTGTATATATGAAACAGACATTTGCATCTTTCCCATCTTTAGCAAGAAGAAGAAATCTATTACTTGATTGTTGTAAACAACATGCGCACGGTTGTTGAGGAATTCCATCTTTGAAGATTCCTCGTTGCTTAAAATCTGGTGAAAGCCAGTGTATAATGTTGAGATGCTTATCTACCACATATAAGTTATTTTCTGCTAATGGAAACCCTTTTTGCTCACCTTTCTTGAATTTGTATTTGAAAAGCATGACACCATCTAGGCTGACACAATACAAAGAGCTAACTTCCCAAGTTGAAATATAGGCACGTGTGTTAGATGAATTTAGGGCAATAAAGACATTTGCTCCTTTAATGTTGCCACGTGGTATGTGGAAACATGATTTTTCCTGGCCATCCCTGGTGATAACACCCCAGTAATACAAGCTTTCTTTATTCGTCGTACCAGCGTACACTAGCTCCATTGCATTTAGAGCAGCTACTGAAGTGCACTTACGTCTAGTGGTTATCTGTCCCGATGGTTGTATTTCATCACCAATCTTCCGAAACATGATCTTACACTCATCTGGAAGTACGATTGCGACTTCATCTGTATCTACAGTACATATACCAGTGGGTCCGGAAGACAACTTAAAGTCTGACATGTAATGATAAGAAGAATTATACAAGGAGCATCTGTTGTTGCCATAGTCCACGATGAGAACTCTTCCATCAGACAGACAAGTCATATCTGTGTAAACAGGAGGATTTCCGCTTTCCACATCATTTAGTATAACTTCTTGAAGCAACGTAATATTGCAGTTAGTTACGTTTCTTTGATTAGCCTCTTCTAGCTCTATAGAATCTTTGTATGCCAATGTCAATTCAGCATCCATATTCGGGTTAGTTTGTACAGGTATTGCTCGCCGATAAATTGGCACTACGATTTGTGCCTGGATTCCTGCTGCGCTATCCTAGCGTAAATGAAGGATGGTATTTTATAAACAATAATTTATTAAGAAGTTTGGTTCGTCCATTTGAAAACAGTATACTTAAAAAAGGAAAATAATCTAGCCTGTATATTATCCAACAAAATAGTTAAAAATATAGAACGATTACTTTTTTCAAATTATAAATATTATACTACGATAAGATGCATGCAAACATATTTATTTTATTTATGTTTCTTCTGACAAGTACAAATTTGAATTAAAGAAATGGAAATGAGAATATTATCCTAATATCATTTACTGAGAATACTGAGCATTTACTGAGAATACTTAGATGGTCTGGAAGACATTAATATAAAGTATATCAAAGCCAAGAGTAAATTGATGTATAACTACAATTGTGATTGTCAAAATAAGGAACGTAGAAACTTCCAGTGAAACTCCTAGCTTACTAGACTCCATCTCCAATGAAATAATGAATTATTGATAAACATATTTTACCACGTTTTCCTCCGCATCGCTCGTATCGCTGGACATAGGTCGTTGTCCATTAGCATGTTTGTCTCGAGAAGCTCCTCCTGCATTGTCCATATTTGTGCAGTGTTATACTTCGAAATAAAGTTAAATTTTGATGACGATATTATCACTCGTTAAAACCTGTTAAAAGACATAACATTCTCAATTCATTATTCAGTATCTAAGGACAGACATAATACATAATTTATACTCAAGTTACAAAGTATTACGGTGGTTACATCAAGCATTTTGATATACGAATACTTTGGTATATCAAATAATGATGCTCCCATTTGACATTTTGAGACATACGTTCAAATTGTTTATATCGGTTCTTTAAACTCAATATCGGTGATGGTCTTCCGTCTATTAATCTTGAATAACATACAAATAATGAGCAATATCACTGACAACCCTCTGTTCACTATCCGTGTTTCGTAATGGACAAATTTCGTGGAGAAATCTGAGGAGTGAGACAGGACAAACAATTTGGGCTTGATCGTATATCATGTAACCATGAACAACGGGACAACGAATTTGGATTATACCATGTAACCTATAATAGCCTAGATCCTCATAAAGATATGTTTACACTTCCCGTGTGATTATCTAAAGTATTTAAAATCCCATGACACATAATACTGTAAAAATCACATAATACAATTCAATAACACATTTTAAACTATTCATGCAAATATACGATAGAAAACAATAACTTCACTGACACTATAGTTACCGTCCATATACAAACAGTAAGCTTCACAACTGACTTTCGATATTGTTAGTAGGGACATTACAATTGTTATATTTGACAGGTACAAGTTAAACACTTCAGGCTATGGGTATGCATTGTACAAACATTTCATTGTATTATCAACAAAACTAAAACTGTTTCAGAGCAACACTTTTAACTTCAAAACAAAAAAAGGAATCAATCTGACACGTGATCGTATAGTTAGGTTCATTAAAGAGCATGGTAACTAGATTAATTAATGACAGTATACCATGCCTTATATAAACGACCTAATATCATTAAATTGGCACCGTTGTCTTACACGTATATAACGTTTGTCAGGTATCATACCACTATGTGTATCAGTGTATAAGTTAAAACCAATTAAAATGAAGTAAATGGAACTTTAAATATTGGTATTTATTTATCAAACGGTACATTTAAGAGATAACGGCATCATAACGTATTGGTCCGATGCGCACATGTGCATTATTTCATGCGAACAATTGTCTATTGTCAGTAATACTTGAAAGCAGTAAAGTTTTCAGACATATATTGTTGTTTCTCCAGATGGGTCTTATCTTTGACATAGCTGTCATTGTTTGTATGCTCGTGACAAAATGTCTGCTTTTGATCCCTCTTCAGTATAGTAATAGTAACGTTATGTACATTGTTAAACAAAACACACCATTTGCCTATTTTCGTCCAGGTGAAAATGGGAAGTATCATCTCTCTAGTGTCCAATATGAACTCAGTTCTAGTAA
Organism: Unio pictorum; assembly: GCA_030141615.1. Classification (NCBI taxonomy): domain Eukaryota; kingdom Metazoa; phylum Mollusca; class Bivalvia; order Unionida; family Unionidae; genus Unio; species Unio pictorum. The sequence continues at coordinate 498,912 of JARLTB010000316.1, forward strand.
AGATTTGAATGTGTCCTTTGCTTTAAAATAGACGATTATTTTATTGTACAAACCTAAAGAGAACTGTATTGCCTGATTGCAATTACTACCAGCTATAATTACCAGCTTTAACAATGTCAGAACAGAAGATAAAACTGTTCAGAAGACTAGAGAGTATAGTTATAGACTGGGTCACGCATTTCGCCACTGATTATGAAGACATGAATTGTGGCTAAGATATGACCATGACAATTAAACAAGGATGTTTTGTATCATTTGTGATCTTTGTTTTTGAATTTTTACATATGAAGTCTGATGTTTAAATTTGTAACGCTCTCCTACAATCTTAGTGTCCACACATGTCTTATGTACTGCGGGAAGAGTGTAACCATTGCCAAGGGCTTATGATCAAGTTGGGGCAGTAAGAGATAGCTTAATATTATCATTAGTAACGCTCACCTTAGAAAAGTATGGTACATTTTGAAAGTGTAGGTAACATGAATTGGAGCTTACAAAAAGAAATAGAACTAAGAGGTGTTGCTGTAAACAGGTTTTGATTAGATTTATTGGGTAATGCATTAATACAATATTTTCTAACCACTCATAACGGTTTCCAAATCTAACATGTTAATCGAAGCTGATGATCCAGCATTGAGGGCTTGTAGGCTAGCTTCTATTTATTGGAGTGATCTAAAGCGCTTTCCATCTCACCCTTGTACACGTCTGTTAAAGACCAGGATTAGGCAAATAATTGTAAATGAGAAAGCTTACCACTAACTTTCTACGCATATGATGTTCTTACCGGGTTCCTGGGATTCATCCTTCATCAGCTATGGTGTCTGTCATGTATAGCAAATCATGCGTCACATACTGGCGTTCATTTCAGAAGAGTAGCAGCCAGAACAATGTATTGGTGTGTATCAGAGAGCATACTACTGTAATGGGAAGGTGGTGCGAATTTGACTTTTAACGTTGCTTTGACAATTTTTCAGTAATGTCGCTACGATGTATGTATTGCGCCAATTTTTAGCGATCTTTAGCACTGGGGCATCATGCCGCATACATTTAATATCATGTCCCATCCATTTTAGGCCGACCAGTCATACAACTAACCACTTAATGCTGAGCGGTTAGAAAAGGTAGCAGTTGGTGGAATGCAATCGTTCCTTTATATGATTCGGCCGGATTTGAACGCATGACCTCCCACGTCCGAGGCGGACGCACTCACGATGTTGACCACTGTAGCAGTCTGGTTTGGCAGGAATGGGAACAGTAGGCTTACTAACTATGTATAGATGTATGTAAAAGACTGAGTTTGATTCATTTTTTGCAATTATAACTGATATAAACTCTAAAAGCTCAATAAAATACGCTGATATTCAAAGTTTTTTTAGGTTCCGTTAGAATCTTAATTTTTATATTGTAAAAGAAACTCAATCACATGTACGAACATATAATACTAAATATTGTTAGAGACTTCATTGATGCGGATTATACGTTCGATCACAATCTGTTTAAAAACAATGAAGCTACCTCATTGTCCGAAAGCTTCGCCATTTATGTGCAACTGATATTAGTAAGTGTCGCTCATAATCGAGCTTATCCAATATCTTAATTATTAAAAGCTTTTACGCCATATTCTTTTAGTCCATACGAAAATTAATCCCTTAGAGTGTTACTAGGTACATTTAGACATTGTTCACTTGTCATTTCTTTGTTTGCAACCTTTAACAATATCCTAAATTTATTTTACTTTTTGCAGAAGGTATCATGCTACACTCAGGTATATTTTACACCATATAATTAGGCCTCATGGCTGCATTCATCAATGTGCCTGTACGCATTTCAAATTTGCATTATTGCATGCAATGCATTATTGAACCTTTTCCAGACTTAAAGCAAAGAACTTCATTCTTTGTTCTCCAATTCATTTGACTGCCAGACCACATCTTGCTGTCATACAATCTGGATCATGACTCCAAATTCCGCGTCTCGATATGATCCGAATGAAATATTGCTGGGGAAAAGTATAATAATAGCTTAGAAAATTAATGCAAATATGATCATTCGAACAAGACTATCTCGGCGAATTGACTGTCATGATTTTGTGCTATTATTGACCTAAAACCAAATTTTGGAAGGAAGGTTGTACCAATATTGACAATGTTGTGCCCAAATTGACGCAATGTAAATTTTTGGAAAAAGTTCCTTTTATAGGCAATTGATACTGGATAACACCAATGACACGTTTTCTCGTGTATTTCAATGGGATATTTTCTAATTTAATCTTTTTGAAATGAACCAAAACTCTTTAAATATGAAGAAAATTTTACCACATGGTGATTGTAATAAAGAATGTGCGACTGTGGATCGTAGAATGTCATTGAAATGGATATACATTTGTACAGACATACATAAATACTGATTCTAAGTGTACTGTGCTTCACGGCCTCTTTTTCCGCCTTGATTTCAGTAACGGTATAAATTGCTTTAATAAACCTTGTTACTGCGCATGGTTGCACTTCCGACATGGCAATAGCAGTATTTATAGTTTTAGTGTGCATTGTTGACAACCTGGAATGGCCTTAAAGCTGTTTGTTTTTTGTGCTAACACTCTGGCTTTTTCTCATCGTACAGGCAAACGGAAAGGCGGATTTTAGTTATTTTCACTAACATATGCGTCTCCTTTTGACCGATCAGCTGATGTATGGTATGTACCTATAGGCATAGAAACCTATGAGGAAATTTAAGTCAATCTCTTGACGAACGGATAGGTCGATTTTCATGGGATGTTCACTGCTAGATTCGGTTGCTTGAGGCCAATCTGACAATGATTGGCATGTTACCATAGATTCAAGGGTCTATGAGAATACTTAAAAGAAACCTCTTATCGCGCACTTCCCACATGGACATTAACATATTCATTTTCGTCATCGCACCGATGATCGAACACGGCGAATTCAATATACCTAACACCGTTAGATGTGGCTGGTCGAGACCTATCTGACGGTATGTAGCACTTAAATGTGGCCGGAACAGTTTGTGAGGTAAATCCACTTATGCACTTTTCGCATTTGTATGACCCAGGAAGGCCGAAAGGGATTTTCTAGAGCGCACGGACGAATGTTTTATGGGTTTGCTTGAGTATGTATCTGTCAGAGAGAGAGAGAGAGAGAGAGAGAGACAGAGAGAGACAGAGAGAGACAGAGAGTCTAGTGAAATGCCATTAGGACAGATAGTCCAAGGTAGCTGATCTCTAAAACGTCTATAGTGAGAATCGAACTAGTTTACCTCTAATTTTTAACCCTTTGTCTTAGCCATAAAGACACAGAGGCCCAGGTTGTAGCGGATGGATAATAGTAAAATGTTTTGAATATTTTCTAATAGTTTCACTGTTAGTGACTATCTATGCTTTCGTAAACATCTTTTTATTAATCCTGAAATTGATGTATGTACTACATGTAAATAAAAAAAGAATGCAATAATTTTACAGAATACTGATAAATGTGTGAACATACATTCTGTACATTTTATTTAGAAGGAAAAAAGCTACAAATTTCTGAATAGTTGTGACCAAATCTTTTTTCTTCATATTACTCAATCCGTTCAGAGACCTCTCATATATTTTAGACTGAAAGGTCGAATTGACAATAATATATCTAACAACGACACCACAAAATTATCAATCAAAAGCAAATTCTCTATCTTTAATAAAAATATAAAACCTTGCTTAAACACATCCATAACAGGAGATAGTTAAACTTGTGGAACAGGGTGATGTCATCCATGACGTTGCGGGTTATAATCTTATGAACGTATGAATTCAGTCTCATTTTTTGCAATGTAAAAAACTTCTGGTTGTAGTAGCAGTGATAGAAATATTAATAATAGTATCCGTCGATCGACTTTTGTTTCTTCAGATATGATTAAAATGCGTATGGTCGTTAACAACAATCTTATTTTTGCTAAACAATAAAGTAAACAGCGCTAAATGTGAAGTAATTTGAAGTACAATAACGATATGAACTGCATTTACGACTTTCATCCGATACTGCAATTTAATTCCAATCATTTCTTCATTCGTAGTATAAAACTAACAAAGGTCATTGATACATATTTTTAGCCTGTGCTATGATTAATATCAAAATTGCATATAAAAACTATTCATGGATGAAACAAAATAACCGTTATTTGTATGAATATCAACAATGCTTTATTATTATGAATATCAACATTGCTTTATTATTATGAATATCAACATTGCTTTATTATTATGAATATCAAGATTGCGTATACAAACTAGTCATTGATACATAGTTTAGCCTATGTTATTATGAATATCATCATTGCGTATCCAAACAAGTCATTGATAAAAAAATTACCTTCATTTGTATGCATATCAACATTGCGTATACAAATTAGTCATAGATAATTGTTGTTAGCTTATAGTATTACGAATATCGGCAGTGGGTAGACAAACTAGTCTTGGATAAAAATAAAATTAACCTTTGTTATTATGAATATCAACATTGCGTATACAAAATATTGATGGATACAAAAAATATTGTTTATTTGCATGATTACCAACAAAGCATATACAAAATAATCATGGATCAAAATAAAATTACCATTTATTATCATTAATACCAACATTGTGTATACAAACTAGTCATTGATACATATTTTTAGCCTTTATTAGTATTCATATGAACAATGCGTATACAAACTAGTTATGGATACAAACTTTAAGATTTTATTATCAATAATAAAAATAATGTGTATTATTATACTGTGTATTAATACTGTGTATACCTAAAAGCTTTAATGGGTGGAGATATCGTATCCATTTCAATAAAATGCATTCACACTGACTTGTAAAATGAATAAAGCAATCCTTTTTTGTACTGATTACATATCGCATAATAGGGGAACGTCGTGTTATATATCACTATGCCATTTCAGATTTTCATTTCTAAAGAGTTTTAGAGGGAGGTTGTTTTAATATCGAGAGTTGATCTGTTGTGGAAGTCATGTGTGTTGTAAGCTGAACATTATATTTTTGTTTGAATAAGCTGAGCATTATATTTATGTTTCAATAACATTCAAATACCCGTGAGATATGCCCAATGAATCCACAACGATAGTGGCTTAATTCTTTATATTCACTCATAATTGGTCACAAAATAGCACAAGTGATTAGCCGTAATCAAGCCGAAATATGTCTGTATGTTGGTTAGTATTGTAATTTGCGTATTGATATGCCTGTATACATAATGAATACATATGTACATCATAAGATATATAATATCCGCTCTCATCTCAGATTCTTACTTACCGAAAATATCTGGCTAACTGCAGTTTTCTGGGACTCTTCCTTCCACTTTACAATAATGGTGACACAGCCAATCTTCAAAGTGTCATAAGGAACGTTTATAACAGAACAAAATGCTTTCTATACTGCAAGTTCACGAGCAAACATTCTTATCGGTGCATATCCCAATCATTGGCTGCTAACGTTAGCTAACTATTCAACATAATAATAGTCTTTGTTTCTAATTTCAATGGGCAATTCATTCCACTTTACTGGCTTATGACATGCAAAGGCACGCTTTCCATATGACTTCGTTTTTACAGTGGGGACAATGAATATACGCTTGTCACAAGAGGAGCGTAAGTATCTTGCTGGATTGTACACACGAGTGACGCCTAATAGGAAGGCTGGACTGGATTTCGTCAGTGAAACGTAGCACCGAGAACAAATTTTGTGTTTGATTTTTCGGTATAGAACAGCGGGAATTTGTGCTCTGATCATGGTACTATAATGTTGATCCGAGCAACTGTACTTTTAACTATTTGAAGTTTCGGCAGTAGATGTTGAGACGAACCAGACATAATTTAGTTACACTAGTCAAGTATTGAAAGTACTAGTAAACACATAAGTGTTTAGTGGCCTCAACTGAAAGATATTTGCGAATGCAGCTGATGCTTCTGAGCTCAAGATATGCAGCTGTTCTTTAGTTCGTAACATGTTGGTGCAATGTTATAGTGCTGTCCAGAGTAACACCAAGGTTTTGTACTGACTTTGAATTTAATGTATATATCGCTGAGATTTATTGTTTGAGGTAATGGATGTGAGTGAGAAAGTCTGTGTGCTGTGATATAGTATGACCTCAATTTTATCCTCATTCATCTGCATATTGCTACATGTCATCCATGATTTCACATCAGAAATTGATCTCTCTACTCCTTGGATGGTAGCATCAAGTTGCGTTGGGTGGCTAGATTTGCATATTTTTGTGTCATTGTGGACAATTGGTGAGACACGTATTGATGATCTATGCCTATTGCGACTGGCTGCGTGTGTATAATGAAGAGAACAGGCCAAATAACAGATCAATCTGGAACACAACAACATAGATAAACTATGATGGATTGTATTCCATTTGGAGATACAATTTGTGCCCTGGTGACTAAGTATGATCTGAGCCACTGTAATGCTGTATTATGAATGCATAATACATGATAGAGAGAGTGACTTAATATATCATGATATATTGTATCAAATTCTGCAGACATAGCAATGAAGGAGAGGACTGTAGTCTTCTTTCTTCCAAAACAGATTGAATGTCATTAACTACTTTTGGAAGTGTAGTTTCAGTAATGTTTCAAGGGTGATTTCTAGACTGCACATCGCTAAAATACTGTTTTTTTCCAGGAATATACAACCTGGGTTAGAACAATTTTTCTAAGAGAATAGAAACTGTGCAGTAGTTGTTTAAATTGTTATGGTCAAATGTTGGTTACTTCAGAAGAGGCTTTACAATGGCAGTTTTGAAAACTGAATGTAAATCTCCGGATGTGAGTCAGAGGTATTAATAACATCAGTTAGTGAAGGCAATATTGGATCTAAACACTCAAGTAGCCCTGACGTCGGAATTGTATTAAGTTTACATGACCTTGGTGCACTCTTCATCACGATTGCACGTACTAAATCAATTGAGACAGATTAAAATGTTGCTAACGGTTGTCGCCGAAATTCTCTATTGCAACTGTATGGTGACGACTTGTCAATTAAAACTGTGTTGTCAATCTCATTTCTAATGAGTTGTACCATGTCACGTCTACTGGAGAGAATTGATTTGCATGTGGTGTATATTTATACCTTGACATTAGTTTGTTAGTATCTCGAAGAGCACTTTGCAGCTGGAACCCTTCATGATCTTAATATTGTAGTGGGAGAATTTGGCAAAATTTACTATGTTTGTGACTTTCTTCTTAGCGACTTCACAGATTTGTTTATGAATAGTGAGTTTGGTGGAAAGCCGATGCGCCTTACGGCGGTCTTGTTTAGCAGTGCGAAGCTGATACCTAACACTGCTATACCACGGAAAACACTTTTGAATTGATACTCTGCACTTGGTGGCAAGGGCATATTTTTCAATCATAGAACGCAAGCAGTTGTCGAGTTGTTCTGCTGTAGGAGGTACGGAAGTCATTAGGTTCGCTTGCATATCATGCATTAGTTTGATTATATTTTTCATACAGCGGTTTCTCTTAGTATCAAATAAATGTAGATGGTTAGGGACTAATACGTCCAAATGGCAAACAATCCAAATGAGCATAAGGGAGCGTAGACACATATAATTTTATAAGGTCCCTTTTGTTAAAGTACGGCATCTTACAAAACCGAAAACATAACGTCAATAACGCCAAACCGAAGCCTTTAACTTTCGAGAGTTTCTCTCAGGTTAGTTACTTTTTGAGACTAGTTATAGTCTTGATAATTTTCTAAACGTAATAGCGCGATGTTGACTCCGATGACCACTTATTGAAGTCATACCCGCCCCGCTGCTATAATCCAAAGATTTTATCAAGACAGATTATATATCTCGGTCTAGGATTATGTAATGTTATTGTTGCAAATCAGTGTGGGGTTGACTGAACATGACTAAATAAATTGTTAAACTTAATTATATCGATATCACCACTTCACCAGGTCTGATGAATATTACTAACATGTGAGTACCAACTCCATTAAACAGGACAAAAATTTCCTGAAGTGACGTACTGTCGGCAAGTATGTGGTGATGATGGCGGAATCTAGTAATGATTCTAGCCAATTAAGGGCACATTTATCTTGCTTACTTTCGTTTTGTGAGGACGATAGACGCCTAGAAGATGGCGAACGTAAGGAATCTTAAAAAGATACTGCTCAATGAGCTTAGGCTGAACCAATATCTGCCTGAAAGAGACGAGGAGGAATACCCTAAAGAGAACATATGACATAATGAGGCTGATAATTGCTTAGTTTATTCCTTCTGGTATTTACTATTATCATTATCATTTTGGTAATTATTATTATTTTATTCTTTCGTTAACCGTATTAAAATTTCATAATGGAAAACGAAGTCTGCGAACTTGAGCGAACCTTGAATGTGTTCAGAACAGACAATCGTGTTGGTTTGGTGTATCAATAGCATGTGGTTACATAATTAAGACTCAGACTGTGAGATATGTGTAAATACATACTTAATTAACTTAATGACGCAAGTTTTTTTTCTTTTATACCCTCAGGATATGCTGAACCCGAATGAACTTATGCTGTGATTGTTTACTACCTTCCACACATAGTAAAATTAAACAATTTTATTAAAAATAACAAAAACGAAATCATATACCTGGTGTATCCAGATGTAATACAAGCATATGTTTTATCTAGGCGCACACTGCAAGTCGTATGGGAAGTATAACGCTTGATGAAAGAACAAATCTTGAGATTAATACAAATCTGATTAAATGTTCATTATTGTGCTACAAAATATAGAGCATACAAGTCTAACCATGCATCACATATACATTTATTTCATACCTTAACATGAAAGAACATCTCATACCCGCAAGTGTTATCTATACCACTATAATGGCTGATGGAGTGTGTTTTTATCATGTATGTTGGTATACCTATACATACTGCACGAGTAAAGAAACATTCCATCATTGTAGAAGTGTCATGATTTTGGATAAGACTGAGGAGATCAAGGTGGATTATATCACTGATCATTGATTTCAGACAGATACAATAGATGAACATGTCTTGGAGTAAACATGCTGTCCTGTTTGTAATAATAGTGTACACCTCCACACTGTGGTACTGCAATTTTATATGGCTCTAGAAATTTCCCCTTTCTCCATGTGGAAACTACTCTTCACTTCATTTTTCTGAAAAAAACAGAAATTACCTGTTGAGCAAAAGTAGCATTACTTCTATTTCTTGAAATGTGACGTCGTGTATACATGGTTTATATGTTTTTACCAGCATTATAAAAATCGACTTATGCATGAGTAACATTGATGAAGCAAAATCTATGTCTTGCATGAGTGTAGTGTAATAAATGCTGACAGTACATGAAAGTTTGCAATGCCTTTGCTCGTGATTTTTACTTGCGTGATATTTACTTGAGAACCTTTGTAGTAGGTGAAATTTTAGATATGTGTACACAATCGTTCACCGGACATGACATTTGCAATAATCAAATATATATTTGAAGTACCTATGTGCATTTTATTTTGCAAATTGATTGATGAATATGAAGTAATAAGGCAACGAAAACTTAATTGATCAGTTAATTGCATGCACCAGAAGAATTATTTTATAAATCATAGCTTTGTGTGCAACAATGTTTATTGAATCGAATAACTGAAAATAGCTAAATCTATCATAAACTTAGAGCACTGAAACAATCGCGATTTACGCAGCAACAGCATTTTAAATTAACAATATATTTTGTGTGTAGACTAGAAGATATTAACGGAGGTGTTACGATACCAAAACGTGGTTTACGGAATTGTTGAAACCGGTTAAACTAAATAATAATAGCTCAAACACAAGACTGCAAGACTAAATTCTAAATTACAATGGACATTAGAACACTCCGCAATTGTATTTTCGGATGCATCTGCTACAAGTTTTTCTTTCCTACAGTTCTAACAGTACGATTCATAACAATTTGCATCTTTATAGATTGACCACTATTATGTGATTCATGTGTTAATTGTTCTTATATTTTACATATTAATTACTAAAATCAGATTCATTTTAGTCACTTTATGAAAATAGCACATCCACTAATACATATTTTAATATATCGTGATAATAAATTCGTCAATGAAACAAAAAGTGACACGTGAATCTTTAACCGGAAGACACGCTGAAACTGACCGTTTGTATACATTGTTACGAAATACCCGATATGGCATAGAGGGTACACCATACTCTTCTAAGTGAGTTGTCCTGAACAGCGAGTCGCACGTGCCGCGCGTATAATGATGGTTTCGCGCGAATCACTTTTTAAATGTACAGCATACTACTATATAGGTATAGTGCAGGGTCATTTTAAGAGGCAGTGGACATTAGAGCAGACCTCTAAACGTTTCATTTGTCGGAAATTAGAGCCATAAAGTTGGGTGAGTCAAATGCGTTCTTTTCGGTTAATGTTTCAGTTAAATGTTCAGTTTCGTAATAGCACGTTCGTTTTATTATGTATTGCGTTAATTCATTTTATTATTTGGAAAACTGTCCATTTTTATATTCAGCTCGCTGGTCAACGAGTGAATGGATGAGTATTCCAGTGCAATGTTAACCGGTGGAGTGGAGACGGGCAAACATGAACTACTGTCGCACCGAAAGGAAGTGCCGTGTTAACGTCCGTAGTTTTGTTTTATTGACTATCTTGTGTAAGACACGAATAGCGTGTTTATAGTCAATTGAACCCTATGTTTTGATTTATTGACTATTCTGTATGAAACACGAATAGCGTGTTTAGTCAATTGAATGCTATGTTTTGTTTTATTGACTATTTTGTGTGAGACACGAATAGCGTGTTTATAGTCAATTGAACCCTATGTTTTGATTTATTGACTATTTTGTGTGAGACACGAATAGCGTGTTTAGTCAATTGAATGCTATGTTTTGTTTTATTGACTATTTTGTGTGTGACACGAATAGCGTGTTTATAGTCAATTGAACCTATGATTTGATTTATTGACTATTTTGTGTGAGATACGAATATCGTGTCAATAGTCAATGTAATGCTACGTTTTGTATATTGGATACAGACATATAGTACAGTAGTGGATTACTACAGATATATAGTACAATAGTGGATGACTACAGATATATAGTACAGTAGTGGATGACTACAGACATTTAGTAGGGTAGTAGATTCATTTGTGTATTGTGTGCTCATTATATATATATATACCTATCATGTTGATTTTTTTAATATAAGTATTATTTAACCGAACGTATTTGTTATTTATTTAAAACCCTACCTAGTCTCAAAGGGTCGGCTCGACAACGTTACAATTTTGGTGGCAGCGGTGGGATTGTACTTTCTATCCGAGAAAACTTTTGGATTGTTTTTTGTTGAAGTTTTCATATCCAACAATTGTCGGGGAAAGCCTTTGAGACAGGAGTGTTTTGAGAAATACTATTTTACATTTCATTGTAAATTAAACTGAATTTGGTCTTCCCTCGACAACGTTACATACATATGTTGTATTCAATATGATAAAGATGAACGACAATTGCTACAAGTATACGGCATAATGCCCCACTGCTAGACATCACAATAACCTGCCTCACTGGAGACATCGTATCGATATGACTGAACAATTGTTAAAGCTACCTTACAAATACTAATCACACACGCACACACACACACACCTCGTTAGATAATTTATTGCCACGTCATTCTTATCCACTTTAGATGGACCCCATCTTTGTTTGTTTGTTTGTTTGATTAGGATTTTTAACGTAGCTTTAACAATTTTTCAGTCATATCACTACGATGTCTGCTGTGAGGCAGTTTATAGTGATGTCTAGCACTGAGAAATCATGCCGCAGACATGTAGCATGATGTCCCACCCAGTCACATTATCCTGACACCAGGCCGATCAGTCCTAACACTAACCTCTTAATGCTGAGCGTCAAGCGAGGCAGCTGTTAGTACCATTTTTGTAAGTCTTTGGTATGACTCGGTCGGGGATCGAACCCGCGACCTCCCGCTTCCGAGGCGAACGCTCTAACCACTAGGCCACCGGAGCGGTTTAGGAATGAAAAAGAGAGACTGGTATTTATTAAAAATGAATTATTTAAGTACATGTTGGGCATGTCAAGATCGTCGTTATTAGAACCAAGAGGTTAACATCCTCGACACGATCAAACTAATTGTGAAACACTTTGTGACTAGTTCGCCGAAAATGCAATTCCGAGATCATATCACATTTAGACTATGTTATAAAGGATTCAATGCGATTCCGAAATTTGCACAGAAAGTTATAGTAATTCTCCGAAACAATCATTGACTCACAGCAATACATCCAGATGCATTTAATGCACTAATTTCACAAACTAATATTAAGTAGACAGTCTTTAATTTCTCTCAGGCAACAAAGGAATGTAAACGTATTTGATTTGATATACGTATCACAAACACATAAGGAAGATATATACTGTTTACACGTGTAAAATAAATGTCAAAAAGAAATTTAACAAGCAATATTTAAAGTCTATTTCTTGAAATGATTTCCTTATGCAGGATGGTATACATCCAATGTGACAAAATCCAGTGCATCAACCCACGTTATCTTTATTCTAGGGGAATTATATTCCGGTTGGTAATGTATGTGTAAGATCACAAGTATTGACGTAAGGTATGCAGTATGAGCTATACACGCTGCTCTTCAAATATTTGAATGGCTACCTTGGTGTACTGCATTCCAGACTCAGTCTTTCTATAGTTATTTCGTCGATCTGTTTCTTACCATAAAGGTAGTTTAAGATAGCAAATGTAAAATAAGAAGACAATTTGAACAAAAATGATCAGTAGCCGTAGAATCCGTATTATATCTACTTAGGGTGTTAATAAATGAAGACATTGTCATTCATAAATATAAAACAAGTTAACTAAGTCCTAGAGAGTTCACGAACTGTTAGTCAACACAATCTAACCGAGATACTACTTACTATACCTTAGGTATAAGACAATAGTCTTATATTGAAAGTAGTCTAAGGTTCAGCTAATTGTATGCTTGTCAGCATTATCATAAAGCAAGAAAGAGAATTTCAAGTAATAGCACAAAAGCTGGCATGGCAAAAAATGTTACAACAAAAATGACCTATATTAGGATCAGTACACAAATTCACCACTTCCTTGTTATAACGATGTGTATGCCACAACGCTTTATAACGATGTGTATGCCACATTCCGTTTTAAGACAGGAAATTGTACATAGATGTATCAAACAAGTACTTGTATCTACTTTGGCATCTGAAATAAATTTAAATGCAGAAAATGTTTAGACCTTATAGAACAATGACTCCCCTAAGGTTAAGAACTGCAATTCAATGAATGAAAATTGAAAGAAACCTAAGAAGCACTTAAAGAATAGACTCTGACGAATTCAATGAGAACCATGACTACTCTCATCAAAAGACCGATCACGGGTGAATAAGGGCGCTTGTGGAATTCAATCTACAGTATTTTGAACTGCTGTATGCAAGCAATGTGCTGTGCAATTATATGACCGTATATAACTTATAATTTTGTACTAATGAACACGATTGATGCGTAAATAACCCAGGGTCGATCGCCCTTTTAAGTACAATATCATGCACACATAACAGATTACTATTCACAACGACCCAAGGGAGATTGCGGCATTCACATTTCAAAATATATTAATTTCCTGTCTGTTATTCCTCGTGCGATGTATAATATGCTACTTGTAAACTGCATTACCTCGTATATGTACGATGTATATGTGCTACATCCATCGAGATATTCTGGAATGGGCAGAAGATAATTTCCAGTCCCACCATTTTGTTTCAAATATTTCGAACAATCTCTCATTTTCTGAAATAAAAGTGCTTACAGCAATACAGTAAAGAATCCGTTTGTTTTCGATCAGGTAGGGAACAATTCTGATTCATAATGATTTAAAAATTGTCGCGCGATATGAAAAATGAGTTATACACGAGACGATACAAGAGTATTTTAGTCCAGATTTACTTCGCTCGAAAAAATATGTATCATATGGAATTATATTTTGCATCACAGATAAACAACGTAATGCATAAATATTTTATCACGAGGATATATATATATATATATATATATATATATATATATATATATATATATATATATATATATATATATATATATATATATATACATGCATTCTATATATATATATATATATATATATATATATATATATATACATGCATTCTATATATATATATAGAATGCATGTATATATATATAGAATGCATGTATATATATATATATAGAATGCATGTATATATGTATATATATATATATATATATATAGATATAGATATAGATATATATATATATTGGAAGTACCCCACCCCAACCTTTCTTAACGCTACCTGCACATTTAAAACTTCACTTTTTATTGCACAATAACTCTAACTCGAGCGTTAGATCGATGGAATCACAAGAGAAAGACAGGTTATTGCATGCTAGATACCTCCAGCAGACCGTTAATCATAGGTCAGGATTTAAAACCCATACACGTAACAAAATCTTCTACAAACTATAATTGCAATTTTCAAGGGTCAGATATCAGTTGACAGTACTTGTGATCTTATCCGCGCATTACCAGCCTGAATGTTTGAACAACCCGAGTGCTTGAATGTTTGGGATAGAATTATATGATATATGATTTTTAAATGAATGTTAACTAATAAAACATAAATAAAGTTCTCAAAAACTGACAAGCCTATAAAACCGGTTGTCCTCAAATACAACTTTTGATTATGATTCGCTGCTCTTGGTCTTATACGTGTAACAACTGCAAAAGTTGAGTTGACGGAACAAAATGTTACATATCAGTCAGTAGGATCAGTCGTCGGCATCAGCATGAGAGGGGGACGACGGCTACTTGCTATTAAAAATAACGCAAACCTGTCGAGGCGTTAGTATTGACGGTGTCGTTACTAGAAGCAATTTTATATATAAATATTTACGGAAGCCTGCTGATTACAATCGAATCATTCCAAACGTTCTGCATCCGATTATTAACGTGAACATCGGTTCAATGTGAACTCGAGGAATGGAGGACCTTCGTGGGATGATGCCTTTACTGTAGAATAATGAACTCAAAACATTGTGATTTTGTGTTACTCCTAATCTTTATTGATTTCATTTTCAAGAAAAGTCTCATATCATATCATTGTTGTTGCTGTAATAATGATATTGATTAGGTTGATACTACTAATGATTATTATTATACAATGAACATTCTTGCAAGTGGACATCTGCTGTATTTAACACATCATAACGTATCATGTGTCCTTCTTGTTATTGCTGTTTTAGATGCTAATCTTTCGGTTACTGTTGCTTCTTTAGTTAGTCATTTTCTCGAAGCACACGATACACGGGTTGTTCGTCGTAGTTTTCTAGTAACATATCAGTACAACTTGTTATAACTCCAAAATGTGTATTTGTTATATTCGGATTATCGTACTAGAATGTTACTCACTGAGATGCAATTAAAGGAAAGTTTACAAATAATAAGTTATACAGAGTTGTATATTCCATTTAACTATTCAGAAGTTTTCTGCCAACATGTTACGTGCAAAACTGATGCCTTAATTTGAATTTAGGTTTCGGAGAGAGCGAAAGATTTATTTTCGTTAGACTACACTTTCAGAACTTCTGAACTAAAAGTGGCCGGTTACACTTCATGTGGTCTTTTACGCCACAACAAAAGCAAACAATAGTTCATTGAAGTGAAGTATATTGTTCATTGACATATTTCCGTAACATACCTGGGAGTATTTAATCGTTAGATTCTAAACGCAGATATTTCGGTTGCCTGAAAGAGACCTTTGATGTTTGTAAACACGTTACGATTGACTTCAGTTTGTTTCATTATTAATCTAAACGTATTTTTCGTTTGAAATCTCATTTTCATCAACAGTATTTTATGATGAGGGTACTCAGTGCAAAGGGAAAAAACACATTTTGATGCCAATAAAAAATACTGTACGTTTCAATAGTTTTTTATTCATGGATAGACACACAACATTCACGTTCAAAATATAGGAACAAGCAACGGTGGTGGAAAAGCAACCTTCTACAAAATTAATAGAAAACCTGACTTTAGCTGAATTAGCTAATATAATGTAAAACAGACGATAGCAAAAATCTATGTTTGAGATAGAATATGCATGATACTATTTCATTTCGATTTTATGATCCTAATTATCGCTTTCTCTTACTGAAGCATGTATCTCAAAGGGAATGTGTTTATACGATAGAACTTGTAAAAGCCTTATAATAGCTTCATTGACTCACTGTCTCTCTACGTCGCGCTGCCACTCTTTATATATATATATGTGTGTGTGTGTGTGTGTGTGTGTGTGTATGTGTGTTTCTGTCTGTTTGTTTGTATAAAATTATTTTATGACGTCTGTATAATGACAATTAAAAAGAAATCTATCGTCTGGATGTTGGATGAATATTGCATTAGATAGTGAGAATATCATCAGTGTTACCACAGTTTATAAGGGTAACAAATGTTGCTTGTCCCATTTCTGTCCACGGATTGGTAAACGAGAATTGCATCACCTGATTCTGTAAGATCGTGAATATACCAATAATTCTACTTAATGTTGTATGAGTAACATGTATTTAGCTTTGGTACAGACAGACGTAAGATGAAAGGTATCACCTGACTGTTTGAAGCAAATTGCCTTAGGAAATGTTGGGATGATATCCTTGATGATTTGTTGCAGCTGACATTCCGTGGACAGGCGGTGGATACTATTCATATTTCTAACCACCACATACACGTTGTCCTCACTGTCCAGCGCTATTCCAAACGGCTTACCTGGGTTTGGACCTCCCTGGAACTTGTATTCAAACTGTGGCATCCCGTCTATGCCGTAATAAAACACAGTCTTGGCGTCATGAGATGATATATATACACGTGTCTTGCTTGCGTTTTGAGCTATGTTCATGTCAGAATATGTGATGTTGCCACGTGGAATGTGAAAACATGATTTCTCCCGACCATCCCTGGTGATGGTCCCCCAGTAGTATGTTTTTACATCATTCATGGTACCAGCATAAACTAGCTCCGTCTTGTTGAGAGCCACTAATGCCCTGCACTTACGTCTTGTGGTTTTATGTCCTGATGGTTGTATTGTATCACCGATTATCTTCAAAAATTAGATCTTCTTCTCTTCAGGAAGTGCGACAGCGACTTTATCTTTATCCATAATACACACATTCCAGCGCTTTGTATACATTCTACAGCTTGACATGAGATTGTACTGAGAATCATACAAACAACATATGTTGTTGACATAGTCCACGATAACAACTCTTCCATCAGCGAGGCAAACTAAACTATCAAACGATTGATTCAATCCGTCTTTTACGCAATTAATTTTTTTTTAAACAAAGTAACCATACAGTCTTTAAATGATTCTCTACTCTCCTCTTTTGTCGTTTCATCCATATTGATATATTTTAGGGTGCCCTCTATAAAATCGCTGTCTACAACCGATAATTCGAACTCTGACATCGAATGAATTGATGTTGTCATTGCTGCCTGGTTTGATGTAGCAGTTTTCTAATATAAAAAAAGAAAAATCATTTACAAAAGCTGAATAATCATAAAAGAGTATCCCCGATGAATTAACATAATTTAAATGTAACAGTGGAACATTATTTTTACAGTGTCATGCCTCCGAATATAATACAATTTAGATACCCGATGATCGTCGTTATCTACATTGCACTGAGCTAATTGACAATAGGAGAATTGCATAACTCACGTCGACTGCTAATTTTAAAATTACTTTTGACTTGTTATAATTATAAAAAGATTGACTAGCCCTTTGGCAACAAGACAAATGAATAATACTAATAGCATCAACAATAACTCGACTAACACTACTGATGCAACTCTACATATACCACTACTACTACTAATAATGGTAGCTTTTTGTAGATCGGTCGTTCTTTCCAGGGCTTTTTCCGGGTTATTCTTCCACCATCAATGGCATGTATAGCCTATCGTGTGCTGAAAATGGCGTTAAACCCTACAATAACAACTAATAATGATCACAATGATTATGACAACAACATCAACTCGTTTATGCATTATCAAGGTAAACTTCTGAGCCTGCATATAGTTGCACTTGTAGTGGCTGTCTACGTGTACGTAACCATCTTGTTATAAATCCTGAAAATGATGTATGTTCTATATGTAAATGAAAAGAGAAAACAATGCAATCATTGTATGGAATACTGCTAAATGTGTGAACAAAATGCAAGAGGAACATACAGTCTGTACATTTTATTTACGAGGAAGACAGCTAAAATGTTTTGTGTTATCCTTCAGTTAATCTGTTGATATGAATTTGTAATCGTGTGCAAATCATTTTTTTACGTGTATATATGCGTGAGATTGCGATCGAGAGACAATGGCTATAATGGTCGACTCTGCACTGCTGACATTTACACCGTGTAATTAAAATAGGAATTTGAATACTCGATTTTGTGTTACACAATTTTCAGCGCCAATTTAATTGTTTACCACACGAGACAGACAACAATCAGCCGTTGCCTTATCTCCTGGCATAAGCATTGGTGTGAAATGGTAATATACTTGACGAATTTATTCGAATTATGTATGAGCATTTGTCAAATGATTGTACGTTTTTACTATATTATATATGAAATGAAAGTCACTCATTTAAATCATAATATTCAGTATATTTGATAGACAACCAAAGAATAATGCAGTACTGAAATATCGTACGCATATGACTCTCTCTCTTTATATATATATATATATATATATATATATATATATATATATATATATATATATATATATATATACGTGCATATATATATATATATACGTACACATATATATACATATTTTTCCAATAGAATTTGCTTATATATATATAAATATTTATACATATAGATATAGATATATATATATATATATATATATATATATATATATATATATATATATATACATATGAGAGTTAGATTTTGAAATGGATATATACGTAAATCATAAGATATATATTATCCGCTCTCGTCTCAGATTCTGACAATAATGCTCACACAGCTCACACAGTCAGTCCTCAAGTGTCATAAATAACGTCTATAACAGAACAAAATGCTCTTTATACTGCAAGTTGACGAGTAAACATTCACGGTTCATATCCTAATCATTGTCAGTTAACGGTATTTAACATAATAATAGTTAGGCCACAACACTAAAACGATAACAAACTTGTTGGCACACGAAAATACCTGAGCGTAAAAAAAGAAGATAGACTTTAGGTTTGCTTGGGAAACACACAACGATTTATAGCACAAAATAAAACCTTGAAGTCTGCCTATGTGCTCTGATCTCTACTTTACGACTCATTTTACGTTCGCGTGTCAATGAGGAAGTATAATGTTTGCATACCGGCTGAGAAACCAGACTTATGCCGGTGTAAGAATAGGACTTCACACAAGATACGCCAGCAAACAAAGACGCAAACTAGTGCATCATACGTATGAAATAATAATAATAATAATAATAATAATAATAATAATAATAATAATAATAATAATAATAATAAAGACTTTGTATGGCGCCCATCTTTTGAAGCTCTATGCGCTGCACGTCATCTATACTTATATGACTATAAAACGATTACACCATGAAATTCGAAATCATTGAAAATGTTTATAATAGTATTGGGATGAAACATTTACGTTTTGTTCTTACAGTCCAAAAGGTTGAGTTGTTTAAGAGCACTCTTGAAAGGGATCACTGTGTCTTTGTGTCTAATTTGAACGGGTAATTTATACGACGTGCCCTGGTATGCAAAAGAACGTTTTCCATATGACTTCGTTTTCATAGTGCTGACAATGAGTGCACGATTGTCAGAAAAGGAGCGTAGGTATCTTGTTTGTTTGTACAAATGGGAATGGACAGATAGGTATGTTGTGTTTGATTCTGGAATGAATGAATAGCCAGGGTATAGGGTACAGAGTAGCGGTCAGACGTGCCCTGATAGTGGTAATTTATAGATGATTAGAGCATCTGTTGTTTAATTTTTTGAAGTAGTCAAACAAACCATATATTGTTTAGTTACAGTTGTCCAGTCTTGAAAGTACTAATTAACACACAAGTCATTTAATGGCAACAACTGGAATATATTTGCGAATGAAGCTTATGATAGCAAAACAAGATATAGTTATGATAGCACCACAAGATATGCAGCCTTATATTAGTTCATGATATGTTGTTGCAATGTTAGAGTGCTGTCCAGAGTAACACCTAGTTTCATTCTGACTACGAATTTAATGTATGTGTTGCTGATATTTATTGTTTGAGGTAAAGGATGTGAATGAGAAATCTTTGTGTTGTGATAAGAATGGCCACGGTTTTGTTATAGTTAATCTGCAGATTGTTACATGTCATCTTTGATTTCACATACTAATGCACATCTCTGATACTTGGATGTTTGTATCAAAAACTTCAGCTGGGTTGCTAGATTTGTATATGTGTGTGTCATCAGCGTACAATTGCTGAGATTCTAGATGCAAATATATGGTACTTGAAAGAGGCTGAGTGTATATAATGAAACGAACAGTTCAAAGAACAGACCCATGTGGAACACCAATGCTGAATTACGTTAATGACGGGCTCGTGACTTTGTGTCATGCACGGCCATGAACGAAAACATCCCTTACACTTACTTCACATGTTATCAACTATCCATACAGAAGGATCAATATACACTATTATATGCTATCAAACAGCACAAATCTGATATACACAAACGGGAAGGAACCAAACAACAGACCCAACAATATACTATCTACACACGGTAAGTTGAATACAAAACCAAAAAATATGTTAACCTCACTCATACAGTAGAAAAAAAAAATCAAATTACTATCCAAACACGTGATTGATAGACATAAAAGAACTACAAATATACAATAAGAATATAAGTTAGATAAAACAAATCTACAAATGTACTATCAACACAGACAGGAGCGAAAACAAACCAGAATATCTACTATGCACACACACGTACGTGAATGCATTTACTATCTGAACACCCAATATATATTCTACACAACGAACTCGCACGCATACAAACACAATCTTGTATACACACTACGTATGCGCACGTATACAAACTCTAACATCTATTATCAAAATTCACAATATTTACAATCCACACACGAGGCAAGGGTAAAAACAATACAAAATAAAATATTTTATCAAAAACCCCAATGTCGACTATCCACAAAACGTAGCAATGATTGAAGTTATTGGGCCACGGACGTACACTACTTTTCCTAGCTAGATACAAAAGATAGCCATAATGGTCACCAAAACATCGATCTACTTTGTCATCGTTTCTAGATGAGTGACGATCAAAATAAGTCAATAAATGTTCTAATGAATATCCAAGACTGCGTTGATGCGGAAAATATACATAAAATTGTTTATCCAATATGGAATATGTGCCTTGTACTTTCACATTTTTGAAACGTTTCGTGTGAGGAATTGTTCTCATGAAGACACAGGTAGCAGATCATATGAATGAACATACTCCACAAAAATATCACTGAGAAAGTACACGGGTATTCAGTGGGTTCCTGGGAAAAGACTGCCGTCCATGACGATGACATAATCTTGATATTTATTAGGTTTGCTATGAGGAGGTTCACCTTTAGCAAACATCACAAGACTCCAAGAAGTAGCGTTTAAACGTTGGTTCAAAAGGTAATAACGTTACCATGTATTCATTGTTTTATCGCTCCAGAGGTAATGGCAAGTCATCAATCTAATCATGAACTGTTGTTTGAAAATATCTGTCAGGTAACCGTTTCTTCACTTCGTCTCCGCACTCTGAGCCAAAAGAGTTTCAAATGATTGATTTGTAGAGCAATCAATGTAGGAGCGGAATGATAATGCAAGTCTTAATACCAATAATGTAACAAAGCGTCTTTGGAGATGAGACTTCAAGCATCGTCCATATACTCATTCAAGGTTTCTTCCTCATTCATCACCCTTTTATTTTGCTGAATTTGAATGAGATGATTGTGTTGACATCAACAGCAAACTCTATTGATAAACTGTATCCGCCAGGTGTTTGGCACAACATGAGACTAAATGCTATAATTGATTTGCCATCCTTTATTACCACATAATCTTCGTCTTCATCTTGTGGTTCGGCTTCCACGGTATCCTCTTATTCCATTTCCATTTTCTTCCACCATTCAAGGGGGATACGTGACTTTCATTGCGTCTAATAATATATAATGACTTCTCCCGTTTATGTATCACCTTTGGCATGAAGGATGATGTACAACTGCTCGGATAGAGCTCAATCAAACTTAAGTTCCACACGCATTTGGGGAAATTTTATATGGTAGAAATGTCCCTCAATGCTGCCGTGGTCTGGAATGAAAGAAATCATAAGCCCTCAAATCATAGCCTCCTGCTAATCTCCGAACGTAATGCAGTGATTGACGTTGTTTCATCACTTTCCATAGGCTTCGTAAAGAGGTAAGTACGACCTGATGTTATTGATCGTGTCCGTTAAGAAGTGTTTGTTACACGAATTCTTGGCATCCCGATTCATTTCCATGTTGGGCACGTTGTAGTGAAATGATTTTGACTGGAGGCTCACTTAAAGGCTGCGTTGCTAACAATACCAATGATAATGACGAGCAAATTATGGAACACAATCTTAACACTTGTGTTTTTTCTATTCATCGCTTAACCAAACGTTGCCTTGAACCTGTCAGCAATTGTATCAAGCAATAGGTCTCAGCTAAAAGCATACTGCCGAAATTTTCAGTGTAGATGGCTAATAATGGTCCTGAAAAGCCGATTTTATCAATCTCTTCTTGCAATTGGACGTTCAGGATTTCAACCTGGAAAGTGTTTTGTGTTTCAAAGGTGATTTTTTTTATTTGTGTATGATAGATCATTTCCACTAATGGAACTTCTCATGAAGCTTTGTGATCCAATTGGATGTTATAAAGTAATTTCGCCGTGTAACAGCACAAAGTGTTTTTAACCCCTCCATGGCACTGTCACTGAGTAACATTGACCAAAATCGGTTATTGTTCTTCATAATTACAGTTCACTTCTGTCTCCAGCTTCCTTTTCACTTTTGTGGGAAACAGGGAAAGGACTCATCTTTTAAATCTTTCCAGATATGGATGTAGATGGTATTGTTAACTTGCGTACGCTATTTGATGATGTTGTTAACATGCGTACTTTCTTCTGGTGGGGTCTGAAATTCGTCATCTCATTTTTGTCTGTCTTGGTTACTGGTGATTGTGCTGGTGGACTTTTCATCATGGTCTTAAAATCTTTCAGAGTCGATTGAGCTGTCTCTTTTCAAACTTTATAGTGAACGAGTTGTAGTCACTTAAGAGTTGACCTTACCATTGCAATGTTTCTGTTCTTGCCACGACTAGAAGTAGTCGTTGGAAAGTTTAATCGCAAGCCACAGCATCGCACTCCACTTCAGAATCCAGAGTTTAAATGATGTCTGTTCAAATGTATTTATCGTTAACGAGCATTTTTTGTATTCAAATTTTATGGTGTTTATTTTCGTTTTTTGTATTCCCATCACGAGCAGTCATTATATTTACAATGAAGAATCAGTCTTGGAAACTTTCCCTTCTTATATGATGACCAATATCGACATGTCCGTACGGTGAAATAAAATGATTGCGAAGCCAAACTCTCTTCTGGCACGCGATTTTGATAGATGTTTTGTATAACTGGGCTGATAATTGGGTGTGTGGGTGAATGTATAATCTTGTGAGATTTGTAGATGGTCATTTTAAAGTTTTCGTCCCGTCCATATTACTGGGCTTATTCCAATATGGCAAAGTTCCACCACTAATAAAACTTAGAATCTTGTCGTCGAGGTGCCCTTCCGCCCAAGCTCCTCGACAGTCTCCTTCGACGTCAGGGTGATGTTGACCCATGTGATATATGTAGATGGAACTGTCCCTGTCACAATACTTGACTCGATTGTATAACAGTTATGAAACCTCGTAAACGTGTCACATAAGCCGCAATGATAATATTTCTAAATTCGCTGACTTCTACAAAGTCCAGTTATTTTTCGTAATTGACTAGGATCAATTCATCAAGATGTCTTCCAGGTGCTTAATGTATTTTGTTTTGACGTGAATCATCTGGAAATAGCAGGAAGGTTCTGTCAAATAATCCGTCTTGGGTAAACACGGTCGTTGTGCTATTTCCCTCCACAAACAATTCAACATAACTTTGGCTAAAGAGCGCCTTACTTCGTTCTTATCCACGTGGTCTTAGGTGATGCCCTCCTGCTCCTTGTAGTTTGCTTTAAATTTATTGTGTTCTTCGGACTTGTGGCACCTTGACGGCTATCCGCTAGATACTTGTTTCCGTTAAAAGATGCATCAACGTAGTAAGAGAAAATGCTTTTCCGCGCTTGGTCGCCCATGTGGTAGTTTTCGGTCTTGGGAAAGTGGTACATTTCGTACACTTCTAACAATTGGTATCCCAGGTCCAGAGCTTTGAAAAATGCCGCGCTTACCCACGTTCCCGAAATGGCGCATTTATGCTGGGTGTGCTTGACAAGGTCGGTCTTAAGTGCACATTTCGGCATAGTACTATACAAAGTGAACATCAGTTTTCCTTGACAATGGTGAGGTAAATCGGGTTGGTACATGTCCGCCGTAGGCAATACTTTGCACTTGATAAATCCTTCGTGTTGTCGACTGTTGTCCACGTCGATGTGTTTGGTCAGCAATTGCGAAAGACCTGAGGCAAAGTGACAATATTTGCGCATGTAAAATACAGCCAACACACGACAATGTATTTTATTTCTTCTCCTTTCTCTTCATCATTTTGGTACAGCAATTAGGTGACATTCGTTTCTCCTCCGTACAAATTTTCAAGCTGATTTAGTGTGTTCACTTTCCATGATGCATTTAAACTTAGCATACGTTTGGTCTCGTACAAGTAGTCTCGTACATATTTTCCATGGTCCGTTGTACAAACGGACTTTTCGTGTCACGTGAAGGGTAGCAGAGAGGACATCCGTGAAATAATCACCCGTTAAACTCGTACGCAATCCGAGGGATTCCTAAGTCCTGACCATCCAACAAATACTATCCGATGATCATTTAGCTTCTTCCATTGCAGGCGTGTTGGATCGATTTGTGTTTTAATTCTTGCAGTTATTTTTTCTAGATAAATTAAATTTTATTTGTATTCGTATTCACTTGACTTGCCGGAACTGTTTTTTTTCGTGTGAAACAAAGCAGGAATAATTAGTCTGCGGTATAGTTTGTTGAATAGATTTTATACAACTGTGTGGAAGTACAAATATAAAATATACTTGCTCAAATTTAACGGGATGCCGATGCTAGCACACACGCACACAGGAAGCAAAAACATTGCAGAGTTTTAATACTAATTCATCCCCCTCCCCTAAAAAAAAAAACACACACACGCACAAAACGGGGAAAGGAGTTTATATCTGCGTAGCACTTACATATGTTAGCGATTTAACGTACGAATGTATGTATTTCCTAACACACAGGCATAATGTTCATCAATTGCTTTACATGTAGTGTGTATTAAGCGATTCATCGGGCACACATTGGTTCACACAGGCTGCAAACCTAGGGTTTAAAATCATTATATGTGTTTGCTGATAGGTAAACAGTACAAAATTAAACAGCTAAAATGAATATCAATAAAATTTGGTTTATTCAGTAATTCAGCTGACAATTGATGAGGAAAACACTTTTCATGATATTGTTTTGTTTGGGATTCATACATTAATTTGTACTTGCATTGAACGCAAATGTTTATCTATAATGATCATTGCACGTAAACGTTTCCAAGTTTATTTCAGAATATTCAGTGACTGAGAATGTACACATGAACATTGAAGTAATGTACAGAATATGACTCTGAAGTTGTTGCGCTGTAGTGATTGACTTCCAAATGGTTTGAGTCAGTACCAGGATACAGGTTGTGACTGGTTCGTACAAATGTATATCCCACACATGACGGTAAAACCTAACACGTTCTAAAGCCTGATATATTGTTTCTTTATATTCACTAGTTCGGCCTGCCATACAAGTCGAGGAGGAGATATACACCCGGGCCTGCATAATGTAAATTGTCTGGTCTGAATGAACAATTTCACATCAGCCGATATAGCCAATTTGTGTGAGACCTGCTTGTGAATGAATCTACGTTGGCCCTATATTTGTTGCAAAGCTGAACGGTTCCAATGTGACTGCCAATGGGAGGAGAGAATTCGGTCTTGTGAAACTAGTATCACCAAATGTTTTGCTTAAGAGAAATAACTCTGCAAACTAATGTTAATATGACTGTGTCCATGCTGTCCATAAACGCTACTTTGTGTGGGCACACAATTCATTGTATAAGTAAAATGCGTTCATGAGGCCCCCACTCGACTTGATAAGAAGCTAAAGTTACTGTACTTACCAATTATTACCACGTGTTTAGCAGATGCCTCCTTGAGTCCGGTTTCTAAATTTGATTTTATTGCGTAGTCGGGGTTTTGTTGCCTATTTGAATGTGCTGCATTTATCAAGATCATTGCCTTTAAAAAGTAATCATTATTTCATACGCTTGGTTCAAGTCAGAAGATAGGAGAACTACAGGAATAGTTGCATAACCTGTTCTGTAAAGTATCCAAACAAAGACTAGGTAAGAGTGAAATAGCATATCCATACAGGAGAGGATGAATGAACGACGGTAAAGTAAAGTGAGCTACACATCCAGTAGTCGCCAAAGTACGGAATAACATATGACCCATCTTAAGAAACATAGATTCAAAACCGCTAGCACCTACCAAACATGTCTGCACAATTATGGATTTGATGTACGAGATTATACTAAACATGAAACACTGCCAGTATGGATATACCCATAACGATAGTAAGTGGCAGATATGTTTGCTTGTTTTGTCAGGATGAATCAACATGATCCATCAAGCGACAAAAGTCTATGTAGTGCCTTCTACATCTTTGGCCAGGTAGGTATGCCTGCTACAGACAAGATCAAAGACTAACTTGGACACAACATTGCATGTTATCTCCGAAGGAGCCAGCGTCATAAATATTTGCGGCGGAATTAGAAGAAATAAATCATTAATTACATAAATTGTGGTTGATCACAAATTATTAATGACATTCGTCGAGGTTTGCAGATGCGTGTCCTTGCAAAACGCACTTGAAGTGGATGCATGGCATTGCTGGATTGATAATAATAATTCATTAAGAGCTTAGATAAAAAAAAAAACATTGTATGTGGCAGGTTTAAAGTTCATGTGTTGACTTTGAGGGAAGTGTGTTGGGTCTCATTCTTAATACTGTATGTTTATTTTAATGTTTGATTTCGCTTTCCTAACATTGATAATTAAATGTCTGTCAGACTTTACGAAACCTAACGGTAGTTAATGACTTTCACAACAAACTGGAAGCATCACTAGAAATGGGATATCATGCCACGAACATGAAGAATCATATCCCACCCAGTCATATGATCCAGACCCTAGGCCTTCCAGTCCGAACACTAAAAATCTCTTAATTTTGAGCACCAAGGAAGACAACATATAAAACTAGTTTAATAAGTCTTTGTTATGACTCTGCATGGGTTGGATCGAGCTACCTCCCTCATCCGAAGAAGACGACGTAACCGGATTGGTCCGCATCATTTGTTGAATATAACATACTCTTATAACTTAAAAGCATATCCAACATATTATTATTTCCATTATTATTATTATTATTATTATTATTATTATTATTATTATTATTATTATTATTATTATTATTATTGATAGTATTATGAGTAGTATTGATATTATTATAATTACTATTATGATAATTGTCATCATTATTATTATTGATAGTATTATGAGTAGTATTGATATTATTATAATTATTATTATGATAATTGTTATTATTATTATTATTGATATTATTATGAGTAGTATTGATATTATATAATTATTATTATGATAATTGTTATTATTATTATTATTATTATTATTATAATTATTATTATTATTATTACTATTATTATTCATAGTATTATGAGTAGTATTGATAGTATTATAATTATTATTATGATAATTGTTATTATTATTATTATTATTATTATTATTATTATTATTATTTATAGTATTATGAGTAGTATTGATATTATTAAAATTATTATGATAATTGTTATTATTATTATTATTATTATTATTACTATTATTATTATTATTATTATTAATATTATTATTGTAATTTTTATTCATGACTGCAAATTGTAGCTATTTATACATATTTTGATTTGGGTGTAAGTGCATAGGTTCTATCTTAAGCTGCGAACTTTAATTTCCGAAATCTCTATCAATTAATGTTTATGTGTGTGTTTAAAGTTACTACTAATACAATTATCTGTATATATGTTGACAGGAGAAGGGGTGAAGGCGGACACTGGCGCCTTAAAACCAGTCGCTTCGGGTAGATTGGGCTCGTAAACCTTGGATGGTAGCTCATCTAGGACAAGGAAAACTCTGATTCCAAACCACCGCTGCCTTGCGGCTATATAACTCATAGGAAACCTAAGGGAGTAAACCTCGACAGAAAATCCGGAGACGGAGTCCCTAAGGCGGTCTGACGTTGACTTCAACGTCATTCCGGTAACTCCTGCGACGCCGTTGGTGCCAAAATGTAGCGACATTTGTCGTTCCCTTGGGTCCACCAGCTGCGTGGAGAGGGGGGATCTGCTGCATGGGCAACAGCTGATTCTTCATTCTAGACTGCCCAGGCTTTGTATCTCTACTGGAGAGGACACTCCAGCGTCGTCTTAAGGCGTCGCCACAACACGGGAAGCAGCAGTCTACCGGTTATAAGCCATAGCTCGATTGGCGTAGAACTTGGCGCCAGGGGCTGCTTTCGACGGTGGGAGAGATCGCAATGTCTCATTGGAAGCTACCGTCCGCCTCAAGCTGGGCAGCCCCCAGTCAAAAAGGTGCTTCCCGACATGGCCTGCCTGCTTCACTGGTTGCGTGGAGCTTAGAGAACCATCTCGACAAGCAGGCCAAATAACTCTGCACCAAGCAAGATACAAAGAGGAAACAAGAAGACTCCAGCTGGAACATCAGAACCTTGAGCCCTGGACTCACCAATGACCTGCAGGACACCAACGACGCACGGAAGACTGCCGTCATTGACAGAGAACTCTCCCGACTGAATGTCGACATTGCCTGTCTTCAAGAGACCCGACTGGCTGACAGCGGCACCATCAGGGAAGCCAACTACACCTTCTTCTGGCAAGGAAAACCATCAGACGAACCCAGGCAGCATGGTGTCGGCTTCGCTCTAAAGAACACCCTCGTCGCCTTCATTGAGCCTCCATCATCAGGCACTGAAGGTATCCTCGCCCTCCTTCTATCAACATCCTCAGGCCCAGCCAACATCTTCAGCGTGTATGTCCCAACCCTCTACTCAAACCCAGTAGAAAAAGACCAGTTCTACAAGGCTCTGGATCAAGCATTATCACATAACCCAAGTACCGAGGGCCTCTACCTACTAGAAGACTTCAATGCGCGAGTGGGAGCTAACTACGAGGCATGGCCCACCCGTCTCGGAAGGGGCAAAATCAACGAGAATGACCAGCGACTGCTGGAGATGTGCTGCACGCACAGCTTATGTGTGACCAACACCTTCTTCAAATGCAAGGAGATCCACCAGGTAACATGGAGACACCCACGTTCCTGCCACTGGCACCAGCTAGATCTAGTCATCACCAGGCGCGCGGAACTAGCCAGCGTCCTTCCCACCCGCAGCTACCACAGTGCCGACTGCGAAACGGACCACTCCCTTGTGGCCAGCAAGGTGCGAATAATACCCAAGAAACTGTACCACGCCAAGAAGAATGGTCACCGACGCATCAACACCTGCTGTGCAAGCAATCAAGAGAAGATACAGCAGTTCATCTGCAAACTTCACGAGGCTCTCACCAAAGAGAAACCTGATGACACATCGACTCCAAGCGACCCACCTCCGAGACACTGTGTACAACTCAGCCATTACTGCCTACGGGAAGAAAGAGCACAAAAGCACAGACTGGTATGAGGCCAGCTGGGAGGAGATGGAACCCGTGACTGAGGCGAAGAGGAAAGCCCTCCTGGCTTACAAGGCTGCGCCTAGCCTTGGTACATTACAGGCCATCAGGACTGCCAGGAAAAATGCCCAGTAGACCGCCCGTCTCTGCGCTAACACCTACTCGCTGAACTTCTGCACCAGTATACAGATAGCTGCCGAAACCGGGGATGCAATGGGCATGTACGAGGGTATCAATAAGGCAACAGACCCACCCACCTCCAAGATCGCCCCACTCAAGTCAAAGACTGGCGAAGTCATCAAAGACCAGGGCAAACAGCTGCAGCGCTGGGTTGAACACTATCTTGAGCTGTATGGAACCATAAACGTCGCCACGGACACAAACCCTAGACGCCATCGCAGACCTGCAATTCTTGGAGGAACTAGACACACCACTCACCCTGGAACAGCTAAGCAAAGCCATCGACTGCCTCGCTTGTGTGAAGGCCCCTGGGAGTGACGGCATTCCGCCTGAAGTCCTAAAGATAGGGAAACCAGCACTAATCCAGCCTCTGCACGAACTCCTCTGCCTCTGCTGGGAACAAGGACACATCCCCCATTACATGCGAGATGGAAACATTGTCACTCTATACAAGAACAAAGGAGACCGCAGTGACTGCAACAACTACCGGGACATCTCTTTTCTCAGTATTGTAGGAAAGGCGTTCGCCCGTGTCGTCCTGGCGCGCTTGCAGACCCTAGCATCCCACGTCTACCCCGAGTCTCAGTGTGGCTTCCGAGCAGGCAGGTCAACTGTAGACATGATCTTCTCACTACAACAGCTGCAGGAGAAGTGTCGTGAGCAGCAGATGCCCCTCTACATTGCCTTCATAGACCTGACCAAGGCATTTGACCTGGTAAGCCGGAGCTGACTCTTAAGGATCCTTAAGAAGATAGGATGACCCCCCACGACTGCTCGCAATCATAGCATCGTTCCACGAGAACATGCACAGCACAGTGTGCTTCAACGGCGCAACATCCGAGGCCTTCCCAGTCATCAGCGGAGTGAAGCAAGGCTGTGTCCTTGCGCCAACTCTCTTTGCCATCTTCTTTTCCATTCTCCTCCAGTACGCCATCAAGTACTGCTGCGAGGGTGTGTATATACACACCAGGACTGACGGAAAGCTGTTTATCATCGCCCGTCTCTGTGCAAAGACTAAAGTTACAAAGGTTCTCATCCGTGAATAGCTCTTCGCCGAAGATGCAGCCTTGACATCACACACGGAAAATGGACTGCATCAGCTAGTATGCCGCCTCTCCCATGCCTGCAAGGAGTTCGGACTGACCATCAGTCTGAAGAAGACGAATGTAATAGTGCAGGACGCAGACTCCTCCCCAACCTCGCCATTGATGGGTACAACCTGGAAGTTGTTGAGGACTACACATACCTTGGGTCCACCATCTCCAACTCGCTCTCCGTTGATACTGATGTAAATGGCCGGATTGCCAAGGCATCAGCAGTTATGGCGAGACTTAACCAGAGGATCTGGGATAATCACAACCTCACCAAGAAGACCAAACTGCGCTTCTACCAGTCATGCGTGCTCAGCACACTCCTTTACAGCAGCGAGGAAAGGACCACCTACGCGAGTTACGTGAGGAAACTCAACAGATTCCACCTGAGATGCTTGCGGAGCATTCTGCGTATACAGTGGCAGGACAAAGTTCCCAACACAGAAGTTCTGAAATGCACCGGCATGAACAGCATGTTCTCCATTCTCAGCGAGAGGCGCCTTCGCTGACTAGGCCATGTTAGGAGAATGGACCCAGGCCGCAAACCCAAGGACCTGCTGTACGGCAAGCTAGTAGAAGGTGCACAAACGACTGGTAGGCCACGTCTGCGCTACAAAGATGTCTGCAAAAAGGACATGAAGACAGCCAACATCAACATAAACAATTGGGAGAGCTGTGCTGACGACCGCTCCGCGTGGCGTCTTGCTGTCATACAGGGCACTCAAAAAGCTGAAGAGATGAGAAACATAAACCTCGCTGCAAAGAGAGCCAGGAGGAAGGCGAACCAAAATCTTCCTCAGCAAGCATCAGCATACACCTGCAGCAACTGCAAGAGAGACTGTCACTCAAGAGTCGGACTCTTCAGCCACTCGCACTCGCGAAGGTGCAGATAGGACACCCAAATCAGAAGCTAAACCATCGTCTCTCGAAGACGGACGGATGCCGACGATGTTGACATGGGTCTGTCTTTCTCCAAACAGACAGCTTGGTTCGGTTCCATCGGATGGGTTAAATCACGCGAGTTCTTATGCTGTTTTATAATTGTGATTTGTCACATTGGAATAGTTTTGATATGCGTGTTCTAGCCTTTTCGCCAGTATAGAAGTTCTTAGTTTTCGTATTATTATGTATTGTGCAACATCACGTATGCAGACGTATGTCATGTATTATGGTATTACTTGAACGGAAACACATTTGGTTGAAGTATTCATTGGAAGTAGAAAGCCCTAGTTTGACCATAATACTAAGTTGGAATTATTGTGGTGTATTCAAAGGAGTTATTAACAAAACCAGTTGATCATGTGAAGATATTTTTCCAACAAGTTTGTTCGCAGATCTGAAAATTGTAGGGACCGTTTCGTTCGATTTTATTATATAACATTGATTATTCAATTGTTCGTTAAAGTTTCTGTTTGTTTCAGACCATAGAGCCGGAAGAATTATTATTATTATTATTATTATTATTATTATTATTATTATTATTATTATTATTATTATTATCACAAATCAATATTATAATTATTTTGCATCAATATTATCTGAAGTGGGATTATATCTCTAGTCAAGAGAGAGAGAGAGAGAGAGAGAGAGAGAGAGAGAGAGAGAGAGAGAGAGAGAGAGAGAGAGAGAGAGAGAGAGAGAGAGAGAGAGAGAGAGAGAATGTTCTGGTCTCGATTCCAGAGGTGTCACTCTTTGCGATAATGTTGCCTACATCGATCAGGTGTGAAGAGGTTTTTGGTTCGACTGTAAGATAAATGCAAATTTCTAATAAGTCCAGGTAGCAGATTGTTATTAAACCCAAACGTGCTCTTAATGAAGAATAACACATGCGATGGTATACATGTTAACAAACACTATACAATTTATTCAAGCTTATCAACGTCATACATATTTGGAATTCTCATTTTTGAATGTAATGTAATAATTAATTCCCTAATGTTCGAACTTATTTCCAAAACCATTTGCATTGAGATACAATTATTAATATGTCACATACAATTCCAATATATCAAGGTTTGTGAATTTAAAAATATTTCATTTCAAACATTCATGTTATTGAGTATGAAGTTAGTTGTGCAATCTTTCTTTACAATAAGTTATTCCGATGAATACAAATGCTATACAATCTTAATAAAATACAAACAGAATCTTTATAATTAATATTACATAATAGAAGGAAAATATTAAATACTTTTCAGGTATGTCTTCCAACAACAATTACACTTATTGAGACCGTAAAATAAAGTGTTATAATCTAACACAAATTTCTCTTACAGTATGAAAAAGCTAAACTCAAATTGAAGTCAAGGTAACCGTTTTGTATTAGTATGTGGGCGCTGCCTTGTACATGATTCTGGATGAATTAATTGTTTACATTACTTCATTAACGGAGACCAGTATAAGCAATGTACTCAACGGTGTGATCCGATGTTATAGAAAGTCATGATATTTGTTACGTAAAGAGTTCATGTTATCCGATTCCAGAGTCCATAACCTTTCGGATATCTTTCTTCTATCTCCTGTCTGCCACAACATGGACACATTGATTCTTGGCATTTAGTAATTGTATACTATCTGCACCTCCAAGCCATGTTTGTGCTTGTGCATTTGTTGTTGTTGATCTTGTTGGCATCGACAATATCAGTGTTATTACTGTATTGTCAATAATGATCTGATGCAACGTTTATGCATAACATGTATTGACAAAGACAGCATCCCCATCTTTTATAATATATGGATAAGTTCTGTGACAATGTTATACACTGAAACATTACGAAATTTAACGCAATGCAACAAGGTAGGTACTTTTCTATATTTTGCATCGCGGTTCGATTAGATACTAGATGTAACTACTTTGCATGTGCAGATCGATGTACATCATTTCTTGTTCTAATTAGGTCTGGTATATACTCTTCTGATTTCTATAGTAAAACAAACACATTCGGTTTGATTTGGTCTTCAAAACAGCAACGCATATTGTTTGATCCTTCCGGCTTAAACTGAGGAAATATCCTAACGAATGGAACATATCTTGGTTAGTCGTTGCTTGCTGATACACGGTTCCGTTATCAAAGCACACTCTCAATGTGGCGAGTCTAATGGATAACTATGTGTGGCTCTATGTATAATAATACAGATTTAAATAGAGTTTATTATATCATTTGGATTCGATGCTCAGAAAAGTAATGAGTTACATTTCTACAAACGTAGTGCTTCTTGGTGTTGTGTATTCATAAGAAAACTATCTACAGTTTCCCTGCATCTATAAATGATACACAAAACGTGTAGTGTATTGGGCTAGTTTTGAAGATGCATGATTGACATTTTTTAAATGGAAATGTGAAATGGTTACATAGTGGAAACAATAAATAACCGAAAAGTAGAATATAACATGATTTGAACATAGGATATGCAAATCCATTTGCATTTGTTAAATAACAAATTAAATTTTAAATACAACACTCATGAATATTAGATCAAAGTTCTGAGATACGTTAGTCAAATGCAAAAAAAATCAACCCTCTTATAAGAAACAACACTATACATTGATGCAAGCAATACAAACAATATGGCATCTATATGGATACTACTAGAGTCCGAGTATAGCGTATAAATGGTTACTGTAAACGTGGATTATAGTGTGCTCAAAATTTTGATGCAAAGCACGTCGATGCTTGAGTTGAACATCATTGGAATCGTTGAACTGAGCTAATACCGCTATTATTGGTTCCTCTTCTGTGTATATATGAAACAAACATTTGCATCTTTCCCATTCTTAGCAAGAAGAAGAAATCTATTACTTGATTGTTGTAAGCAAATTGCGCTCGGTTTTTGAGGAATTCCATTTTTGAAGATTCGTCGCAGCTTACAATCTGGTGAAAGCCAGTGTATAATGTTGAGATACTTATCGACCACATATACGTTATCGTCTGAGTCCAGCTGTATTGCTAACGGAAGTCCTTGATGCTTACGTATCATGACTTTGTATTTGAAAAGCGTGACCCCATCTAGGCTGACACAATACACAGTTCTGACGTCACAAGCTGAAATATAGGCACGTGATTTAGATGAATTTAGGGCAATAAAGACATTTGCTCTTTGAATGTTTCCACGTTGTATGTGGAAACATGATTTTTCCTGGCCATCCCTGGTGATAACACCCCAGTAATACGAGCTTACTTGTTTCGTCGTACCCGCGTACACTAGCTCCCTTGTACTGAGAGCAGCTACTGAAGTGCACTTACGTCTAGTGGTTATCTGTCCCGATGGTTGTATTGCATCACCAATCTTCAGAAACATGACCATACACTCAGCTGGAAGTACGATTGCGACTTCATCTGTATCTACAGTACATATACCAGTGGGTCCTGAAGACAACTTAAAGTCTGACATGTACTGATAAGAAGAATTATACAATGAGCATCTGGTGTTGCCATAGTCCACGATAACAACTCTTCCATCAGATAGACAAGTCATATCTGCGTAAACAGGAGGATTACCGCTTTCCACACCATTTATCATAAAATCTTGAAACAAGGTAATATTACAGTTATTTACTTTTCTTTTCTTTTTTTTTCTTCTTTGTTTTCTTTGTTTACCAGTAGGCTTATTAGCCTCTGCTAGCTCTATACAATCGTTGTCTGCAAATGTCGATTCAGCATCCATATTCGGGTAAGGTTGTACAGGTGTTGCTTCAACATTAATTGGCATTAAGATTTGCTCTTGGATTCCTGCTGCGCTATCCTAGCGTAAAAGAAGGATAGTATTTTATAAACAAATATGTATTAAGACGTTTGCTGCATCCAATTGAAAACAGTATACTTAAAACTGGAAAACAATCTATCCTGTATATTATCCAACAAAATAGATAAAAATATAGAACGATTTCTTCTTTCAAATTATAAATATTATATTACAATAAGATACATGTAAACGTATGTATTTCATTTATTTTTCTTCTGACAAGTACAAATTTGAATTAAATAAATGGAACCGAGAATATTATCCTAATATAATTTACTGAGAATACTTAGATGGTCTTGAAGACAGGAATATAAAGTTTATCAAAGACAAGAGTAAATTGATTTATAACTACAATTGGTATTGTCCAAATAAAGAACGTAGAAACTTCCAGTGAAACTCCTAGCTTACTAGACTCCATCTCCACTGAAATAATGAATTATTGATAAACATATTTTACCCCGTTCTCCTCCTCCTCATCGCTCGTATCGCTGGACAAAGCGATTGGAGGTAGTTGTCCCTTAGCATGTTTGTCTCGAGAAGCTCCTCCTGCATTGCCCATATTTGTGCAGTGTTATCGTTCGAGACAAAGTTAAATTTTGATGCGATATTATCACTCGTTAAAATCTGTCAAAAGACATAACATTCTCAATTCATTATTCAGTATCTAAGGACGTACATAATACATAATTTATACTAAAGTAACAAAGTTTTAAAGTAGTTACATAAAGCATTTTGACATACGAGTACTTTGGTATATAAAATAATGATGCGCCCATTTGGCAATTTGAGACATACGTTCAAATTGTTTATATCGGTTCTATAAACTCAATATCGGTGATGCTCTTCCGTCTATTAATCTTGAATAACATACAAATAATGAGCATTATCACTGACAACCCTCTGTTCACTATCCGTGTTTCGTAATGGACAAATTTCGAGAAGAAATCTGTGGAGTGAGAGATAGACAACGAATTTGGGCTTGATCTTATATCATGTAACCTATAATAACAACGAATTTGGATTATACCATGTAACCTATAATAACAACGAATTTGGATTATACCATGTAACCTATAATAACAACGAATTTGGATTATACCATGTAACCAAGAATAACCTAGATCGTGATAAAGATATGTTTACACTTCCCGTGTGATTATCTAAAGTATTAAAAATCCCATGACACATAATACTGTAAAAATTACATAATACAATTTTAAACTATTCATGCAAATATACGATAGAAAAAAATGCTTTCAATGACTCAATAGCTACCGTCCATATACAAACAGTAAGCATCACAACTGACTTTCGATATTGTTAGTAGGGACATTACAATTGTTATATTTGACAGGCACATGTTAAACACTTCAGGCTATGATTATGCATTGTACAAACATTTCATTGTAGTATCAACAAAACTTAAACTGATTCAGAGCAACAGTTTTACCTTCAAAACAAATAAGGTATCAATCTGACACGTGATCGTATAATTAGGTTCATTAAAGAGCATGATAACTAAATTAATTAATGACAGTATACCATGCCTTATATATACGATCTGATATCACCAAGTGTTATATACAATGTCAGACTTTGTCCTTTACGTTGAATCTTAGTTAATGGGAAAAAATTTGGCACCGTTGTCTTACACGTATGTAACGTTTGTCAGGTATCATACCACCATGCGTATCAGTGTTTAAGTTAAAACCAGTTAAAATGAAGTAAATGCAACTTTAAATATTGGTATTTATTATTCAAACGGTACATTTAATAGAGAACAGGAACATAACGTATTGGTCCGATGCGCAAATGTGCATTATTTCATGCGAAGAATCGGCTAGTGTCAGTAATACTTGAAAGCAGTATAATAATAGTAACGTTATGTACATTATTAAACAAAACACACTATTTGCCTATTTTCGTCCAGGCGAAAATGGGAAGTATCATCTCTCTAGTTTCCAATATGTTCTCAGTTCTAGTAGAGGTTTGAATGTGTCCTTTGCTTTAAAATAGACGATTATTGTATTGTACAAAACTAAACAGAACTGTATTGCCTTATTGCAATTACTACCAGCTATAATTACCAGCTTTAACAATGTCAGAACAGACGATGAAACTGTTCAGAAGACCAGAAAGTATAGTCATAGACTGGGTCACGCATTTCGCCACTGATGACGAAAACATGAATTGTGGCTAAGATATGACCATGACAATTAAACAAGGATGTTTTGTATCATTTATGTGCTTTGTTTTTGAATTTTTACATATGAAGTCTGATGTTTAAAATTGTAACGCTCTCGTACAATCTTAGTGTCCACACATGTCTTATATACTTCGGGAATAGTGTAACCATTGCCAGGGGCTTATGATCAAGTTGGGGCAGTAAGAGATAGCTTAATATTATCATTAGTAACGCTCACCTTAGAAAAGTATGGTACATTTTGAAAGTGTAGGTAACATGAATCGGAGCTTAGACAAAGTAATGTAACTAAGAGGTGTTGCTATAAACAGGTTTTGATTAGATTTATTGGCAAATATATTAATACAATATTTTCTAACAACTCATAACGGTTTCCAAATCCAACATGTTAATTGAACCTGATGCTCCAGCATTGAGGGCTTGTAGGCTAGCTACTATTTATTGGAGTGATCTAAAGCGCTTACCATCTCACCTTTGTAAACGTCTCTTAAAGACCAGGATTATGCATATAATTATGCATATAATTGTAAATGAGAAAGCTTACCACTAACTTTCTACGCATATCATGTTCTTACCGGGTTCCAGGGATTCATCCTTCACCAGCTATGGTGTCCGTCATGTATAGCAAAACATGCGTCACATACTGGCGTTCATTTCAAAAGAACAGCAGCCAGAACAATGTATTGGTGTGTATCGGAGAGCATACAACTGAAATGCGGGGGGGGGGGGGGGGGGGGGCGGCGAATTCGACTTTTAACGTTGCTTTGACAATTTTTTTTAGTAATGTCGCTATTGCGGCAGTTTATAGCGATGTGGTATCATGCCGCATGCATGTAATATCATGTCCCATCAATTTTAGTATCGTTACACCAGGCCGACCAGTCATAAAACTAACCACTTAATGCTGAGTGCCTAGATAAGGTAGCTGTGGGTGGAATGCATTCGTTCCTTTATATGACGCACTCACGATGGTGACCACCGTAGCAGTTTGGTTTGGCAGGAATGGAAACAGTAGGCTTACTAACTCTATAGATATATTTAAAAGACTGAGTTTGATTCATTTTTTGCAAATGTAACTCATATAAACTCTAAAAGTTCAATACAGTACGCTGATATCCAAAGTTTTTATTTCGTTCCGTTACAATGTTAATCTTTATATTGTAAAAGAAACTCAATCATTAGTACGAACATACGATACAAAAAATTGTTAGAGACCTCATTGATGCGGATTATACGTTCGATCACAATCTGTTTAAGTACAATGAAGCTACCTCATTATCCGGAAACTTCGCCATTTATGTGTAACTGATATTAGTAAGTGTTGCTCATAATCGAGCTCATCCAGTATCTTAATTATAAAAAGCTTTTACGCCACATTCATTTAGTCCATACGAAAATTATCCCTTAGTGTTACTAGGTACATTTTGACATTGTTGACTTGTCATTTCTTTGTTTGTAACCTTTAACAATATCCTAATTTTATTTTACTTTTTGCAGAAGGTATCATGCTACACTCAGGAATACTTTGCACCATATAATTAGGCCTCATGGCTGCATTCATAAATGTGCCTGTACGCATTTCAAATTTGCATTCTTGCATGCAATGCATTATTGAACCTTTTCCAGACTTAAAGCAAAGATCTTCATTCTTTGTTCTTCAATTCATTTGACTGCCAGACCACATCTTGCTGTCATACAATCTGGATCATGACTCCACGTTCCGCGTCTGGATATTATCCGAATGATATATTGCTGGGGAAAAGTATAATAATAGCTTATAAAATTAATGCAATAAATGATCGTTCGAATACGACTATCTAGGCGAATTGACTGTCACGATTTTGTGCCAATATTGACCTAAACCAAGTTTAGTAGGACTGTTGTACCAATATTGACAAATGTTGTGTCAAAA
Source organism: Unio pictorum (assembly GCA_030141615.1). Taxonomy (NCBI): domain Eukaryota; kingdom Metazoa; phylum Mollusca; class Bivalvia; order Unionida; family Unionidae; genus Unio; species Unio pictorum. Next base: position 539,278 of record JARLTB010000316.1, read on the forward strand.
TTGACACAATGTAAATTTTTGGAACAAGTTCATTTTATCGCCAATTGATACTGGATAACACCAAGGGAACGTTTTTTCGTGTGTTCAAGGGGATATTTTTTAATTTAATGGTTTTTTTCATGAAGCAAAACTCTTTAAATATAAAGAAAATTTTATCACATGGTGAATGTAATAAAGAATGTGCGACTTTGAATTGTAGAATGTCATTGAAATGGATATACATTTGTACTGACATACATAAATACTGATTCTAAGTGTACTGTGCTTCGCGGCCTCTTTTTCCGCTACGATTTCAGTAACGGTATAAATTGCTTTAATAAACCTTGTTACTGCGCATGGTTACACTTCCGACATGGCAATAGCAGTATTTATAGTTCTAGTGTGCATTGTTGACAACCTGGAATGGCCTTAAAGCTGTTTGTTTTTTGCGCTAACACTCTGGCTTTTCTTCATCGTACGGGCAAACGGAAAGGCGGATTTTAGTGATTTTCACTACCAGATACGTCTCCTTGTGACCGATCAGCTGATGTATGGCATGTACCCATAGGCATAGAAACCTATGATGAAACTTTAGTCAATCTCTTGTAGCGCACTACCGAAATGTACATTAGCATTCATTCATTTCATCGCACGGACGAACAGAAAGGTCGATTTTCATGGGCGTTTCACTGCCAGGTTCGGTTTATTGAGACCAATCTGACAATAATTGGCATTTTACCATAGAGACAAGGGTCTATGAGAAAACTTAAATAAACCTCTTATCGCGCACTTCCAACATGGACATTAACATATTCAGTTTCGTCATCGCACCGACGATTGAACACGGCGAATTCAATATACGTCACACCGTTAGATGTGGCTGGTCGAGACAAATCTGACGGTATGTCGCACTTAAATGTGGCGGCAAAAGTTTGTGAGGTAAATCCACTTAGGCAATTTTCACATTTTTATGAATCAGAGCGGCCGAAAGGGATTTTCTGGAGCGCACGGACGAATGTTTTATGGCTTTGCGTGAGTATGTATCTGTCAGAGAGAGAGATAGAGAGAGAGAGAGATAGAGACAGAGAAGAGAGAGAGAGAGAGAGAGAGAGAGAGAGAGAGAGAGAGAGAGAGAGAGAGAGATATCTCTAAAACGTCTATAGTGAGAATCGAACTAGTTTACCTCTAGTTTTGAACCCAGTGTCTTAGCCACAAAGACACAGAGGGCCAGGTTGTAGCGGATGGATAATAGTAAAATTATTTGTATATTTTCTAATAGTTTCACTGTTAGGGACTGTCTATGCTTTCGTTAACATTTTTTATAAATCATGATATTGATGTATGTACTACATGTAAATAAAAAAAAGAATGCAATAATTTTACAGAATACTGCTAAATGTGCGAACATACATTCTGTACATTTTATTTAGAAGGAAAAAAGCTACAACTGCCAGAATTTCTCTTCATATTACTCAATCCGTCCAGAGACCTCTCTTATATTTCAGTCTGAAAGGTCGAATTGTCAATAATATATCTAACAACCACACCACAAAATTATGAAAAAATTGACATCAACGTTTAGTGGCCTCAAGTAAAATTGAATTCTCTGTCTTTAATAATCGTGATCAATAAAAATATAAAACCTTGCTTAAACACATCCATAACAGGAAATAGTTAAACTTGTGGAAAAGGATAATGTCATCCATGACGTTGCGGGTTATAATCTTGTACGTATAAATTCAGTCTCATTTCTTGCAATGTAAAAAAAAACTTTTGGTAGTAGTAGCAGTGGTAGAAATATTAATAATAGTATCCGTCGATTGACTTTTGTTTCTTCAGATATGAGTAAAACGCGTGTAGTTGTTAATAACAATCTTTTTTTTGCTCAACAATAAAAGTAAACAGCACTTAATGTGGAGTAATTTGGAGTACAATAACGATATGAACTGCATTTACGACTTTCATCCGATACTGCATTTTAATTCCAATAATATCTTCATTCGTAGTATAAAACTAATAAATGTCATTGATACATATTTTAGCCTTTGCTATGATGAATATCAAAATTGCATATAAAAACTAGTCATGGATGAAAGAAAATAACCTTTTTTTGTATGAATATCAACATTGCGTATACAAACTAGTCATCGAAAAGTTTTTTAGCCTATGTTAGTATGAATATCAACATTGCTTATAGAGAAAAGTATTTTTAAAAAAAAGACTTCTATCATTCCGATTATCAATATTGCGTATACAAACTAGTCATGGATAAAAATAAAATTAGCCTTTGTTAGTTTGAATATCAACAATGCGTATCCAAACAAGTCATGGATAGAAAATTAACCTTCATTTGTATGCATATCAACATTGCGTCTACAAATTAGTCATGGATAATTGTTGTTAGCTTATATTATTACGAATATCGGCAGTGGGTATACAAACTAGTCTTGGATAAAAATAAAATTAGCCTTTGTTATTATAAATATCAACATTGCGTATACAAACTATTGATGGATATAAAAAATAGCTTTTTTTGCATGATTGACAACAATGCTTTAACAAACTATTGATGGATACAAAAAATAGCTTTTGTTTGCATGATTGACAACAATGCGTATACAAACTAGTCATGGATCAAAATATAATTACCTTTATTATCATTAATACCAACATTGCGTATACAAACTAGTCATTGATACATATTTTTAGCCTTTATCATTATTCATATCAACATTGCGTATACATACTAGTCATTGATACAAACTTTAAGACTTTATTATCAATAATACAAATACTGTGTATACAACTTAAAAGCTTTAATGGGTGGAGATATGGTACACATTTCAATAAAATGCATTCACACTGACTTATAAAATGAATAAAGCAATCCTTTATTTTGTATTGATTACATACGGTATAATAGGGGAACATCGTGTTATATCTCATTAGGCCATTTCAATTTTTCATTTCTAAAGAGTTTGAGAGGGAGTTTATTTTAATATCGAGAAAAAATTTGATGTGAAGTGGAAGTCATGTGTGTTGTAAGCTGAACCTTATATTTTTGTTTCAATCAGCTGAGAATTATATTTATGTTTCAATAACATTCAAATACGCGAAAGATATGCCCATTGAGTCCACAACTGCAGTGGCTTAATTCTGTATATTCACTCATATTTGGTCACACAATAACACAACTGATTAGCCGTAATCAAGCAGAAATATGTCTGTATGTTGGTTAGTATTGCAATTTGTGTGTTTATATGCCTGTATACATTATGAATACATACGTACATCATAAGATATATAATATCCGCTCTCGTCTCATATTCTTACTTACCGAAAATAACTGTAGAAATGCAGTTTTCTGGGACTCTTCCTTCCACTTTACAATAATGGTGACACAGCCAATCTTCAAGTGTCATAAGGAACGTGTATAACAGAACATAAAGCTTTTTATACTGCAAGTTCACGTGCAAACATTCTTATCGCTGCATATCCCAATCATTGTCTGCTAACCTTAGCTAACTATTCAACATAATAATAGTTTTTGTTTCTAATTGGTATGGGTTTGAAACCCTGGCCGATGATTATCGGTCTGCTGCAGGTACCTAGCAAGCAATAACCTGTCTTTCTCTTGTGATTTCATCGATCGAACGCTCGAGTTAGAGTTTTTGTTACAATTACAAGTGAAGTTTTAAATGTGCATATAGCGTTTGCAAAGGTTGGGGTGGGGTACTTCCAATATATTAATTGAAATATTATGGAAATTCCACCCTGGCTCGTGAGGTTATAAAGTTAAATTACTGACGAAAAAAACGTACAGCTCTGAGCCCCCAGTCAGCGCTGCCGATGGTTAAATTATATAGAACACGAAGAAGAAATTCAAAATAATAACAATTTAATAAAGTCGATAATTTTAAATGATAAACTCAATCACCCGTCCTGCAAGTGACGTCCTACTTCATCTCGTGATTTTCAGTGTGGGTTCGATTTTCCCCTGGCCTTTGCTTCTACTCATCTCTTTATTTCGTTCCTCCCACTCCTCCTGGACTTCACCTCTCCCGACTTCTCTCCTTCCTTCTCTTTTCTACCGTCTCTCTGTCGGAGACTACTGGGACCACTGTCACTGGTCTGTCTCTCGAAACTTCCTGTGAAAACCACAAGGCGTTAACATATGGTTTATCGAATCTCGCCTCACACTAAATCATCAATTAACCATCAGATAAGGCTATTACTTTTTAGGTCACGCATACATACACATCGAAATTCCCACACACTTCTTAAAGAGTGAACAATGGTGTAATAACACGGTTTCATACATGCAGCAATACATTGTGTCACATCGTTATATCTAAATATATATTTAATATTATAGAACTATAATAGTACAACAAACAGACGCATGTCTGTACACTACACTCCCACAAGCGTACACAAATATTCAAATATTCATATTACTAATTTTTCACAGTGCAACCATTTCAAAGCTTCCATTCAATACAGCAATGGCAAAATCTATAATTACATTGAGAATTGTGCTAGACTACTAAAAAATAACCACATAGGGAATTATAATAATATTAACTCTTACGACGGCTAGCAAGCAATATGATATGATTCTTTACAAATATCAGTTGATTCTTCAAAATAAGCAAACATATTAACATGACAAAATAATTCTTCCTACTACGATTCTATTAATAATAATAAGTATATCTACGATCTACAATTAAATGCAGTCGCATTCAGCAAAGATCGAACAACTAACTCACTGACCTATTGAAGCTGTATTTAGAATCCTGTCCTAAGATTTTTATCCGCCAATGATCGGAGTTGCTATCTTCTGGCAATCTTTCTAACGAACTATAGCGAACTAAATCTTGCTGGGTGGTCTAAGGATATCATACTTAGCCAAACTAGGGTCCCGTCCCTATGTCGATTCTGATTGGTTAGCTCTGTGGCCCTGTCCAATCGACTAAGCGACCAATTCAACCTGGCTGTGAGTCTGCGGAACAAGAAGATAAGGCACGTCCACTTCTTCGTGCAACTTCTTTGATCGGCACAGGTGCTTCCAGACCAAGGTGATAACTGCGCTTCTGACGGCTTTGGTCGGCCTTCCCACCCTAGCCACGGCAAACTTACTTAAGGGATAGTGTTAGCCCGCGTTCATGTTTAACATTAAAGAATGGCTTGTCCGAATTACTTTGATTATACATGTTTCTATAATATTTTGGGTCGGGAATAACGCCACAGTGCAATATTATTTCTTAGGGATATAGATGCTTGAGTATGGATTATAAAATATGTCAGTAAACGAAATTATCACATTGCTTACTGTATGCATGAAGCAGTGAAAATTCCTCCCTTTATATTTATTTTGCATCTATTGTAGAGATAATTAATGGACGAAAAAAGAAACAGAAGAAACCAAATTGAAAACAGACGTTCAGCAACTTTTTGAATCCGTACTGTGTTTAAACTGAACAGGAATTATAGTTGCCTAAAACATAAAACAATGTCGCTTTATCTGGTGTTGTCTTCAGAACAAGCGACATAAACCATAGCTAATGTGACAACTGTGATCACTGTTTGTCTATAACCATGACAACGCAGACAATCTTACCTTTTCGGCAATAATCGTATTATTGGAGATATATCGTAAGAATTCAGTTCTGGTACGTTTCCGACAATTAAATAAATCAACGATTAACTGTTCAATTATGCCAGAAAAAAAATAGACAAAATGAGATTTAGCTATAATGAGGTTGGCAGATATAGAATAATTCTAATTTATAACGCACTGTATGCAAACACTTCAATTAAGCGCCACAATGTAATGCCTAGAAAAAGGGTATCACCTTTATGCAACAGCATAATAATATTTAATCGTAAAATTCATGCCAGATATGTCTTGCGTGACCCGACAAGCAAACATGCATGCTGTTGTATCAGTTTTATATTAACCAAGTCAGTAAATGCCTTATTCATGTAATGTTGACACCAGCAATTAGGGTGTTGCGTTCTACCGGCGATCACTGAATGATTCAGAAAATCGCCAATAAAGTAAGTTAAACATTTCATTGCAGACCAGCTTAGTTAGGAGATGGCAGATATTCTTGCCTTCTTTGCATATGAGAGTGGCAGAGATGTTGACCACTGCTTAATTCGTATCCAATGTTACGATGTCTGTGTATCATCTTGACTACAATCAATTAGTCTATCATTTCTGCAGTTAATATACCAGGTACAAGAGAATGCAATGAGGTTGTGAATGGTGATTACGCAAGCAATTTACTTTCGTTAAGGTCAAGAAGTCAATCAAGAAGGCACACAGATTTAAGCTATTGGCTTTAAAGACTTTTGCAATGTAGAAAATCACTTCCAAATGTCTGGATGTATGATATGTTTTGCAGAAAAAAAAACAATTGATGAGATTTAAAAACGTTAGATATCCCAAGAATTTAAACAACGTATGGCAGTAACTAGTTTTGATATACAGCTGGCATTCTAGAGAACATTCAAATCTTAATTTATTTGGACCATTTATTTTATACCTTAATAATACAATATGCAAATGTGATGTAATATATGAACATAACTTCATCACCGACCACCAGTGTCATGATGGTTCTTTTACTGTCCTTGACTTCCGTACCATCAGGTTTCTCGCTGTTATCACTTTTATTTTTAAATAACGCCAAACATGCAAATCAACATTCTTTTTTTCTTACGCTTTGTTTGTCAGCCTTAGATTCATTGCCGGCCAGTATTAAAGGTAAAGGAAGAATAGCAAAAACCTCGGAATGAAAAACTGACAAACAAGAAGCTACCGGCAAGCTTTCCAACATAAACATATTGTCTTAGCCTCCGCAGATAGTGATGAGAAGGCAGTGATCAGTAACGGTGGGCACTTTTCTAACACTCTCACATTATTACATAAATATATACATACATACGTACCTAAATAGCTATCTACCGACCTACATAGCTATCTACCGACCTACATAGCTACATACTTAGCTTCCTACCTACCTACCTACCTACCTACCTACCTACCTACCTACCTACCTACCTACCTACCTACATACATACATACATACATACATACATACATACATACATACATACATACATACATCCGTACATACATATTTCTTTGATAAAATCACCACTCCCGTGGCCTAGTGGTTAGAGCGTCAGCCTTGGTAGCGAGAGGTCGTCGGTTCGATCCCAGACAGAGTCATACCAAAGACTTACCTAATTGGTACTAACAACTGCCTCGCTTGGTGCTCATCATTAATAGGTTAGTGTTATAACAGGTCGGCATGGTGTCAGGATAATATGACTGGGTGGGACATCATGTTACATTTCCGCGGCATTATGCCATAGTGCTAGACATCACTATAAACTGCCACATTGTAGACATCGTACTGATATGATTGAAAATTATAATACCTGACTCAAAATATAAACTTTTTCAGATCGCACTAGAAGGGTCATTGTTATGTCAAAAGGAAGAATAACAGATCGTAATTTTAAATAAAAAACTCGTGTTTTACTAAATTAATATTTTAAGCCGTACAATGAGGAGTTAGTGCAAATGTTGGGTTATAAATATACTATAACCTCATCTTTTACTTGCATTAAATTAATGTTACAAAAACAATTTAAACTATCCAAACTAACACCCCTTAACACAATTAAACTATATCATAAGCATATATTATGTATAGATATCCTTAACAATGTCATATTACGAAAAGCACTGAAACTAAGTCACAGAAATTGTGTAACCATAGGATCATCATTTTACCGTTATGTAAGCATCTGACATCTAATAGTACATTCAATTAAACTGACAAAATTAATTTTACTGACTCTTGAGATAAAATGATAAAATGATATAGAACGTCATTGTATTAAAAATATATCGCAAATGTTCACTGACACATTAATGCTTACACTGGGTGATCGATAGAAAAATAAATTAGCCTATGTTGGCCATTAGTGCTAAACTGTACTTTTACCACGCATTGACGAGAGCAAACCGTCATATCCAGCCGTGCTGAGAAATCCACTTCTCCACGGGAAACATTGACTGTCCATTTTTCCGCTATCATTGCAGCTACCTAGGTGAACGAACCATTTTCGGAAAGGTATCTGCGAGACCTACACGTACATCTAAGACATATGTAGATGTCACGTTCCTCTAAAAATATTACATGGAGGTGAAAATGCCCTGGAAGACGGCTAGCTTAAGGGCTTTCCTCGCGGTGTTAGAATGACTCTATCTCCGCTATCCATGTATCTATCTACTTGAGCGACTCATGCTTGGCTTTGTCTTGGCGAGCTCTACGTACAGATTTAAGGCATTGGCACCTAGCCCCTCGTCTTATATCGGCAGCATATAGCAAAAATACCGGTTGAGAATGGAAGTTTTTCAAGGAGTTTGCATCTGAATATGTGCCTAGTATATATAATCCGGGTTAAGACAAAGTACAAATCCCAGTAAATCCTTGCATCCTCCAATTCGGAGAGTATTCAATCTGCCCCATAACTTTGCAGCATGATGCAAGTTGCATTAATTAAGCAAACCCCTCCGAAATGTATGAAAATTACAATCTGTGGGCGAAAAGTAGACTTTTCACAAATGTGTTTAGAAAGAAATCCTACCTATATCAATCACTTCGTTAACATAGATTGGATTGTGTGACAAAATGGAATACAAAAGGTGTTGATGTATTCTATTCATATCGATTACAAATACATGATCAGTTTGTTTTCAAATCATCAGTCGGTCGTATTCCATTAGTATAGTTCGCTCGATAAGAGCAACACTGTTTACCATAGCGGCTCACATCAACTAGGCGCACGTAGGTAGAACAATCTACCTCTTCGATCATCTGCTATATAATAAAACCGTGGTATGTATTTGGGTCTTGTAAGTGCTAAAATGTTTCTAACCCAGAACTGCAGTCAATGTTTATCAAAGTATAGTGCTTACTCAGATTGGCCAGAACAATTTATGATGATTATAATTGCTCGATGAGGATTGTTCGAAAGTTTTAGATTGAGTTACATGTCTCACTAGCATAGAGATTCCTGTACTGAAATCCACTAACGCTTTATTAACAGCGGAAAAATAAATGAGTTGAAACTGGTTTACATGTTTCGCACTGACACTTCGAATGAAACAAGTAGGTTTTGTTAAAATACAATTTCGCTCATTTGACTTTGAGGCAGTCGAGATGGCTTTTTTGCAATTAAAGGCAATACTTTTTAAGCTTTTTGCATAATCGTGGTGAAATGTGCGTTGGTCGTTCACCCAGATTCTTAAGAAACCTACGTGATCGAAATAATGCATTCCAATGATATTGTTTAAAGATAAGAGCTGGATTGTTTACTATATAGGCTATCAAGTACTAGGCGCACATGGTTTGAACAATATGTTGCTTAGACCGTCTGCCAAATGATAAGACATAGGTAAATATTTATTGATTCTTTGTGCAAAACATTATAACCCAAACATGAAGTCGATATTTACAAAAACACAGTTTATATTTAGACTGACCAGTTCAATATTTATTTATGAATGTTTTTTGGCACTAACACATTCAATTCTGCTAGTGTTATCAGCTACTTATGAGTTTGAATTTCAGTACATGTGAGAAATAAAGGTACACAAACCAGAATAAACTGATATACGCACTGAACGTCACTTCAACGAGTTTATATATTCTTCTAGAAGGAATATAAATGAGATGAAATTGGGTAAAATGTTGAGACGGACAATGAAACAGACAGACTGGATTTATTAAAAACGAATTATTCAGTTGCATTTTGGGCATGTTAAAATCGTTGTTATTAGAAACAAGAGGCTTACATCCACGACAAGATCAAAATAATTGTGAAACATTTTTGTGACAAGTTCGCAGGAAATGTTCTAACGAAATCACATCACATTTAGACTATGTTATGAAGGATTCAATGCGATCCCGAAATTCGCACATAAAGTTATAGTTATTCTCGTGGCGGAAACGACCATTGAGTCTCAGCAATACAACCAGTCGCAATGAATGCACTAATCTCACCAACTAATATTAAGTACACGCCCTTTAAGTTCTCGGAGGCAACCAATCATACTTGTTTTTGTAGTTCATTGTTATATATTGCGCGTGACGGGTCTATTAAATAATAACATTGCTATGTGTATTGAATTTGCCATGTTCGTTCGTGGGTGCGATGAAAAATATGTTAATGTTAATGTCGGAAGTGCGCGACAAAGGATTTATTTGAGTTTTCTCATATATCATTGACTTTATGTGGGCACGCCATATATCGGCAGATTGGCTTCAAAGCGAGGAATATGGATATGAAGGCCCCGTTAAAATAGACCTGTCCGACAATCCTGAGATTAAAAGAAGGAATGCTGATGTCTATGTCGACAGTGCGCAACAACTTGACTTGAGTGTCATCATAGGTTCCTAAGCCTATCATTATTTGCCTCCGCAGATAAGTCACAAAGGGACGAATATGTAAGTGAAAATCGCATACAAATCCGCTTTTTCGTTCGTATGTACGGTGAAGAAAAGCCAGAGTGTTAGTGCTAAAAACAAACAGGTTCAAGGCCATTCCAGTTTGTCACCAATGCACACTATAATAGTAAACATTGCCATTGCCATGTCGGAAGTGCAGCTGTGTTCAGTGGCAAAATGTATTAAAGCAATTTATACCTTTACTGATTCATATCAGAAAGAGAGACTGTGAAGCACAGTACACTTAGAATAATTATATATGTATGTCTGTACAAATGTGCGATGACATTCTACGAACCAAAATCGCACACTCTTTATTACAATCACCATTTTGAAAACATGTTTTTCTATTTTAAGGGTTTCGCTTGATTAACACAAAATTAAAATAAAAACGTATCCCTTTGAAAACACGATAAAATCAGGACACACAATTCGCCTACATAGTCTTATTCGAACGATCATATTTGCATTAATTGTCTAACCTATTAAAATACGTTTTACCGGCAATATACAAGCTAAAAGGGCCGGTTGAATGGTATATTACACAATATTATAGGATGAATAATTAGTACGAAATATTGATCTAAATTATAGACTGATGATATGTTTATATATCCTTTTTTTCTTAATGAGTATAAGTACCTCTATGAATAATGATATACTGCATTCACTAAATGATACAGTCCTTAATAGCTACAATATATACTTAATATTATGATACTTATAGCACTAGGTTGATATCAGGGCAATAGGAAGCGTATAATAATGTCCTTGTGTTTTACAGTTTGGATTAAGGCCTGTTACCTACTAAACTCAGCACTGGTTTCTACTTAGTCTTATTCTAACGATCATACTTGCATTAATTGTTAAGCTTTTATTATAAAATTCCCCAGCAACATACAAGTGAAAACGGCCGTCTCAATGGAATATTACACACTACGATAACGTTTTGGTCTATCGACTTATTCTGTTTAATGATGAAACCGTAACCGGAGTTGTAAATAAATGCTGCGCGTGAGATTCCTTACCGTCATCGAGGCAAACCTGTTCCAAACTGAAACTAACATCATCTTTAAGAACTACCCACCGGAAGCTCGGCCTTGGGAACACGTGGGGACATTTCTAGCCATGCAAACTGGGATCTTACAAAATATCGTTCCTATGAGAGATGTAGGCAATGATGTATGTTTGTATGTATGTATGTATGTATGTATGTATGTATGTATGTATGTATGTATGTATGTATGTATGTATGTACCATTTGTGTTCTCTAGTATCAATAATCGCTTCATTATAATATGATACTAAAAGCATTAGGTTTGGCAGCTATTGTAAGCGTATAATATTGTATGTGAGTTTTATTGATAGGATGATGGCATACTAGGACGTGCTAATCGTACCTACTAAAAATACTGAATACATAAATACAAAGAATATAGCATAATACCTACATACACAAAATATAGTATACATACAATGTAACGTACAAAGGACTATTTTCAAGTGCGACCTTTTGCAATATTGGCCTGAACAAGACTTAGCTAGCATTGAAATCCGGATAGAATTCGCACTGTTATTTCATCCGAATGAGCATGAAAACAGTCCGTTGAAAGGGCATTTCGATGGAAGCGCGGACAAGAGGCGAATTTTCCCCCCAGTACAAACGCCTTGCTCCATCAGCAATTGTAGGACAGCAGTAGATTGGGCTTGAAGAGACGCGTGTAATATTATTTTTAAGATCGGTGTTATCCCGGACCATTGTACCTATTTTCAAGTCATATACCAAACGATCGGGCTTAATGAGACGCGTCAGTCAGTGCCAGTGGTGTTTAATGGGTCTGTCCCTTCGACCGTGCATTCCCGAAAATTACTTTCGGCCGCGCTGGGTCATACAAATGTGAACAATGCTTAAATTGATTTTTCTTACAAACTATTGCAGCCTCATTGGAGTGCGACATGCCGTCAGATAGGTCTCGACAGATTACGTCTTACAGTGCTATGTCTGTTGAATTTACCGTGTTTGTTCGTCGATGCGAAGATTCAAATAAATATGTTAATGTCGGAAGTTCACAAAAAAGGTCACAAAAAGACATATCAGACAGTGCAGTGAAATCGCATAAACCTAAGCCTTCCCGTTAGTGAATGTTTGAACCCTACTCTATGAATCTGTTTTCTTTTCATAACATGTATGGTACGGTAGTCTTGTTATGTGTAATGGTTGTGTTTCTTTAGTCTGCTTGTGTACGTGCTGTCAAAAAATTTATTTATTTCATACACTTCCCGTCACTGACATTGTGTTGAGCTTGCACTCGGTCCAAAGAAACGTTCGGTTACACTCATGACACAATTTAAGACATGCACTGCATTCATTTATGTGACAAAACATGTCAACTATATAAATCATATAAATATATACCCTCAGCCTGATGACGCAGTTCCATTCAAACCTTATAAAATATATGTAAGGATTCTTGGTTGTTTGTTAATGCAAACAGGAAAAAGTCTTCCTAACTAACACTTATATATATTTATATTTTAAGTGCATCCCCCTGCATGCAATCGAATGTTTACAACAACATCCTTTACGATAATTTTGTTTGTTTCACAGGCTCAATGCTGCATAAAGAATAAATTCAATCTAAAGGCAGGTGCTATCTAATCTTGTTCCTTGCTTGTTCTGTTTTGAATGAACTACATCAGATAATTTGAAACTTTACCCAAGTGGAAATCTGCCCAAGTATGTTTTTCTCATATCGCAGTTATATACACGAACCACAGGTTCTCAGTTATCATTTGAGCACATGTAACAAATGAGCTTTATGGTATCAAATACTTAGTACAATTAATGTTACATCACTGTTCCAAATTATGTTATAGATCATTGTAGGATTTTTTCATGGATTGATGCACAAATTAAGTCATCATTACTGTTCCTGCCTTCCTCTACTATAGTCTTATCCAGTGCTCATTCACCCAATATCCTAAGGATTTACACAGAAGCTATGTGCAGGTATAGGGTAGTTAAATGTTGCTATATGTTACATAAGTCCAGTGGTTTCGATTTGTCAACATTAGCATTTAAAAAATGGACCACTGAAGACAGTGATTACAAGATACCAGCGGCGTCGCTAGGGTTGGTGACACCCAGTGCGGTAAACTCATGGTTTCACCCTTCCAGACTTCCACCATGATGATGATTACCTCATTAATTAACACGCGCGCAAATAACTCCAAATTTTGCTCCGACCAGCTCTGAATCTCATTCAAATAAGCACCAGACGCTCTGCAGACTGCATTTTAACTATGATCGGTTATCCGCTTATGAAATCCGACTAGACCGAGCAGTGTGTGCTCTGTAAAATTTGCAACTTTTCATTTTGTTGTCACCCCTCTGAGATGGTGCCACCCAGTGCGGTCCGCACCCCCCGCACCCCCTAGCAACGCCACTGCAAGATACTTCATTACAAACCATCTGTTCTGACTACACAATACAGGTATACGTTAGATAGAGGACATTTATATAACATTTACCTAGAGGAAGGTATATCACTGCTTTCAACTGGTGACATCTGAGTAAATGTGGCAGTTAGGGATAGTATAAATATAGAGTATCTCGATTGGCTCTCAGCACTGCTCATAATATGTGTGTGCAAGGGAAATCCATTTGTTTTAAATAGAGGTATTGCTTCTGCGCATGTCCTTATGGTTTAGTTTAATATCAACTATGTGTTACTTTGATTTAGACAGACAATACTATTTGGTATTCTGTATGTCTCTATAGTCAAGTATCTACTGTTCACATACATATAATATGCGTTGACCGTGGTGGACAGATTTATGTATACAATACTACTCCCTTAAAATTCCGAACTGAAATCCTGCTTCTTGTGCTGTTATATGTTAGCTGTTATTTTAGGCTCGGCAATATAAATACCGAGTAATAAATTAAAATTTGATGCTGTAATCTATTGTAATTTGGTTTTTGCAACCGCCACGCCAGATTCTATAAATTTCAGTATATTATTATGTTATTTATTCATAGCTCTTTTGAAGGTGTCTAATAAATGCGTTTCTAAATGAAATTAATTTCGTGTTTCAAACGGTTTTGAAATCCTGTGTCAGTAATGACCTAATCCTTAAAGGTTAAAAAGATCTTTAATAAATTATTTTGTCCTATTGGAATTTATGAAATTTTATTGAATTAGATTTCATGTGTTTGTTCGTAAATTATTTGATGATAATATGCTTTAATATTTAAGTTTTGGATTATTGCTTGAAAAGAGGCAAAGTTTAATTATCCATTACATTGTACTGCTGAAGCAATGCCATGCTGTTACAAGCTTTGCAAGTACGCAAATAAACAACTCCGTTATCCAGTCTCATAGTCATATTCTATGTAATAAGTCAATGAGTCAAGGAGACGTAAACAATTTGGCATGTCCATTAAAACTGAAGCTCCATAATGCCTTTCGATACTTAAGCTCCGCTATACATCCGTAAGTGATGGAATCAACACGTATTGCTAGCTTATATTTTATTTTCTTATTCTAAGATTCCAAGTACGTATTTGTATTTCGTCCATTTACAGATAAAGTAGTTTTCCTAAAAAATCTATTCATAATGGTTACTGTAAATCCAACTGCACTTAATTCATGCTGAGATTTTGTTGTATTAACATACAGTGTAAAAAGTACATACACACACTCTTAAAATTGGAAATGGAACAAATATGTGTATGACGAGAGGAAGTAGCGTGCATATGAGGTGTTTCGTAGATAATAATCTGCGTGTCGGAAAATCATTGACCACTCTTAGAAGATATAGATTCATTCTCATTTGCAACTGCTAAATATTTATTTTTAAGTCTGGATGCAAAATATATGTAAGCATATAACAAATACGCCCATTTAGAAACAAGGGCTGTACATATATAGTCGTAAGGTATTGCGTAGAAGCTCTGCTCTTTAATTTGGGCAGCCACATCAACAACTCTCTGTTGTAAGTAATGTACCCAAACGTATCACGCATGAACCGTATCACAATAAAAAAGGCGGAAACGTGTAAATGCGACTAGACCGTGCTAATATAAATGCTGCTGATACCGCTAATAATGTTGAAATGACAGGCACAAATAAGACATGCTTAGACGGTTGGATGTACGAATGATAATACGAGCATTGTTGTAGACAAAACGCCTGCAGCATGAAAGACAGGTAGGCCATTAGTGCATGTTTAATGAGCTTTACTCAGCTCTAAATAAATGGATTATCAGCTTTTCGAAGGAGTCACTTCAAACTATAAAAAAACGGAGTGCAGATCGAGACCAACTGGGTCTCGTGGTCTAATCACACAATTACCATTTAATTTTCAAGACACAAAAGTGTCTGATCAATGTGGCGTCATAACTAAACAGATGAAACAAAATCAGTCCTCACGCAGTTGCGAGGAAAATATAGTCAAGGGAAAAAGACAAATTACCCATGCGTTCGATAATTAAATTTGACAATGAACTAAACATTCACCTCTAGGTGATGAGAACTTACAGCACGTATATTACTCTATTTGAAACAAAGGATCATCAATAGTCACATTATTTCTATCGTAAACAATCAAATCGTGGAACATGGAAAAACTAGGGATAGCCATCGCAATCGCCAGCCTTTAAATGGCGCTGGACAGGTGAATAAGAACACTAGTATATGTATAGTCACTGCAAGCAGCGTCCGTTTAAGTGCCATCCTGACATTAATCCAAATCTCAGATACCATCTATAAAAGCAGTCATGGAATAGATAAATATCACGTAAAAACCTGATCAGCAGTTTCATAAATTGGATAGTTTCCAGTCCATCCATTTGGGTCATTATGATCATAACTGGACTGACATGGGTTTCGTGCATATATGCTTGGCAAGCGTAAAGTAATCTGCGACAGTTAACTAGATTTTAATTAGAAACACTCCATTATATCTAACCAGAGGCTGAAGGTCAGATATAGCTCATTTATTAAACGAATTAAATTACAACGTCAAGTACTATGTCGAGCAATGATTAATATTTCGAAGATTTTATATTGCAAACAATGTAACCAAGCTATTTCGAAATTCCCTTCCTATTTTTAAATTCATTTAGTTGCTTTTTTAGCATACTCACTGTCTAGCAGCAAAATGAAGTCCAAGTGATTATTTCTCGCTTGCATACTTTACAACACGTATCTTTAACTCGATTCAGCGAAAATTAAACTAATTATTAAATCCAATTTTAGACTGAACTACTATACCTTCTTATGGGAAAGGGATAAGGTAGTATACCCTAACTACAAATCCGGAGAAGGATTTTCTAAGGCGGCTTGGCATTGTTTTCAGTTTCATGATGCCATGACGTATCGGTTTGTCCTTTCATCTGAATCCATCAGTTGCATGGAGAGGTGGAATCAGATGAATGGGCAACAACTTATTTTCCATATTATCTTGTCCAGGCTTCCGCCCTGGAGAGGACATCCAGCTTCGCTTAAAATCACGGAAATCAGCAGTTTAACGGATATAAGTCATCGCTCGATTGGGGTAGAGTCAAACGCCAGGGGTTGGTTCCGACAGTGGGAGTGACCAACATGTCTCACTGGACAGAGCCCCAGGGACGAAGCACTTTAAACAAATAATGTCAGTCAGTCAGTCTTTATTAGTCAATAAGGGAAAATGTAAATTACAAATCTTCAATGTTTATGACCCAGGAGAGAATAATAAACTTAAACATCAATTAGCATTTAAGGAATTAGTTAAATATATTAAATCTGAACTTGCGATCATTTGCGGAGATTTCAATGCCCATAATAAGCTTTGGGGTGGGGAAGTGACGGACTGAAGGGGTAAGTGGATGGAGAAATGGTTTACAGAATCCACTCTTACTGTCCTCAATGATGGTGCTAAAACCAGACTTAATCCGGTTGACGGCACCCTGTCCGCCATTGACCTCACCCTATGCACACCCAGACTGGCTCAGGTGGCAAAATGGGAGGTGGACCAATCTGACCCCATGGGGAGTGACCACTTCCCAATAATTACCACCCTGCAAATGGCCGTACAGTACGAATTAAATAATAAAATACCCAGATGGAATTATTCAAAAGCCGATTGGGATACTTTTCGAGAAATAATAAATAATGCCAATCTATCAGATATAGAACCAGATGACATTGACCTTTACTATGACAACTTAATTAAGATCATCACTCAGGCAGCCACCAACACTATACCTAAAACTAGCTGTCAATCAAGAAAACTTAGTGTGCCATGGTGGAACGATGAAATTAAACAAACTAGACAGGCCAAATTTAGAGCTTTAAATAAATTTAAAAGAACTAATATTACTACTCACTTCTTAGAGTACAAAAATCATGACAATAAGCTCAAATACTTAATCAAGGAGTCGAAAGAAAAAACATGGCAAAAATACTGCAGCAGTATTAATTTTAGAACAAACTCAAAACAAGTGTGGGATAAAATCAGAACCGTCAGGGGGAAGCACATCAATAGCACCCCAAAAATAAATAATACCAGCAATCATAAAGAACAAGCTGACTCACTAGCAATACACTTTAAAAACATGAGCAGCAACAGTAATTATACTACTGAATTTCAAAACCATAGGGCTAAAACTGAAATTAAATTCCACAATTTATTCCAAGACCTTGGACCCAAATCCTCAACACTAAATAAAGAAATAACATTATATGAATGGGACCAGGCACTAAAAACTAAACATGAAACCTCACCTGGGCAAGATCAAATAGGTTATGTTATATATAAAAACTTACCTAAAACTATAGTTAAATCAATCATCAAAATGCTAAATATAATATATGACACAGGAAAGCTACCTAAAAAATGGAAAACAGCGATAGTAATACCCATACTTAAACCAAATAAGGATCGGAATGATATCAATTCGTACAGACCCATCTCACTTACCAATAACATCTGTAAAATTATGGAAACAATTGTTACTAACAGACTTAAACACCACCTTGAAAGCAACAATCTGATATCTCCAAATCAATGTGGGTTTAGAAATAAAAGATCCACTACGGACCAATTAATAAGATTAGAATCCGCCATAAAACTTGCATTTAACAACAAAAGAAAAGCGGATAGAAACTTAATTGCGGTATTTATTGATCTGGAAAAAGCATTCGATCTTGTATGGACCAAAGGCCTTATAGCCAAATTAAATCATTATGGCATTACAGGTCGAATGTTCAACTTCATAGAAAATTTCCTGACCAACCGCAAAATTATAACTAGGGTAGGGGCTACTTACTCTGAAGAATACTCTCTTGAAAATGGAACTCCACAAGGGAGTGTTCTCAGCCCCACCCTCTTTAACCTTATGATAAATGACCTTGACTCCAATCTGGCAACACCTAAAATTGAATTATCACAATTTGCTGATGATAGTGGACTTTGGAGAGCAGGCAACCCCTCCAACCACCAACACATGGCTGAAATACAAACCAGCTTAAACAACATAGGAAAATGGGCTGATAAATGGGGATTTAAGCTATCGCACCAAAAAACGGTAGCTGTTCTGTTTACCCCTTGCAAAAAAATCAAAACCTACCCCAAACTTACCATTCAAAATAAAGTTATAACATTTGTAAAAGTAGCCAAATTTCTGGGTATGTACTTTGATGAACACTTAACATGGGCTTATCATATAGATGACCTAGTTAAAAGATGCAATCAGGACCTAAATCTATTAAGAAGCCTCAAAGTCACTCAGTGGGGTGCTAATCAAGAAACTATTCTAATATTATATAGGGCACTAATAAGATCCAAACTAGACTTTGGCTGCCAAGTATATACCACGGCATCCACACGTCATTTAAACAAATTAATTAAAATTTAGAGAAAATTTTGGGCCATCTTTGAATCATTAAAATGGATAGAAGAAAACAAACCCAATAAGACACTCATTATTAGTGATTCGCTCAGCGTCCTTACTTCTATCCAAAACAACAACACCAAATCTAGAGAAAATTTCCTAAAACAAATTAATCAGATATTAAAAATACTAAATTCTCAAAATCTTGTAGTTGAGTTTATGTGGATTCCATCCCACATAGATATAAAAGGAAATGACTTAGCAGATCAACTGGCTAAAAACAAACTCACCGAAACAAACTATATGCCACTCAAATATAGTCAAACTGAAATATATCACTTAATCTACTCAATGATTAATCAAAAGTGGCAGACTGATTGGGACAAAAGCAAACAAGGGAGAATTTTACATAACATCATTAAGGACGTCAATAGAAAAATCATACCACCTAGGTGCAATAGTTATGAACAGTCTAAAATAAATAGAATAATCTTGGGAAAAACAAAACTGGCTAACAGCTTTGGTAAATATATAGGACCTTTTCCACACAGCATTAATTGCTTCAGTTGTAACATACCTGAAGACTTACATCACATATTTAATAACTGTAAAAACAACCAGAAGGAAAGGAACATATTTAGATCTAAACAACTAAACATCTCTGCACCAAGTACATACCCGGAAGTAATTCAATTAAATAACACCAACCCCCAAAAATCAATTCAACACATAATAGAATTACTAAGAACATCAGGGCTCCTTGAAAAAATATAATGCAAATAATACTATATAATAAATAACACCCGTAAGGAATGCCCCCTGTTGGTCACATGGGTTCATTGGCCAATCAGGGGACAGGACCTGCAAGTTGTATAATAACAAAAAATGTATAGACTATACAGATAAACATTGAAATTTGCATTATAACAAAGTAAAGAACAAAACAGAAACAATAAACAAGTGTCTAGGAAACCACCTCTCTTCTGTCTATTCTTACAACTCTTCCTATATACAGCCTCATAGACAGCATTATACAACTAAACTAGGAATGTATTTACAGTTAAAAACCCCAACAAACCGGGATATCCACATGGTCTAAACGGGACCATCTAAAACGTCTCCTGCTTTATGGCCTCAAATAGATTTTATGAGGTAGTCTCAAAGTCCAAAGACTATCAGGCCCAGCGACACAATGTCGCAACATAAAAATATTTACTCTAAGTAAGATCACTAAATTATTACCATATAAGGTAGTCAATGCCCAGACTATCAGGCCCCGCGGCACAAAGCTGCACTATAAACTAAGCTATAAGAACTAAGGCCTATAACATGATTTAGGTGGTCAATACCTGACCATCTAGCAAGACAGCACACGCTGCAATAAATTTTTACACAATAACCTTAATTACTTTAAAATTTCTACGTTGGATAACTACCAACGCGAGAATAGGCTGTCATATGAGGTTGTATACTCTACTTTAATAACAGCACAAAGTATTCCAAATTGTTAAGGGAGAGCACGGAATGTATACGACGGAAGGAGGCAACTTCAAGATGGAGGAACAACAAAACCAAGGCACCCAAGAAGGACACGGGGACTCGCCGGACGGAATGAGGGAACTTCGGTTAAACCCTGTAACACTCCATCAAAAAGCCCTTTTAAGGGCTATTTATACTTACAGAGTTTTCTTTTGGCTCAGAAACTCTATTCGACAATCTCTTTCTTCAAAAATCAGACTTGATCAATTTTGGCTGTCCACCATCAAAATTAGCAACCCATTTAACCCGACATTGACCAACCTACACATGTCGCTTGACATACCTAGTTTACAAAATTGATAGGGAACACACAAAATGTACACTCTGTACTAGACAAAAATTGGAATGTTAGGATGTTAGGAAAAAATATAACTTGAAAGATTGACTCAATTGCACAGGTGGCTTACACAATATCGGTATAGGATGTCCACTAGCAACAACTGGACTCGATTTGATAAGGCTAGGGCGTGCAAGACGAACGACATCAGTTCACAGATCCTTTTCCTCCTCCTCTGCTGCCTTACTCCAACACCAGCAAATGACTAGAAGTGGAAACCATTTTTCACTAGTCATCATTCGGTGCCATTGCACCTCTAGCTCTGCATCTTCCGATTGGTTGATAGGGTTGAGTGCGTGGCTGTTCTATTCCCACTCACCTAGGTCTTTCATTCATGTCGATAGCTCCTTATAGGGGTGCGGCATGACGACCAAATTAAATAGCATACTATGTATGCATAAACGCCCGTGGGGATGTGGCACCATTCCTTCCTCACGGGTAAATCTAAATCACTACCATATTAATTGGTAGTGTAAAATAGTGAACAAATGACCCTTTGTGGCCGGTTTCACTTAAAACCATAATTCATTCAGTCTGGCTACCCATAGTTGACGCATCAACACCAAAGATGAATAGACTGGAAAAATTGATTGAACTTCAACTTCACCTGGAGAATGCTAGGCGTCTCCTGGACGAACTGGCTATGGAAGCCAAAGAAGAAGAAACCAGAATTAAAGAAGAGGAGGAGCGGAAAAAGAAAGAAGAGGAGAAGGAAATGAAAATGTCAATTTTGCCTCACCGCATGATGAGGCAAACTAATCAAGTTAAGCCTATGGTGATGACAGTTCGTCCACTACAGGCACAGCCCCCACCGCAACAACCACAGTCTCAGCCGCAACAATCACAGCCTCATCCACGGTTGCGGAATAGAGGAAGAAATGAAGAGACTTTCACTATCCCTCAAACAGAAGATTGGGATAGTGAAGCCACTCATTCTCCCTTTGCGCTCCCAATCACAAGAGTGAATTGGGAGAATGATTGGAGTAGAAGATGTGTGTGGGGGGCTAGACCTGGGAGATGCCAGCATTAACCAGGTGCATTTTGAAGTTTAAAAAAACAGTCCTTCTCAGGGCTACCCAAATGTCTAGAAAAAAAATACTATGTCAATTGCCAATGGGTGTGAGAGAGGAGTAGTGTGATTAAAAACACTGACTCTTTACTGTGTGTTTGTGTGTGTGTGTGTTTGTGTGTGTGTGTGGTTAGTATATGGTGTGATTTTGGATAGTAAATAATAGGGTTTATTTTGGCTGCTTCCCATGTGTGTGGTTAGTATATGGTGTGATTTTGGATAGTATATAGTATGGTTTGTTTTGGCTGCTTCCCCGTGTGTGTGGTTAGTATATGGTGAGCAGCAGAGAGGGTGAACCCTACAACGTTTTTAGACAAAATTTGATTGAAATCCTAAAACGAGCCGTCCTATAATCTCATTTTAACCAAAAGATGGCGAACCCTACAACGTTTTCAGACAAAAAAAATTGATTGAATCCTTAAAACGATCCGTAGGATTTCGTTAAAATCTACGAAATCATTTTAACTAAAAAAATGAAAACGATTTTTTAATCAATTTTGGTCGCAACTTGTTGTCATCCACCCTCTCTGCTGCTTAGTGATTTCATCACTGGTTAACAAAAAATAATAAATGATTTTAACCGAATATTTGATCCAGTCCGATACGATATCGTGTCCGAGGATCATGCAAATTTATTGTTGCGAATCCGTGTGGTTTTGACTGAGCATGACTAAAGAAATCTCGAAATTGATTGAAGTCCATATCAGAACACCATGTCTGCCAAATATTTCGTAGCGTATGTGTATCAACGCCGTTGAATACAGAAAGAATATTGCAGTTATCTCTGATGACTTTTGGAACCTGAGTGTAGCGTTGAGTGACATATATCACGTCAGTGTTTTTGTGACGCCCACGGGAAAATATTCTAGCAGGATTTTTTTGTTTATCCAACATTATATCGTCGTATACGACTAAATTGTTAATATCTCCATCAATATCATCAATGCTCGGTGCTTCATCGATATCGGTTATAAAATCAATGGCGTTCTCACCGCTAATTTCTGATGCATTCTCGTTAAAATCTTTTAGCACTTCATAACATCGTTGATCATCTACGCTAGGAGCAATTAAATACAACTTATCCCACTTCATCCATCTCATTATTAAATTGAGCAACAATTGCGTTTTACCGGATCCAGATGGCCCGATTATAATCATCCGGATAGAGTTTGGTAGCGCTGCATGATGCTTAATTGGTTCTCTTGTTTTAGTCGCTGAAAAATCAATTATATCCATATTTCTATACATAAATTATGGATCTATATTGTGTGAAGTGCAAAACGCGTACTGGCACAGATGATGTGACGACAGTTACAACTAAAAATAACCGATCAGCGCTTTCTGGTAAATGCATGCAATGTGGTACAAAGAAATTTAGATTTGTGTCTATGAAATCTGATTTAAAAAAAAACGAGGAGGTGATATCGCAGCCAAATTGGCAAAGCTCCCTGGAACCCCATGGGCAAAGTACCCCGGAGAAAAGCACCTTCCGGGATATAGCTACTGTGGACCGGGAACCAGACTTGATATCAGACTCAATAATCAAAATCAACCCAACCCCGGTGAAGAACCAATAAACGCCATTGATAAGGCCTGTCACCTTCATGATGTTGCTTATAAAAGCAGCAATCTGCAACACAGACATCTAGCAGATGTGAAATTAATTCATGCGTTAAATGCTATTCCTGATAAATCCTTCAAAGAAAAATTGGCTTCATTTTTGATAAAATCGGCTATGAAAAGCAAATTGATGTTAGGTGCCGGTAATTAATAATATGGAATCAATTTATTATTCCCCAAGAGGATACTGGAGGGGTAAATCAGCAGTCCATAAACTCGCTAGCGCTGCAAAAGTGAAAAAAACCACTGCGGCTAATTGGTTATCCAAACAGGCACTATGGCAAATTTATCTACCACCGCCTAAACAAATTCAATTCTCGCATTTTGATGTGACCGCTCCTAATGAAGTTCATCAGGCTGATATATTATTTCTGCCTCATGATCGTGGTTACAAATACGCGCTAACCGTAGTTGATATTGCAAGTCGATACAAAGAAGCAGAACCGTTAAAAACAAAATCAGCCACTGAAGTTGCTTCTGCATTTGAAAGGATTTATCGACGAGGTCCTCTGCACTGGCCAAATCTATTGCAGGTTGATCCTGGTAAGGAATTTCAGGGTGCAGTATTATCTACAATGAAACATCATAATGTCACCATACGACGAGGGCATACTGCGCTACATCGCGATCAGGCCATTGTAGAACGATTTAATCGGACTCTTGCTGAACGGTTATTTGGATATCAATACGCAAAAGAATTCATCCAAGAAAAAAGATCCCGTGAATGGGTTAAAAGATTACCATCTGTGATTACTGCACTGAATAACGAGATTACTAGAACAATCAACATGAAACCTATCAACGCGATTAAAAAGAAGTCAATACCCGTACAACCACAAAAAGATTTCAAAGAACCAATTCTTGGTAGTAATGTCATTGTGAGGTACTTATACGAACCAGGAGAGCTTGAAGGGGGTAGAAAAAGGGCTACTGATCCTATTTGGAGCGTCACTACGCATAATATATCTACTATAACACGATCTACGGGTAGACCTCCAGTCTATAAACTGGATTCAACTGCCCCTCAGCGGGGTTTTACTCGACAACAACTACAGGTAATTCCCGAGGATACTCAATTGCCACCGCATGGTCTTAACTAGCACCGTTGCGTCTATTGCACTCAAGACAAGTCAACATCACATTATTTCTGACATGACCGAGACTGTTATTTTTTCTGTCTACGGTGAATTGGCGAGGATCCTTATCCGAATACTTCCAACGCATTATACAATTGCAACTCGCGCAGTGATTATTCTGTTGTTGTTTCAGCGTAATTATTAATTCAGCATCAATATCAAATTCTCGTTGTTTTTTTTTGTCCTGTTGTTTGTAACCGGAGAGTTTTTTATTAATGATGCTAACATCAATATCATTTATTGTTGTGTCATTATCATCGAAAACAACTCTTCGAAGTTGATTTATTCTTCGTACTCTGGATACTGCGAGATAGACTAAATTCGACCATTCGATGTGATTATCCACCATCCAAACAATTGTATCCGATATAGTCAATCCCTGTGAAGAGTGTATTGTTGCTGCGTATCCTAGAGTCCACGGGGATTTATTAGCACGCAATGCATCTTCAACGACATTGATATCAACCAGCACAATATCATTTAACACGAGAATCTGCTTTTCACTCTGTCCTGGAATATCAACTTCAATATTCTGTTTTCGTGTATCCGATGGCCTATAACACAACGGCACTGGAAGAGTTGCAAATTTTTGTTTATGCAATTCAAATAACTTCATCTGAAGTGTATCCCTGACTATTTTTCTACTTGCAATTATCAAATCATTTGGTTTCCATGTTTCCCAGAAATCGTTTATTTGAGTTTCTGAAATCACTTCACGCGCTATTTCGCACTGGATTCTATCCGGTTGTAATCTAATTAGCGCTTTGAATTCTCGTAATCGTTCATCATTTGATCTATAATCAGTGGTAATTTCTTCATAGTAGTCTACAAAACCCTTTAGCCATTCATGTGGAGATGTACCGACAAATGGTGGTGGTTGGCCGTGATCACCGCACATGACGACTTTTGTGTTTTTCTTTAACAACCACTCAAGAAATGTTTGTAATACATCTAATGACACTGTGCATATTTCATCCCAAATTATGATTTCAGGAATGAATTTATCACCCATACGCTCAGGAGTCCATTTGTCACCCTTCCATCGAAAGAAACTATGGTAGGTGCAGGCATTTACCCCTCGTTGTATCATCTCTCTGGCGAGTCTGTGAGTCGGTGTTAGCACAATCATGGTTGACCGACGGAATAATTCAATTGCACGAGTTGTCTTTCCTGACCCACCACAACCGTTTAAATAAACTGTTTTATATCTACAGATTGGATCAGATACCGGTGGTGCATTAGAAAATTCTGATTGATTTTCAATACGGTTACAACAAAGATATTTATCATCCATGGCAACGTCTGCGGATTCACAATACTCATGTAGCATCTCCTTTTTAAATCGCCAACGCCCCCACGCTTCCTCGGGATCTGTGAATTTAGCTACAGCTGATTTGTACTTATTGTGTATATACATCGAATCAGTGGCCACTCTAACCGCGGTATTAGGAAATCTATTTATCATCGAAAATAGATTAATAGAAGCATAGGCTAGCATTGAACTTCTCAAATGTGTGTACTGGGAATTATATCCATCACAGTAGGTAACAACCGTACCCATTTTCTCACCATTGGATAGAAAAGCATCCTTACGGGATACAAATTTTCCCTGTTTCATTAAATCCGCTACAAGAAAATCGTATTCAGCGACATCTATGATCAACCGCGAAGAGTATTTTGCGTTGTCGTACCGTCCACCTTGAGTGAATTTACCGATTATTCTTCGTCCGAGATCCTTTGCTTGTTCTTTTTTAATTTCAAATAACTTCTTAGACCAATTTATGATTTCTTCTTCATTGAAATCAGGGAATTGTTTTCGTAGTTCGTTGATTATACGATCTAGATCGGGTTGTGGTAGCCAAACTTCCTTCTGAGCTCGATAGCATATAATAGCCTCGGAAACAATCAACGATATTAGCATACCACAATCAATCATATATCTCAATAGCACTATTGGCATCCAGGCCTTTTCATATAGATGTCTACCGAGCCAAACATAACTACACGGATGTAACCCTGTAGCTAATTCAAATGATATCACACGAGCGAATCCGGTTAAATCAAAATCAGGTAATGGTCCATTAATCGCAACACGAGTCATTTCATGTGTTGGGTGTCCAAATCGTTTGAAGTACTCAGCGCATTCCCCATACCCGAGAAAACTTCCGGGATAACACGCGGCTATATCAATTGAAATCATACCATCACGTGAGTATTTCGTATTCCACAATCCTCCATGACCAAATTCGACGCAACTCGATTTAACATCCTCGAGAAAATCACTTCGTGTTGGACGCCATGAGTTTTTTTCTCTTGCGAAGTGAGCTACCACTGATGGAATAGTAAAACTATCCGTGAGTAGTTTTTCATGGAAACTCTCCGGTGAAAAATCATTAGCGATTTTTCTCATTCTGTTATCTAATTCTTCAACGCGATATAATTCACCATTTGGTTTTACAAATTGATCGAATCCTTCATCACTTCTAAGTAACCACACTGACACAGGATCATCCTTACACAACGCATTAATAGCATCAAATAATCTCTCTTCATAGAAAACATCCCCGACGAACTCCTTAGGGATATATTTCACGGTTCGTTCTCGTGGAAATACTGTTACCGCAGGTGTCCACGCGTGTTTGTTATGATCAATAATCTGTATTGGTGCTCCATTTTTGTTATATTTCGGTTCGTATAAAACCTCTCCGGTTATCGTCATAACTGTTATTGGAAATCTTAATGATGTTTCTAACTTAGCTATATCAGAAATCTTTGCACCGTTCTGTTTCACTGTCAGTTCCCACTCGGTTATTTTTTTTCGTCTTAGATCAGTTAGTTTATTTCCTCGGGATGCATTTGTGAAGTGCTCCATTACCCGTGTTGCTACACAATTAAGCCCTGACGAATATTTCATAGGAGCTAGTTTTGCGATATCGGGTTTATCATTTAACGGATATAGCCCATAAACCATTGCTGTTACGGGATAAGATCTTTCGTAGTATGGTTTGTCAATGCCGGTTAGAATCCCTGGTTTGGAATCTCTACTCACAATGACAGCTTTTTTATTCTTGAGGATTGGTTCAAATTTATCCCTAATAATCCATTTGCCATCGACTTCAATAATGAATTTGATTCGGAAAAAATACCGTTTTTCCCCAACACGTGAAATTATCACTGCTGCTTTTTCATCATTCATGGTAGCGTCAACAACACCATCAATTCGAAATGTTGACCAACAATAGGATGCTCCATCACGCTTGAATTCATTAAAACAGTCTCTGATTTTATTAATCATGGCTTTATCAAGAATTTTATTCTTTGGTGTATCAGAGACTATATCGAGATTGAATTGAGCATCCTTCCAGGGTAATTTCTTGGACGCTTTTGAAATCCGAAGGATTTTGGGTTTCTCGAGATTAAATTTGTTACGTTTTTTTGGTCTATCGAGATTAAATCTAGGACTGATTTTCAATAATCTCTTAAACTCTTTCATGTTTCCGTCTCTTGGACGTTTGATACGTTTTTTTGGTCTATCGAGATTAAATCTAGGACTGATTTTCAATAATCTCTTAAACTCTTTCATGTTTCCGTCTCTTGGACGTTTGATACGTTTTTTGGGTCTATCGAGATTAAATCTAGGATTGATTTTTAATAATCTCTTAAACTCTTTCATGTTTCCGTCTCTTGGACGTTTGATACGTTTTTTGGGTCTATCGAGATTAAATCTAGGATTGATTTTCAATAATCTCTTAAACTCTTTATCAGCATTGAATTCAGCATTTTTCGAAGGCGTTTTCCTTAACTCCTTCATTCTATAATTAAAACAAGCATTTAAATGAAAGATTTTTATATAATGAATCACTGCAAGTGGCTTATGATTGGATCAGTAATCCCGTGTAACAAATCATGCAGAAATGAGTTTTGTGGGTATCATATGCAAAGCTATCGTCGTGGAAGCCTTGGTCCGTTACCCTGTATTCTATGTGGAGTTGGGGTTAGGGGGAAATCTCAGTTGTGTTTGAATTGCGGTGGTAAGCGATACAGGGAGTTGAAGCGATATTATGATAAAAGAATAAAAAATGGACAATCAATCAGAAATTATGACCCTGACGCTGACAAAGTCAGTATTCTTGACGCTGACAAAGTCAGTATTCTTGACGCTGACAAAGTCAGTATTCTTGACGCTGACAAAGTCAGTATCAAGGATAAAATCATAAGAACCCCTCAAGACTACATCGAAAGATTTATCATTAAACCAAACAATGAATTAGACAAACAATAGTATTATATATACGAATGAACCAAGAATTCAGACAACACCCTGTGATCATAAATTATGAAGCATCCAGTGATGGTACTGTCAGAAACCGTAGACTTAAGAAAACGGTTGGTTTTGTGACTAATCAAGGGTATTTGATGTTTGGTGTTGGAAAGAAAAAATATCACAATCATCGTTTCGTGTATGAGTGTTTCCATGGATTGATCGAGGATGGTTTTGTTATCGATCATAAGGATTCTAATCCAAAGAATAATTCTTTATCAAATCTAGAAGTTGTTACACAGAGTGAGAATTTGAAACGAGGAAAGACTGGCATTTGTTCAAAAAAAGCGAGACCTGTGAAATCTTTGAATACGATAACTAACGAAGAAAAAATATTTCAATCAATGAATGAAGCCGGTAGACACTTCGATATTTGTCGATCTTCAGTACGATTTGTTGCAGAGGGGATTTATCGATCTGCGATTTCTAAAAAGACGGGACAAAAAGTTCAATTTAGTTATGTCTAATGCGTCATATTTTTCATTTAGAAATATATCATTGCTATAGAATAATGAATTCTGAAAACATGAATAGCATCATATCCGAGATTTCAAAATTGAAAACTTGGGATATTGAACTATCGGATGGTTTAAATCCTGATCAAATCATGTCTGATTACCAGGATATAGAATACGGAGTTAGCACTAACAAGTATATGCTGCCAAAGAAATATGCACTCATCAAAAGAATTCAGAATTCTATTAAGGACTCTCTCGCATTCTCCAGTGACGTAAGTGTGTTCGCTCCGTTGTATACCATCGTAGAACGAATACGAAAAGAATTGGGGTACGAATACGAATTGAAAAAGGAGGTTAATTCTAAAGTTAGAAACCTACGGGCGTTAATTCAAGAAAATGAACAATTTTGATTGACCATTTATCATTATTTGATTGCCCGACCATTTATCATTATTTGATTGCCCGACCATTAATCATTTTTTTTTTAGCCTACCCTCAAGAGATATCAAAAATCGATGGATTGATCAAATAGAAAAGTGGCGAAACTATCAGTATTAATTATTTTTATATACAATTATGATACTTTCGCCATCAATGATAGGATGAAATAACGCTTCCATGGTGATGTTAAAAAAATCATCTATGACATGTCGGATTGATCAAATAGAAAAGTGGCGAAACTATCAGTATTAATTATTTTTATATACAATTATGATACTTTCGCCATCAATGATAGAGCCGTTAAAACACTTCCACAGTGACTTTGTCACTGGTGTTAGGTCGGGATTGAAAAATTGTTTTACAATTGAAAAATTGTTTCTGATTTCAAATAATGGTCAATGAAGCATTAACAACCCGATTGGCTCGTGAACGACTGGATGCAATCAGGAGATTTGTACCAATTCGTGACTCTGTACGGAATAAACTACAACAACGACAGAGTTTTCAGACTGATTTTGCTGCGGGATCTGAAGAATTGTTTAAACCAGTAACCACAGCAACGAAGGGAGTAGAGCGCGCTTTACTGGGAGATGGTCCCGAGACGGGGAAATCTGTTATTGGTGAACTCGAAAAAATAGCAGCGAAAACTGAACAAACAGAACAGGCCGTACAAAAAATAGAATCAAAAAGAACAGTTGATGGTTTACGCGTGAGATTTAACGAGGAAGGGTTAGCAGCAATTGATGATACTAAACTAGCAGATATTCCTAATCTTGTTGTTACGACTTATGAAAACAGGAAAAAAATGTTGAAACCAGAACAACATAAATATGTTACGAATATAACTCACTGGGCTGATATACTCTACAAAATCAAAACTGAACAAAATCAGGTTAAGAAGGATAGTGCATCATACATTGGATATATCAAGATGGTGGGTGAAGTGTATAATCAATTTGAAGAACTAAAACAACAACAAAAACCACCAAAATTGCAAAGGCGGCGACAGCAACCTGCAAAGAAAATATCTTTTTCACCTAAAAAACAACAAATACCACGTTATGATGATGATGATGATGATGATCCTTTTGGTTATTTACAAAAAGCCGATTTAGACGAAATAAAAAAAATGGATGTAGCAATGGGTTATAGCGGAAGTGGATTAAGAGATTCCAGTGTTTCATGTCCTGGTAGTGTTCTCAGTGATATATCACGATTAGAAGTTCTTGTAGGAGGTTTCCGAGCCGGAAATAACTCACCGGAAATAATTAATGAAGCAGCTGATATCTGTAGACGGTTATTTCAGGGTGGTATCATAGATATCAGCACATATCGAGATTTCATTGGAGAGTTAGTGGAAAGTGGGTATCATAGTGACTAAATCGATTAGATAAATAACAATTGAAAAATTGTTTCTGATTTAAAATAATGATCATACACTACAATCATGATAAACCAACCCCCGTCTACGTAGTTAATTCACGGTTTCCGGTTTATAGAGCATACTACGGAGATGGTTTAGGCAATACCATTGCAGGGTTATTTGCGAGAATGGCTCCAAAAGTGATGCCGTTGGCTAAACAATTAGGAATGAAAGCAATTGATGTTATTCGTGATAAGGGTATTGGTGCTGTTGGAGATCTTCTTGCCGGAAAAGCGTTTTCAACTGCGAAGAATAAATTAACATCATTAGTGAGACGAAAAAAGAAACCGGTACCATTGCCATCTACAGCGGAAATGCCTGCGAGTGTTAGTAGAATTATAAATAACGCAGTAGATGAAAAATTAGCATCATTGGTAAATCAAGAGGACCAAAATAACATGATAGCAAACATGATAGCAGGAAGTGGCTTTAAAAAAACACGACGATGAAATGGGAAATCGCGATTTAGACTCTGATAAATAGAATAAAATGTTCAAACAGTCACCTGATCCAGCATTTGATATAGACGCCCCAGTTGGCAAGGATGATTCTGTACGCGATTTTCAATTTTATTCTTATCACGCAGTACAACCAGATCTCCGATCACGAATTGAACTTCAAGTTCATGATACCAGTAAATACTTCCTACCGTGTGAGGCATTTATTGAAGTAGAAGGAGAACTTGTAACAAATGTTGTAGCTGATACCCCATATGACAATAACGCAAATGTCCGAGTTGGTTTTGTTAATAACGGCATAATGGCGTTATTTGAAAGCGCTAGATATCTCATTGATGGAAAAGAAATTGAATCCATTGACCGTGATGTTGATGTTGCAACAACAATCATAGGGTTAGCGAGATATTCTGATGATTATTCAAGATCAGCGGGTCCATCTATGATGTTTGCAAAGGATACCTCTGATAACGCTGACCACCTTCAATTCATTAAAGTGTTAACAGCAAGAGATAATGCAGAAGCCGATCAACAGGAAGCAGCTAATCCAGAACGTCGAACTAGACCCGGAGCTGCTTTTGATATTCTCGGAGGCGTTAATGGTAATCTCAATTTAGGATTTGCAACACGTGTAGCAACGTTGCATGGGCAGCATCGACGATTTTCATGTGCGATTCCACTGCATCATATATTTGGATTCTGTAGAAACGTCCGAAAAGTTATTTATGGAGCTAAACACACAGTAGCGCTTGTACGAAAGGGTACTGATGATGATGCAATCTGGCGTAATGCTGGGGTTGCTGCCGGTAAAGTCA
Organism: Unio pictorum; assembly: GCA_030141615.1. Lineage (NCBI taxonomy): Eukaryota > Metazoa > Mollusca > Bivalvia > Unionida > Unionidae > Unio > Unio pictorum. The sequence goes on from JARLTB010000316.1 coordinate 572,284, forward strand.
TTTTAACAAAACTATCATTATGGATGCCAGTGTTAACTCCATCAATCATAGCAGAAGAAAAATTGTTATCATTTATGGACCAAGGAGGAAAGTCGTTGTTAAGTTGGTTATCAGTGACCACGGATATTAAACAAGACAGTGTTGATGGTACATTCACATGGCACCTGGCATCAAAACAAGGTGTTTCAGCTCCACGTCATATATTCGTAGCGTTACAGAATAATGCGCGAGTTGGTAATCAAGAACGAAGCCATATGATATTTGATCAGTTAGGTGTTAGTGAAGTCTCGCTGAGAATAAACGGACAGCAGGAACCATCCGAGGATATACAACTTGATTACGGTCAGAATCATATTGCACGCGTGTATCATAACCTATTGTCGTTTATGGCACGTGATCTAAATGTGGATACTGGTTTGCAAATATCACAATTGGATTTTAAAAGCCTCTATCCGATCTATTACTTCTCATTGGAACATCTCGATTTGATGAGACAATCTGTCGTTGATATACACTTTAGAGCCCGTGTAACCCGTCCGACTGGTCCACCAGTTGGTGGGGTACCTCTTATCCTTATCCCGAATTATAGAGCGGTTGCTGTCATTCTCAGTGATAAATCAATGCTACTTGAAGGTGTTGGTGGAAGAATGAGAGTGGTAGATGCACCAGTGGAAAACATGTAATTGAAATTGTAAACGATTTAGAATCAATCAATTATGTATAATGTCATATAGTGTTATTAGTGTTGCGTTAACTCCTGGTCAAATCAAAAAATTGCAATCAGAATCGGCTAAAAAATGTGGAACCACAATCACGTTGAAACCCAACCAAATGACTGGTGGTGCAAATAAACTATCGCTGACAACTCGTCAGGTGAAACATTTCAATGATGCACTTGTAGCAAAAAAAGGTGTTCAGATCACTCTCTCTGCGGCTGCTATCAAAAATATGATTAAAACAGGCGGTATATTTCCGTTGTTAGCTGCGATTCCAGCATTGATTGCAGCAGCAGCCCCAGCGGTGGCTAAAGCAGCGGCGTTAGGAGCCGTTGGTACTGCAGCAGGAATGGCACTAAAGAAGGCAACTGGGAAAGGATATAAAAAAAAGGGAAAGGGTCTAAGACTACCAGGAACCCCGTATTCGTGGTACAGCGGAAAGGGTCTAAGACTACCAGGAACGATTTATTAATTCGGGAATCGAAGATTCCTATGTCCAATTTTGATTTACTCGATGCTGCTAAAAAACTCGCGATTAAAAACTTCAGAGGTGTCTTTATGAAAGATCAATTACCACATCAACCAAACAGCGTTGAAACAGGTATTATTAATCTCGATAACAGCACCGGACCCGGAACTCACTGGGTTGCATACGCTATTGATCCACGTGGGATTGTCTATTTCGATTCATATGGATTAGCCCCACCAAAAGAGTTTTTGCGTTATATAAAAACCCTTCCAATGAAGACTTGGTATTCTACGCTACCAACACAAACGATGATTGACCCACCAATATGTGGCAGCGAAGTATTAAATGTCCTTAACGCTATTTCTAACTCCTTGAGTAACCCAAACGGAAAACCACCACATGTTGTCGTTAATGAATACACTAGTAATCGCTTTTTAGAGAGAGAAAGAGTTTTACAATAACATGATTGATATTTGGGGGAGATCTTTGAAACCCAAACCCGATGGCACTGCACCACCTGATTCTGTCAAGGATGTAAAAAAACTAATCAAAGATGAAATAGCTGAGACGTTGAACTTAACAAATGTTGATCCTAATGAAATAGTTGTATTTCAAGACAAACAGGGTAAATTGAAAAGCAGTGATGTGTCCTTGGATGATATTTTAGTTAAACAACGAAACGCAATCGAGAACACCGTTGCGTTATTTTCCGATCAGGGTAAATTGAAAACCAGTAATATTTCTCTGGATGATATTTTGGTTAAACAACAAAACGCAATCGAGAACACCGTTGCGTTATTTTCCGATCAGGGTAAACTCAAACCGGGTGTACTCATTTCGACGATTACAGATCGATTAAAAACTATCAACGATGAGTTAAACAATTCTATAGTTGTACTAAAAACACTTGAATCTAAAATTGAAGAAAACGGAAAACAGTTTATATCATTTCGTAGAAATATCATTGATAAATTTATTGGAACCCAGTTGGATAAAATAGAAATAAAACTCCCTGATATTAAAAAATCCATCGATGAGACGAAAAACTTCATCGAAGCCGTCAAAGGTGATTTTTCGAGGATGATAACAATCATTGAAAAAACAAAAATTCCTCATGAGAAAACCAACAACGTGGTATACACAATCCAACACGGATCATTTGAGTGGACACCTACAAACAACAAATTAAATATCACTGCAACCGTTAAGGGTATTTATCGATTAACACTAGTAACACCATTAACTCAATTTGATATATCATCGTCGAGTTCATCCGGGGTCAATAATACGATTTCAACGATCATCGACAAGGATACAACTGAAAAGTTCACTATAACAACTATTGATAAAAATTTGATTGGGGTTTCAGTTACCTGGTATGTTGAATTCGTAGCTGATTTAAGTAAATAACTAAATTGAAAGGATTTCACAATTGAAAACGCTAGTGTTTTTAAAATAACAACAATGACTTTGTCATCGACGCAATGTCGCTATGATCAGGTCAGAGAATTTCAAAATAGACTCAAAACCCTCACTGAAGAGTATCAAATAAAAATAAAAAAATACCGACGAAGAATCACCGCAATTGATATTATTATGTACTCGGTGTCAAGCGTTCTCACTGGCGCCGGAATAATACTTGGATCGGTTATAATGATTGCCCCGGTCGTAGTTCCAATTTGCATTTCTACGGTGGCTACAATCGGGGGTATATCAACCGGGATAGCAAAAAGGATATCATCATGCAGCCAGAGTAAACTGCAGAATTACCTACTTCAATTTCATATTGCATCAACCGCATATTCGCAGTTATCATTGATGATATCATCGTCACTCGATAATACAATTATATCAGATAGTGAATTCTCAGCGATGGTCAGTATTTTTGATTCCGCGATATCGAAATTAGAGCAACAACATGAGTATAATAACAATGACAACACAGATGGAATCAGAAAAAACAAACCCAAAAAACAAAATGATCTCAATAATATCAACATTACCAGATTGTGAGTTCTCAGTGATGGTCAGTATTTATGATTCCTCGATACCAAAATTAGAAATAAATCATGAGTATAATAACAATGACAACACCGCAGGAATTACTTCAACGAATAGTGGAGAACACGAACCCAGTACAAACGAGCATGATATCAATTACATCAACGAAACCCGAGTTTAGTGTGAATTTCCCTAGCCCAGTCCCCGTGAAGGAGATAGCGCTAGCAAAACTACGAGTATATCACAGTTGGCCTAATATCAGATCAAAATCATTTGGTGGTCAACAACCGAATAATTCACTGGTGTTTGCAAATAAGAATAAGGACGACGGTACCCCAGACTGGAAAGTTGTTTCGATACCAACAGGGTCATACCAAATCGAACAAATCAATAATGAATTCGCGCGTAGAATAAAATCGATTACTGGAGTAGAGTCAAAAATCGCTATAACAGTTCATGAGCCGACGCTATCATCCGCAATTGAAATAAACTCAGAAGGATACGTCGTAGATATATATCAAAGCTCAATAAGAACCGTATTAGGATGGCCTGAATTACCACCCCGGGGAGAAACCGTTAAATTACCAGAACCAAAAAAATCTGATTATATCACCGACAGAATAAAACCTAAAAATCCAATAAAGAGTTATAAAAAATACAACTTATTTATAGAGTTTTTTGGGTTAGCATACGAACATAGGGCGGAGGGTGGACCATTGCAATATAATTTTGTTAACGAACCTGAAATCATTAAAAATTTCACAGCGATGAATAATGATTTATCGCTGTTGTTAATATCTCTTAAATCTGGTTCTCTCAGCCGATATGAATTTATCAGCGTCGTAGAAACATGCAATAAAATTATCGACGATATGGAAAAATTTAATTCACAACTTATTCAAGTAATACTCGATGATAAAAACCCCATATCGAGAACAAAATTTGCATCAGACTATAAAATCCGCGTTGAAGATATCCCCACATTCAAACTACCAGGATATAACGTACCAGAACTAAAAAAACTTCTCAGTGACACCATCGATGTTGGTTTTAAAATAATTCATGATGCATGGAAAAAAACAGCATCACCGGAAATAAAAATCCTCAAACATAATAATGACCCAGACGGTGGCGGCAGGCATATCGCTCCGTTCAACGTGAATATATCCTCAGTGATTGCGCTTAATTTAGTGTGTGATGTTATTGAAGGAAGCTATCAAATTAATCTCGAACGATCAAATCAAGCTCAGCAAGGGTATATTCTTTATTCATTTGCACCAACAGCTCCTCCAGGATTTTTAATAATTGAGTCTCCGGTTAATCCAGTCTATATGCGATGCCATAATAATTCATTAACCAGAATTAATTTCAAACTCACCGACCAGTCCAATAATCTGATTGATTTACAAGAAGAGGTGTTAGTGATTAGTTTGTTTGTGAAATCCTAAATTGCTTTGCAATTTCAAAGGATTTTCGTCCTAAGGACTTTCATCATAAAGACTGGTTAAAATCATTTATTATTTTTTGTTAACCCAGTGATGAAATCACTAAGCAGCAGAGAGGGTGGATGACAACAAGTTGCGACCAAAATTGATTAAAAAATCGTTTTCATTTTTTTAGTTAAAATGATTTCGTAGGGAGATTTCAACGAAATCCTACGGATCGTTTTAAGGATTCAATCAATTTTTTTTGTCTGAAAACGTTGTAGGATTCGCCATCTTTTGGTTAAAATAAGATTATAGGACGGCTCGTTTTAGGATTTCAATCAAATTTTGTCTAAAAACGTTGTAGGGTTCACCCTCTCTGCTGCTTGGTGTGATTTTGGATAGTATATAGTATGGTTTGTTTTGGCTGCTTCCCGTGTGTGTGGTTAGTATATGGTGTGATTTTGGATAGTAAATGATAGGGTGTGTTTTTGGCTGCTTCCCGTGTGTGTGGTTAGTATATGGTGTGATTTTGGATAGTAAATAATAGGATTTGTGAATAGTACATAATATGACAAGTGAGTGTAAGGGGTGTTTTTCTTCACGTCCGCGCTTAAGATATATATACTCAAAGTGACTGACATTAGAACCTTATTCCTTCGGGAAATAGATAAGTGTGACAGTATATAAATAACATTCCAACCAAAATCACCCCACCCCACCCCACCCCACCCACCCCCAAATACCCAAAACAGGTTCATTACCATGCGTCAATCTAACGGACATGCGGTCTGTGGGCTGTTAAGGAAAGGCAGGAGGAGGGTTTTAATATTCAGTCACAATGACTTTATGCAAACGCAAATTATCACAACCCTCCTGCGTGACCCGGTACAGCACTATAGATTGCATCTACCGTATGTCGCCGTATAACATGAACTATTAAGACCACATAATCAGGCATTGATTTAATGGACACTCTGCCTGTACACTATCAAGGAAAAGTAGGAGGAGGGATATAATTAATCAGTTATAATGACTGTATGCAAAAGCACTTTATATCAACCCACCTACATAAACTGGAATAGCAATACAGACGGTATCGGCCAAAAATCGCCAAGCCGGAAATCACCCTCAACAAAAATACCCGCCTCTACATCCCCAAAGAATCGATAAATTGAGCAAGCAATCTCACGTACCCAATAACTTACTATTTTCACAAACATCATAACTTTAGGCCTCTAAATTTCTATACTTACTACCTCTATCTCTGCTCTACTATGGCATAAGTAACTAGGGTTTAGGCTGGCACTTCTTCCTGTACACAGGCTCTATGACTCATACTAGAAACGCCTGGATTGGCTCCACACGGGCGAATGGCACGGTTCGCCTCCGTGTGATTCCCAATCAAAAGAATGGACGTGCTACACTACAAGACCAAAAATAAATAATTAAAATTATATTATGGCCCTAAATAGCTCTATAAGGTGGTTATAAACCCAAAGCCATCAGCTCCGGCTACACAAGGTAGCAAAATGAATACTTGATAAGATAATTAAGACCTCAAATAGTTCTATAAGGTGGCTTAAAGCCCAGAGCCATCTGGTCCAGCTGCACAATGTAGCAAAAAAAAATCAAGTAGTATTATTTAATAATAGGACCCTAAATAGTTTCTATAAGGTGGCTATAAGCCCAAAGCCATCAGCTCCGCTACACAAGGTAGCAAAATAAATAGTTGATAAGATAATTAAGACCTCAACTAGTTCTATAAGGTGGCTTAAAGCCCAAAGCCATCAGGTCCAGCTACACAATGTGGCAAACGAAATTAAGTAGAACTAAATATGCCAATCTCTTCTACTACTACTCGAAACAGCACAATAATGTTTTATTCAAAATTATTAAACTGTAAGACGACAATACTTTTAAATTATATTTTGGGGATTAAAATAATTACTTGGATGTAGCCCATTCCTTCCAAAGCGGTCCATTTCCTCGTTCGCCGCTGACTGCTCCGACGGTTGATATCAATTAATTAGCACAAACTTGTGTAATAAAGCGTGGGGGCGTGGCACTATTCCGCCCCCCGAAACAATTAAATAGCCCTTTTTTAGGGCATTAACCAGACGTACATGCCTTACAGGCGAAAACGTCTTAAATTAAACCAAGCAAGCAAGCATTAGAACCATAACACCACCCTCATTCTGTCAGAATAAAAGTAGTGGCACTCAACATTCAAAATTATTCATAAACCTTGAACTGGACTTCAATGGAAGTGAAAAATTGCTTGGACAATATTCAAGGAAATGGAACAGTTGATGCTATCATTGACAACAGAGGAAACATGGGGAACCAGTCTACAGAACAGCCCTTCTCAGGGCTATTTACTTAGTGATAATTATTGTTAATGTTGATGTTAGTGTTAATGTTGATATTGGTGTTAATGTTAATGTTGATGTTGTGTTAATATTAATGGCATGATGTTAATGATGTTCATGTTGCTACTAATACTAATAATGTTAATGTTGATGTTACTACTAATATTAATGATGCTGAGGTTAATGTTGATATTTGTATTAATATTAATATTAATGATATTAATGTAGATGTTGTTGCTACTAATATTAATGCTAATTGTTAATTGTTGTGTTGTACTGTCTTGTATTGTTACTATTTCCTACCCTTTGTAACTCTTGGGAATAGGGGAAGGCTAGTGAAACAGTGGGGACACAGGCTCTTTTCCTTATGGAAATCGCCTGGATTGGTGTACACACATGTATACAGCCTGGTATACCTCTGTGCCTACGCATAAGTATACAATTAGGTATACCTCTTTGCATAATCCAGTCAGTCTCTCTGGGAAGCTGGTGTAGACCCATTTCTCTCCTCTATTTCTAAATTCTATGTCCGTGTCTATGTTATATGTTCATTCAACAAATACAGAATTCTCAAACTCGATTGGTAACAGAGAATTCTATTTGACTGACCATACATCAATATCAAATATGGCATTTTCGGATCACACCCAACCAAATTAACAACTTAAACAATCTACCGAGAACAAACTTGTATAGTCACTCTGACTCAATAGTGTAGGTATTTGTTTTTTTCATTAGGGTGAATCTCCCTCTTCAGAAGGGATTTTTGCCGTTAGGATGGTGGCGATTATATAGTACACTATGTACTTACTTAGGGACATAGTGACAAGTGATAGGAAATTCGTAACTTATCTAGCTTGACTCAATTACACAGGTGGCTTACACACAATTGGTATAGGGCATCCATTAGAAAAACTGGATTAATTTGAAATTAATCAAAAAGGGACTGCAACCTCATAGACACATATGCATACATTGCACACTCACAGTATGACCCTATTAGAATATATAAGGTAGTCTTAATCCAGGACTATCAGACCCCCGCAACACAATGTTGCAATAGTAATGAAATACAATAAATAACATTAAAACTAAACACAGCACAACATTATAGCACATTCATTTTTTAAACATGTCTTATGGGGTTGCAAGTGTAATTAAGGGTGTGGTACTTTCTGAGCTCCTCGGGTTTGTTTGTTTTTGGGTCCGGTTGTGCGTTCGGCCTCCTCTGCTTGCAAGACGATGATGAATTTAATTCCTGAGACCTTTTCCTCCTTTGCCTCTTCCTGACTGCCTACCGACGAAGTTGATGGGGATAGGTGTGGATGTGACTTGCCTACCTGCCCTGGGGCTTCCATTTATACCGATAGTTACTATTTAGTAATTCGGTATAACGCCCAAATTAATAAGTGTATTAATGTACACGTCTCTTAAGTAAATAAATGTTCAGTGATATGCTGAATATAAAAGTTGTCCATATGCTCCTAGTGGACAACTATAAAACACCAATTACTACTACATTAGAACCATAGGGGCAAAGGCAGCGGACTGAGTAGGACGGCTTATCTGGAGCAGGCGGCCTGGTGATGTCCGAGTTGTATTGCGAGAGCATGAGTCCCGGGCTTTCACAGTTAAGGACGTTATTGTGATATCATCCCGTCACTGTTACAGACAGAAACATCGAATTGTACAGCGGTGGACTATGCAGAAACTTGAAATGGATATTTCGTAACTCCCGACCTGGCCTCGTGGCAGAAATAAAAATGGAGGGAAGTATGCATAGCGGCAGCGACCTTGACTTTCTGAAGTGGAGACCACGTAACTCCCGAACTTGATTTGTGGCAGGGGTTGAAACAGAAGGAAGACAAAGGCCTCTACTTCTACTAAAATACGAAACGAAGAAAAATGGCTGCTATAGATGTTGTATACGGACTTGGACTGTATACACGGATATTGACGTCACCACTGGACTACGAAGAACGCTGTTCAATGAAAAGATTTTCATTGCCATTACCTTTGCCTGAATAATAGGGGACTCATTTGGTTACGAGTACCCCTCTTTGAACAACTTTCCGTGGCCCTAAAAAGCTAATTAGACCTTATTGGTGCCGCCTCCATCAAATTTAAGACCAAAAATTACCTACCATTGACTACACTACTATATGTCACTTTGACATTTTAATTTCAAAATTGTTAGGGACTTATTATATGTACGCTTATGTACTAGTTTTTTATATTCTGAATGATAGGAAATTAAATAACAATTCTTCAACTCAAATATTTGAGTAATTGCACAGGTGGCTAACACATTATTGGATGTTAAGCTGTCCATTAGTACAACTGGACTGAATTTGACCTTTAGTATGACCTTGTCGTTTCAGGTGTGGACTGCGTCCTTTGCTGTGCTGTCTTGCTGCTTGCGTGCTCTGGTGTGTGCTGCTGTGTCGACGCCCTTTTGGACCTGGGCCCTTTCCGCCTTTTCCACGTCCGACTCACTAAATTACTAGCGAAATGAGAAAACATTTCCCTCGCTACCACTGACTGCTATCGATTGGTTGATAGGGGTGGGTGTGTGTAGGTACTATTCCTACCCACCCCATGGGCTTTCATTTCTCCCGATAGTTACTTTTTAGTAATTCGGGAGAACGCCCTATTTAAAATATAGTGCATTTAAGCACTGTAAATCCTAAAGGGGGGAGTAGCGACCATCCCCAAGGGATCTTAAATGGCCACCGACATGGTGGCTATAAAAGTTGCCCATATGCCCCTAGAGGGCGGTGGCAACTATAAAACATCCATTTACTACTACATTAGAACCATTCCACGGAATAACCATAGAAGATGGCGAAAGCATCAAGTTTATTCAACAATTTAAGACACAGCTATTTCTGGATATTAGACGGGGAATATGAAGTGGAAAAACATCATAAATGGAAGATTACGAAGAGTTTGGACTTTGCAAAAAGACTGAAATTAGCCAGGGAGCTCTTAGGAGGAATGCTAGAAGAAGAAGCCAAAAGGTTACGAGGCTGCATTAACCCACCCTATGTTAGAGTGGGGACATTGAAGCAAGTGATAGATATTGTCGAAAACGTCAAGTGTTTTTTGGATAATATCTTGACAGAGTACCCCCATGTCCGAAAGGGTTTGGACCCGTTCAAGAAAGCTGAAGAACTGATGAGAAAGGAGCTATTAGAAGAAGTGAAGAAGATAAAAGATAACTGGAGTAAGGAGAGAAAGGAGAGAAAGGACAATGAAAACCAAAAAAAGAAAGAGGACTTTGAAGGATTAAATAATAATTGGATAAAGATACAAGAGAAGTTTAGAGCTATGGGACATCCTGACTGGATTCCCGAGGAAGAAAAGAAGAAAGAGGGAATTATTGGTAAAATCAAAAGGTGGTGGAACAAAGGCAGAAAATAAAAGAAGAAGAAGTATCCAAAGGCCCTTTTCAGGGCCACTCATAGGTCTCGAAAAGATAGTAGCTTTCATTGCCACCATTATTTCCTTTGTCCCTATATAGGCCCACCCTCTTCCATTTCCCTTGACGCTATACAGACCCAAATAGTTCCCATGTTCAATTCCCTTTGACGCTAGATAGGCCCACCATGTTCAATTCCCCATGACGCTAGATAGGCCCAAATAATTCCCATGTTAAATTCCCCTTGACGCTAGATAGACCCACCATGTTAAATTCCCCTTGACGCTAGATGTGCCCAAGCCCTTTTTGACTGGATTTTCCCTTGACGCTAGAGTGCCCCATATTACTACTTTGACACACTGTCTCTCTACGTCGCTCTGCCACTTTATATATATGTGTGTGTGTGTGTGTGTTTCTGTCTGTCTGTTTGTCTGTATAAAAAAATTTCATGATGTATGTGTAATGACAATTACAAAAATGTATCGCCTGGATGTTGGATGAATATTGCATTAGATAGTGAGGGTATCATCAGTTTTACCACAGTTTATAAGGGTAACAAATGTTGCTTTTCCCATTTCTGTCCACAGATTGGTAAACGAGAACTGTATCACCTGATTCGTGGAAGTCCGTGAATATACCAATAATTCTACTTAATTTTGTATGAGTAACAAATGTATTTAGCTTTGGTACATCCAGACGTAAGACGAAAGGTATCACCTGACTGTTTGAAACAAATTGCCTTAGGAAATGATGTGATGATATCCATGATGATTTGCTGCAGCTGACATTCCGTGGACAGACGGTGGATACTATTCATATTTCTAACCACCACATACACGTTGTCCTCACTGTCCAGCGCTATTCCAAACGGCTTACCTGGGTTTAGACCTTCCTGGACCTTGTATTCAAAATGTTGCATCCCGTCTAGGCCGAAACAAAACACAGTCTCGGCGTCATGACATGATATATATATATATATATATATATATATATATATATATATATATATATATATATATATATATATATATATATATATATACACGTGTCTTGCTTGCGTTTAGAGCTGTGTTCACGTCAGAATATGTGATGTTGTCACGTGGAATGTGAAAACATGGTTTCCCCTGACCATCCCTGGTGATGGTACCCCAATAGTATGTTTTTACGTCATTCATGGTACCAGCATAAACTAACTCCGTCTTGCTGAGAACCACTAATGCCCCGCATTTACGTATTGTGGTTATATGTCCTGATGGTTGTATTGTGTCACCGATTATCTTCAAAAACTGGATATTTTGCTCTTCAGGAAGTGCGACAGCGACTTCATCTGTATCCATAGTACACACATTCCAGGGTTTTGTATACATTGTACAGCTTGACATGAGATTGTAAAGACAAGAATCATACAAACAACATATGCTGTTGACATAGTCCACGATAACAACTCTTCCATCAGCGAGGCATGCTAAACCATCAAACGATGGATTCAATCCGTCTTTTACGCAATTAATTTTACTTTCTTGAAACAAAACAATATTACAGTCTTTAAGTGCTATTCTACCCTCCTGGTTTGTCGTTTCAGCAATACTGATATTTCTTAGAGTGCCCTCTACAAAATCACTGCCTACAACCGATGATTCGAACTCTGATGTCGATTGACTTGATGTGGTCATTGCTGGCTTGTTTGCTGTAGCAGTTTGCTAATATAAAAGAAGAAAATCATTTACAAAAACTGAATAATCATGATAGAGTATCTCCGATGAATTAACAGGATTTAAATGTAAATGTAAATGGAACTTTATATTTAAAGTATCATGCCTCCGAGTATAATAGAATTTAAATACAAGTTGATCGTCGTCATCTACATTGCACTGAGCGAATTGACAATTGGAGAATTGCATAACTCAGGTCCACTTCTAATTTTAAAATTACTTTTGACTTGTTATAATTATAATAATAATGACTAGTCCTTTGACAACAAGACAAATGAATAATACTAATAGCAGCATCAATAATTCGACTAACACTACTGGTACAACTCTACAAATACTACTACTACAAATAATAATGGTAACTTTTCGTAGGTTGGTCGTTCTTTTCAGGGTTTGTTTCGGTTTATTCTTCCACCATTAATAGCATGTATAGCCTATCGTGTGCTGAAAAATGGCGTTAAACCCTACAAGAACAACTATTAATGATCACAATGATAATAACAACAACATCACCTCGTTTATGCATTATCTAGGCAAACTTCTGAGCCTTATAAATTTAAATGTTATTGCGACCCATCTTCCACCGGGTCCATTGGAAAACATAGAAATACAATGATCAATTCGTAAATGATATAAAAGTGTGGAACAATAGTTTCATTCACTTTTGATCGAAATTATTTGATTTTTGTGCTGTTCTCTATTTCCATACCTTGCTTGCAGCACTACGGTCATTATATCTGCTAAGAAAACGAAACTTCTTTTTGAAAATGAAACAAAAAAACTAACGGAAATAAAACAAAAACCCAAACCAATATTTTATATAGAAGCGTTAGAAATCACGTGAACCGAAAATGCGGTTGGATATACAATGAAACTAACATCGCGTGGTTATGTATCTGTCAGAGAGAGAGAGAGAGAGAGAGAGAGAGAGAGAGAGAGAGAGAGACAGAGAGAGAGACAGAGAGAGAGAGAGAGAGAACTATCTTGTTATAAATCCTGAAAATGATGTATATACTATATGTAAATGGAAAGAGAAAACAATACAATCATTGTTTGGAATACTGCTAAATGTGTGAACAAAATGCAAGCGGAACATACAATATGTACATTTTATTTACGAGGAAGACAGCTAAAATGTTTTGTATTATATTTCAACCAATCTGTTGATATGACTTTGTAATCCTGTGCAAACCATTTTTTTCCGTGTATGTATGCGTGAGATTGCGATCGTGAGACAATGGCTATAATGGTGGAGACTGCACTGCTGGCATTTACACCGTGTAATTAAAATAGGAATTTAAATACTCGATTTTGTGTTCCACTATTTTCAGCGCCAATTTAATTGTTTACCATAAATGAGAGATAGATAGATTTTGAAATGGATACATAAGTAAATCATAAGATATATTCTATCCGCTCTCGTCTCAGATTGTACTCATATGTATCTCTCTCTCTCTCTTTATATATATATATATATATATATATATATATATATATATATATATATATATACATATATATATATATATGTATATATATAGATAGATAGATAGATAGATAGATAGATAGATAGATAGATAGATAGATAGATAGATAGATAGATAGATAGATAGATAGATAGAAGTGTGCGTGTGTGCATATATGTTGACCGAACTTTGTCCTTAAGCGTATATTGTATGAATACCGACCTACTAGGAAAAATGATGCGTGCATGATGCATGCATTTAAGAATGTTTGCTACTTCAGTTAAGCCCACTGAATCCCTAATGGTTTTGGCTTATTAGGACACCGAATATATATATATATATATATATATATATATATATATATATATATATATATATATATATATATATATATATATATATATATATATATATATATATATATATATATATATGAGAGTTAGATTTTGAAATGGATATATACGTAAATCATAAGATATATACTATCCGCTCTCGTCTCATAGTCTAACTCACCGATAATATATGTGAAAGTGCAGTTTTCTTGTACTATCCCTTCCACTTTACTATAATGCTGACACAGTCAGTTCTCAAGTGTCATAAGGGACGTATATAACATAACAAAATGCTTTAAATACAGCAAGTTCACGAGCAAACATTCTTGACGGTTCATATCCTAATCATTGTCAGTTAACGGTATCTAACATAATAATAGTTAGGCCACAACACTAAATCGATAACAAACTTGTTGGCACACGAAAATACCTGTGCGTAAAAAAAGAAGATAGACTTTAGGTTTACTTGGGAAACACACAAGTTAGAGCACAAAAGAAAACCTTGAAGTCTGCCTACGTGCTCTGATCTCTACTTTACGCCTCATTTCACGTTTGCGCGTCAATGCGGAAGTATAATGTTTTCATACCGGCTGAGAAACCAGACTCATGCCGGTGTAAGAAGAGGACGTCACACAAAATACGCCAGCAAACAAAAACGCAAACTAGTGCGTCATACGTATGAAATAATAATAATAATAATAATAATAATAATAATAATAATAATAAAGACTTTGTATGGCGCCCATCTTTTGAAGCCCTACGCGCTGTAAGACATCTATATATACTGATATGACTACAAAACAATTACACCATGCAATTCGAAATCATTGCAAATGTTTAAAATACTATTGGGAGGATATATTTACGTTTTGTTCTTACAGTCCAAAAGGTTGAGTTGTTAGGAGCACTCTTGAAAGGGATCTCTGTGTCTCTGTGTCTAATTTCAATGGGTAATTTATTCGACGTTGCTGTGCCCTAGTATGCAAAAGAACGTTTTCCATATGACTTTATTTTCATAGTGCTGACAATGAGTATACGATTGTCAGAAAAGGAGCGTAGGTATCTTGTTTGAGTGTACAAATGGAAGCGGACAGATAAATATGTTGTGTTTGATTCTGAATTGAATGGATAGCCAGGGTCTATGGTACAGAGAAGCGGGCAGCTGATCGTGGTACTCTATAGATGATTAGAGCATTTGTTGTTTAATTTTTTGAAGTAGTGATAATATATGACACTTGAAAGAGGCTGAGTGTATTTAATAAAGCGAACAGTTCAAAGAACAGACCCATGTGGAACACCAATGCTGAATAAGGTTAATGACGTACTCGTGACTTTGTGTCAAGCACGGCCATGAACGAAAACATCCCTTACACTTACTTCACAAGTTATCCACTATCCATACAGAATGATCGATAAACACTATTATATGCTATCAAGCAGCACAAATCTGCTATACACAAACAGGAAGGAGCCAAACAACAGACCCATCAATATACTAGCTACACACGGTAAGTTGAATACAAAACCAAAAAAAAAATGCTAACCCCACTCAGAAAGGAGAAAAAAACAAACGCAAATTACCATCCAAACACGTGATTGATAGACCTAAAACAACTACAAATAAACAATAAGAATATAAGGGAGATTATACAAATCTACAAATGTACTATCAACACAGACAGGAGTGAAAACAAACCAGAATAACTACTATGCATACACACACACACACACACACACACACACGTACGTAAATGCATACAAACTGATCATTTACTATCTGAACATCCAATATATATTATCCACACAACGAACGCGCACGCATAAAAATACAGTCTTGTATACACACAACATATGCGCACGTATACAAACTCCAACATCTAGTATCCAAAATCTCAATATTTATAATCCACACACGAGGCAAAGACAAAAGATAGCCATAATGGTTACCAAACCATCGATCTACTTTGTCATCGTTTCTAGAAGAGTGGCGATCAAAATAAGTCACTAAATTTTCTAATTGAATATCCAAGACTGCGTTGATGCAGAAAATATACATAATATTGTTTATCCACTATGGTATATGTGCCTTGTACTTTCATAGTTTTGAAATATGTCGTGTGAAGATTTTTGCTCATGAAGGCACATTTAGCAGTTCATATGAATGAACATACTCCACAAAAACATCAATGGGAAAGTACACAGGTATTCAGTGGGTTCCTGGGAAAAGACTGCCGTCCGTGATGATGAAATAATCTTGATATTAATGAGGTTTGCTGTGAGGAAGTTCATCTTTAGTAAACATCACAAGACTTCAAGAAGCTGCGTTTAAACGTTGGTTCATAGGGTAATAACGTTTCCATGTATTCATTGTTTTATCGCTCCAGTGGTAATGATAAGTCATCAGTCTATTCCTAATTTGTTGTTTGAAAATATATGTCAGATCACCGTTTCTTCACTTCGTTTCCACACTCTGAGCCAAACGAGTTACAATATAATTGATTTCTAGAGCAATCAATGTAGGAGCGGAATGATAATGCAAGTCTTAATACCAATGATGTAACAAAGCGTCTTTGGAGATGAGACTTCAAGCTTCGTCCATATACTCATCCAAGGTTTTTTCTTCATTCATCACCCATTTATTTTGCTGAATTTGACTGAGATGATTGTGTTGAAATCAACAGCAATCTCTATTGATAAATTGTATCCACCAGGTGTTTGTCACAACAGGAGACTTAATGCTAGAATTGGTTTTGCCATCCTGTATTACCACATAATCTTCGTCTTCATCTTGTGGTTCTGCTTCCACGGTATCCTGTTATTCCATTTCCATTTTTTTCCACCATTCAAGGAGGGATTAGTGCCTTTCATTGTCTCTAATATTATATAATGACTTCTCTCATTTAGTTATCACCTTTGGGATGAAGGAAGATGTACAGCTTGTCGGATAGAGCTCAATCAAACTTACGTTCCACACGCATTTGGGCAGATTTTATAGGGTAGAAATGTCCCTCAACGCTGGCGTGGTCTGGAGTGAAATAAATCATAAGCACGCAAAGCATAGACTCATGCATAATCTCCGAACGTGATGCAGTGATTGACATTGTTTCATCACTTTCCATAGGCTTCATAAAGGGGTAAGTACGACCTGATCGTAATTGATCGTGTCCGTTAAGAAGTGTTTGTTGCACGAAGTCTTGCCATCGCGATTCATTTCCATGTTGGGTACGTTGTAGTGAAATGATTTTGACTGGAGGCTCACTTAAAGGCTGCGTTGCTAACAATACCAATGATTAATCGCTTAAATAACTGTCCTTGGAACATGTATCCTCGATCTTGGATCGTAGTCCAGTGGCAAAGTGCAGGGTTTCACTTCCATGCGTCGTATCGGATACTTGGCGGTCGTTCTGCTCAGTGTGTGATTGATGTCGTATTTTAGTTTAGGTGACACTTCCACGCGTCGCACGTAGTGTTTACCTTCCTCGATGATGGTTTTGTTTTTTCTGCAGCAAAAGCCATCGAACGGAAAGAGGTACTGCTGTGAATGAATCTCATTCAAACATCCACGCCGTTCAGCAAATAGTTCTCTTCTACCCACATATCCAAATGCAAGATGTCCATCAGTTCTACACTTCGACTTTTTGAAATCTGTATCTGCCATCTCGTCGAAATTGACGTTGTGTCAGATTTTCATACACACATGCACCCAGATGTTTAGATATTTTCCAGGCGCACAAGATAAGGGTAAGTATCGATTACGTTGCTGACCAATTTGTATTTAAGGTAAAAATCCACTTCGCTGAATACTAAATTGTTGACGGGAGCTACTGCCTACTGTAAATCGCTACCATCCATTTATTTCGTTCACACTGACTTTAAGGTACAAGCAGCTCCTGTTCAGATCGATGTAATCTTCGAGCAGTCCTTTAATTTCCACCTCGATGGAAATTGAGACCCTCAAAGAAGAGATGTTATGAAATTCGGCTAATTGGCAAACTTGCATCGTCATCATGGTGGGCTGCATGGCAAACAGATCCATTTAATATTTTGAACAAGCGCAAGACTCTCTGTGATTTATTTAATAATCAAAAACATCTAAGGCTTGGACGTTATCCTTTTCATAGTCTTTCAAGCTCTGGGTGTGTGATGGCTTCTGAAGGTGTGTTTTTGTTGTCTCTTTCAGCATTGTCATGGCAGTGGCACTAGGGATGCAGGAATGACTATACACAGCAGCGTCCAGGGCATTAATATAAGTTTCTCTTCGGCACAAAATGTCTTTATCCGTTTGAATAAAGACGTTTGTGCCTGCTCCATTTGCGGTTTTGTTTGTCGATGACGAAATTTTGGAGTACGTCTTTGCCTCGCGTCAATGCAGCAGCATTTCAATCCTCGTGTCACCATTGTTTTGAAAACGCGAGCCACCGAACGTAAGAAGATTTGAACATATATCGTATCCAGTGTCTTCACTGGATACATGACGTACGCGTGCTTGGAGAATCACTGACAAAGTCGAAATACGACTTTCTAACCGATACTAGTGAGGATATTCACATTTGTTGTCAACGGTATAGGTGTTTCTACCTTCGTGGTCATTGTTCGCGGTAGAATTCACTTTGAAAGGAATGACACGTAGTAATTGTACTGAGATGTGTCCCATCATTTGGTACACTACCACACTGGAGTAGAGAAACATTAAATTGAGTCTTTAGTTCATTTCTAACAGGGATCCAAACGACCTGTCTAAAATAAATATTAATGTTGATCTTCTGCTCAAATTATGTGCTGCCATCTATGAATGTCCAGTCAGAAATTACCATACGTCCTGATAGTCAATGTTTTCTGATCCTGAGAACTTATTAGTAGGTGATGAGCAAATTATGGAACACAATCTTAACACTTGTGTTTTTTCTAGTCATAGCTTTACTAAACGTTGCCTTGAACCTGTCAGCAATTTTGTCAACCAATAGGTCACAGCTAAAAGCAACCTGCCGAAATTTTCAGTGTAGATGGCTAATAATGGTCCTGAAAAGCTGATTTTATCAATCTCTTCTTGCAATTGGATTTTCAGGATTTCAACCTGGAAAGTGTTTTGTGTTTCGAAGGTGATTTTTTTATTTGTGTATGATAGACCATTTCCACTAATGGAACTTCTCATGATGCTTTGTGATCCAATTGGATGTTATAAAGTAATTTCGCCGTGTAACAGCACAAAGTGTTTTTGGGAAACCCCTCCATGGAACTGTCACTGGGTAACATTGACCAAAATCGGTTATTGTTCTTCATAATTACAGTTCACTTCTGTCTCCAGCTTCCTTTTCATTTTTGTGGGAAACAGTGAGAGGACTCATCTTTTAAATCTTTCCAGATATCGATGTAGATGGTATTGTTAACTTGCGTACGTTATCTGATGATGTTGTTAACATGCGTACTTTCTTCTGGTGGGGTCTGAAATTCGTCTTCTCCTTTTTGTCTGTCTTGGTTACTGGTGATTGTGCTGGTGGACGTTACATCATGGTCTTAAAATCTTTCAGAGTCGATTGAGTTGTTTCCTTTCAAACTTTATAGTGAACGAGTTGTAGTCACTACGGAGTTGACCTTACCATTGCAATGTTTCTGTTCTTGCCACGATGGCATTCCATTAATCGTGTGTACGGCACTAAAGCCAGTTGTTGTCCTTACATCAGATTTCAAATGTTTCGTCTGAATTTTTTTTTTACTCCAGGAAATCATGGGTAAAGCACTTCTCAAAAATCCTGCCAGTTCTGTTCCCGCTATTACTTCCACAAGAGGTCGTAACAAAATCCTTCGCACTCTTAATCGCGACAGTCGTTTCTTGAACAAATCCAGAAAACTCTATAAGATGGCTGACCTCTTTTGGACTTTGATATTGGAAGTTAAAGAGGAGGATGGTGTTGCCGCTGTAGAAGGTTTTGGAGAGGCGGGCTTAAATTGTTTTATCAAATGAGGAAGAACGAGTGTAAAATTGAGTTTGTTTGGCATAACTAGCAACCGCAAAGTTGAATAACTTGAGGCTAACCATCGCTGTAGGGTGTGACATTCAGCTGTAAAAGGCCGGTTTATGGTGGCTTTTCTATGAGCTTATCTGTTTTATTTTACGCAGACCTTTCCGTTTCTGTTGCTGTGATCTGATCATGACACCACTGCTCCTTTTCTTCTTCTGGGTTCGTTTGACATTTTTGGGAGCGTCTTTGTTCGTGGGGAAAACTTTGGGGCATTGGGGTCCCATTTTAAGAGTGACCGAATGATGACATTCCCTAAAGAATCTCCACTCCTAGGTTTAAAAAAGATTTGCATTAAAGTTTGAGTGTCGATGCAAGAATAGACCTGTTGAGTCTAGTTTATTTCCTTCTTTGTTTCAAACAATTATTTTGTTTTGATGAGGACTGTGATTGAAGCCTTGCAATAAGTAACTTGCTGTCCCCATAAACCATGGTACGATCACTTTGAGAATGGCTTCTAAGACACGAATATGTCTTTGTTGATTTTCTTCGCGACAAATTCAGTTTTGCCTGAATCACTATGTCTGGCAATAAACATGTTAAGGGGATGGCAAAGATTCAAGACCTTCCGACTGGCACGGTGTAAGTTTTCGTCAATGACTTTCAAAGTGGAAGAAGAGGTTGCTGTGACCGTGGAAATAGCTATAGTGTAGGGAATGTCACTTCTGGCGCGAAGATACGCTAGACAAGAGCTTTTATATTTTTCAGGATAAATGTATTGCAAGTTAAAATGAAACAACAAGAAAGACAAAATATATAAAAGATCAACGTAGAATATAAACAAGTTACTGTACAAGAAGGTGATTTCTAAAACGACATGGTTTTGCCACTAGTATTACCCTAGAAGTAGGAGGTGACATCGCGGAGACGAAACAGAGTAGGTAGCGAGAATCTTTCTGTACCCACTGGTAAAGTAACACACCAGAACTGAAACATTTGACTTTATCTCCTTCGCCAAAGCAGAAACATCGTGGTGTGGTTCATTCTTTGGACTTAGGCCCTTCCATTAATTCGGGCCATTTATCTTGGAACGTTTAGAATCGGCTTTCAAAGTTACAGTATTCAGGCAAACACATTCGGATCGACTACTCGTCTTTCACAGTTTCATATCAATGAGGGTGAAATCCACAGGTGTTTCCTGAGGGCTTGATGACAACCGTTGTGTCATAACTGCATGGTTTCACGTGAAGGATAACATTGACCATGACCACCAATAACGTGATAAGGTGTTCCGTGTAACGGGTGTCATCACGTTCACATCCGTCAGGTTTGGCAAACACAGCATCACTTTCTATAGTAGAAGTAGTCGTAGGAAAGTTTTATCGCAAGCCACAGCATCGCACTCCACTTCAGAATCCAGAGTTTAAATGATGTCTGTTCAAAAGTATTTATCGTTCACGAGCATTTTTTGTATTTAAATTTCATGGTGTTTATTTTCGGTTTTTGTATTCCCATCACGAGTAGTCATTATATTTACAATGGACAATCAGTCTTGGAAACTTTCCCTTCTTATATGATGACCAATATCGACATGTCCGTACGGTGAAATGAAATGATTGCGAAGCCAAACTCTCTTCTGGCACGCGATTTTGATAGATGTTTTGTATAACCGGGCTGATAATTTGGTGTGTGGGTGAATGTATAATCTTGTGAGATTTGTAGATGGTCATTTTATAGTTTTCGTACCGTCCATATTACTGGGCTTATTTCAATATGGCAAAGTTCCACCACTAATAAAACTTAGAATCGTGTCGTCGAGGTGCCCGTCCGCCCAGGCTCCTCGACAGTCTCCTTCGACGTCAGGGTGATGTTGACCCATGTGATATATGTAGATGGAACTGTCCCTGTCACAATACTTGACTCGATTGTATAACAGTTCTGAAACCTCGTAAACTTTTAAGCGAACACTGGCTGTCACATAAGCCGCAATGATAATATTTCCAAATTCGCTGACTTCTACAAAGTCCAGTTATTTTTCGTAATTGACTAGGATCAATTCATCAAGATGTCTTCCAGGTGCTTAATGTATTTTGTTTTGACGTGAATCATCTGGAAATAGCAGGAAGGTTCTGTCAAATAATCCGTCTTGGGTAAACACGGTCGTTGTGCTATTTCACTCCACAAACAATTCAACATCCCTTTGGCTAAAGAGCGCCTTACTTCGTTCTTATCCACGTGGTCTTAGGTGATGCCTTCCTGCTCCTTGTAGTTTGCTTTGAATTTATTGTGTTCTTCGGACTTGTGGCACCTTGACGGCTATCCGCTAGATACTTGTTTCCGTTAAAAGATGCATCAACGTAGTAAGAGAAAATGCTTTTCCGCGCTTGGTCGCCCTTGTGGTAGTTTTCGGTCATGGGAAAGTGGTACATTTCGTACACTTCTAACAATTGGTATCCCAGGTCCAGAGCTTTGAAAAATGCCGCGCTTACCCACGTTCCCGAAATGGCGCATTTATGCTGGGTGTGCTTGACAAGGTCGGTCTTAAGTGCACATTTCGGCATAGTACTATACAAAGTGAACATCAGTTTTCCTTGACAATGGTGAGGTAAATCGGGTTGGTACATGTCCGCCGTAGGCAATACTTTGCACTTGATAAATCCTTCGTGTTGTCGACTGTTGTCCACGTCGATGTGTTTGGTCAGCAATTGCGAAAGACCTGAGGCAAAGTGACAATATTTGCGCATGTAAAATACAGCCAACACACGACAATGTATTTTATTTCTTCTCCTTTCTCTTCATCATTTTGGTACAGCAATTAGGTGACATTCGTTTCTCCTCCGTACAAATTTTCAAGCTGATTTAGTGTGTTCACTTTCCATGATGCATTTAAACTTAGCATACGTTTGGTCTCGTACAAGTAGTCTCGTACATATTTTCCATGGTCCGTTGTACAAACGGACTTTTCGTGTCACTTGAAGGGTAGCATAGAGGACATCCTAAGTCCTGACCATCCAACAAATACTATCCGATGATCATTTAGCTTCTTCCATTGCAGGCGTGTTGGATCGATTTGTGTTTTAATTCTTGCAGTTATTTTTTCTAGATAAATTAAATTTTATTTGTATTCGTATTCACTTGACTTGCCGGAACTGTTTTTTTCGTGTGAAACAAAGCAGGAATAATTAGTCTGCGGTATAGTTTGCTGAATAGATTTTATACAACTGTGTGGAAGTACAAATATAAAATATACTTGCTCAAATTTAACGGGATGCCGATGCTAGCACACACGCACACAGGAAGCAAAAACATTGCAGAGTTTTAATACTAATTCATCCCCCTCCCCTAAAAAAAAAAAACACACACACGCACAAAACGGGGAAAGGAGTTTATATCTGCGTAGCACTTACATATGTTAGCGATTTAACGTACGAATGTATGTATTTCCTAACACACAGGCATAATGTTCATCAATTGCTTTACATGTAGTGTGTATTAAGCGATTCATCGGGCACACATTGGTTCACACAGGCTGCAAACCTAGGGTTTAAAATCATTATATGTGTTTGCTGATAGGTAAACAGTACAAAATTAAACAGCTAAAATGAATATCAATAAAATTTGGTTTATTCAGTAATTCAGCTGACAATTGATGAGGAAAACACTTTTCATGATATTGTTTTGTTTGGGATTCATACATTAATTTGTACTTGCATTGAACGCAAATGTTTATCTATAATGATCATTGCACGTAAACGTTTCCAAGTTTATTTCAGAATATTCAGTGACTGAGAATGTACACATGAACATTGAAGTAATGTACAGAATATGACTCTGAAGTTGTTGCGCTGTAGTGATTGACTTCCAAATGGTTTGAGTCAGTACCAGGATACAGGTTGTGACTGGTTCGTACAAATGTATATCCCACACATGACGGTAAAACCTAACACGTTCTAAAGCCTGATATATTGTTTCTTTATATTCACTAGTTCGGCCTGCCATACAAGTCGAGGAGGAGATATACACCCGGGCCTGCATAATGTAAATTGTCTGGTCTGAATGAACAATTTCACATCAGCCGATATAGCCAATTTGTGTGAGACCTGCTTGTGAATGAATCTACGTTGGCCCTATATTTGTTGCAAAGCTGAACGGTTCCAATGTGACTGCCAATGGGAGGAGAGAATTCGGTCTTGTGAAACTAGTATCACCAAATGTTTTGCTTAAGAGAAATAACTCTGCAAACTAATGTTAATATGACTGTGTCCATGCTGTCCATAAACGCTACTTTGTGTGGGCACACAATTCATTGTATAAGTAAAATGCGTTCATGAGGCCCCCACTCGACTTGATAAGAAGCTAAAGTTACTGTACTTACCAATTATTACCACGTGTTTAGCAGATGCCTCCTTGAGTCCGGTTTCTAAATTTGATTTTATTGCGTAGTCGGGGTTTTGTTGCCTATTTGAATGTGCTGCATTTATCAAGATCATTGCCTTTAAAAAGTAATCATTATTTCATACGCTTGGTTCAAGTCAGAAGATAGGAGAACTACAGGAATAGTTGCATAACCTGTTCTGTAAAGTATCCAAACAGAGACTAGGTAAGAGTGAAATAGCATATCCATACAGGAGAGGATGAATGAACGACGGTAAAGTAAAGTGAGCTACACATCCAGTAGTCGCCAAAGTACGGAATAACATATGACCCATCTTAAGAAACATAGATTCAAAACCGCTAGCACCTACCAAACATGTCTGCACAATTATGGATTTGATGTACGAGATTATACTAAACATGAAACACTGCCAGTATGGATATACCCATAACGATAGTAAGTGGCAGATATGTTTGCTTGTTTTGTCAGGATGAATCAACATGATCCATCAAGCGACAAAAGTCTATGTAGTGCCTTCTACATCTTTGGCCAGGTAGGTATGCCTGCTACAGACAAGATCAAAGACTAACTTGGACACAACATTGCATGTTATCTCCGAAGGAGCCAGCGTCATAAATATTTGCGGCGGAATTAGAAGAAATAAATCATTAATTACATAAATTGTGGTTGATCACAAATTATTAATGACATTCGTCGAGGTTTGCAGATGCGTGTCCTTGCAAAACGCACTTGAAGTGGATGCATGGCATTGCTGGATTGATAATAATAATTCATTAAGAGCTTAGATAAAAAAAAAACATTGTATGTGGCAGGTTTAAAGTTCATGTGTTGACTTTGAGGGAAGTGTGTTGGGTCTCATTCTTAATACTGTATGTTTATTTTAATGTTTGATTTCGCTTTCCTAACATTGATAATTAAATGTCTGTCAGACTTTACGAAACCTAACGGTAGTTAATGACTTTCACAACAAACTGGAAGCATCACTAGAAATGGGATATCATGCCACGAACATGAAGAATCATATCCCACCCAGTCATATGATCCAGACCCTAGGCCTTCCAGTCCGAACACTAAAAATCTCTTAATTTTGAGCACCAAGGAAGACAACATATAAAACTAGTTTAATAAGTCTTTGTTATGACTCTGCATGGGTTGGATCGAGCTACCTCCCTCATCCGAAGAAGACGACGTAACCGGATTGGTCCGCATCATTTGTTGAATATAACATACTCTTATAACTTAAAAGCATATCCAACATATTATTATTTCCATTATTATTATTATTATTATTATTATTATTATTATTATTATTATTATTATTATTATTATTATTGATAGTATTATGAGTAGTATTGATATTATTATAATTACTATTATGATAATTGTCATCATTATTATTATTGATAGTATTATGAGTAGTATTGATATTATTATAATTATTATTATGATAATTGTTATTATTATTATTATTGATATTATTATGAGTAGTATTGATATTATATAATTATTATTATGATAATTGTTATTATTATTATTATTATTATTATTATAATTATTATTATTATTATTATTATTATTATTCATAGTATTATGAGTAGTATTGATAGCATTATAATTATTATTATGATAATTGTTATTATTATTATTATTATTATTATTATTATTATTATTATTTATAGTATTATGAGTAGTATTGATATTATTAAAATTATTATGATAATTGTTATTATTATTATTATTATTATTATTACTATTATTATTATTATTATTATTAATATTATTATTGTAATTTTTATTCATGACTGCAAATTGTAGATATTTATACATATTTTGATTTGGGTGTAAGTGCATAGGTTCTATCTTAAGCTGCGAACTTTAATTTCCGAAATCTCTATCAATTAATGTTTATGTGTGTGTTTAAAGTTACTACTAATACAATTATCTGTATATATGTTGACAGGAGAAGGGGTGAAGGCGGACACTGGCGCCTTAAAACCAGTCGCTTCGGGTAGATTGGGCTCGTAAACCTTGGATGGTAGCTCATCTAGGACAAGGAAAACTCTGATTCCAAACCACCGCTGCCTTGCGGCTATATAACTCATAGGAAACCTAAGGGAGTAAACCTCGACAGAAAATCCGGAGACGGAGTCCCTAAGGCGGTCTGACGTTGACTTCAACGTCATTCCGGTAACTCCTGCGACGCCGTTGGTGCCAAAATGTAGCGACATTTGTCGTTCCCTTGGGTCCACCAGCTGCGTGGAGAGGGGGGATCTGCTGCATGGGCAACAGCTGATTCTTCATTCTAGACTGCCCAGGCTTTGTATCTCTACTGGAGAGGACACTCCAGCGTCGTCTTAAGGCGTCGCCACAACACGGGAAGCAGCAGTCTACCGGTTATAAGCCATAGCTCGATTGGCGTAGAACTTGGCGCCAGGGGCTGCTTTCGACGGTGGGAGAGATCGCAATGTCTCATTGGAAGCTACCGTCCGCCTCAAGCTGGGCAGCCCCCAGTCAAAAAGGTGCTTCCCGACATGGCCTGCCTGCTTCACTGGTTGCGTGGAGCTTAGAGAACCATCTCGACAAGCAGGCCAAATAACTCTGCACCAAGCAAGATACAAAGAGGAAACAAGAAGACTCCAGCTGGAACATCAGAACCTTGAGCCCTGGACTCACCAATGACCTGCAGGACACCAACGACGCACGGAAGACTGCCGTCATTGACAGAGAACTCTCCCGACTGAATGTCGACATTGCCTGTCTTCAAGAGACCCGACTGGCTGACAGCGGCACCATCAGGGAAGCCAACTACACCTTCTTATGGCAAGGAAAACCATCAGACGAACCCAGGCAGCATGGTGTCGGCTTCGCTCTAAAGAACACCCTCGTCGCCTTCATTGAGCCTCCATCATCAGGCACTGAAGGTATCCTCGCCCTCCTTCTATCAACATCCTCAGGCCCAGCCAACATCTTCAGCGTGTATGTCCCAACCCTCTACTCAAACCCAGTAGAAAAAGACCAGTTCTACAAGGCTCTGGATCAAGCATTATCACATAACCCAAGTACCGAGGGCCTCTACCTACTAGAAGACTTCAATGCGCGAGTGGGAGCTAACTACGAGGCATGGCCCACCCGTCTCGGAAGGGGCAAAATCAACGAGAATGACCAGCGACTGCTGGAGATGTGCTGCACGCACAGCTTATGTGTGACCAACACCTTCTTCAAATGCAAGGAGATCCACCAGGTAACATGGAGACACCCACGTTCCTGCCACTGGCACCAGCTAGATCTAGTCATCACCAGGCGCGCGGAACTAGCCAGCGTCCTTCCCACCCGCAGCTACCACAGTGCCGACTGCGAAACGGACCACTCCCTTGTGGCCAGCAAGGTGCGAATAATACCCAAGAAACTGTACCACGCCAAGAAGAATGGTCACCGACGCATCAACACCTGCTGTGCAAGCAATCAAGAGAAGATACAGCAGTTCATCTGCAAACTTCACGAGGCTCTCACCAAAGAGAAACCTGATGACACATCGACTCCAAGCGACCCACCTCCGAGACACTGTGTACAACTCAGCCATTACTGCCTACGGGAAGAAAGAGCACAAAAGCACAGACTGGTATGAGGCCAGCTGGGAGGAGATGGAACCCGTGACTGAGGCGAAGAGGAAAGCCCTCCTGGCTTACAAGGCTGCGCCTAGCCTTGGTACATTACAGGCCATCAGGACTGCCAGGAAAAATGCCCAGTAGACCGCCCGTCTCTGCGCTAACACCTACTCGCTGAACTTCTGCACCAGTATACAGATAGCTGCCGAAACCGGGGATGCAATGGGCATGTACGAGGGTATCAATAAGGCAACAGACCCACCCACCTCCAAGATCGCCCCACTCAAGTCAAAGACTGGCGAAGTCATCAAAGACCAGGGCAAACAGCTGCAGCGCTGGGTTGAACACTATCTTGAGCTGTATGGAACCATAAACGTCGCCACGGACACAAACCCTAGACGCCATCGCAGACCTGCAATTCTTGGAGGAACTAGACACACCACTCACCCTGGAACAGCTAAGCAAAGCCATCGACTGCCTCGCTTGTGTGAAGGCCCCTGGGAGTGACGGCATTCCGCCTGAAGTCCTAAAGATAGGGAAACCAGCACTAATCCAGCCTCTGCACGAACTCCTCTGCCTCTGCTGGGAACAAGGACACATCCCCCATTACATGCGAGATGGAAACATTGTCACTCTATACAAGAACAAAGGAGACCGCAGTGACTGCAACAACTACCGGGACATCTCTTTTCTCAGTATTGTAGGAAAGGCGTTCGCCCGTGTCGTCCTGGCGCGCTTGCAGACCCTAGCATCCCACGTCTACCCCGAGTCTCAGTGTGGCTTCCGAGCAGGCAGGTCAACTGTAGACATGATCTTCTCACTACAACAGCTGCAGGAGAAGTGTCGTGAGCAGCAGATGCCCCTCTACATTGCCTTCATAGACCTGACCAAGGCATTTGACCTGGTAAGCCGGAGCTGACTCTTAAGGATCCTTAAGAAGATAGGATGACCCCCCACGACTGCTCGCAATCATAGCATCGTTCCACGAGAACATGCACAGCACAGTGTGCTTCAACGGCGCAACATCCGAGGCCTTCCCAGTCATCAGCGGAGTGAAGCAAGGCTGTGTCCTTGCGCCAACTCTCTTTGCCATCTTCTTTTCCATTCTCCTCCAGTACGCCTTCAAGTACTGCTGCGAGGGTGTGTATATACACACCAGGACTGACGGAAAGCTGTTTATCATCGCCCGTCTCTGTGCAAAGACTAAAGTTACAAAGGTTCTCATCCGTGAATAGCTCTTCGCCGAAGATGCAGCCTTGACATCACACACGGAAAATGGACTGCATCAGCTAGTATGCCGCCTCTCCCATGCCTGCAAGGAGTTCGGACTGACCATCAGTCTGAAGAAGACGAATGTAATAGTGCAGGACGCAGACTCCTCCCCAACCTCGCCATTGATGGGTACAACCTGGAAGTTGTTGAGGACTACACATACCTTGGGTCCACCATCTCCAACTCGTTCTCCGTTGATACTGATGTAAATGGCCGGATTGCCAAGGCATCAGCAGTTATGGCGAGACTTAACCAGAGGATCTGGGATAATCACAACCTCACCAAGAAGACCAAACTGCGCTTCTACCAGTCATGCGTGCTCAGCACACTCCTTTACAGCAGCGAGGAAAGGACCACCTACGCGAGTTACGTGAGGAAACTCAACAGATTCCACCTGAGATGCTTGCGGAGCATTCTGCGTATACAGTGGCAGGACAAAGTTCCCAACACAGAAGTTCTGAAATGCACCGGCATGAACAGCATGTTCTCCATTCTCAGCGAGAGGCGCCTTCGCTGACTAGGCCATGTTAGGAGAATGGACCCAGGCCGCAAACCCAAGGACCTGCTGTACGGCAAGCTAGTAGAAGGTGCACAAACGACTGGTAGGCCACGTCTGCGCTACAAAGATGTCTGCAAAAAGGACATGAAGACAGCCAACATCAACATAAACAATTGGGAGAGCTGTGCTGACGACCGCTCCGCGTGGCGTCTTGCTGTCATACAGGGCACTCAAAAAGCTGAAGAGATGAGAAACATAAACCTCGCTGCAAAGAGAGCCAGGAGGAAGGCGAACCAAAATCTTCCTCAGCAAGCATCAGCATACACCTGCAGCAACTGCAAGAGAGACTGTCACTCAAGAGTCGGACTCTTCAGCCACTCGCACTCGCGAAGGTGCAGATAGGACACCCAAATCAGAAGCTAAACCATCGTCTCTCGAAGACGGACGGATGCCGACGATGTTGACATGGGTCTGTCTTTCTCCAAACAGACAGCTTGGTTCGGTTCCATCGGATGGGTTAAATCACGCGAGTTCTTATGCTGTTTTATAATTGTGATTTGTCACATTGGAATAGTTTTGATATGCGTGTTCTAGCCTTTTCGCCAGTATAGAAGTTCTTAGTTTTCGTATTATTATGTATTGTGCAACATCACGTATGCAGACGTATGTCATGTATTATGGTATTACTTGAACGGAAACACATTTGGTTGAAGTATTCATTGGAAGTAGAAAGCCCTAGTTTGACCATAATACTAAGTTGGAATTATTGTGGTGTATTCAAAGGAGTTATTAACAAAACCAGTTGATCATGTGAAGATATTTTTCCAACAAGTTTGTTCGCAGATCTGAAAATTGTAGGGACCGTTTCGTTCGATTTTATTATATAACATTGATTATTCAATTGTTCGTTAAAGTTTCTGTTTGTTTCAGACCATAGAGCCGGAAGAATTATTATTATTATTATTATTATTATTATTATTATTATTATTATTATTATTATTATTATCACAAATCAATATTATAATTATTTTGCATCAATATGATCTGAAGTGGGATTATATCTCTAGTCAAGAGAGAGAGAGAGAGAGAGAGAGAGAGAGAGAGAGAGAGAGAGAGAGAGAGAGAGAGAGAGAGAGAGAATGTTCTGGTCTCGATTCCAGAGGTGTCACTCTTTGCGATAATGTTGCCTACATCGATCAGGTGTGAAGAGGTTTTTGGTTCGACTGTAAGATAAATGCAAATTTCTAATAAGTCCAGGTAGCAGATTGTTATTAAACCCAAACGTGCTCTTAATGAAGAATAACACATGCGATGGTATACATGTTAACAAACACTATACAATTTATTCAAGCTTATCAACGTCATACATATTTGGAATTCTCATTTTTGAATGTAATGTAATAATTAATTCCCTAATGTTCGAACTTATTTCCAAAACCATTTGCATTGAGATACAATTATTAATATGTCACATACAATTCCAATATATCAAGGTTTGTGAATTTAAAAATATTTCATTTCAAACATTCATGTTATTGAGTATGAAGTTAGTTGTGCAATCTTTCTTTACAATAAGTTATTCCGATGAATACAAATGCTATACAATCTTAATAAAATACAAACAGAATCTTTATAATTAATATTACATAATAGAAGGAAAATATTAAATACTTTTCAGGTATGTCTTCCAACAACAATTACACTTATTGAGACCGTAAAATAAAGTGTTATAATCTAACACAAATTTCTCTTACAGTATGAAAAAGCTAAACTCAAATTGAAGTCAAGGTAACCGTTTTGTATTAGTATGTGGGCGCTGCCTTGTACATGATTCTGGATGAATTAATTGTTTACATTACTTCATTAACGGAGACCAGTATAAGCAATGTACTCAACGGTGTGATCCGATGTTATAGAAAGTCATGATATTTGTTACGTAAAGAGTTCATGTTATCCGATTCCAGAGTCCATAACCTTTCGGATATCTTTCTTCTATCTCCTGTCTGCCACAACATGGACACATTGATTCTTGGCATTTAGTAATTGTATACTATCTGCACCTCCAAGCCATGTTTGTGCTTGTGCATTTGTTGTTGTTGATCTTGTTGGCATCGACAATATCAGTGTTATTACTGTATTGTCAATAATGATCTGATGCAACGTTTATGCATAACATGTATTGACAAAGACAGCATCCCCATCTTTTATAATATATGGATAAGTTCTGTGACAATGTTATACACTGAAACATTACGAAATTTAACGCAATGCAACAAGGTAGGTACTTTTCTATATTTTGCATCGCGGTTCGATTAGATACTAGATGTAACTACTTTGCATGTGCAGATCGATGTACATCATTTCTTGTTCTAATTAGGTCTGGTATATACTCTTCTGATTTCTATAGTAAAACAAACACATTCGGTTTGATTTGGTCTTCAAAACAGCAACGCATATTGTTTGATCCTTCCGGCTTAAACTGAGGAAATATCCTAACGAATGGAACATATCTTGGTTAGTCGTTGCTTGCTGATACACGGTTCCGTTATCAAAGCACACTCTCAATGTGGCGAGTCTAATGGATAACTATGTGTGGCTCTATGTATAATAATACAGATTTAAATAGAGTTTATTATATCATTTGGATTCGATGCTGAGAAAAGTAATGAGTTACATTTCTACAAACGTAGTGCTTCTTGGTGTTGTGTATTCATAAGAAAACTATCTACAGTTTCCCTGCATCTATAAATGATACACAAAATGTGTAGTGTATTGGGCTAGTTTTGAAGATGCATGATTGACATTTTTTAAATGGAAATGTGAAATGGTTACATAGTGGAAACAATAAATAACCGAAAAGTAGAATATAACATGATTTGAACATAGGATATGCAAATCCATTTGCATTTGTTAAATAACAAATTAAATTTTAAATACAACACTCATGAATATTAGATCAAAGTTCTGAGATACGTTAGTCAAATGCAAAAAAAATCAACCCTCTTATAAGAAACAACACTATACATTGATGCAAGCAATACAAACAATATGGCATCTATATGGATACTACTAGAGTCCGAGTATAGCGTATAAATGGTTACTGTAAACGTGGATTATAGTGTGCTCAAAATTTTGATGCAAAGCACGTCGATGCTTGAGTTGAACATCATTGGAATCGTTGAACTGAGCTAATACCGCTATTATTGGTTCCTCTTCTGTGTATATATGAAACAAACATTTGCATCTTTCCCATTCTTAGCAAGAAGAAGAAATCTATTACTTGATTGTTGTAAGCAAATTGCGCTCGGTTTTTGAGGAATTCCATTTTTGAAGATTCGTCGCAGCTTACAATCTGGTGAAAGCCAGTGTATAATGTTGAGATACTTATCGACCACATATACGTTATCGTCTGAGTCCAGCTGTATTGCTAACGGAAGTCCTTGATGCTTACGTATCATGACTTTGTATTCGAAAAGCGTGACCCCATCTAGGCTGACACAATACACAGTTCTGACGTCACAAGCTGAAATATAGGCACGTGATTTAGATGAATTTAGGGCAATAAAGACATTTGCTCTTTGAATGTTTCCACGTTGTATGTGGAAACATGATTTTTCCTGGCCATCCCTGGTGATAACACCCCAGTAATACGAGCTTACTTGTTTCGTCGTACCCGCGTACACTAGCTCCCTTGTACTGAGAGCAGCTACTGAAGTGCACTTACGTCTAGTGGTTATCTGTCCCGATGGTTGTATTGCATCACCAATCTTCAGAAACATGACCATACACTCAGCTGGAAGTACGATTGCGACTTCATCTGTATCTACAGTACATATACCAGTGGGTCCTGAAGACAACTTAAAGTCTGACATGTACTGATAAGAAGAATTATACAATGAGCATCTGGTGTTGCCATAGTCCACGATAACAACTCTTCCATCAGATAGACAAGTCATATCTGCGTAAACAGGAGGATTACCGCTTTCCACACCATTTATCATAAAATCTTGAAACAAGGTAATATTACAGTTATTTACTTTTCTTTTCTTTTTTTTTCTTCTTTGTTTTCTTTGTTTACCAGTAGGCTTATTAGCCTCTGCTAGCTCTATACAATCGTTGTCTGCAAATGTCGATTCAGCATCCATATTCGGGTAAGGTTGTACAGGTGTTGCTTCAACATTAATTGGCATTAAGATTTGCTCTTGGATTCCTGCTGCGCTATCCTAGCGTAAAAGAAGGATAGTATTTTATAAACAAATATGTATTAAGACGTTTGCTGCATCCAATTGAAAACAGTATACTTAAAACTGGAAAACAATCTATCCTGTATATTATCCAACAAAATAGATAAAAATATAGAACGATTTCTTCTTTCAAATTATAAATATTATATTACAATAAGATACATGTAAACGTATGTATTTCATTTATTTTTCTTCTGACAAGTACAAATTTGAATTAAATAAATGGAACCGAGAATATTATCCTAATATAATTTACTGAGAATACTTAGATGGTCTTGAAGACAGGAATATAAAGTTTATCAAAGACAAGAGTAAATTGATTTATAACTACAATTGGTATTGTCCAAATAAAGAACGTAGAAACTTCCAGTGAAACTCCTAGCTTACTAGACTCCATCTCCACTGAAATAATGAATTATTGATAAACATATTTTACCCCGTTCTCCTCCTCCTCATCGCTCGTATCGCTGGACAAAGCGATTGGAGGTAGTTGTCCCTTAGCATGTTTGTCTCGAGAAGCTCCTCCTGCATTGCCCATATTTGTGCAGTGTTATCGTTCGAGACAAAGTTAAATTTTGATGCGATATTATCACTCGTTAAAATCTGTCAAAAGACATAACATTCTCAATTCATTATTCAGTATCTAAGGACGTACATAATACATAATTTATACTAAAGTAACAAAGTTTTAAAGTAGTTACATAAAGCATTTTGACATACGAGTACTTTGGTATATAAAATAATGATGCGCCCATTTGGCAATTTGAGACATACGTTCAAATTGTTTATATCGGTTCTATAAACTCAATATCGGTGATGCTCTTCCGTCTATTAATCTTGAATAACATACAAATAATGAGCATTATCACTGACAACCCTCTGTTCACTATCCGTGTTTCGTAATGGACAAATTTCGAGAAGAAATCTGTGGAGTGAGAGATAGACAACGAATTTGGGCTTGATCTTATATCATGTAACCTATAATAACAACGAATTTGGATTATACCATGTAACCTATAATAACAACGAATTTGGATTATACCATGCAACCAAGAATAACCTAGATCGTCATAAAGATATGTTTACACTTCCCGTGTGATTATCTAAAGTATTAAAAATCCCATGACACATAATACTGTAAAAATTACATAATACAATTTTAAACTATTCATGGAAATATACGATAGAAAAAAAATGCTTTCAATGACTCAATAGCTACCGTCCATATACAAACAGTAAGCATCACAACTGACTTTCGATATTGTTAGTAGGGACATTACAATTGTTATATTTGACAGGCACATGTTAAACACTTCAGGCTATGATTATGCATTGTACAAACATTTCATTGTAGTATCAACAAAACTTAAACTGATTCAGAGCAACAGTTTTACCTTCAAAACAAATAAGGTATCAATCTGACACGTGATCGTATAATTAGGTTCATTAAAGAGCATGATAACTAAATTAATTAATGACAGTATACCATGCCTTATATATACGATCTGATATCACCAAGTGTTATATACAATGTCAGACTTTGTCCTTTACGTTGAATCTTAGTTAATGGGAAAAAATTTGGCACCGTTGTCTTACACGTATGTAACGTTTGTCAGGTATCATACCACTATGCGTATCAGTGTTTAAGTTAAAACCAGTTAAAATGAAGTAAATGCAACTTTAAATATTGGTATTTATTATTCAAACGGTACATTTAATAGAGAACAGGAACATAACGTATTGGTCCGATGCGCAAATGTGCATTATTTCATGCGAAGAATCGGCTAGTGTCAGTAATACTTGAAAGCAGTATAATAATAGTAACGTTATGTACATTATTAAACAAAACACACTATTTGCCTATTTTCGTCCAGGCGAAAATGGGAAGTATCATCTCTCTAGTTTCCAATATGGACTCAGTTCTAGTAGAGGTTTGAATGTGTCCTTTGCTTTAAAATAGACGATTATTGTATTGTACAAAACTAAACAGAACTGTATTGCCTTATTGCAATTACTACCAGCTATAATTACCAGCTTTAACAATGTCAGAACAGACGATGAAACTGTTCAGAAGACCAGAAAGTATAGTCATAGACTGGGTCACGCATTTCGCCACTGATGACGAAAACATGAATTGTGGCTAAGATATGACCATGACAATTAAACAAGGATGTTTTGTATCATTTATGTGCTTTGTTTTTGAATTTTTACATATGAAGTCTGATGTTTAAAATTGTAACGCTCTCGTACAATCTTAGTGTCCACACATGTCTTATATACTTCGGGAATAGTGTAACCATTGCCAGGGGCTTATGATCAAGTTGGGGCAGTAAGAGATAGCTTAATATTATCATTAGTAACGCTCACCTTAGAAAAGTATGGTACATTTTGAAAGTGTAGGTAACATGAATCGGAGCTTAGACAAAGTAATGTAACTAAGAGGTGTTGCTATAAACAGGTTTTGATTAGATTTATTGGCAAATATATTAATACAATATTTTCTAACAACTCATAACGGTTTCCAAATCCAACATGTTAATTGAACCTGATGCTCCAGCATTGAGGGCTTGTAGGCTAGCTACTATTTATTGGAGTGATCTAAAGCGCTTACCATCTCACCTTTGTAAACGTCTCTTAAAGACCAGGATTATGCATATAATTATGCATATAATTGTAAATGAGAAAGCTTACCACTAACTTTCTACGCATATCATGTTCTTACCGGGTTCCAGGGATTCATCCTTCACCAGCTATGGTGTCCGTCATGTATAGCAAAACATGCGTCACATACTGGCGTTCATTTCAAAAGAACAGCAGCCAGAACAATGTATTGGTGTGTATCGGAGAGCATACAACTGAAATGCTGGGGGGGGGGGGGGCGAATTCGACTTTTAACGTTGCTTTGACAATTTTTTTTAGTAATGTCGCTATTGCGGCAGTTTATAGCGATGTGGTATCATGCCGCATGCATGTAATATCATGTCCCATCAATTTTAGTATCGTTACACCAGGCCGACCAGTCATAAAACTAACCACTTAATGCTGAGTGCCTAGATAAGGTAGCTGTGGGTGGAATGCATTCGTTCCTTTATATGACGCACTCACGATGGTGACCACCGTAGCAGTTTGGTTTGGCAGGAATGGAAACAGTAGGCTTACTAACTCTATAGATATATTTAAAAGACTGAGTTTGATTCATTTTTTGCAAATGTAACTCATATAAACTCTAAAAGTTCAATACAGTACGATGATATCCAAAGTTTTTATTTCGTTCCGTTACAATGTTAATCTTTATATTGTAAAAGAAACTCAATCATTAGTACGAACATACGATACAAAAAATTGTTAGAGACCTCATTGATGCGGATTATACGTTCGATCACAATCTGTTTAAGTACAATGAAGCTACCTCATTATCCGGAAACTTCGCCATTTATGTGTAACTGATATTAGTAAGTGTTGCTCATAATCGAGCTCATCCAGTATCTTAATTATAAAAAGCTTTTACGCCACATTCATTTAGTCCATACGAAAATTATCCCTTAGTGTTACTAGGTACATTTTGACATTGTTGACTTGTCATTTCTTTGTTTGTAACCTTTAACAATATCCTAATTTTATTTTACTTTTTGCAGAAGGTATCATGCTACACTCAGGAATATTTTGCACCATATAATTAGGCCTCATGGCTGCATTCATAAATGTGCCTGTACGCATTTCAAATTTGCATTCTTGCATGCAATGCATTATTGAACCTTTTCCAGACTTAAAGCAAAGATCTTCATTCTTTGTTCTTCAATTCATTTGACTGCCAGACCACATCTTGCTGTCATACAATCTGGATCATGACTCCACGTTCCGCGTCTGGATATTATCCGAATGATATATTGCTGGGGAAAAGTATAATAATAGCTTATAAAATTAATGCAATAAATGATCGTTCGAATACGACTATCTAGGCGAATTGACTGTCACGATTTTGTGCCAATATTGACCTAAACCAAGTTTAGTAGGACTGTTGTACCAATATTGACAAATGTTGTGTCAAAATTGACACAATGTAAATTTTTGGAACAAGTTCATTTTATCGCCAATTGATACTGGATAACACCAAGGGAACGTTTTTTCGTGTGTTCAAGGGGATATTTTTTAATTTAATGGTTTTTTTCATGAAGCAAAACTCTTTAAATATAAAGAAAATTTTATCACATGGTGAATGTAATAAAGAATGTGCGACTTTGAATTGTAGAATGTCATTGAAATGGATATACATTTGTACTGACATACATAAATACTGATTCTAAGTGTACTGTGCTTCGCGGCCTCTTTTTCCGCTACGATTTCAGTAACGGTATAAATTGCTTTAATAAACCTTGTTACTGCGCATGGTTACACTTCCGACATGGCAATAGCAGTATTTATAGTTCTAGTGTGCATTGTTGACAACCTGGAATGGCCTTAAAGCTGTTTGTTTTTTGCGCTAACACTCTGGCTTTTCTTCATCGTACGGGCAAACGGAAAGGCGGATTTTAGTGATTTTCACTACCAGATACGTCTCCTTGTGACCGATCAGCTGATGTATGGCATGTACCCATAGGCATAGAAACCTATGATGAAACTTT
The DNA here is from genome assembly GCA_030141615.1 of Unio pictorum. NCBI lineage: Eukaryota > Metazoa > Mollusca > Bivalvia > Unionida > Unionidae > Unio > Unio pictorum. Next base: position 610,792 of record JARLTB010000316.1, read on the forward strand.
AGTCAATCTCGTGTAGCGCACTACCGAAATGTACATTAGCATTCATTCATTTCATCGCACGGACGAACAGAAAGGTCGATTTTCATGGGCGTTTCACTGCCAGGTTCGGTTTATTGAGACCAATCTGACAATAATTGGCATTTTACCATAGAGACAAGGGTCTATGAGAAAACTTAAATAAACCTCTTGTCGCGCACTTCCAACATGGACATTAACATATTCATTTTCGTCATCGCACCGACGATTGAACACGGCGAATTCAATATACGTCACACCGTTAGATGTGGCTGGTCGAGACAAATCTGACGGTATGTCGCACTTAAATGTGGCGGCAAAAGTTTGTGAGGTAAATCCACTTAAGCAATTTTCACATTTTTATGAATCAGAGCGGCCGAAAGGGATTTTCTGGAGCGCACGGACGAATGTTTTATGGCTTTGCGTGAGTATGTATCTGTCAGAGAGAGAGATAGAGAGAGAGAGAGATAGAGACAGAGAAAGAGAGAGAGAGAGAGAGAGAGAGAGAGAGAGAGAGAGAGAGAGAGAGAGATATCTCTAAAACGTCTATAGTGAGAATCGAACTAGTTTACCTCTAGTTTTGAACCCAGTGTCTTAGCCACAAAGACACAGAGGGCCAGGTTGTAGCGGATGGATAATAGTAAAATTATTTGTATATTTTCTAATAGTTTCACTGTTAGGGACTGTCTATGCTTTCGTTAACATTTTTTATAAATCATGATATTGATGTATGTACTACATGTAAATAAAAAAAAGAATGCAATAATTTTACAGAATACTGCTAAATGTGCGAACATACATTCTGTACATTTTATTTAGAAGGAAAAAAGCTACAACTGCCAGAATTTCTCTTCATATTACTCAATCCGTCCAGAGACCTCTCTTATATTTCAGTCTGAAAGGTCGAATTGTCAATAATATATCTAACAACCACACCACAAAATTATGAAAAAATTGACATCAACGTTTAGTGGCCTCAAGTAAAATTGAATTCTCTGTCTTTAATAATCGTGATCAATAAAAATATAAAACCTTGCTTAAACACATCCATAACAGGAAATAGTTAAACTTGTGGAAAAGGATAATGTCATCCATGACGTTGCGGGTTATAATCTTGTACGTATAAATTCAGTCTCATTTCTTGCAATGTAAAAAAAAACTTTTGGTAGTAGTAGCAGTGGTAGAAATATTAATAATAGTATCCGTCGATTGACTTTTGTTTCTTCAGATATGAGTAAAACGCGTGTAGTTGTTAATAACAATCTTTTTTTTGCTCAACAATAAAAGTAAACAGCACTTAATGTGGAGTAATTTGGAGTACAATAACGATATGAACTGCATTTACGACTTTCATCCGATACTGCATTTTAATTCCAATAATATCTTCATTCGTAGTATAAAACTAATAAATGTCATTGATACATATTTTAGCCTTTGCTATGATGAATATCAAAATTGCATATAAAAACTAGTCATGGATGAAAGAAAATAACCTTTTTTTGTATGAATATCAACATTGCGTATACAAACTAGTCATCGAAAAGTTTTTTAGCCTATGTTAGTATGAATATCAACATTGCTTATAGAGAAAAGTATTTTTAAAAAAAAGACTTCTATCATTCCGATTATCAATATTGCGTATACAAACTAGTCATGGATAAAAATAAAATTAGCCTTTGTTAGTTTGAATATCAACAATGCGTATCCAAACAAGTCATGGATAGAAAATTAACCTTCATTTGTATGCATATCAACATTGCGTCTACAAATTAGTCATGGATAATTGTTGTTAGCTTATATTATTACGAATATCGGCAGTGGGTATACAAACTAGTCTTGGATAAAAATAAAATTAGCCTTTGTTATTATAAATATCAACATTGCGTATACAAACTATTGATGGATATAAAAAATAGCTTTTTTTGCATGATTGACAACAATGCTTTAACAAACTATTGATGGATACAAAAAATAGCTTTTGTTTGCATGATTGACAACAATGCGTATACAAACTAGTCATGGATCAAAATATAATTACCTTTATTATCATTAATACCAACATTGCGTATACAAACTAGTCATTGATACATATTTTTAGCCTTTATCATTATTCATATCAACATTGCGTATACATACTAGTCATTGATACAAACTTTAAGACTTTATTATCAATAATACAAATACTGTGTATACAACTTAAAAGCTTTAATGGGTGGAGATATGGTACACATTTCAATAAAATGCATTCACACTGACTTATAAAATGAATAAAGCAATCCTTTATTTTGTATTGATTACATACGGTATAATAGGGGAACATCGTGTTATATCTCATTAGGCCATTTCAATTTTTCATTTCTAAAGAGTTTGAGAGGGAGTTTATTTTAATATCGAGAAAAAATTTGATGTGAAGTGGAAGTCATGTGTGTTGTAAGCTGAACCTTATATTTTTGTTTCAATCAGCTGAGAATTATATTTATGTTTCAATAACATTCAAATACGCGAAAGATATGCCCATTGAGTCCACAACTGCAGTGGCTTAATTCTGTATATTCACTCATATTTGGTCACACAATAACACAACTGATTAGCCGTAATCAAGCAGAAATATGTCTGTATGTTGGTTAGTATTGCAATTTGTGTGTTTATATGCCTGTATACATTATGAATACATACGTACATCATAAGATATATAATATCCGCTCTCGTCTCATATTCTTACTTACCGAAAATAACTGTAGAAATGCAGTTTTCTGGGACTCTTCCTTCCACTTTACAATAATGGTGACACAGCCAATCTTCAAGTGTCATAAGGAACGTGTATAACAGAACATAAAGCTTTTTATACTGCAAGTTCACGTGCAAACATTCTTATCGCTGCATATCCCAATCATTGTCTGCTAACCTTAGCTAACTATTCAACATAATAATAGTTTTTGTTTCTAATTGGTATGGGTTTGAAACCCTGGCCGATGATTATCGGTCTGCTGCAGGTACCTAGCAAGCAATAACCTGTCTTTCTCTTGTGATTTCATCGATCGAACGCTCGAGTTAGAGTTTTTGTTACAATTACAAGTGAAGTTTTAAATGTGCATATAGCGTTTGCAAAGGTTGGGGTGGGGTACTTCCAATATATTAATTGAAATATTATGGAAATTCCACCCTGGCTCGTGAGGTTATAAAGTTAAATTACTGACGAAAAAAACGTACAGCTCTGAGCCCCCAGTCAGCGCTGCCGATGGTTAAATTATATAGAACACGAAGAAGAAATTCAAAATAATAACAATTTAATAAAGTCGATAATTTTAAATGATAAACTCAATCACCCGTCCTGCAAGTGACGTCCTACTTCATCTCGTGATTTTCAGTGTGGGTTCGATTTTCCCCTGGCCTTTGCTTCTACTCATCTCTTTATTTCGTTCCTCCCACTCCTCCTGGACTTCACCTCTCCCGACTTCTCTCCTTCCTTCTCTTTTCTACCGTCTCTCTGTCGGAGACTACTGGGACCACTGTCACTGGTCTGTCTCTCGAAACTTCCTGTGAAAACCACAAGGCGTTAACATATGGTTTATCGAATCTCGCCTCACACTAAATCATCAATTAACCATCAGATAAGGCTATTACTTTTTAGGTCACGCATACATACACATCGAAATTCCCACACACTTCTTAAAGAGTGAACAATGGTGTAATAACACGGTTTCATACATGCAGCAATACATTGTGTCACATCGTTATATCTAAATATATATTTAATATTATAGTACTATAATAGTACAACAAACAGACGCATGTCTGTACACTACACTCCCACAAGCGTACACAAATATTCAAATATTCATATTACTAATTTTTCACAGTGCAACCATTTCAAAGCTTCCATTCAATACAGCAATGGCAAAATCTATAATTACATTGAGAATTGTGCTAGACTACTAAAAAATAACCACATAGGGAATTATAATAATATTAACTCTTACGACGGCTAGCAAGCAATATGATATGATTCTTTACAAATATCAGTTGATTCTTCAAAATAAGCAAACATATTAACATCACAAAATAATTCTTCCTACTACGATTCTATTAATAATAATAAGTATATCTACGATCTACAATTAAATGCAGTCGCATTCAGCAAAGATCGAACAACTAACTCACTGACCTATTGAAGCTGTATTTAGAATCCTGTCCTAAGATTTTTATCCGCCAATGATCGGAGTTGCTATCTTCTGGCAATCTTTCTAACGAACTATAGCGAACTAAATCTTGCTGGGTGGTCTAAGGATATCATACTTAGCCAAACTAGGGTCCCGTCCCTATGTCGATTCTGATTGGTTAGCTCTGTGGCCCTGTCCAATCGACTAAGCGACCAATTCAACCTGGCTGTGAGTCTGCGGAACAAGAAGATAAGGCACGTCCACTTCTTCGTGCAACTTCTTTGATCGGCACAGGTGCTTCCAGACCAAGGTGATAACTGCGCTTCTGACGGCTTTGGTCGGCCTTCCCACCCTAGCCACGGCAAACTTACTTAAGGGATAGTGTTAGCCCGCGTTCATGTTTAACATTAAAGAATGGCTTGTCCGAATTACTTTGATTATACATGTTTCTATAATATTTTGGGTCGGGAATAACGCCACAGTGCAATATTATTTCTTAGGGATATAGATGCTTGAGTATGGATTATAAAATATGTCAGTAAACGAAATTATCACATTGCTTACTGTATGCATGAAGCAGTGAAAATTCCTCCCTTTATATTTATTTTGCATCTATTGTAGAGATAATTAATGGACGAAAAAAGAAACAGAAGAAACCAAATTGAAAACAGACGTTCAGCAACTTTTTGAATCCGTACTGTGTTTAAACTGAACAGGAATTATAGTTGCCTAAAACATAAAACAATGTCGCTTTATCTGGTGTTGTCTTCAGAACAAGCGACATAAACCATAGCTAATGTGACAACTGTGATCACTGTTTGTCTATAACCATGACAACGCAGACAATCTTACCTTTTCGGCAATAATCGTAAGAATTCAGTTCTGGTACGTTTCCGACAATTAAATAAATCAACGATTAACTGTTCAATTATGCCAGAAAAAAAATAGACAAAATGAGATTTAGCTATAATGAGGTTGGCAGATATAGAATAATTCTAATTTATAACGCACTGTATGCAAACACTTCAATTAAGCGCCACAATGTAATGCCTAGAAAAAGGGTATCACCTTTATGCAACAGCATAATAATATTTAATCGTAAAATTCATGCCAGATATGTCTTGCGTGACCCGACAAGCAAACATGCATGCTGTTGTATCAGCTTTATATTAACCAAGTCAGTAAATGCCTTATTCATGTAATGTTGACACCAGCAATTAGGGTGTTGCGTTCTACCGGCGATCACTGAATGATTCAGAAAATCGCCAATAAAGTAAGTTAAACATTTCATTGCAGACCAGCTTAGTTAGGAGATGGCAGATATTCTTGCCTTCTTTGCATATGAGAGTGGCAGAGATGTTGACCACTGCTTAATTCGTATCCAATGTTACGATGTCTGTGTATCATCTTGACTACAATCAATTAGTCTATCATTTCTGCAGTTAATATACCAGGTACAAGAGAATGCAATGAGGTTGTGAATGGTGATTACGCAAGCAATTTACTTTCGTTAAGGTCAAGAAGTCAATCAAGAAGGCACACAGATTTAAGCTATTGGCTTTAAAGACTTTTGCAATGTAGAAAATCACTTCCAAATGTCTGGATGTATGATATGTTTTGCAGAAAAAAAAACAATTGATGAGATTTAAAAACGTTAGATATCCCAAGAATTTAAACAACGTATGGCAGTAACTAGTTTTGATATACAGCTGGCATTCTAGAGAACATTCAAATCTTAATTTATTTGGACCATTTATTTTATACCTTAATAATACAATATGCAAATGTGATGTAATATATGAACATAACTTCATCACCGACCACCAGTGTCATGATGGTTCTTTTACTGTCCTTGACTTCCGTACCATCAGGTTTCTCGCTGTTATCACTTTTATTTTTAAATAACGCCAAACATGCAAATCAACATTCTTTTTTTCTTACGCTTTGTTTGTCAGCCTTAGATTCATTGCCGGCCAGTATTAAAGGTAAAGGAAGAATAGCAAAAACCTCGGAATGAAAAACTGACAAACAAGAAGCTACCGGCAAGCTTTCCAACATAAACATATTGTCTTAGCCTCCGCAGATAGTGATGAGAAGGCAGTGATCAGTAACGGTGGGCACTTTTCTAACACTCTCACATTATTACATAAATATATACATACATACGTACCTAAATAGCTATCTACCGACCTACATAGCTATCTACCGACCTACATAGCTACATACTTAGCTTCCTACCTACCTACCTACCTACCTACCTACCTACCTACCTACCTACCTACCTACATACATACATACATACATACATACATACATACATACATACATACATCCGTACATACATATTTCTTTGATAAAATCACCACTCCCGTGGCCTAGTGGTTAGAGCGTCAGCCTTGGTAGCGAGAGGTCGTCGGTTCGATCCCAGACAGAGTCATACCAAAGACTTACCTAATTGGTACTAACAACTGCCTCGCTTGGTGCTCATCATTAATAGGTTAGTGTTATAACAGGTCGGCATGGTGTCAGGATAATATGACTGGGTGGGACATCATGTTACATTTCCGCGGCATTATGCCATAGTGCTAGACATCACTATAAACTGCCACATTGTAGACATCGTACTGATATGATTGAAAATTATAATACCTGACTCAAAATATAAACCTTTTCAGATCGCACTAGAAGGGTCATTGTTATGTCAAAAGGAAGAATAACAGATCGTAATTTTAAATAAAAAACTCGTGTTTTACTAAATTAATATTTTAAGCCGTACAATGAGGAGTTAGTGCAAATGTTGGGTTATAAATATACTATAACCTCATCTTTTACTTGCATTAAATTAATGTTACAAAAACAATTTAAACTATCCAAACTAACACCCCTTAACACAATTAAACTATATCATAAGCATATATTATGTATAGATATCCTTAACAATGTCATATTACGAAAAGCACTGAAACTAAGTCACAGAAATTGTGTAACCATAGGATCATCATTTTACCGTTATGTAAGCATCTGACATCTAATAGTACATTCAATTAAACTGACAAAATTAATTTTACTGACTCTTGAGATAAAATGATAAAATGATATAGAACGTCATTGTATTAAAAATATATCGCAAATGTTCACTGACACATTAATGCTTACACTGGGTGATCGATAGAAAAATAAATTAGCCTATGTTGGCCATTAGTGCTAAACTGTACTTTTACCACGCATTGACGAGAGCAAACCGTCATATCCAGCCGTGCTGAGAAATCCACTTCTCCACGGGAAACATTGACTGTCCATTTTTCCGCTATCATTGCAGCTACCTAGGTGAACGAACCATTTTCGGAAAGGTATCTGCGAGACCTACACGTACATCTAAGACATATGTAGATGTCACGTTCCTCTAAAAATATTACATGGAGGTGAAAATGCCCTGGAAGACGGCTAGCTTAAGGGCTTTCCTCGCGGTGTTAGAATGACTCTATCTCCGCTATCCATGTATCTATCTACTTGAGCGACTCATGCTTGGCTTTGTCTTGGCGAGCTCTACGTACAGATTTAAGGCATTGGCACCTAGCCCCTCGTCTTATATCGGCAGCATATAGCAAAAATACCGGTTGAGAATGGAAGTTTTTCAAGGAGTTTGCATCTGAATATGTGCCTAGTATATATAATCCGGGTTAAGACAAAGTACAAATCCCAGTAAATCCTTGCATCCTCCAATTCGGAGAGTATTCAATCTGCCCCATAACTTTGCAGCATGATGCAAGTTGCATTAATTAAGCAAACCCCTCCGAAATGTATGAAAATTACAATCTGTGGGCGAAAAGTAGACTTTTCACAAATGTGTTTAGAAAGAAATCCTACCTATATCAATCACTTCGTTAACATAGATTGGATTGTGTGACAAAATGGAATACAAAAGGTGTTGATGTATTCTATTCATATCGATTACAAATACATGATCAGTTTGTTTTCAAATCATCAGTCGGTCGTATTCCATTAGTATAGTTCGCTCGATAAGAGCAACACTGTTTACCATAGCGGCTCACATCAACTAGGCGCACGTAGGTAGAACAATCTACCTCTTCGATCATCTGCTATATAATAAAACCGTGGTATGTATTTGGGTCTTGTAAGTGCTAAAATGTTTCTAACCCAGAACTGCAGTCAATGTTTATCAAAGTATAGTGCTTACTCAGATTGGCCAGAACAATTTATGATGATTATAATTGCTCGATGAGGATTGTTCGAAAGTTTTAGATTGAGTTACATGTCTCACTAGCATAGAGATTCCTGTACTGAAATCCACTAACGCTTTATTAACAGCGGAAAAATAAATGAGTTGAAACTGGTTTACATGTTTCGCACTGACACTTCGAATGAAACAAGTAGGTTTTGTTAAAATACAATTTCGCTCATTTGACTTTGAGGCAGTCGAGATGGCTTTTTTGCAATTAAAGGCAATACTTTTTAAGCTTTTTGCATAATCGTGGTGAAATGTGCGTTGGTCGTTCACCCAGATTCTTAAGAAACCTACGTGATCGAAATAATGCATTCCAATGATATTGTTTAAAGATAAGAGCTGGATTGTTTACTATATAGGCTATCAAGTACTAGGCGCACATGGTTTGAACAATATGTTGCTTAGACCGTCTGCCAAATGATAAGACATAGGTAAATATTTATTGATTCTTTGTGCAAAACATTATAACCCAAACATGAAGTCGATATTTACAAAAACACAGTTTATATTTAGACTGACCAGTTCAATATTTATTTATGAATGTTTTTTGGCACTAACACATTCAATTCTGCTAGTGTTATCAGCTACTTATGAGTTTGAATTTCAGTACATGTGAGAAATAAAGGTACACAAACCAGAAGAAACTGATATACGCACTGAACGTCACTTCAACGAGTTTATATATTCTTCTAGAAGGAATATAAATGAGATGAAATTGGGTAAAATGTTGAGACGGACAATGAAACAGACAGACTGGATTTATTAAAAACGAATTATTCAGTTGCATTTTGGGCATGTTAAAATCGTTGTTATTAGAAACAAGAGGCTTACATCCACGACAAGATCAAAATAATTGTGAAACATTTTTGTGACAAGTTCGCAGGAAATGTTCTAACGAAATCACATCACATTTAGACTATGTTATGAAGGATTCAATGCGATCCCGAAATTCGCACATAAAGTTATAGTTATTCTCGTGGCGGAAACGACCATTGAGTCTCAGCAATACAACCAGTCGCAATGAATGCACTAATCTCACCAACTAATATTAAGTACACGCCCTTTAAGTTCTCGGAGGCAACCAATCATACTTGTTTTTGTAGTTCATTGTTATATATTGCGCGTGACGGGTCTATTAAATAATAACATTGCTATGTGTATTGAATTTGCCATGTTCGTTCGTGGGTGCGATGAAAAATATGTTAATGTTAATGTCGGAAGTGCGCGACAAAGGATTTATTTGAGTTTTCTCATATATCATTGACTTTATGTGGGCACGCCATATATCGGCAGATTGGCTTCAAAGCGAGGAATATGGATATGAAGGCCCCGTTAAAATAGACCTGTCCGACAATCCTGAGATTAAAAGAAGGAATGCTGATGTCTATGTCGACAGTGCGCAACAACTTGACTTGAGTGTCATCATAGGTTCCTAAGCCTATCATTATTTGCCTCCGCAGATAAGTCACAAAGGGACGAATATGTAAGTGAAAATCGCATACAAATCCGCTTTTTCGTTCGTATGTACGGTGAAGAAAAGCCAGAGTGTTAGTGCTAAAAACAAACAGGTTCAAGGCCATTCCAGTTTGTCACCAATGCACACTATAATAGTAAACATTGCCATTGCCATGTCGGAAGTGCAGCTGTTTTCAGTGGCAAAATGTATTAAAGCAATTTATACCTTTACTGATTCATATCAGAAAGAGAGACTGTGAAGCACAGTACACTTAGAATAATTATATATGTATGTCTGTACAAATGTGCGATGACATTCTACGAACCAAAATCGCACACTCTTTATTACAATCACCATTTTGAAAACATGTTTTTCTATTTTAAGGGTTTCGCTTGATTAACACAAAATTAAAATAAAAACGTATCCCTTTGAAAACACGATAAAATCAGGACACACAATTCGCCTACATAGTCTTATTCGAACGATCATATTTGCATTAATTGTCTAACCTATTAAAATACGTTTTACCGGCAATATACAAGCTAAAAGGGCCGGTTGAATGGTATATTACACAATATTATAGGATGAATAATTAGTACGAAATATTGATCTAAATTATAGACTGATGATATGTTTATATATCCTTTTTTTCTTAATGAGTATAAGTACCTCTATGAATAATGATATACTGCATTCACTAAATGATACAGTCCTTAATAGCTACAATATATACTTAATATTATGATACTTATAGCACTAGGTTGATATCAGGGCAATAGGAAGCGTATAATAATGTCCTTGTGTTTTACAGTTTGGATTAAGGCCTGTTACCTACTAAACTCAGCACTGGTTTCTACTTAGTCTTATTCTAACGATCATACTTGCATTAATTGTTAAGCTTTTATTATAAAATTCCCCAGCAACATACAAGTGAAAACGGCCGTCTCAATGGAATATTACACACTACGATAACGTTTTGGTCTATCGACTTATTCTGTTTAATGATGAAACCGTAACCGGAGTTGTAAATAAATGCTGCGCGTGAGATTCCTTACCGTCATCGAGGCAAACCTGTTCCAAACTGAAACTAACATCATCTTTAAGAACTACCCACCGGAAGCTCGGCCTTGGGAACACGTGGGGACATTTCTAGCCATGCAAACTGGGATCTTACAAAATATCGTTCCTATGAGAGATGTAGGCAATGATGTATGTTTGTATGTATGTATGTATGTATGTATGTATGTATGTATGTATGTATGTATGTATGTATGTATGTATGTATGTATGTATGTATGTACCATTTGTGTTCTCTAGTATCAATAATCGCTTCATTATAATATGATACTAAAAGCATTAGGTTTGGCAGCTATTGTAAGCGTATAATATTGTATGTGAGTTTTATTGATAGGATGATGGCATACTAGGACGTGCTAATCGTACCTACTAAAAATACTGAATACATAAATACAAAGAATATAGCATAATACCTACATACACAAAATATAGTATACATACAATGTAACGTACAAAGGACTATTTTCAAGTGCGACCTTTTGCAATATTGGCCTGAACAAGACTTAGCTAGCATTGAAATCCGGATAGAATTCGCACTGTTATTTCATCCGAATGAGCATGAAAACAGTCCGTTGAAAGGGCATTTCGATGGAAGCGCGGACAAGAGGCGAATTTTCCCCCCAGTACAAACGCCTTGCTCCATCAGCAATTGTAGGACAGCAGTAGATTGGGCTTGAAGAGACGCGTGTAATATTATTTTTAAGATCGGTGTTATCCCGGACCATTGTACCTATTTTCAAGTCATATACCAAACGATCGGGCTTAATGAGACGCGTCAGTCAGTGCCAGTGGTGTTTAATGGGTCTGTCCCTTCGACCGTGCATTCCCGAAAATTACTTTCGGCCGCGCTGGGTCATACAAATGTGAACAATGCTTAAATTGATTTTTCTTACAAACTATTGCAGCCTCATTGGAGTGCGACATGCCGTCAGATAGGTCTCGACAGATTACGTCTTACAGTGCTATGTCTGTTGAATTTACCGTGTTTGTTCGTCGATGCGAAGATTCAAATAAATATGTTAATGTCGGAAGTTCACAAAAAAGGTCACAAAAAGACATATCAGACAGTGCAGTGAAATCGCATAAACCTAAGCCTTCCCGTTAGTGAATGTTTGAACCCTACTCTATGAATCTGTTTTCTTTTCATAACATGTATGGTACGGTAGTCTTGTTATGTGTAATGGTTGTGTTTCTTTAGTCTGCTTGTGTACGTGCTGTCAAAAAATTTATTTATTTCATACACTTCCCGTCACTGACATTGTGTTGAGCTTGCACTCGGTCCAAAGAAACGTTCGGTTACACTCCTGACACAATTTAAGACATGCACTGCATTCATTTATGTGACAAAACATGTCAACTATATAAATCATATAAATATATACCCTCAGCCTGATGACGCAGTTCCATTCAAACCTTATAAAATATATGTAAGGATTCTTGGTTGTTTGTTAATGCAAACAGGAAAAAGTCTTCCTAACTAACACTTATATATATTTATATTTTAAGTGCATCCCCCTGCATGCAATCGAATGTTTACAACAACATCCTTTACGATAATTTTGTTTGTTTCACAGGCTCAATGCTGCATAAAGAATAAATTCAATCTAAAGGCAGGTGCTATCTAATCTTGTTCCTTGCTTGTTCTGTTTTGAATGAACTACATCAGATAATTTGAAACTTTACCCAAGTGGAAATCTGCCCAAGTATGTTTTTCTCATATCGCAGTTATATACACGAACCACAGGTTCTCAGTTATCATTTGAGCACATGTAACAAATGAGCTTTATGGTATCAAATACTTAGTACAATTAATGTTACATCACTGTTCCAAATTATGTTATAGATCATTGTAGGATTTTTTCATGGATTGATGCACAAATTAAGTCATCATTACTGTTCCTGCCTTCCTCTACTATAGTCTTATCCAGTGCTCATTCACCCAATATCCTAAGGATTTACACAGAAGCTATGTGCAGGTATAGGGTAGTTAAATGTTGCTATATGTTACATAAGTCCAGTGGTTTCGATTTGTCAACATTAGCATTTAAAAAATGGACCACTGAAGACAGTGATTACAAGATACCAGCGGCGTCGCTAGGGTTGGTGACACCCAGTGCGGTAAACTCATGGTTTCACCCTTCCAGACTTCCACCATGATGATGATTACCTCATTAATTAACACGCGCGCAAATAACTCCAAATTTTGCTCCGACCAGCTCTGAATCTCATTCAAATAAGCACCAGACGCTCTGCAGACTGCATTTTAACTATGATCGGTTATCCGCTTATGAAATCCGACTAGACCGAGCAGTGTGTGCTCTGTAAAATTTGCAACTTTTCATTTTGTTGTCACCCCTCTGAGATGGTGCCACCCAGTGCGGTCCGCACCCCCCGCACCCCCTAGCAACGCCACTGCAAGATACTTCATTACAAACCATCTGTTCTGACTACACAATACAGGCATACGTTAGATAGAGGACATTTATATAACATTTACCTAGAGGAAGGTATATCACTGCTTTCAACTGGTGACATCTGAGTAAATGTGGCAGTTAGGGATAGTATAAATATAGAGTATCTCGATTGGCTCTCAGCACTGCTCATAATATGTGTGTGCAAGGGAAATCCATTTGTTTTAAATAGAGGTATTGCTTCTGCGCATGTCCTTATGGTTTAGTTTAATATCAACTATGTGTTACTTTGATTTAGACAGACAATACTATTTGGTATTCTGTATGTCTCTATAGTCAAGTATCTACTGTTCACATACATATAATATGCGTTGACCGTGGTGGACAGATTTATGTATACAATACTACTCCCTTAAAATTCCGAACTGAAATCCTGCTTCTTGTGCTGTTATATGTTAGCTATTATTTTAGGCTCGGCAATATAAATACCGAGTAATAAATTAAAATTTGATGCTGTAATCTATTGTAATTTGGTTTTTGCAACCGCCACGCCAGATTCTATAAATTTCAGTATATTATTATGTTATTTATTCATAGCTCTTTTGAAGGTGTCTAATAAATGCGTTTCTAAATGAAATTAATTTCGTGTTTCAAACGGTTTTGAAATCCTGTGTCAGTAATGACCTAATCCTTAAAGGTTAAAAAGATCTTTAATAAATTATTTTGTCCTATTGGAATTTATGAAATTTTATTGAATTAGATTTCATGTGTTTGTTCGTAAATTATTTGATGATAATATGCTTTAATATTTAAGTTTTGGATTATTGCTTGAAAAGAAGCAAAGTTTAATTATCCATTACATTGTACTGCTGAAGCAATGCCATGCTGTTACAAGCTTTGCAAATACGCAAATAAACAACTCCGTTATCCAGTCTCATAGTCATATTCTATGTAATAAGTCAATGAGTCAAGGAGACGTAAACAATTTGGCATGTCCATTAAAACTGAAGCTCCATAATGCCTTTCGATACTTAAGCTCCGCTATACATCCGTAAGTGATGGAATCAACACGTATTGCTAGCTTATATTTTATTTTCTTATTCTAAGATTCCAAGTACGTATTTGTATTTCGTCCATTTACAGATAAAGTAGTTTTCCTAAAAAATCTATTCATAATGGTTACTGTAAATCCAACTGCACTTAATTCATGCTGAGATTTTGTTGTATTAACATACAGTGTAAAAAGTACATACACACACTCTTAAAATTGGAAATGGAACAAATATGTGTATGACGAGAGGAAGTAGCGTGCATATGAGGTGTTTCGTAGATAATAATCTGCGTGTCGGAAAATCATTGACCACTCTTAGAAGATATAGATTCATTCTCATTTGCAACTGCTAAATATTTATTTTTAAGTCTGGATGCAAAATATATGTAAGCATATAACAAATACGCCCATTTAGAAACAAGGGCTGTACATATATAGTCGTAAGGTATTGCGTAGAAGCTCTGCTCTTTAATTTGGGCAGCCACATCAACAACTCTCTGTTGTAAGTAATGTACCCAAACGTATCACGCATGAACCGTATCACAATAAAAAAGGCGGAAACGTGTAAATGCGACTAGACCGTGCTAATATAAATGCTGCTGATACCGCTAATAATGTTGAAATGACAGGCACAAATAAGACATGCTTAGACGGTTGGATGTACGAATGATAATACGAGCATTGTTGTAGACAAAACGCCTGCAGCATGAAAGACAGGTAGGCCATTAGTGCATGTTTAATGAGCTTTACTCAGCTCTAAATAAATGGATTATCAGCTTTTCATAGGAGTCACTTCAAACTATAAAAAAACGGAGTGCAGATCGAGACCAACTGGGTCTCGTGGTCTAATCACACAATTACCATTTAATTTTCAAGACACAAAAGTGTCTGATCAATGTGGCGTCATAACTAAAAAGATGAAACAAAATCAGTCCTCACGCAGTTGCGAGGAAAATATAGTCAAGGGAAAAAGACAAATTACCCATGCGTTCGATAATTAAATTTGACAATGAACTAAACATTCACCTCTAGGTGATGAGAACTTACAGCACGTATATTACTCTATTTGAAACAAAGGATCATCAATAGTCACATTATTTCTATCGTAAACAATCAAATCGTGGAACATGGAAAAACTAGGGATAGCCATCGCAATCGCCAGCCTTTAAATGGCGCTGGACAGGTGAATAAGAACACTAGTATATGTATAGTCACTGCAAGCAGCGTCCGTTTAAGTGCCATCCTGACATTAATCCAAATCTCAGATACCATCTATAAAAGCAGTCATGGAATAGATAAATATCACGTAAAAACCTGATCAGCAGTTTCATAAATTGGATAGTTTCCAGTCCATCCATTTGGGTCATTATGATCATAACTGGACTGACATGGGTTTCGTGCATATATGCTTGGCAAGCGTAAAGTAATCTGCGACAGTTAACTAGATTTTAATTAGAAACACTCCATTATATCTAACCAGAGGCTGAAGGTCAGATATAGCTCATTTATTAAACGAATTAAATTACAACGTCAAGTACTATGTCGAGCAATGATTAATATTTCGAAGATTTTATATTGCAAACAATGTAACCAAGCTATTTCGAAATTCCCTTCCTATTTTTAAATTCATTTAGTTGCTTTTTTAGCATACTCACTGTCTAGCAGCAAAATGAAGTCCAAGTGATTATTTCTCGCTTGCATACTTTACAACACGTATCTTTAACTCGATTCAGCGAAAATTAAACTAATTATTAAATCCAATTTTAGACTGAACTACTATACCTTCTTATGGGAAAGGGATAAGGTAGTATACCCTAACTACAAATCCGGAGAAGGATTTTCTAAGGCGGCTTGGCATTGTTTTCAGTTTCATGATGCCATGACGTATCGGTTTGTCCTTTCATCTGAATCCATCAGTTGCATGGAGAGGTGGAATCAGATGAATGGGCAACAACTTATTTTCCATATTATCTTGTCCAGGCTTCCGCCCTGGAGAGGACATCCAGCTTCGCTTAAAATCACGGAAATCAGCAGTTTAACGGATATAAGTCATCGCTCGATTGGGGTAGAGTCAAACGCCAGGGGTTGGTTCCGACAGTGGGAGTGACCAACATGTCTCACTGGACAGAGCCCCAGGGACGAAGCACTTTAAACAAATAATGTCAGTCAGTCAGTCTTTATTAGTCAATACGGGAAAATGTAAATTACAAATCTTCAATGTTTATGACCCAGGAGAGAATAATAAACTTAAACATCAATTAGCATTTAAGGAATTAGTTAAATATATTAAATCTGAACTTGCGATCATTTGCGGAGATTTCAATGCCCATAATAAGCTTTGGGGTGGGGAAGTGACGGACTGAAGGGGTAAGTGGATGGAGAAATGGTTTACAGAATCCACTCTTACTGTCCTCAATGATGGTGCTAAAACCAGACTTAATCCGGTTGACGGCACCCTGTCCGCCATTGACCTCACCCTATGCACACCCAGACTGGCTCAGGTGGCAAAATGGGAGGTGGACCAATCTGACCCCATGGGGAGTGACCACTTCCCAATAATTACCACCCTGCAAATGGCCGTACAGTACGAATTAAATAATAAAATACCCAGATGGAATTATTCAAAAGCCGATTGGGATACTTTTCGAGAAATAATAAATAATGCCAATCTATCAGATATAGAACCAGATGACATTGACCTTTACTATGACAACTTAATTAAGATCATCACTCAGGCAGCCACCAACACTATACCTAAAACTAGCTGTCAATCAAGAAAACTTAGTGTGCCATGGTGGAACGATGAAATTAAACAAACTAGACAGACCAAATTTAGAGCTTTAAATAAATTTAAAAGAACTAATATTACTACTCACTTCTTAGAGTACAAAAATCATGACAATAAGCTCAAATACTTAATCAAGGAGTCGAAAGAAAAAACATGGCAAAAATACTGCAGCAGTATTAATTTTAGAACAAACTCAAAACAAGTGTGGGATAAAATCAGAACCGTCAGGGGGAAGCACATCAATAGCACCCCAAAAATAAATAATACCAGCAATCATAAAGAACAAGCTGACTCACTAGCAATACACTTTAAAAACATGAGCAGCAACAGTAATTATACTACTGAATTTCAAAACCATAGGGCTAAAACTGAAATTAAATTCCACAATTTATTCCAAGACCTTGGACCCAAATCCTCAACACTAAATAAAGAAATAACATTATATGAATGGGACCAGGCACTAAAAACTAAACATGAAACCTCACCTGGGCAAGATCAAATAGGTTATGTTATATATAAAAACTTACCTAAAACTATAGTTAAATCAATCATCAAAATGCTAAATATAATATATGACACAGGAAAGCTACCTAAAAAATGGAAAACAGCGATAGTAATACCCATACTTAAACCAAATAAGGATCGGAATGATATCAATTCGTACAGACCCATCTCACTTACCAATAACATCTGTAAAATTATGGAAACAATTGTTACTAACAGACTTAAACACCACCTTGAAAGCAACAATCTGATATCTCCAAATCAATGTGGGTTTAGAAATAAAAGATCCACTACGGACCAATTAATAAGATTAGAATCCGCCATAAAACTTGCATTTAACAACAAAAGAAAAGCGGATAGAAACTTAATTGCGGTATTTATTGATCTGGAAAAAGCATTCGATCTTGTATGGACCAAAGGCCTTATAGCCAAATTAAATCATTATGGCATTACAGGTCGAATGTTCAACTTCATAGAAAATTTCCTGACCAACCGCAAAATTATAACTAGGGTAGGGGCTACTTACTCTGAAGAATACTCTCTTGAAAATGGAACTCCACAAGAGAGTGTTCTCAGCCCCACCCTCTTTAACCTTATGATAAATGACCTTGACTCCAATCTGGCAACACCTAAAATTGAATTATCACAATTTGCTGATGATAGTGGACTTTGGAGAGCAGGCAACCCCTCCAACCACCAACACATGGCTGAAATACAAACCAGCTTAAACAACATAGGAAAATGGGCTGATAAATGGGGATTTAAGCTATCGCACCAAAAAACGGTAGCTGTTCTGTTTACCCCTTGCAAAAAAATCAAAACCTACCCCAAACTTACCATTCAAAATAAAGTTATAACATTTGTAAAAGTAGCCAAATTTCTGGGTATGTACTTTGATGAACACTTAACATGGGCTTATCATATAGATGACCTAGTTAAAAGATGCAATCAGGACCTAAATCTATTAAGAAGCCTCAAAGTCACTCAGTGGGGTGCTAATCAAGAAACTATTCTAATATTATATAGGGCACTAATAAGATCCAAACTAGACTTTGGCTGCCAAGTATATACCACGGCATCCACACGTCATTTAAACAAATTAATTAAAATTTAGAGAAAATTTTGGGCCATCTTTGAATCATTAAAATGGATAGAAGAAAACAAACCCAATAAGACACTCATTATTAGTGATTCGCTCAGCGTCCTTACTTCTATCCAAAACAACAACACCAAATCTAGAGAAAATTTCCTAAAACAAATTAATCAGATATTAAAAATACTAAATTCTCAAAATCTTGTAGTTGAGTTTATGTGGATTCCATCCCACATAGATATAAAAGGAAATGACTTAGCAGATCAACTGGCTAAAAACAAACTCACCGAAACAAACTATATGCCACTCAAATATAGTCAAACTGAAATATATCACTTAATCTACTCAATGATTAATCAAAAGTGGCAGACTGATTGGGACAAAAGCAAACAAGGGAGAATTTTACATAACATCATTAAGGACGTCAATAGAAAAATCATACCACCTAGGTGCAATAGTTATGAACAGTCTAAAATAAATAGAATAATCTTGGGAAAAACAAAACTGGCTAACAGCTTTGGTAAATATATAGGACCTTTTCCACACAGCATTAATTGCTTCAGTTGTAACATACCTGAAGACTTACATCACATATTTAATAACTGTAAAAACAACCAGAAGGAAAGGAACATATTTAGATCTAAACAACTAAACATCTCTGCACCAAGTACATACCCGGAAGTAATTCAATTAAATAACACCAACCCCCAAAAATCAATTCAACACATAATAGAATTACTAAGAACATCAGGGCTCCTTGAAAAAATATAATGCAAATAATACTATATAATAAATAACACCCGTAAGGAATGCCCCCTGTTGGTCACATGGGTTCATTGGCCAATCAGGGGACAGGACCTGCAAGTTGTATAATAACAAAAAATGTATAGACTATACAGATAAACATTGAAATTTGCATTATAACAAAGTAAAGAACAAAACAGAAACAATAAACAAGTGTCTAGGAAACCACCTCTCTTCTGTCTATTCTTACAACTCTTCCTATATACAGCCTCATAGACAGCATTATACAACTAAACTAGGAATGTATTTACAGTTAAAAACCCCAACAAACCGGGATATCCACATGGTCTAAACGGGACCATCTAAAACGTCTCCTGCTTTATGGCCTCAAATAGATTTTATGAGGTAGTCTCAAAGTCCAAAGACTATCAGGCCCAGCGACACAATGTCGCAACATAAAAATATTTACTCTAAGTAAGATCACTAAATTATTACCATATAAGGTAGTCAATGCCCAGACTATCAGGCCCCGCGGCACAAAGCTGCACTATAAACTAAGCTATAAGAACTAAGGCCTATAACATGATTTAGGTGGTCAATACCTGACCATCTAGCAAGACAGCACACGCTGCAATAAATTTTTACACAATAACCTTAATTACTTTAAAATTTCTACGTTGGATAACTACCAACGCGAGAATAGGCTGTCATATGAGGTTGTATACTCTACTTTAATAACAGCACAAAGTATTCCAAATTGTTAAGGGAGAGCACGGAATGTATACGACGGAAGGAGGCAACTTCAAGATGGAGGAACAACAAAACCAAGGCACCCAAGAAGGACACGGGGACTCGCCGGACGGAATGAGGGAACTTCGGTTAAACCCTGTAACACTCCATCAAAAAGCCCTTTTAAGGGCTATTTATACTTACAGAGTTTTCTTTTGGCTCAGAAACTCTATTCGACAATCTCTTTCTTCAAAAATCAGACTTGATCAATTTTGGCTGTCCACCATCAAAATTAGCAACCCATTTAACCCGACATTGACCAACCTACACATGTCGCTTGACATACCTAGTTTACAAAATTGATAGGGAACACACAAAATGTACACTCTGTACTAGACAAAAATTGGAATGTTAGGATGTTAGGAAAAAAATTAACTTGAAAGATTGACTCAATTGCACAGGTGGCTTACACAATATCGGTATAGGATGTCCACTAGCAACAACTGGACTCGATTTGATAAGGCTAGGGCGTGCAAGACGAACGACATCAGTTCACAGATCCTTTTCCTCCTCCTCTGCTGCCTTACTCCAACACCAGCAAATGACTAGAAGTGGAAACCATTTTTCACTAGTCATCATTCGGTGCCATTGCACCTCTAGCTCTGCATCCTCCGATTGGTTGATAGGGTTGAGTGCGTGGCTGTTCTATTCCCACTCACCTAGGTCTTTCATTCATGTCGATAGCTCCTTATAGGGGTGCGGCATGACGACCAAATTAAATAGCATACTATGTATGCATAAACGCCCGTGGGGATGTGGCACCATTCCTTCCTCACGGGTAAATCTAAATCACTACCATATTAATTGGTAGTGTAAAATAGTGAACAAATGACCCTTTGTGGCCGGTTTCACTTAAAACCATAATTCATTCAGTCTGGCTACCCATAGTTGACGCATCAACACCAAAGATGAATAGACTGGAAAAATTGATTGAACTTCAACTTCACCTGGAGAATGCTAGGCGTCTCCTGGACGAACTGGCTATGGAAGCCAAAGAAGAAGAAACCAGAATTAAAGAAGAGGAGGAGCGGAAAAAGAAAGAAGAGGAGAAGGAAATGAAAATGTCAATTTTGCCTCACCGCATGATGAGGCAAACTAATCAAGTTAAGCCTATGGTGATGACAGTTCGTCCACTACAGGCACAGCCCCCACCGCAACAACCACAGTCTCAGCCGCAACAATCACAGCCTCATCCACGGTTGCGGAATAGAGGAAGAAATGAAGAGACTTTCACCATCCCTCAAACAGAAGATTGGGATAGTGAAGCCACTCATTCTCCCTTTGCGCTCCCAATCACAAGAGTGAATTGGGAGAATGATTGGAGTAGAAGATGTGTGTGGGGGGCTAGACCTGGGAGATGCCAGCATTAACCAGGTGCATTTTGAAGTTTAAAAAAACAGTCCTTCTCAGGGCTACCCAAATGTCTAGAAAAAAAATACTATGTCAATTGTCAATGGGTGTGAGAGAGGAGTAGTGTGATTAAAAACACTGACTCTTTACTGTGTGTTTGTGTGTGTGTGTGTTTGTGTGTGTGTGTGGTTAGTATATGGTGTGATTTTGGATAGTAAATAATAGGGTTTATTTTGGCTGCTTCCCATGTGTGTGGTTAGTATATGGTGTGATTTTGGATAGTATATAGTATGGTTTGTTTTGGCTGCTTCCCCGTGTGTGTGGTTAGTATATGGTGTGATTTTGGATAGTATATAGTATGGTCTGTTTTGGCTGCTTCCCGTGTGTGTGGTTAGTATATGGTGTGATTTTGGATAGTAAATGATAGGGTGTGTTTTTGGCTGCTTCCCGTGTGTGTGGTTAGTATATGGTGTGATTTTGGATAGTAAATAATAGGATTTGTGAATAGTATATAATATGACAAGTGAGTGTAAGGGGTGTTTTTCTTCACGTCCGCGCTTAAGATATATATACTCAAAGTGACTGACATTAGAACCTTATTCCTTCGGGAAATAGATAAGTGTGACAGTATATAAATAACATTCCAACCAAAATCACCCCACCCCACCCCACCCCACCCCACCCACCCCCAAATACCCAAAACAGGTTCATTACCATGCGTCAATCTAACGGACATGCGGTCTGTGGGCTGTTAAGGAAAGGCAGGAGGAGGGTTTTAATATTCAGTCACAATGACTTTATGCAAACGCAAATTATCACAACCCTCCTGCGTGACCCGGTACAGCACTATAGATTGCATCTACCGTATGTCGCCGTATAACATGAACTATTAAGACCACATAATCAGGCATTGATTTAATGGACACTCTGCCTGTACACTATCAAGGAAAAGTAGGAGGAGGGATATAATTAATCAGTTATAATGACTGTATGCAAAAGCACTTTATATCAACCCACCTACATAAACTGGAATAGCAATACAGACGGTATCGGCCAAAAATCGCCAAGCCGGAAATCACCCTCAACAAAAATACCCGCCTCTACATCCCCAAAGAATCGATAAATTGAGCAAGCAATCTCACGTACCCAATAACTTACTATTTTCACAAACATCATAACTTTAGGCCTCTAAATTTCTATACTTACTACCTCTATCTCTGCTCTACTATGGCATAAGTAACTAGGGTTTAGGCTGGCACTTCTTCCTGTACACAGGCTCTATGACTCATACTAGAAACGCCTGGATTGGCTCCACACGGGCGAATAGCACGGTTCGCCTCCGTGTGATTCCCAATCAAAAGAATGGACGTGCTACACTACAAGACCAAAAATAAATAATTAAAATTATATTATGGCCCTAAATAGCTCTATAAGGTGGTTATAAACCCAAAGCCATCAGCTCCGGCTACACAAGGTAGCAAAATGAATACTTGATAAGATAATTAAGACCTCAAATAGTTCTATAAGGTGGCTTAAAGCCCAGAGCCATCTGGTCCAGCTGCACAATGTAGCAAAAAAAAATCAAGTAGTATTATTTAATAATAGGACCCTAAATAGTTTCTATAAGGTGGCTATAAGCCCAAAGCCATCAGCTCCGGCTACACAAGGTAGCAAAATAAATAGTTGATAAGATAATTAAGACCTCAACTAGTTCTATAAGGTGGCTTAAAGCCCAAAGCCATCAGGTCCAGCTACACAATGTGGCAAACGAAATTAAGTAGAACTAAATATGCCAATCTCTTCTACTACTACTCGAAACAGCACAATAATGTTTTATTCAAAATTATTAAACTGTAAGACGACAATACTTTTAAATTATATTTTGGGGATTAAAATAATTACTTGGATGTAGCCCATTCCTTCCAAAGCGGTCCATTTCCTCGTTCGCCGCTGACTGCTCCGACGGTTGATATCAATTAATTAGCACAAACTTGTGTAATAAAGCGTGGGGGCGTGGCACTATTCCGCCCCCCGAAACAATTAAATAGCCCTTTTTTAGGGCATTAACCAGACGTACATGCCTTACAGGCGAAAACGTCTTAAATTAAACCAAGCAAGCATGCATTAGAACCATAACACCACCCTCATTCTGTCAGAATAAAAGTAGTGGCACTCAACATTCAAAATTATTCATAAACCTTGAACTGGACTTCAATGGAAGTGAAAAATTGCTTGGACAATATTCAAGGAAATGGAACAGTTGATGCTATCATTGACAACAGAGGAAACATGGGGAACCAGTCTACAGAACAGCCCTTCTCAGGGCTATTTACTTAGTGATAATTATTGTTAATGTTGATGTTAGTGTTAATGTTGATATTGGTGTTAATGTTAATGTTGATGTTGTGTTAATATTAATGGCATGATGTTAATGATGTTCATGTTGCTACTAATACTAATAATGTTAATGTTGATGTTACTACTAATATTAATGATGCTGAGGTTAATGTTGATATTTGTATTAATATTAATATTAATGATATTAATGTAGATGTTGTTGCTACTAATATTAATGCTAATTGTTAATTGTTGTGTTGTACTGTCTTGTATTGTTACTATTTCCTACCCTTTGTAACTCTTGGGAATAGGGGAAGGCTAGT
Organism: Unio pictorum; assembly: GCA_030141615.1. Taxonomy (NCBI): domain Eukaryota; kingdom Metazoa; phylum Mollusca; class Bivalvia; order Unionida; family Unionidae; genus Unio; species Unio pictorum. The sequence continues at coordinate 635,136 of JARLTB010000316.1, forward strand.
GAAACAGTGGGGACACAGGCTCTTTTCCTTATGGAAATCGCCTGGATTGGTGTACACACATGTATACAGCCTGGTATACCTCTGTGCCTACGCATAAGTATACAATTAGGTATACCTCTTTGCATAATCCAGTCAGTCTCTCTGGGAAGCTGGTGTAGACCCATTTCTCTCCTCTATTTCTAAATTCTATGTCCGTGTCTATGTTATATGTTCATTCAACAAATACAGAATTCTCAAACTCGATTGGTAACAGAGAATTCTATTTGACTGACCATACATCAATATCAAATATGGCATTTTCGGATCACACCCAACCAAATTAACAACTTAAACAATCTACCGAGAACAAACTTGTATAGTCACTCTGACTCAATAGTGTAGGTATTTGTTTTTTTCATTAGGGTGAATCTCCCTCTTCAGAAGGGATTTTTGCCGTTAGGATGGTGGCGATTATATAGTACACTATGTACTTACTTAGGGACATAGTGACAAGTGATAGGAAATTCGTAACTTTTCTAGCTTGACTCAATTACACAGGTGGCTTACACACAATTGGTATAGGGCATCCATTAGAAAAACTGGATTAATTTGAAATTAATCAAAAAGGGACTGCAACCTCATAGACACATATGCATACATTGCACACTCACAGTATGACCCTATTAGAATATATAAGGTAGTCTTAATCCAGGACTATCAGACCCCCGCAACACAATGTTGCAATAGTAATGAAATACAATAAATAACATTAAAACTAAACACAGCACAACATTATAGCACATTCATTTTTTAAACATGTCTTATGGGGTTGCAAGTGTAATTAAGGGTGTGGTACTTTCTGAGCTCCTCGGGTTTGTTTGTTTTTGGGTCCGGTTGTGCGTTCGGCCTCCTCTGCTTGCAAGACGATGATGAATTTAATTCCTGAGACCTTTTCCTCCTTTGCCTCTTCCTGACTGCCTACCGACGAAGTTGATGGGGATAGGTGTGGATGTGACTTGCCTACCTGCCCTGGGGCTTCCATTTATACCGATAGTTACTATTTAGTAATTCGGTATAACGCCCAAATTAATAAGTGTATTAATGTACACGTCTCTTAAGTAAATAAATGTTCAGTGATATGCTGAATATAAAAGTTGTCCATATGCTCCTAGTGGACAACTATAAAACACCAATTACTACTACATTAGAACCATAGGGGCAAAGGCAGCGGACTGAGTAGGACGGCTTATCTGGAGCAGGCGGCCTGGTGATGTCCGAGTTGTATTGCGAGAGCATGAGTCCCGGGCTTTCACAGTTAAGGACGTTATTGTGATATCATCCCGTCACTGTTACAGACAGAAACATCGAATTGTACAGCGGTGGACTATGCAGAAACTTGAAATGGATATTTCGTAACTCCCGACCTGGCCTCGTGGCAGAAATAAAAATGGAGGGAAGTATGCATAGCGGCAGCGACCTTGACTTTCTGAAGTGGAGACCACGTAACTCCCGAACTTGATTTGTGGCAGGGGTTGAAACAGAAGGAAGACAAAGGCCTCTACTTCTACTAAAATACGAAACGAAGAAAAATGGCTGCTATAGATGTTGTATACGGACTTGGACTGTATACACGGATATTGACGTCACCACTGGACTACGAAGAACGCTGTTCAATGAAAAGATTTTCATTGCCATTACCTTTGCCTGAATAATAGGGGACTCATTTGGTTACGAGTACCCCTCTTTGAACAACTTTCCGTGGCCCTAAAAAGCTAATTAGACCTTATTGGTGCCGCCTCCATCAAATTTAAGACCAAAAATTACCTACCATTGACTACACTACTATATGTCACTTTGACATTTTAATTTCAAAATTGTTAGGGACTTATTATATGTACGCTTATGTACTAGTTTTTTATTTTCTGAATGATAGGAAATTAAATAACAATTCTTCAACTCAAATATTTGAGTAATTGCACAGGTGGCTAACACATTATTGGATGTTAAGCTGTCCATTAGTACAACTGGACTGAATTTGACCTTTAGTATGACCTTGTCGTTTCAGGTGTGGACTGCGTCCTTTGCTGTGCTGTCTTGCTGCTTGCGTGCTCTGGTGTGTGCTGCTGTGTCGACGCCCTTTTGGACCTGGGCCCTTTCCGCCTTTTCCACGTCCGACTCACTAAATTACTAGCGAAATGAGAAAACATTTCCCTCGCTACCACTGACTGCTATCGATTGGTTGATAGGGGTGGGTGTGTGTAGGTACTATTCCTACCCACCCCATGGGCTTTCATTTCTCCCGATAGTTACTTTTTAGTAATTCGGGAGAACGCCCTATTTAAAATATAGTGCATTTAAGCACTGTAAATCCTAAAGGGGGGAGTAGCGACCATCCCCAAGGGATCTTAAATGGCCACCGACATGGTGGCTATAAAAGTTGCCCATATGCCCCTAGAGGGCGGTGGCAACTATAAAACATCCATTTACTACTACATTAGAACCATTCCACGGAATAACCATAGAAGATGGCGAAAGCATCAAGTTTATTCAACAATTTAAGACACAGCTATTTCTGGATATTAGACGGGGAATATGAAGTGGAAAAACATCATAAATGGAAGATTACGAAGAGTTTGGACTTTGCAAAAAGACTGAAATTAGCCAGGGAGCTCTTAGGAGGAATGCTAGAAGAAGAAGCCAAAAGGTTACGAGGCTGCATTAACCCACCCTATGTTAGAGTGGGGACATTGAAGCAAGTGATAGATATTGTCGAAAACGTCAAGTGTTTTTTGGATAATATCTTGACAGAGTACCCCCATGTCCGAAAGGGTTTGGACCCGTTCAAGAAAGCTGAAGAACTGATGAGAAAGGAGCTATTAGAAGAAGTGAAGAAGATAAAAGATAACTGGAGTAAGGAGAGAAAGGAGAGAAAGGACAATGAAAACCAAAAAAAGAAAGAGGACTTTGAAGGATTAAATAATAATTGGATAAAGATACAAGAGAAGTTTAGAGCTATGGGACATCCTGACTGGATTCCCGAGGAAGAAAAGAAGAAAGAGGGAATTATTGGTAAAATCAAAAGGTGGTGGAACAAAGGCAGAAAATAAAAGAAGAAGAAGTATCCAAAGGCCCTTTTCAGGGCCACTCATAGGTCTCGAAAAGATAGTAGCTTTCATTGCCACCATTATTTCCTTTGTCCCTATATAGGCCCACCCTCTTCCATTTCCCTTGACGCTATACAGACCCAAATAGTTCCCATGTTCAATTCCCTTTGACGCTAGATAGGCCCACCATGTTCAATTCCCCATGACGCTAGATAGGCCCAAATAATTCCCATGTTAAATTCCCCTTGACGCTAGATAGACCCACCATGTTAAATTCCCCTTGACGCTAGATGTGCCCAAGCCCTTTTTGACTGGATTTTCCCTTGACGCTAGAGTGCCCCATATTACTACTTTGACACACTGTCTCTCTACGTCGCTCTGCCACTTTATATATATGTGTGTGTGTGTGTGTGTTTCTGTCTGTCTGTTTGTCTGTATAAAAAAATTTCATGATGTATGTGTAATGACAATTACAAAAATGTATCGCCTGGATGTTGGATGAATATTGCATTAGATAGTGAGGGTATCATCAGTTTTACCACAGTTTATAAGGGTAACAAATGTTGCTTTTCCCATTTCTGTCCACGGATTGGTAAACGAGAACTGTATCACCTGATTCGTGGAAGTCCGTGAATATACCAATAATTCTACTTAATTTTGTATGAGTAACAAATGTATTTAGCTTTGGTACATCCAGACGTAAGACGAAAGGTATCACCTGACTGTTTGAAACAAATTGCCTTAGGAAATGATGTGATGATATCCATGATGATTTGCTGCAGCTGACATTCCGTGGACAGACGGTGGATACTATTCATATTTCTAACCACCACATACACGTTGTCCTCACTGTCCAGCGCTATTCCAAACGGCTTACCTGGGTTTAGACCTTCCTGGACCTTGTATTCAAAATGTTGCATCCCGTCTAGGCCGAAACAAAACACAGTCTCGGCGTCATGACATGATATATATATATATATATATATATATATATATATATATATATATATATATATATATATATATATATATATATACACGTGTCTTGCTTGCGTTTAGAGCTGTGTTCACGTCAGAATATGTGATGTTGTCACGTGGAATGTGAAAACATGGTTTCCCCTGACCATCCCTGGTGATGGTACCCCAATAGTATGTTTTTACGTCATTCATGGTACCAGCATAAACTAACTCCGTCTTGCTGAGAACCACTAATGCCCCGCATTTACGTATTGTGGTTATATGTCCTGATGGTTGTATTGTGTCACCGATTATCTTCAAAAACTGGATATTTTGCTCTTCAGGAAGTGCGACAGCGACTTCATCTGTATCCATAGTACACACATTCCAGGGTTTTGTATACATTGTACAGCTTGACATGAGATTGTAAAGACAAGAATCATACAAACAACATATGCTGTTGACATAGTCCACGATAACAACTCTTCCATCAGCGAGGCATGCTAAACCATCAAACGATGGATTCAATCCGTCTTTTACGCAATTAATTTTACTTTCTTGAAACAAAACAATATTACAGTCTTTAAGTGCTATTCTACCCTCCTGGTTTGTCGTTTCAGCAATACTGATATTTCTTAGAGTGCCCTCTACAAAATCACTGCCTACAACCGATGATTCGAACTCTGATGTCGATTGACTTGATGTGGTCATTGCTGGCTTGTTTGCTGTAGCAGTTTGCTAATATAAAAGAAGAAAATCATTTACAAAAACTGAATAATCATGATAGAGTATCTCCGATGAATTAACAGGATTTAAATGTAAATGTAAATGGAACTTTATATTTAAAGTATCATGCCTCCGAGTATAATAGAATTTAAATACAAGTTGATCGTCGTCATCTACATTGCACTGAGCGAATTGACAATTGGAGAATTGCATAACTCAGGTCCACTTCTAATTTTAAAATTACTTTTGACTTGTTATAATTATAATAATAATGACTAGTCCTTTGACAACAAGACAAATGAATAATACTAATAGCAGCATCAATAATTCGACTAACACTACTGGTACAACTCTACAAATACTACTACTACAAATAATAATGGTAACTTTTCGTAGGTTGGTCGTTCTTTTCAGGGTTTGTTTCGGTTTATTCTTCCACCATTAATAGCATGTATAGCCTATCGTGTGCTGAAAAATGGCGTTAAACCCTACAAGAACAACTATTAATGATCACAATGATAATAACAACAACATCACCTCGTTTATGCATTATCTAGGCAAACTTCTGAGCCTTATAAATTTAAATGTTATTGCGACCCATCTTCCACCGGGTCCATTGGAAAACATAGAAATACAATGATCAATTCGTAAATGATATAAAAGTGTGGAACAATAGTTTCATTCACTTTTGATCGAAATTATTTGATTTTTGTGCTGTTCTCTATTTCCATACCTTGCTTGCAGCACTACGGTCATTATATCTGCTAAGAAAACGAAACTTCTTTTTGAAAATGAAACAAAAAAACTAACGGAAATAAAACAAAAACCCAAACCAATATTTTATATAGAAGCGTTAGAAATCACGTGAACCGAAAATGCGGTTGGATATACAATGAAACTAACATCGCGTGGTTATGTATCTGTCAGAGAGAGAGAGAGAGAGAGAGAGAGAGAGAGAGAGAGAGAGAGAGAGAGAGAGAGAGACAGAGAGAGAGACAGAGAGAGAGAGAGAGAGAACTATCTTGTTATAAATCCTGAAAATGATGTATATACTATATGTAAATGGAAAGAGAAAACAATACAATCATTGTTTGGAATACTGCTAAATGTGTGAACAAAATGCAAGCGGAACATACAATATGTACATTTTATTTACGAGGAAGACAGCTAAAATGTTTTGTATTATATTTCAACCAATCTGTTGATATGACTTTGTAATCCTGTGCAAACCATTTTTTTCCGTGTATGTATGCGTGAGATTGCGATCGTGAGACAATGGCTATAATGGTGGAGACTGCACTGCTGGCATTTACACCGTGTAATTAAAATAGGAATTTAAATACTCGATTTTGTGTTCCACTATTTTCAGCGCCAATTTAATTGTTTACCATAAATGAGAGATAGATAGATTTTGAAATGGATACATAAGTAAATCATAAGATATATTCTATCCGCTCTCGTCTCAGATTGTACTCATATGTATCTCTCTCTCTCTCTTTATATATATATATATATATATATATATATATATATATATATATATATATACATATATATATATATATATATGTATATAGATAGATAGATAGATAGATAGATAGATAGATAGATAGATAGATAGATAGATAGATAGATAGAAGTGTGCGTGTGTGCATATATGTTGACCGAACTTTGTCCTTAAGCGTATATTGTATGAATACCGACCTACTAGGAAAAATGATGCGTGCATGATGCATGCATTTAAGAATGTTTGCTACTTCAGTTAAGCCCACTGAATCCCTAATGGTTTTGGCTTATTAGGACACCGAATATATATATATATATATATATATATATATATATATATATATATATATATATATATATATATATATATATATATATATATATATGAGAGTTAGATAGATTTTGAAATGGATATATACGTAAATCATAAGATATATACTATCCGCTCTCGTCTCATAGTCTAACTCACCGATAATATATGTGAAAGTGCAGTTTTCTTGTACTATCCCTTCCACTTTACTATAATGCTGACACAGTCAGTTCTCAAGTGTCATAAGGGACGTATATAACATAACAAAATGCTTTAAATACAGCAAGTTCACGAGCAAACATTCTTGACGGTTCATATCCTAATCATTGTCAGTTAACGGTATCTAACATAATAATAGTTAGGCCACAACACTAAATCGATAACAAACTTGTTGGCACACGAAAATACCTGTGCGTAAAAAAAGAAGATAGACTTTAGGTTTACTTGGGAAACACACAAGTTAGAGCACAAAAGAAAACCTTGAAGTCTGCCTACGTGCTCTGATCTCTACTTTACGCCTCATTTCACGTTTGCGCGTCAATGCGGAAGTATAATGTTTTCATACCGGCTGAGAAACCAGACTCATGCCGGTGTAAGAAGAGGACGTCACACAAAATACGCCAGCAAACAAAAACGCAAACTAGTGCGTCATACGTATGAAATAATAATAATAATAATAATAATAATAATAATAATAATAATAAAGACTTTGTATGGCGCCCATCTTTTGAAGCCCTACGCGCTGTAAGACATCTATATATACTGATATGACTACAAAACAATTACACCATGCAATTCGAAATCATTGCAAATGTTTAAAATACTATTGGGAGGATATATTTACGTTTTGTTCTTACAGTCCAAAAGGTTGAGTTGTTAGGAGCACTCTTGAAAGGGATCTCTGTGTCTCTGTGTCTAATTTCAATGGGTAATTTATTCGACGTTGCTGTGCCCTAGTATGCAAAAGAACGTTTTCCATATGACTTTATTTTCATAGTGCTGACAATGAGTATACGATTGTCAGAAAAGGAGCGTAGGTATCTTGTTTGAGTGTACAAATGGAAGCGGACAGATAAATATGTTGTGTTTGATTCTGAATTGAATGGATAGCCAGGGTCTATGGTACAGAGAAGCGGGCAGCTGATCGTGGTACTCTATAGATGATTAGAGCATTTGTTGTTTAATTTTTTGAAGTAGTGATAATATATGACACTTGAAAGAGGCTGAGTGTATTTAATAAAGCGAACAGTTCAAAGAACAGACCCATGTGGAACACCAATGCTGAATAACGTTAATGACGTACTCGTGACTTTGTGTCAAGCACGGCCATGAACGAAAACATCCCTTACACTTACTTCACAATTTATCCACTATCCATACAGAATGATCGATAAACACTATTATATGCTATCAAGCAGCACAAATCTGCTATACACAAACAGGAAGGAGCCAAACAACAGACCCATCAATATACTAGCTACACACGGTAAGTTGAATACAAAACCAAAAAAAAAATGCTAACCCCACTCAGAAAGGAGAAAAAAACAAACGCAAATTACCATCCAAACACGTGATTGATAGACCTAAAACAACTACAAATAAACAATAAGAATATAAGGGAGATTATACAAATCTACAAATGTACTATCAACACAGACAGGAGTGAAAACAAACCAGAATAACTACTATGCATACACACACACACACACACACACACACGTACGTAAATGCATACAAACTGATTATTTACTATCTGAACATCCAATATATATTATCCACACAACGAACGCGCACGCATAAAAATACAGTCTTGTATACACACAACATATGCGCACGTATACAAACTCCAACATCTAGTATCCAAAATCTCAATATTTATAATCCACACACGAGGCAAAGACAAAAGATAGCCATAATGGTTACCAAACCATCGATCTACTTTGTCATCGTTTCTAGAAGAGTGGCGATCAAAATAAGTCACTAAATTTTCTAATTGAATATCCAAGACTGCGTTGATGCAGAAAATATACATAATATTGTTTATCCACTATGGTATATGTGCCTTGTACTTTCATAGTTTTGAAATATGTCGTGTGAAGATTTTTGCTCATGAAGGCACATTTAGCAGTTCATATGAATGAACATACTCCACAAAAACATCAATGGGAAAGTACACAGGTATTCAGTGGGTTCCTGGGAAAAGACTGCCGTCCGTGATGATGAAATAATCTTGATATTAATGAGGTTTGCTGTGAGGAAGTTCATCTTTAGTAAACATCACAAGACTTCAAGAAGCTGCGTTTAAACGTTGGTTCATAGGGTAATAACGTTTCCATGTATTCATTGTTTTATCGCTCCAGTGGTAATGATAAGTCATCAGTCTATTCCTAATTTGTTGTTTGAAAATATATGTCAGATCACCGTTTCTTCACTTCGTTTCCACACTCTGAGCCAAACGAGTTACAATATAATTGATTTCTAGAGCAATCAATGTAGGAGCGGAATGATAATGCAAGTCTTAATACCAATGATGTAACAAAGCGTCTTTGGAGATGAGACTTCAAGCTTCGTCCATATACTCATCCAAGGTTTTTTCTTCATTAATCACCCATTTATTTTGCTGAATTTGACTGAGATGATTGTGTTGAAATCAACAGCAATCTCTATTGATAAATTGTATCCACCAGGTGTTTGTCACAACAGGAGACTTAATGCTAGAATTGGTTTTGCCATCCTGTATTACCACATAATCTTCGTCTTCATCTTGTGGTTCTGCTTCCACGGTATCCTGTTATTCCATTTCCATTTTTTTCCACCATTCAAGGAGGGATTAGTGCCTTTCATTGTCTCTAATATTATATAATGACTTCTCTCATTTAGTTATCACCTTTGGGATGAAGGAAGATGTACAGCTTGTCGGATAGAGCTCAATCAAACTTACGTTCCACACGCATTTGGGCAGATTTTATAGGGTAGAAATGTCCCTCAACGCTGGCGTGGTCTGGAGTGAAATAAATCATAAGCACGCAAAGCATAGACTCATGCATAATCTCCGAACGTGATGCAGTGATTGACATTGTTTCATCACTTTCCATAGGCTTCATAAAGGGGTAAGTACGACCTGATCGTAATTGATCGTGTCCGTTAAGAAGTGTTTGTTGCACGAAGTCTTGCCATCGCGATTCATTTCCATGTTGGGTACGTTGTAGTGAAATGATTTTGACTGGAGGCTCACTTAAAGGCTGCGTTGCTAACAATACCAATGATTAATCGCTTAAATAACTGTCCTTGGAACATGTATCCTCGATCTTGGATCGTAGTCCAGTGGCAAAGTGCAGGGTTTCACTTCCATGCGTCGTATCGGATACTTGGCGGTCGTTCTGCTCAGTGTGTGATTGATGTCGTATTTTAGTTTAGGTGACACTTCCACGCGTCGCACGTAGTGTTTACCTTCCTCGATGATGGTTTTGTTTTTTCTGCAGCAAAAGCCATCGAACGGAAAGAGGTACTGCTGTGAATGAATCTCATTCAAACATCCACGCCGTTCAGCAAATAGTTCTCTTCTACCCACATATCCAAATGCAAGATGTCCATCAGTTCTACACTTCGACTTTTTGAAATCTGTATCTGCCATCTCGTCGAAATTGACGTTGTGTCAGATTTTCATACACACATGCACCCAGATGTTTAGATATTTTCCAGGCGCACAAGATAAGGGTAAGTATCGATTACGTTGCTGACCAATTTGTATTTAAGGTAAAAATCCACTTCGCTGAATACTAAATTGTTGACGGGAGCTACTGCCTACTGTAAATCGCTACCATCCATTTATTTCGTTCACACTGACTTTAAGGTACAAGCAGCTCCTGTTCAGATCGATGTAATCTTCGAGCAGTCCTTTAAGTCCTTTAATTTCCACCTCGATGGAAATTGAGACCCTCAATTCACTTTGAAAGGAATGACACGTAGTAATTGTACTGAGATGTGTCCCATCATTTGGTACACTACCACACTGGAGTAGAGAAACATTAAATTGAGTCTTTAGTTCATTTCTAACAGGGATCCAAACGACCTGTCTAAAATAAATATTAATGTTGATCTTCTGCTCAAATTATGTGCTGCCATCTATGAATGTCCAGTCAGAAATTACCATACGTCCTGATAGTCAATGTTTTCTGATCCTGAGAACTTATTAGTAGGTGATGAGCAAATTATGGAACACAATCTTAACACTTGTGTTTTTTCTAGTCATAGCTTTACTAAACGTTGCCTTGAACCTGTCAGCAATTTTGTCAACCAATAGGTCACAGCTAAAAGCAACCTGCCGAAATTTTCAGTGTAGATGGCTAATAATGGTCCTGAAAAGCTGATTTTATCAATCTCTTCTTGCAATTGGATTTTCAGGATTTCAACCTGGAAAGTGTTTTGTGTTTCGAAGGTGATTTTTTTATTTGTGTATGATAGACCATTTCCACTAATGGAACTTCTCATGATGCTTTGTGATCCAATTGGATGTTATAAAGTAATTTCGCCGTGTAACAGCACAAAGTGTTTTTGGGAAACCCCTCCATGGAACTGTCACTGGGTAACATTGACCAAAATCGGTTATTGTTCTTCATAATTACAGTTCACTTCTGTCTCCAGCTTCCTTTTCATTTTTGTGGGAAACAGTGAGAGGACTCATCTTTTAAATCTTTCCAGATATCGATGTAGATGGTATTGTTAACTTGCGTACGTTATCTGATGATGTTGTTAACATGCGTACTTTCTTCTGGTGGGGTCTGAAATTCGTCTTCTCCTTTTTGTCTGTCTTGGTTACTGGTGATTGTGCTGGTGGACGTTACATCATGGTCTTAAAATCTTTCAGAGTCGATTGAGTTGTTTCCTTTCAAACTTTATAGTGAACGAGTTGTAGTCACTACGGAGTTGACCTTACCATTGCAATGTTTCTGTTCTTGCCACGATGGCATTCCATTAATCGTGTGTACGGCACTAAAGCCAGTTGTTGTCCTTACATCAGATTTCAAATGTTTCGTCTGAATTTTTTTTTTACTCCAGGAAATCATGGGTAAAGCACTTCTCAAAAATCCTGCCAGTTCTGTTCCCGCTATTACTTCCACAAGAGGTCGTAACAAAATCCTTCGCACTCTTAATCGCGACAGTCGTTTCTTGAACAAATCCAGAAAACTCTATAAGATGGCTGACCTCTTTTGGACTTTGATATTGGAAGTTAAAGAGGAGGATGGTGTTGCCGCTGTAGAAGGTTTTGGAGAGGCGGGCTTAAATTGTTTTATCAAATGAGGAAGAACGAGTGTAAAATTGAGTTTGTTTGGCATAACTAGCAACCGAAAAGTTGAATAACTTGAGGCTAACCATCGCTGTAGGGTGTGACATTCAGCTGTAAAAGGCCGGTTTATGGTGGCTTTTCTATGAGCTTATCTGTTTTATTTTACGCAGACCTTTCCGTTTCTGTTGCTGTGATCTGATCATGACACCACTGCTCCTTTTCTTCTTCTGGGTTCGTTTGACATTTTTGGGAGCGTCTTTGTTCGTGGGGAAAACTTTGGGGCATTGGGGTCCCATTTTAAGAGTGACCGAATGATGACATTCCCTAAAGAATCTCCACTCCTAGGTTTAAAAAAGATTTGCATTAAAGTTTGAGTGTCGATGCAAGAATAGACCTGTTGAGTCTAGTTTATTTCCTTCTTTGTTTCAAACAATTATTTTGTTTTGATGAGGACTGTGATTGAAGCCTTGCAATAAGTAACTTGCTGTCCCCATAAACCATGGTACGATCACTTTGAGAATGGCTTCTAAGACACGAATATGTCTTTGTTGATTTTCTTCGCGACAAATTCAGTTTTGCCTGAATCACTATGTCTGGCAATAAACATGTTAAGGGGATGGCAAAGATTCAAGACCTTCCGACTGGCACGGTGTAAGTTTTCGTCAATGACTTTCAAAGTGGAAGAAGAGGTTGCTGTGACCGTGGAAATAGCTATAGTGTAGGGAATGTCACTTCTGGCGCGAAGATACGCTAGACAAGAGCTTTTATATTTTTCAGGATAAATGTATTGCAAGTTAAAATGAAACAACAAGAAAGACAAAATATATAAAAGATCAACGTAGAATATAAACAAGTTACTGTACAAGAAGGTGATTTCTAAAACGACATGGTTTTGCCACTAGTATTACCCTAGAAGTAGGAGGTGACATCGCGGAGACGAAACAGAGTAGGTAGCGAGAATCTTTCTGTACCCACTGGTAAAGTAACACACCAGAACTGAAACATTTGACTTTATCTCCTTCGCCAAAGCAGAAACATCGTGGTGTGGTTCATTCTTCGGACTTAGGCCCTTCCATTAATTCGGGCCATTTATCTTGGAACGTTTAGAATCGGCTTTCAAAGTTACAGTATTCAGGCAAACACATACGGATCGACTACTCGTCTTTCACAGTTTCATATCAATGAGGGTGAAATCCACAGGTGTTTCCTGAGGGCTTGATGACAACCGTTGTGTCATAACTGCATGGTTTCACGTGAAGGATAACATTGACCATGACCACCAATAACGTGATAAGGTGTTCCGTGTAACGGGTGTCATCACGTTCACATCCGTCAGGTTTGGCAAACACAGCATCACTTTCCATAGTAGAAGTAGTCGTAGGAAAGTTTTATCGCAAGCCACAGCATCGCACTCCACTTCAGAATCCAGAGTTTAAATGATGTCTGTTCAAAAGTATTTATCGTTCACGAGCATTTTTTGTATTTAAATTTCATGGTGTTTATTTTCGGTTTTTGTATTCCCATCACGAGTAGTCATTATATTTACAATGGACAATCAGTCTTGGAAACTTTCCCTTCTTATATGATGACCAATATCGACATGTCCGTACGGTGAAATGAAATGATTGCGAAGCCAAACTCTCTTCTGGCACGCGATTTTGATAGATGTTTTGTATAACCGGGCTGATAATTTGGTGTGTGGGTGAATGTATAATCTTGTGAGATTTGTAGATGGTCATTTTATAGTTTTCGTACCGTCCATATTACTGGGCTTATTTCAATATGGCAAAGTTCCACCACTAATAAAACTTAGAATCGTGTCGTCGAGGTGCCCGTCCGCCCAGGCTCCTCGACAGTCTCCTTCGACGTCAGGGTGATGTTGACCCATGTGATATATGTAGATGGAACTGTCCCTGTCACAATACTTGACTCGATTGTCTAACAGTTCTGAAACCTCGTAAACTTTTAAGCGAACACTGGCTGTCACATAAGCCGCAATGATAATATTTCCAACTTCGCTGACTTCTACAAAGTCCAGTTATTTTTCGTAATTGACTAGAATCAAATCATCCAGATGTCTTCCATGTGCTTAATGTATTTTTCTTTAACGTGAATCATCTGGAAATAGCAGGAAGGTTCTGTCAAATAATCCGTCTTGGGTAAACACGGTCGTTGTACTATTTCACTCCACAAACAATTCAACATCACTTTGGCTAAAAAGCGCCTTACTTCGTTCTTATCCACGTGGTCTTAGGTGATGCCTTCCTGCTCCTTGTAGTTTTCTTTGAATTTATTGTGTTCTTCGGACTTGTGGCACCTTGACGGATATCCGCTAGATACTTGTTTCCGTTAAAAGATGCATCAACGTAGTAAGAGAAAATGCTTTTCCGCGCTTGGTCGCCCTTGTGGTAGTTTTCGGTCTTGGGAAAGTGGTACATTTCGTACACTTCTAACAATTGGTATCCCAGGTCCAGAGCTTTGGAAAATGCCGCGCTTACCCACGTTGACGAAATGGCGCATTTATGCTGGGTGTGCTTGACAAGGTCGGTCTTTAGTGCACATTTCGGCATAGTACTATACAAAGTGAAGATCAGTTTTCCTTGACAATGGTGAGGTAAATCGGGTTGGTACATGTCCGTAGTAGGCAATACTTTGCACTTGATAAATCCTTCGTGTTGTCGACTGTTGTCCACGTCGATGTGTTTGGTCAACAATTGCGAAAGACCTGCGGAAAAGTGACAATATTTGCGCATGTAAAGTACAGCCAACACACGACAATGTATTTTATTTCTTCTCCTTTCTCTTCATCATTTTGCTACAGCAATTAGGCGACACTCGTTACTCCTCCGTACAAATTTTCCCGCTGATTTAGTGTGTCCACTTTCCATGATGCATTTAAACTTAGCATACGTTTGGTCTCGTACAAGTGGTCTTGTACATGTTTTCCATAGTCCGTTACAAACGGACGTTTCGTGTCACGTTAAGAGTAGCAGAGAGGACATCCGTGAAATAATCACCCGTTAAACTCGTACACAATCCGAGGGATTAATAAGTCCTAACCATCCAACAAATACGATCCGATGATCATTTAGTTTCTTCCATTGCGGGCGTGTTGGATCGATTTGTGTTTTAATTCTTGCAGTAATTTTGTTTCTAGATAAATTAAAGTTTAATTGTATTCGTATTCACTTGACTTGCCGGAACTGTTTTTTTTTCGACTTGAACAAAGCAGGAATAATTTGAATGCGGTACCCTTTGCTGAATAGATTTTATACAACTGTGTGGAAGTACAAATATCAAATATACTTGCTCAAATTTAACTGGATGCCGATGCTAGCACACACGCACACAGGAAGCAAAAACATTGCAGAGTTTTAATATTATTTCAACCCCCTCCCCTACAAAAAAACACACAAAACGGAGAAAGGAGTTTATATCTGTGTAGCACTTAGATATGTTAGCGATTTAACGTACGAATGTATGTATTTCCTAACACACAGGCATAATGTTCATCAATTGTTTTACATGTAGTGTGTATTAAGCGATTCATCGGGCACACATTGGTTCGTACAGGTTGCAAACCTAATGTTTGAAGTCATTATAATTGTTTGCGGATAGGAAAACAGTAAAAAAAAGTAAAAGCTAAAATGAATATCAATAAAATTTGGTTTATTCAGTAATTCAGCTCACAATTGATGAGGAAAACACTTTTAATAATTATTTTATCTAGATATTGTTTTGTTTGGGATTCATACATTTATGTATAGGTGCATTGAAAGCAAATGTTTATCTATAATGATCATTGCACGTAAACGTTTCCAAGGTTATCTCAGTTTATTCAGTGACTGAGAACGCACATTTGAACGTTGAAGTAATGTACAAAATATGCCTCTGAAGTTGTTGCGCTGTGGAGATGGAATTCCGAATGGTTTGAGTCAGTACCAGGATACAGGTGTTGACTGGCTCGTACAAATGTATATCCCACCCATGACGGTATAACCTAACACGTTCTACAGCCTGATATGTTGTTTCTTTATATTTACTAGTTCGGCCTGCCATACAAGTCGAGGAGGAGATATAAACCCGGGCCTGCAGAATGTATACGGTCTGGTCTGAATGAACAATTTCACATCAGCCGATATAGCCAATTTGTGTGAGACCTTCTTGTGACTGAATCTACGTTGGCCCTATATTTTTTGCAAAGCTGAACGGTTCCAATGTGACTGACAATGGCAGGAGAGAATGCGGCGTTGTGAAACTAGTATCACCCAAATGTTTTGCTTAAGAAAAGTAACTCTGCAAACTAATATTAATATGACTGTGTCCACACTGCTCATAAACGCTACTTTGTTTGGGCACACATTTCATTGTATAAGCAAACTGCATTCATGAGACCCCCACTCGACTTGATAAGAAGCTAAAGTTACTGTCCTTACCAATTATAACCACGTGTTTAGAAGATGCCTCCTTGAGTACGGTTTCAAAATTTGGTTCAAGACAGGAGATAGGAAAACTGCAGGAATAGTTGCATACCCTGTTCTGTAAAGTACCTAAACAGAGGCTCGGTAAGAGTGAAATAGCATATCCATACAGGAGAGGGTGCATGAACGACGGTAAGGTGAGCTA
Organism: Unio pictorum; assembly: GCA_030141615.1. Taxonomy (NCBI): domain Eukaryota; kingdom Metazoa; phylum Mollusca; class Bivalvia; order Unionida; family Unionidae; genus Unio; species Unio pictorum. The sequence goes on from JARLTB010000316.1 coordinate 651,631, forward strand.
CACATCCAGTAGTCCCCATAGTACGGAATACCATATGACCCATCTTACGAAACATAGATTCAAGACCGCTAGCGCCTACCAAACATATGTCTGCACAAGTATGGAATTGATGTACGAGAATATACTAAACATGAAACACTGCTAGTACGGATATATCCATAACCATAGTAAGTGGCATATATGTTTGCTTGTTTTGTCAGGATGAATCAACATGAGCAATCAAGCGACTAAAATATATGTAACGCGTTCTACATCTTTGGCCGGGTTGATATACCTGCCACAGACAAGACCAAAGACCAACATGGACTCAACATTGCATGTTATCTCCGAACGAGCCGCGTCACTAGCATTTGCGGCGGTATTAGAAGAAATATATCAATAATTATGTAAATGGTGGTTGATCTCAAGTTATTAACGACATTCCTCGAGGTTTGCAGATGCGTGTCCTTGCAAAATGCAATAGAAGTCGATGCATGGCATTGCTGGATTGATAATAATAATTCAGCAAAAGCTAAGATAAAAAACATTGTATGTGGCAGGATTGAAGTTCTAGCTATGCCACAACGCACAGCTGCAAACGTACAACCAATATGAGAGCCAGGAAGGTACAGGCCAATCTAAGACAGCACACCACAATCAATTGGCTTCTCACACAAGCTAGGGTGAAAGGTTATACAGACTTGTTACAATTACGACAATATCTGTTGTTTGGTTATTTTTTCAAAGATATCAGAATGAAATAATATTACGTTACCAACAGCACTTTTGTGTTGTGTATGAAGTATTACGAAGCATGATTACGACGGTCCTCCCATTATGCAAATATATAATGTTTTAATGCGTGGCGCATAACTCAATATTGAATATGTGTTATAAATAAATATTCACAATTTTCTAAATTAATCGCAATAATAAACTTGTGCATCTGTTTGGAATGATTACCTATTTTAAAAACTCAACTCGTTGGATATGTGCGACGTGAAGAATTGTGACATTAGTCGCGGGAGAGGTATTGCGAGGTCGGCAATTAAGTGTTTATATAAAGAAAAACAGTTCATCAATTAATTAGTTCATTTTTCCTGAATTTTATTTCCTATATTCCTGCTTTTACGTCAATCTGCAAATATGCTGAATATTGAGTTTCGAAATAATTTGAGAGGAAACCTTTATTTGATTATTCATTAATATTCTAACATGCTCATATTACTGTTAGAACTAAAATATTGTTCGGTGACAATAGTGAAGCTATTCAAAGTAGTTCTAGACGATGCAATTCAGATACATCAAGACTGTAGATACTTTATTATATTTCATGACCTGACCTTCATTTGGAAGGCTAGCTTCTTCAGGATATGTGTATTAATTGTAAAGAACATTTAGGATTTGATTCCTAATACTGTACGTTACACGTCAGTCTTCATTTCGTAACATTGATAAGTAAAGTATTTTTCAGGATTACAAAACGTGTTTTGTTTTTGCTTCTTTCCGTTTCTGACGATCGCAGAATTCTAATACTAAGAAAGTTTTACCAATGGCTAAGTCAGTTTCTAAAATCAGAATAATATGGCATTGAAATAAAGCGTTTAAGAAAGGAAACGAGTTGAAAATCGAGAGACGAATGGCATGGTGATTTTCAGTGTCATTTTAACAAGATTGATGTACCTGTGGAAGGAACGATTGAGTTTTAATTCGTTCCAATGTAATCGGTTCAGATATTTCGTTCGTATGAGTAGCTGAAAATAAGTATTGTCACGTTATTCAACGTGCTACAAGACTGTCAAAGTGTGCTATGTCGAGAACCTAGTTAGTACCGTAATGTCGGGAATACCTCTGTATATCTGAACAAGAATAAGAAAATCAACACCTTCATCGGTATATAAAGAAATATCACATATCAGCAGCGCGTTCATTATGAAACAACGTATGACCCAATACTGTTTCCATGCCTTCGCAAAAGCTGATAAGTAATAAGATCACACCTTTTCTTGTGAAATCATCATATGAGTTATGAACAACACCGTACGTGATCAGTAGCAAGACCTGCCATTAATAAAGAGGGAGACAGTAGTCAAACGTTTACTATCCCTATCCTCACACCAAAACTACTATACTATATAACCATATTTGACGGATGCATCATAAATATGGATGCTAAATTCATTGCCAAAATATCTCCTTAACTCAGGTGACGTCATTGATTTGTTAGGTAGTAGGGATGAGTGACGATGACAATAATTCCCACACTCAGTATTTAATACTTGGACACCAGAATCGTTTCATCATGTGTTGACTTTGAGGGGACTATGTTGGGTTTCATTCTTAATACTGCATGTTTATTTTAAGGTTTGAATTCGCTTTCCTAACATTGATAATTAAATGTCTGTCAAGCTTTACGAAACCTAACGGTAGTTAATGACTTGCACAACAAACTGCAAGCATCACTAGAAATGAGGTATCATGCCACAAACATGAGTAATCATATCCCACCCGGTCATATTATCCCGACCCTTGGCGGTCCAGTCCTAACACTAATCTCTTGACTTTGAGCACCAAGCAAGGCAACTGTTAAACCCAGTTTAATAAGTCTTTGTTATGACCCTGCATGGGTTGGATCGCGTGACATCCTGCATCCGAAGAAGACGACGTAACCGGATTGGTCCTCATAATTTGTCGAATATAACATACTCTTATAACTTAAAAGCATATCCAACTGATGTATTATTATTATTATTATTATTATTATTATTATTATTATTAATATTGTCTTTATTATTAGTAGTAGTAGTATTAGTATTATTATTATTATTAGTAGTAGTAGTATTATTAATACTTTTGTTATTATTAGTATTATTGATAGTATTATGAGTAGTATTGATATTATTATAATTATTATTATGATAATTGTTATTATTATTGTTATTGTTACTATTATTATTATTATTAGTATTATTATTATTATTATTATTATTATTATTATTATTATTATTCGTGACTGCAAATTGTAGTTGTTTGTACAGATTTTAATTTGTTTGTACGTGCATAGGTTCTATCTTAAGCTGCAAACTTTAATTTGCGAAGGCTCTATCAATTAATGCTTATGTGTGTGTTTAAAGTTATTACTAATAAAATTATCTTTAAATATGTTGACATGAGTCTGCCTTTCTCCAAACAGACAGCTCAGTTAGGTTCCATTGGGTGGGTTAAATCACGCGAGTTCTTATGCTGTTGGATAATTGTGATTTGTCACATTGGTATAGTTTTGGTATGCGAGTTCTAGCCTTTTCGCCAGTATATAAGTTGTTAGTTTTCGTATTATTATTTATTGTGCAACATCACGTATGCAGACGTATGTCATGTATTTTGGTATTACTTGAAAGGAAACACATTTGGTTGAAATATTCATTGGAAGTACAAAGCCCTAGCTTGACTATAATACTAAGTAAGTTGGGATTATTGTGATGTATTCAAAGGAGTTCTTAACAAAACCATTTGAACATGTGAAGATTTTTTGCCAACAAGTTTGTTCGCAGATCTGAAAATTGTAGGGGCCGTTTCATTCGTTTAAGCTTTAATACAATTTTTCAATTCAATCCATAGTCATTTGCGCATCTGTTAAGCTTTAATTATATAACATTGATAATTCAATTGTTAGTTAAAGTTTCTGTTAGTTTCAGACCGTAGATCCGGATGAATTCTTATTATTGATTTTTATTAGTATTATTATTAATATTATTATTATTATTTTCACAAATCAATATTATAATTATTTTGCACATCAATATTATCTGAAGAGGGATTCTATAGGCAGATTCCTTTCATTTCCCCTCAATTGATTGACTGATAACTCTAACACTGAGAGAGAGAGAGAGAGAGAGAGAGAGAGAGAGAGAGAGAGAGAGAGAGAGAGAGAGAGAGAGAGAGAGATGTTCTGGTCTATTCCAGAGGTGTCACTCTTTGCGATGATGTTGCCTACATCGATGAGGTGAGAAGTGGTTTATGGTTCGACTGTATTCTAATCAAGTCCAGGTAGCAGATTGTTATTAAACTCAAACGTGCTCTTAATGAAGAATTACACATGCGATGGTATGCATGTTAAGAAACACTATTCAATTTATTCAAGCTTATCAACGTCGTACATATTTGGAATTTCTCTTTTTTGAATGTAATGTAATAATTAATTCCCTAATGTTCGAACTTATTTATAAATAAAACCAATATCATTTGCAGGGGGATCAACTTATTAATGTGTCACATTCAATTCCAATATATCAAGGTTAGTGAATTTAAAAATATTTCATTTCAAACTTTTTTATTATTGAGTATAAAGTTAGTTGTGCAATCTTTCTTTACAATAAGTCATTACGATGAATACAAATGCTATAAAATATTAATAAAATACAAACAGAATCTTTATAATTAATATTATATAATAGAAGGAAAATATTAAACACTTTTCAGGTATGTCATCCTACAACAATTACACTTACTGAGACCGTAAAATAAAGTGTTATAGTCTAACACATATTTTCTCTTACAGTATGAAAAGGCTAAACTCAAATTGAAGTCAAGGTAGCAGTTTTTTCTTAGTATGTGGGCGCTGCCTTGTACATTATTCTGGATGAATTAATTGTTTACATTACTTCATTAACGGCGACCGGTATAAGCAATGTACTCAACGGTGTGATGCGATGTTATAGAGCGTCATGATATTTGTTACGTAAAGAGTTCATGCCACCCGTTTGCAGAGTCCTTAAACTTTCCAATATCTTTATTCTATATCCTGTCTGCCACAACATGGACACATTGATTCTTGGAATTTAGTAATTTTATATTATCTGCACCTCTAAGCCATGTTTGTGCTTGTGCATTTGTTGTTGTTGATCTTGTTGGTATCGGCAATATCAATGTTATTACTGTATTGTCAATAATGATGTGATGTAAAGTTTATGCATAACATGTATTGACAAAGACAACATGCCCATCTTTTAGAATATATGGATAGGTTTTGTGACAATGTTACACACTGAAACATTACGAATTTTACTGCAATGCAACAAGGTAGGTACTATTCTGTATTTTGCATCGCGGTTCGATTAGTAACTAGTTGTAGCTATTTTGCATGTGCAGATCGATGTACATCATTTCTTGTTCTAATTAGGTCTGGTATATACTCTTATGATTTCTATAGTACAGCAAACACATTCGGTTTGATTCGGTCGTCAAGAGCAGCAACGCATGTTGGCTTAAACTGAGGAAAGATCCTAACAAATGGAACACATATTGTCCAGTCGTTGCATGCTGATACTCGGCTCCGATATCAAAACACTCTCTCGGTGGCGAGTCTAATGGATAACTATGTGTGGCACTATGTATATTAATAAAGATTTAAATAGAGTTTATTAGATTATTTGGATTCAATGCTGAGAAAAGTAATGAGTTACATTTCTACAAACGTAGTGCTTCTTGGTGTTGGATATTCATAAGAAAACTATCTACAGTTTCGCTGCATCTATAAATGATACACAAAACGTGTAGTGTATTGGGCTAGTTTTGAAGATGCATGTTTCACATTTTGTAAATGGAAATAGGAAATGGTTACATAGTGGAAACAATAAATAACCGAAAAATAGAATATAATATGTTTTGCACATAGGACATGCAAATCTCTTTGCATTTGTTAAATAACAAATTAATTCTAGATACAACACTCATGAATATTAGACCATAGTTCTGATATACGTTAGTCAAATGCTAAAAAGTCAACCCTCTTATAAGAAACAACACTATACATTGGTTCAAACAACACTAACACTATGGCATATATATGGATACTACTAGAGTCCGAGTCTATAAATGGTTACTGTAAACGTGGATTATAGTGTGCTCAAAATATTGATTCAAAGCACGTCGATGCTTGAGTTGAACATCATTGGAATCGTTAATCTAAGCTAATACATCTATTGGCTCCTCTTCAGTGTATATATGAAACCAACATTTGCATCATTCCTATCCTTAGCAAGAAGAAGAAATCTATTACTTGATTTTTGTAAGCAAATTGCTCTCGGTTGTTGATGAATTCTAACTTTGAAGATTTCAAGCAGCTTACAATCTGGTGAAAGACAGTGTATAATGTTGAGACGCCTATCTACCACATATACTTTATCGTCTGAGTCCAGCCCTATTGTTAACGGAAACCCTCGTTGTTTATTTTTATTGACTTTGTATTTGGAACGCACGACCCCATCTAGGCTGACACAATACACAGTGCTGACGTCACAAGCTGAAATATAGGCACCTGTGTTAGATGAATTTAGGGCAATAAAGACATTTGCTCTTTGAATGTTGCCACGTGGTATGGTGAAATATGATTTTTCATGGCCATCCCTGGTGATAACACCCCAGTAATACGAGGTTTCTTTTTTCGTCGTACCCGCGTACACTAGCTCCATTGTACTGAGAGCAGCTACTGAAGTGTACTTACGTTGAGTGGTTATATGTCTCGATGGTTGTATTGCATCACCAATCGTCAGAAACATGACCTTACACTCAGATGGAAATACGACTGCGACTTCATCTGTATCTACAGTACATATACCAGCGGGTACTGAAGACAACTTAAAGTCTGACATGTAATGATAAGAAGAATTATACAAGGAGCATCTGTTGTTGCCATTGTCCAGGATAACAACTCTTCCATCAGACAGACAAGTCATATCTGTGCAAACAGGAGGATTTCCGCTTTCCACACCATTTAGCATAACTTCTTGAAGCAAAGTAATATTACAGTTATTTACGTTTCTTTGTTCGTTATTAGCCTCTTCTATAAAATCGTTGTCTGCAAATGTCAAATCAGCATGCATATTCGGGTTAGGTGGTACGGGTCCTGCTCTCCGATAAATTGTCACTACGGTTTGTGCCTGGAATCCTGCATCGCTATCCTAGCGTGAAAGAAGAATGGTGTGTTATAAACAATAATTTATTAAGACGTTTGGTGAGTCCAATTGAAAACAGTATACGTAAAAGTGGAAAACAATCTAGCCTGTATATTATCCAACAAAACAGTTAAAAATATGGAACGATTTCTTCTTTCAAATTAAAAATATTATATTACAATAAGATACATGTTTCATTTATGTTTCTTCTGACAAGTATAAATTTAAATTAAAGTAATTAAACCGAGAATATTATCCTAATATCATTTACTGATAAAAATTAAATGGTCTTGAAGACAAGAATACAAAGTATATCAAAGACAAGAATAAATTTATCTATAACTACAAATGGGACTGTCAAAATAAGGAACGTAGAAGCTTCTAGTGAAATTCCTAGCTTACTAGACTCCATCTCCAATGAAATAATGAATTATTGATAAACATATTTTACCACGTTTTTCTCTTCTTTTCTCGTATGTTTGTCTTGGAAAGCTCCTATTACATTGCCCATATTTGTGCAGTGTTATAGTTCGAGATAAAGTTAAATTTTGATGACGATTTTATCACTCGTTAAAACCTGTCAAAAGAAATAACATTCTCAATTCATTATTCAATATCTAAGGACATACATAATACATAATTTATACTAAATTAACAAACTTTTAAAGTGGTTACATAACGCATTTTGATATACGAGTACTTTGGTACAAGTATAAATAATGATGCGCCCATTTGACATTTTGAGACATACGTTCAAATTGTTTATATCGGTTCTTTAAACTCAATATCGGTGATGGTCTTCCGTCTATTAATCTTGAATAACATACAAATAATGAGCAATATCACTGACAACGTTCTCTTCACTATCCGTGTTTCGTAATGGACAAATTTCGTGTAGAAATCTGAGGAGTGAGAGAGAGACAACCAATTTGGGCTTGATCTTATACCATGTAACCTCCAAGGGCTTGTGATCCAGTTGGGGCAGTAAGAGATAGCTTAATATTATCATTAGTAACGCTCACCTTAGAAAAGTACGGTACATTTTGAAAGTGTACGTAACATGAATCGGAGCTTACAAAAAGAAATGTAACTAAAAGGTGTTGCCGTAAACAGGCTTTGATTACATTTATTGGGAAATGCATTAATACAATATTTTGTAACCATTCATAACGGTTTCCAAATCCAACACGTTAATCGAACCTGATGCTCCAGCATTGAGGGCTTGTAGGCTAGCTACTATTTATTGGAGTGATCTAAAGCGCTTACCATCTCACATTTGTAAACTTCTGTTAAAGGACCAGGATTAGGCGAATAATTGTAAATGAGAAACATTACCAATAACTTTATACGCATATGATGTTCTTACCAGGTTCCCGGGATTCATCCTTCACCAGTTATGGTGTCTGTCATGTATAGCAAATCATGCTTCACATAATGGCGTTCATTTCAGAAGAGCAGCAGCCAGAACAATGTATTGGTGTGTATCAGAGAGCATACTACTGAAATGGGGGTGGGGTGGGCAGCGTATTTGACTTTTAACGTTGCTTTGACAATTTTTCAGTAATGTCGCTACATATAATACTAAAAATTGTTAGAGACCTCATTGATGCGGATTATACGTTCGATCACAATCTGTTTAAAAACAATAAAGCTACCTCATTGTCCGGAAACTTCGCCATTTATGTGTAACTGTTATTAGTAACTGTAACTGATATTAGTACGTGTCGCTCATAATCGAGCTCATCCAGTATATTAATTATAAAAAGCTTTTACGCCACATTCATTTAGTCCATACGAAAATTATCCCTTAGAGTGTTACTAGGTACATTCTGACATTGTTGACATGTCATTTCTTTGTTTGTAACCTTTAACAATATCCTAAATTCATTTAACTTTTTGCAGAATATATCATGGTACACTCAGGAATATTTTTCACCATATAATTAGGCCTCATGGCTGCATTCATAAATGTGCCTGTACTCATTTTAAATTTGCATTCTTGCATGCAATGCATTATTGAACCTTTTCCAGACTTAAAGCAAAGATCTTCATTCTTTGTTCTTCAATTCATTTGACTGCAAGACCACATCTTGCTGTCATACAATATGGATCATGACTCCAAGTTCCGCGTCTCGATATGATCCGAATGATATATTGCTGGGGAAAAGTATAATAATAGCTTAGAAAATTAATGCAAGAAATGATCTTTCGAATACGACTATCTCGGCGAATTGACTGTCACGATTTTGTGCCAATATTGACCTAAAACCAATTTTAGTAGGACTGTTGTACCAATATTGACAAATGTTGTGCCAAAATTGACACAATGTAAATTTTTGGAACAAGTTCATTTTATCGCCAATTGATTCTGGATAACACCAAGGGTACCTTTCTTTATTCGTCTGTTCAAGGGGATATTTTTTAATTTAATGTTTTCTTTTAATGAAGCAAAACTCTTTAAATACAAAGAAAATTTTACCACATGGTGAATGTAATAAAGAATGTTCGACTTTGGATTGTAGAATGTCATTGAAATGGATATACATTTGTACAGACATACATAAATACTGATTTTAAGTGTACTGTGCTTCGCGGTCTCTTTTTCCGCTATGATTTCAGTAAAGGTATAAATTGCTTTAATAAATCTTGTTACTGCGCATAGTTGCACTTCCAACATGGCAATAGCAGTATTTATAGTTCTAGTGTGCATTGTTGACAACCTGGAATGGTCTTAAAGCTGTTTGTTTTTTTTTGCGCTAATACTTTGGCTTTTCTTCATCGTACGGGCAAACGGAAAGGCGGATTTTATTGTTTTTCACTACCAGATACGTCTCCTTGTGACCGATCAGCTGATGTATTGCATGTACCCATAGGCATTGGAACCTATAAGGAAACTTAAGTCAATCTCTTGGCCAACGGACAGATCGATTTTCATGGGGTGTTCACTGCTAGATTCGGTTACTTGAGGCCAATCTGACAATGATTGGCTTGTTACCATAGAGTCAAGGGTCTATGAGAATACTTAAATAAACCTAATGTCTCGCACTTCCGACATGGACATTAACATATTCATTTGCGTCATCGCACCGACGATCGAACACGGCGAATTCAATATACGTCACACCGTTATATGTGGCTAGTCAAGACCTATCTGACGGTATGTCGCACTTAAATGTGGCCGCAAAAGTTTGTGAGGTAAATCTACTGTTCGCATTTTTATGACCCAGAACGGCCGAAAGGGATTTTCTGGAGCGCACGGACGAACGTTTTATGGGTTTGCGTGAGTATGTATCTGTCAGAGAGAGAGAGAGAGAGAGACAGAGACAGAGACAGAGACAGAGAGAGAGTCTAGTGAAATGCCATTAGGACAGACAGTCCCAGGTAGCTGATGTCTTAAACGTCTATAGTGAGAATCGAACGAGTTTACCTCTACTTTTGAACCCAGTGTCTTAGCCACAAAGACACAGAGGCCCAGGTTGCAGCGGATGGATAATAGTAAAATTATTTGTATATTTTCTATTAGTTTCACTGTTAGTGACTGTCTATGCTTTCGTAAACATCTTTTCATAAATCCTGAAATTGATGTATGTTCTACATATAAATAAAAAAAGAATAATTTTACAGAATACTGCTAAATGTGTGGACGTATATTCTGTACATTTTAATTAGAAGGAAAAAAGCTAAAAATGCCTGAATAGTTGTGACAAAATCTTTCCTCTTCATATTACTCAATCCGTCCAGAGACCTCTCATATATTTTAATCTGAAAGGTCGAATTGTCAATAATATATCTAACAACGACACCACAAAATTATGAAAAAATCGACATCAATGTTTAGTGGCCTCAAGTAAAATTGAATTCTCTATCTTTAATAATCGTGATCAATAAAAATATAAAACCTTGCTTGAACACATCCATAACAGGAAATAGTTAAACTTGTGGAACAGGGTGATGTCATATAATCTTGTACGTATGAATTCAGTCTCATTTTTTGCAATGTAAAAAACTTCTGGTAGTAGTAGCAGTGGTAGAAATTTTAATAATAGTATCCGTCGATCGACATTTGTTTCTTCAGATATGAGTAAAACGCGTATGGTCGTTAACAACAATATTAATTTTGCTAAACAATAAAGTAAACAGCGCTAAATGTGGAGTAATTTGGAGTACAATAACGATATGAACTGCATTTACAACTTTCATCCGATACTGCAATTTCATTCCAATCATTTCTTCATACGTAGTATAAAACTAATAAAGGTCATTGATACATATTTTAGCCTTTGCTATGATGAATATAAAAATTGCATATAAAAACTAGTCATGGATGAAAGAAAATAACCTATATTTATATGAATATCATCATTGCGTATACAAACTAGTCATTGAAACATATTTTAGCCTATGTTATTATGAATATCAACATTGCGCATGCAAACTAGTCATGACTAAAATTAAAATTAGGCTTTTTTATTATGAATATCAACATTGCGGATCCAAGCAAGTCATTGATAAAAAATTAACCTTCATTTGTTTGCATGTCAACATTGCGTCTACAAATTAGTCATGGATAATTGTTGATAGCTTATATCATTACGAATATCGGCAGTGGGTATACAAACTAGTCTTGGATAAAAATAAAATTAGACTTTGTTATTATGAATATCAACATTGCATATGCAAACTATTGATGGATACAAAAAATAGCGTTTTCTGTATGGTTACCAACAAAGCGTATACAAACTAATCATGGATCAAAATACAATTACCCTTTATTATCATTAATACCAACATTGCGTCTACAAACTAGTCATTGATACATATGTTTAGCCTTTATTATTATTCATATGAACATTGCGTATACAAACTAGTCATTGATACAAACTTTAAGACTTTATTATCATTCATATCAACATTGCGTATACAAACTAGTCATTGATATATATTTTTAGCCTTTATTATTATTCATATTAACATTGCGTATAAAAACTAGTCATTGATACAAACTTTAAGACTTTATTATCAATAATACAAATACTGTGTATACAACTTAAAGGCTTTAATGGGTGGAGATATCGTATCCATATCAATACAATGCATTCACACTGACTTATAAAATGAATCAAGCAATCCTTTATTTTGTACTGATTACATACGGTATAATAGGGGAACATCGTGTTATATAACACTAGGACATTTCAGTTTTTCATTTCTAAAGAGTTTAAGAGGGAGTTTATTTTAATATCGAAAAAAAATTGATCTGCGGTGGAAGTCATGTGTGTTGTAAGCTGAACATTATATTTATGTTTCAATCACATTCAAATACGCGAGAGATATGCCCATTTAGTCCACAATGGTAGTGGCTTAATTCTGTATATTCACTCATATTTGGTCACATAATAACACAACTGATTAGCCGTAATCAAGCAGAAATATGTCTGTATTTTGGTTAGTATTGTAATTAGCGTGTATATATGCCTGTATACATAATGAATACATACGTACATCATAAGATATATAATATCCGCTCTCGTCTCAAATTCTTGCTTACCGAAAATATCTGTCGAACTGCAGTTTTCTGGAACTCTTCCTTCCACTTTACAATAATGGTGACACAGCCAATCTTCAAGTGTCATAAGGAACGTGTATAACAGAACATAAAGCTTTTGATACTGCAAGTTCACGAGCAAACATTCTTATCGGTGCAGATCCCAATCATTGTCTGCTAACCTTAGCTAACTATTCAACATAATTATAGTCTTTGTTTCTAATTTCAATGGGCAATTAATTTCACTTTACTGGGTCCTGGTATGAAAAGGCACGCTGTCCATATGACTTCGTTTTCATAGTGGGAACAATGAGTATACGCGGTAGTTCTTTAAATTATTATGGTCGAATGTTGGTTACTTCAGAAGAGGGTTTACAATGGCAGTTTTGAAAACTGAATGTAAATCTCCGGATGTGAGTTAGAGGTATTAATAACATCAGTTAGTGAAGGCAATATTGTATCTAAACACTCAAGTAAACCTGACGTTGCAATTGGATTAAGTTTACATGACCTTGGTGCACTCTTCATCACGATGTTACGTACTAAATCCATTTGAGACAGTTTCAAATGTTGCTAACGGTTGTCGCCGAAATTCTCTATCGCAACTGTATGGTGACGACTTGTCAATTAAAATTGTGTTGTCAATCTCATTTCTAATGAGATGTACCATGTCACGTCTACTGGAGAGAATCGATTTGCATGTGGTGTATATTTGTACCTTGACATTAGTTTGTTAGTGATCTCGAAGGACACTTTGCAGCTGGAACCCTCCATGATCTTAATATTGTAGTGGGATAATTTGGCCAAATTTACTTAAGTTTATGACGTTCTTCTTAGCGACTTCACAGATTTTTTTATGAATAGTGAGTTTGGTGAAATGCCGAGGCGGTCTTGTATAGCAGTGCTTGCATATCACGCATTAGTTTGATTATATTTATCATACAGCGGTTTCTCTTAGTATCAAATAAAGGTAGATGGTTAGGGACTAATAAGTCCAGATAGCAAATAATGCAAATGAGCAGCAGGGAGTGTAAACACACATAATTTAATAAGGTCCCTTTTGTTAAACTAATGCATCTTACAAAAACGAAAAACATAACGTCAATAACGCCAAACCGAAGCCTCTAACTTTCGAGAGAGTTTATCTCAGGTTAGTTACTTTTGGGGACTAGTTGGCGTCTTGGTAATATTCTAAACGTATTAGCGCGATGTTTACTTCGAATTCAGCAAAGTTAACGAGCAAACATTCTTGTCGGTGCAGATCCCAATCATTGTCTGCTAATGTTAGCTAACTATTCAACATAATAATAGTCTTTGTTTCTAATTGGTATGGGTTTTAAACCTTGACCGATAATTATCGGTCTGCTGGAGGTAGCTAGCAAGCAATAACCTGTCTTTCTCTTGTGATTTCATCGATTGAACGCTCGAGTTAGAGTTTTTGTACAATAAAAAGTGAAGATTTAAATGTGCATGTAGCGTTTGCAAAGGTTGGGGTGGGTTACTTCCAATATATTAATTGAAATATTATGGAAATTCCACCCTGGTTCGTCAAGTTATAAAGTTAAATTACTGACGAAATAGATATACAGCTCTGAGCCCTTAGTCAGCACTGCCGACGGTTAAATTATATAGAACACGAAGAGGAAATTCAAAATAATAACAATTTAATAAAGTCGATAATTTTAAATGATAAACTCAATCACTTGTCCTCCAAGTGACAGCCTACGTCATCTAGTGATTTTCAGTGTGAGTTCAATTTTCCCCTGGCTTTTGCTTCTACTCATCTCTGTATTTCGTTCCTCCCACTCCTCCTGGACATCACCTCTCCCGACTTCTTTCCTTCCTTCTCTTTTCTTCCGTCTCTCTATCGGAGACTCCTGGGAACACTGTCACTGGTCTGTCCCTCGAAGCTTCTTGTGAAAACCACAAGGCGTTAACATATGGTTTATTGAATCTCGCCTCACACTAAATCATCAATTAACCATCAGATAAGGCTATTTTTAGGTCACGCATACACATACATATATCGAATTTCCCACACACTTCTTACAGGGTAAACAATGGTGTAATAACACGGTATCATGCATACAGCAATATATTGTGTCACATCAGTATATCCAAATTAAATATATATTTAATCTCACTGTACTATAATAGTACAACAAACAGACCCATGTCTGTACACTACACTCCCACAAGCGTACACAAATATTCAAATATTCATAGTACTAATTTTTCACAGTGCAACCATTTCAAAGCTACCATTCAATTCAGTAATGGCAAAATCTATAATTGCATTGACAATTGTGCTAGTCTACTATAAAATAACCACAGCGAATTATAATAATATTAACTCTTACGACGGCTAGCAAGCAATATGATATGATTCTTTACAACTATTAATTCATTCTTCAAACTATGCAAACATATTAACATCATAAAATAATTCGTCCTACTACGATTCTAGTAATAATAATAAGTATATCTACGATCTACAATTAAATTTAGTCGCATTCAGCAAATATCGAATATCTAGTTCACTGACCTTTAGAAGCTGCACTTAGAATCCTGTCCTGTGATTTTTCTCCGCCAATAACGTATGGCTGATCAGAGATGCTATCTTCTGGCAATATTTCTAACGAAATGTAGCGAACTAAATCTTGCTACCAGGTCTAAGGATATCATTTTTAGCCAAATTAGGGTCCCTTTCCTATCTCGATTCTGATTGGGTAGCGCTGTGGCCCTGTGCAATCGACTAAGCGACCAATTCAACCTGGCTGTGAGTCTGCCGAACAAGAAGATAAGGCACGTCCACTCCTTCGGGCAACTTCTTTAATCTACACAAGCGCTTCCAGACCAAGGTGATAATTGCGCTTCTGACGGCCTTGGTCGGGCTTCCCACCCTAGGCACGGCAAACGTACGTAAGGGATAGTGTTAGCATGTAGTAATGTATAACATTAAACAATGCCTTGTCCGAATTACTTTGAATATATATGTTTCTATACTATTTTGGGTCGAGTAAAACGCTACCCCTCCCACGCTTGAGAATAAAATCGGGATTTTATTCCCTCAAAATTACTCAAAAATGCAAAGGCATTTCAACACGAATAAAACACAATCATCGTGACACTAAACGAATAAAGAACAAAAGCATCGTGACACTACACGAATAAAAAAACAAAATAATCGTGACACTACACGAATAAACAAAATCATCGTGACACTACACGAATAAAAATCATGAATATATGTATACACAGAGCGATTATACTATTCCAGCGCTTCTGCTCATGAAATCAGCGCCTACGTTCTCTGTACCTTTCACGTATCTGATATGCATTTGGTACTGGTTCAAGAACATTGACCATCGCATCAATCGTCCATTCGATAATTTCGCCTACGCGAGGTAGGCGAGTGGTTGGTGGTCGGTCTCCAATGTGAACTTTCTCCCGTACAAGTATCGCTCGAACCGTGATATTCCGAACACGATTCAGAGGCATTCCCTCTCTGATACAGAGTAGTTCGTCTCGGCAGCAGGCAACTTCCGACTGCCGTACGCGACAGGAGAAACCGTCCCATCGTACTCCTGTAGTAGTACTGCTCCAAGTCCAGCGTCACATGCGTCGGTGCGAAGAACGAAGTCTTTTGCCAGATTCGGTAGGCGAACAACTGCGTCGGATATAAATCTATCCTTCAGCGTTTGGAAAGCATGGTCACACGCATCGGTCCACATAACTCTACCCGGGGCCCGTTTCTTGGTTAGGTCAGACAACGGCCCCGCAATCGCGGTGAAATTGGCCACATACCTCTGATAATACCCGGCCAACCTCAGAAATGAACTCACCTCAGTTTTCGTGGTGGGCCGTGCGGCGTTTCTCAGATGCTCACCTTTGACTTCTCTGGGGACAGTGTGCCTTGGCTTAGGGTATGTCCTAAATAATCCAATGTCCGGAACCCAAAGTGACATTTGGAAGGGAGAGCTGTCAATCAAGTCTGACGTAGCCGCTCCAAGACGTCAGCTAATAGAGTGAGGTGTTCACTCCACGTCTCTGTGGCCAACAAGAAGTCTTCCGTGAAGTTCTAGACACCCCTATCGCGTAAGGGCTCCAACAACTTCCGCATCATCCTAGTAAAGACGTAGGGCGCGTTATGTACCCCAAACGGCATGACTAACCATTGGTACCCGTCGGGAGTAGCAAAAGCGAGCTTTGCCCTATCCTATTTCCTTACCGGAATTCGCCAATAGCCCTTGGACAAATCCAACTTGGAGAAATATCTCGCTTTTGAGACAGAAGTGAAAATATGTTCCGGGTCAGGTAACATTTTGACTTGAAATTCTGTCACCTGATTCAACTTCCGGTAGTCGACACAAAACCGATGGGTGTCAGTCCCCAGTGAAGTCTTTGACCTCGTGTGGTGACGTCCATCTTGGTTTTCCTTGTGGCAGGCGCCATTTGAATTTGTTCGAGGCGTCGTAAAGAATATTTCTACTTAGTGGCCCCTTAGTGATATAGCTTCGCAGTGGTATTCCTGTACTACCCCAGATACCTTAGTACTTATAGTTGCATTTACTTTTTGCTATGTTATCCTAAATGGCGCTATTTTTCTGTGATGAATCACCTACCTACCAATCTACCTACATACCTACCTTCCTGTCTGCCTCCATACATACATACATACATACATACATACATACATACATACATACATACATACATACATACATACATACATACATACCTACCTACCTACCTACCTACCTACCTACCTACCTACATACATACCTACACACATACATACATACACACATACATACATACATACATACATACATACATACATACATACATACATACATACATACATACATACATACATACATACATACATACATACATACATACATACATACATACATACATACATACATACATATATACATACATACAGACAAGCCTACCTACCTACCTACCTACCTACCTACCTACCTACCTACCTACCTACCTACCTACCTACATACATACATACATACATACATACATACATACATACATACATACATACATACATACATACATACATACATACATACATACATACATACATTCCCTTGTATCTTCTCGCGGAAAATGTATGTCCTTAATTTGAGCACGTCATAATCACAAGTTTTATTTGAGGACAAACGGTCTCATAGGCTTGTCAGTTTTTGAGAACTTTATGTATGTTGTTTTATTAGTTAACATTCATTTAAAAATCATATATCATGTAATTCTATCCCAAATATTCAAGCACTCGGGTTGTTCAAACATTCAGGCTGGTAATGCGCGGATAAGATCACATGTACTGTCAAGTGATATCCGACCCTTCAAAACTGCAATTATAGTTTGTAGAAAATGTTGTTATTTGTATGGGATTTAAAACCTGATCGATGATAATCGGTCTGTTGGAGGTACCTAGCATGCAATAACCTGTCTTTCTCTTGTGATTTCATCGATCGAAGGCTCGAGTTAGAGTTTTTGTACAATAGAAAGTGAAGTTTTAAATGTGCATGTAGCGTTTGCAAAGGTTGGGGTGGGGTACTTCCAATATATTAATTGAAATATTATGGAAATTCCACCCTGGCTCGTCAAGTTATAAAGTTAAATTACTGACGAAATAGATGTACAGCTCTGAGCTCCCAGTCAGCACTGACGACGGTTAAATTATATAGAACACGAAGATGAAATTTAAAATAATAACAATTTAATAAAGTCGATAATTTTAAATGATAAACTCAATCACTTGTCCTCCAAGTGACAGCCTGCTTCATCTTGTGATTTTCAGTGTGAGTTCAATTTTCCCCGGCCTTTGCCATCTCTGTATTTCGTTCCTCCCACTCCTCCTGGACTTCACCTCTCCCGACTTCTCTCCTTCCTTCTCTTTTCTTCCGTCTCTCTATCGGAGACAACTGGGACCACTGTCACTGGTCTGTCCCTCGAAGCTTCCTATGAAAACCACAAGGCGTTAACATATGGTTTATCGAATCTCCCCTCACACTAAATCATTAATTAACCATCAGATAAGGCTATTACTTTTTAGGTCACGCTTACATATACAACGAAATTCCCACACACTTCTTACAGGGTAAACAATGGTGTAATAACACGGTTTCATACATGCAGCAACACATTGTGTCACATCAGTATATCCAAATATATATTTAATCTCATAGTACTATAATAGTACAACAAACAGACGCATGTCTGTACACTACACTCCCACAAGCGTACACAAATATTCAAATATTCATATTACTAATTTTTCACAGTGCAAGAATGTCAAAGCTACCATTCAATTCAGCAATGACAAGATCTATAATTGTATTGAGAATTTTGCTAGTCTACTTTATAATAACCACAGTGAATTATAATAATATTAACTCTTACGATGGCTAGCAAGCAATATTATATGATTCTTTACAAATATTAGCTGATTCTTTAAAATATGCAAACATATTAACATCACAAAATAATTCTTCCTACTACGATTCTAGTAATAATAATAAGTATATCTACGATCTACAATTAAATGCAGTCGCATTCAGCAAAGTTCGAACAACTAGCTCACTGATCTTTAGAAGCTGCACTTAGAATCCTATCCTAAAAATTTTATCCGCCTATAACCCATGGCTGATCGGAGTTTATATCTCCTGCAAATCTTTCTAACGAACTATAGCGAACTAAATCTTGCTTGCTGGTCTAAGGATATCATACTTAGCCAAACTAGGGTCCCGTCCCTATCTCGATTATGATTGGGTAGCTCTGTGGCCCTGTGTAATCGACTAAGCGACCAATTCAACCTGGCTGTGAGTCTGAGGAACAAGAAGATAAGTCACATTCACTCCTTTGGGCAACTTCTTTGATCTGCACAAGTTCTTCCACACCAAGGTGATAATTGCGCTTCTGACGGTCTTGGTCGGGCTTCCCACCCTAGCCACGGCAAACTTATTTAAGGGATAGTGTTAGCCTGCGTTCATGTTTCACATTAAACAATGGCTTGTCCAAATTTCTTTGATTATATATGTTTCTATACTATTTTGGGTCGGGAAAAACGCCACAGTGCAACATTATTTCTTAAGGATAAATCTGCTTGAGTATCGATTATAAAATATGTCAGTAAACAAAATTATCACATTGCTTACTGTATGCATGTAGCAGTGAAAATTCCTCCCTTTATATTTATTTTGCATCTATTGTAGAGATAATTAATGGACGAAAAAAGAAACAGAAGAAACCAAATTGAACACAGACGTTCAGCATCTATTTGAATTCGTACTGTGTTTACACTTAACAGGAATTATAGTTGCCTAAAACATAAAACAATGTCGCCTTATCTGACGTTGTCTTCAGAACAAGCGACCTAAACCATAGCTAATGTGACAACTGTGATCACTGATTGTCTATAACCATGACAACGCAGACAATCTTACCTATTCGGCAATAATCGTATCATTGTAGATATATCGTAAGAATTCAGTTCTTGTATGTTTCCGACAATTAAATAAATCAACTATTAACTGTTCAATTATGCCAGAAAAATAATAGACAAAATGAAATTTAGCAATAATGAGGTTGGCAGATATAGAATAATTCTCATTTATAACGCGCTGTATGCAAACACTTCAATTAAGCGCCAAAATGTAATGGCTAGCAAAAGGGCATCACCTTTATGCAACAGCATAATAATATTTGATCGTAAACTTCATGCCAGATATGTCTTGCGTGACATGACATGCAAACATGCATGCTGTTGTATCAGTTTTATATTAACCAAGTCAGTAAATGCCTTATTCATGTAATGTTGACACCAGCAATTAGGGTGTTGCGTTCTACCGGCGATCACTGAATGATTTACCGGCAAGTCAGAAAATCGCCAATAAAGTAAGTTAAACATCGCATTACAGACCAGCTTAGTTAGGAGATGGCAGATAATCTAGCCTTCTTTGCATATGAGAGTGGCAGAGATGTTGACCACTGCTTAATTCGTATCCAATGTCACGATGTCTGTGTATCATCTTGACTACTATCAATTAGTCTGTCATTTCTGCAGTTAAAAGAACAGGTACAAGAGAATGCTCTGAGGTTATGAATGGTGATTACTCAAGCAATTACTTTCATTAAGGGCAAAAAGTCAGTCAAGCAATTACTTTCATTAAGGGCAAAAAGTCAGTCAAGTGGAAAATCACTTCCAAATGTCTGGATGTATGTCATGTTTTGCAGAAAAAAACACAGTTGTTGAGATTCAAAAACGTTAGATATCCCAAGAATTTAAACATCAACTTGTGGCAGAAACTCGTTTTGATATACAGCTGGCATTCTAGCGAACAATCATATCGTAATTTATTTGGACCATTTATTTTATACCGGAATAATACAAATTGCAAATGTGATGTAATATATGTACATAACTTCTTCACCGACCACCAGTATCATGATGGTTGTTTTACTGTCCTTGACCTCCGTACCATCAGGTTCCTCGCTGTTATCATTTTTATTTTTAAATAACGCCAAACATGCAAATCAACATTCTTTTTTTCGTACGCTTTGTTTGTCAGCCTTAGGTTCATGGCGGCCAGTATTAATGGTGAAGGAAGAATAGTGAAAACCTCGGAATGAAAAACTGACCCTCAAGAAGTTACCGGCAAGCTTTCCAACATACACATATTGGCTTAGCCTCCACAGATAGTGATGAGATGGCAGTAATACGTAACGGTTGGCGCTTTTCTAACACTCGCACATTACTGAATACATATATACAAACATACGTACCTACATAGCTATCTACCGACCTACATAGCTACATACCTATCTTCCTACCTACCTACCTACCTACCTACCTACCCACCTACATACATACATACATACATACATACATACATACATACATACATACATACATACATACATACATACATACATACATACATACATACATACATACATACATACATACATACATACATACATACATACATACATACATACATACATATTTTTTTGATAAAATCACCATTCCGGTGACCTTGTGGTTAGAGCGTCAGCCTTGGTAGCGAGAGGTCGTCGGTTCGATCCCAGACACAGTCGTACCAAAGATTTACCAAATTGGTACTAACAGTGGCCTCGCTTGGTGCTCAGCATTAATAGGTTAGTGTTATAACAGGTCGGCATGATGTCAGGATAATGTGACTGGGTGGGACATCATTCTACATTTCCGCGTCATTATGCCATAGTGCTAGACATCACTATAAACTGCCACTTTGTAGGCATCGTAGTGTAATGATTGAAAATTATATTACCTGACTCAAAATATAAACCTTTTCAGATCGCACAAGAAGGGTCATTGTTATGTCAAAAGGAAGAATAACAGATCGGAATTTTAAATAAAAGATCTCGTGTTTTACTAAATGAATATTTTAAGCCGTATAATGAGAAGTTAGTGCAAATGTTGGGTTATAATAATTTTTTGTGGGACAATATGCTATAATCTCATATTTTACTTGCATTAAATTAGTGTTAGAAAATCAATTAAAACTATCCAAACTAACATCACTAAACACAATTAAACTATATCAAAAACATATATGATATGTAGATATCCTTAACAATGTCAGATTACGAAAAGCACTGAAACTAAGTCACAGAAATTGTGTAACCATAGGATCATCATTTTACCTTAATGACACCGCTATGCAAGCATCTGACATCAAATAAGGCATTCAATTAAACTGACAAAATTGATTTTACTGACTCCTGAGATAAAATGAAAAAATGATTTAGAACGTCATAGTATTAAAAATGTATCGCTAATGTTCACTTACAGATTAATGCTTACTTCGGTGATCGATACAAAAATAAATTTGACTGTCCATATTTCCGCTATCATTGCAGCTACCTAGGCGAACGAACACTTTTCGGAAAGGTCTCTGCAAGACCTACACGAACACCTAAGACATATGAAGATGGCACGTTCGCCTAAAAAAATACCAGGAGGTGGCATTGGCACCTAGCCCCTCGCCTTATAGGAGCTGCATATAGCAAAAATACCGTTTTCTTCCAACTCTGCTGGAGAATGGAATTTTTGCAAGGAGTTTGCAGCTGAATATATGCCTAGATTGTCTTCTCCAAGTAATTTGATTCCGAACCTACCAAACGGCAGAGCCAAAAGAGATGGGATATATATATATATATATATATATATATATATATATATATATATATATATATATATATATATATATATATACATATTCATATAATGCTGGTTACGACAAGGTACAAATTCCAGTAAATCCTTGCGTCTTCCAATTCAGAGAGTATTCGATCTGCCCAGTAACTTTGCAGCATGATGCAAGTTGCATTAATTACATTCCGAAATGTATGAAAGTTACAATCTGTGGGCGATAAGTAGACTTTTCACAGATGTGTTTAGAAAGAAATCCTACCTATATCAATCACTTCGATAACATAGATTGGATTGTGTGACAAAATGAAATACAAAAGGTGAAATGAAATCTTGAAATGATTTCCGAATGCAGGATGATATACATCCAATGTGACAAAATCCAGTACATCGACCAACCAACGTTAGCTTTATCCTAGAGGAATTATATTCCGGTTGGTAATGTATGTTTAAGATCACAAGTATTGACATGTGCGTTTGCAATATGATCTCTACACGTTGGTCTTAAAATGTACGATTATATTTCATCATATGTTTTGAGTTGGATTACAAAACCTATCCACAAATATTCAATGACTTCCACGAGGTACAGCATACCAGACCCCGTCTAACTATAGTGATTTCATTGATCCTTTCCTAACGTTAAAGCTACTTTAAGATAGCAAATGGAACAGAAGAAGACAATGTGAACAAAGATTATTAGGAGCCGTAGAATCCGTATTATATTAACTTTAGTTGTTTATAAATAGAGGCATTGTCATTCATAAATATAAAACAAGTCACCTAACTCCTAGGGATTGCAAGAAATGTACGTCAATACAATCTAATCGTGATAATATTATACCTTAGGTATCATACATTAGTCTTATATTAAAAGTCACATTGTTTAGGGTTCAGCTAATTGTATGGTTGTCAGCATTATAATAAGGCAAGAAATAGCATTTCAATTATTAAAACAAAAGCTGGCATGTGGAAGAATGGTACAAAAGAACTGACCTATAGTAGGATCAGTACACAACTTCACCACTTCCTCGTTATAACAATGTGTATGCAACAAAGAGTAATAACGACATGTATGCCACAACGCGTTATAACGATATATCTGCAACAACACATTAAAGAGAGGAAAATGTACATATATGTATCATACACGTAATTGTATCTATATTGGCATATGAAATAAATTTGATTGCAGAAATTATGTAGACCTTATAGAACCATGAATCCCCTATTATTAAGAATTACACTTAAATAAAACTGAAGAAGCACATATACAATAGAATCTGACCAATTAAATGACATCCAGGAGTATGCGGCATTCAATTTAAAACAATATATTGTTGACGTATCGGTTATTCCTCGTGCGATATAGTATATGCTACGTGTTAATTGCATTACCTTGCCTATGTACGACGTATATCTGCTACGTCAATCTAGAGCTTCTGGAATGGACAGCAGTTAATTTCCAGTCTCACCATTTGGTTTCAAATATCATGCCATTTCAGACATTCTCTCATTTTTTTAATCAAAAGTGCTTAAACCCGTCCGCTAAAGAAACCGTTTGTTTGTACCCGGTAGGTAACAATTCCCTTTCATAATGATTTAAACATTGTCGCGCGACAATTTATCAAAGGATTCTACGGGCTCAACATGATCTTGTCCCACTCTCTATAACAAAAACAAAAAACAGCAGTGAAAGTAACAAACATACATTGTTTATTTATCAATGATTCAATGGAACAGATTCTGTACAAATCGTACGCATCGCAATATCAATTATTGAACAATTATCATAATATACACCAAACTGATAATGTAATGCATTGTAAAAAAAAATGTGATTTCATACGTCAGGAAAGAATGATTCACTTACTCATTGACAATTAAATCTCTGCAAGGGTAAGGATAGAAATGACAGTATACAAATCTTTAGAAACAGTCCAAGCGCTCAAGAAAATCTTAGTTAATAGATGTTATATGATTGACGTGCTTGGCACGTTGAATATCTATCTATCTATCTATCTATCTATCTATCTATCTATCTATCTATCTATCTATCTATCTATAGATGATTGATTGAATGATTGATTTTTAATGGCGCACCAACACTTTTAGGCTATTTATCGCCATACAATATGTTGTATTTATACATGGTTACAACTACTAAAGTTGTAATATAGACCAGCTATATAAAAACCGAAATAGTTCAACATAAAATTGTAAGATGTTGGTAACAGTAAAATATGAATCTTCACAATCAACGGGAGATGTAAATGGTGTATGTTGATGAAACGATGTTGACAAATAATGGGCAGTATTTGTATTAGATACAAAATGCACAAGTTAAAGTTCCTTCATGTCATGTACATTATAGTAATTATCACGCGTAGGTGAAAGGCTTCTCGCGGGAGCAAATGAACCACCTTTATCGCATCGCAGAGAAATGCTTTCTGCACAGTACGCTCTCAAATTAAGATCAAACCCTCTAAACCCTGCTTTTTCGGCTGTTTTGTAACAAAAATACAAAACTTTATATGAAAATAAACCAAATAACATACATTCATTTGGCATCAGAACATCAATCAGCCTTGACTATATCAAAATTAATCTCTCTACAGTTCATAAAACGATTGTCTCGAAAACACCACCTTGGCTCCTTAAGCAACCCAAAGTGGATTTTACGTTACACGATGGGAATGAATCTGAGACAAACCCTGCCATATTATACATCTCTTATCATTAACACCTCGACGATTTTACAAAGATTTACAAAGATTTATGATTCAAAGTAATTTCAGTTAATTAAATGAAACGATTCACGTAGACTTTGGCAATTAAATCTCTGTACGTAAGAGATATAATCGACAGTATACAAATCCTGAGAAACAGCACAAGCAGACAAGTAAACAGTTATTAATAGATTTTATATGATTCCAATATTTGGGAAGTTGAATATATATATAATTGTCGATCAAAAATGGACACACGTAACTCATAAATATATAATGTGCAAACACTGAATCAAAAGTGAAATTTCACAACTGTACATACAAAACCTCAGCAATTTGGGCTAAATTACTGATTTATTTTAATTCAATCGTTAAATCAATTGATATACATAACAAATCCTCCGATCTATCTCAGAACCATTTGTGAGGATGAATTCATTGCTGGAATGTTTGAAAGAAATTGCAATAGGAAATGATGGAATTTGGGAATTGAAGATTCGCTGCAGGTGTCCATCTGGAGAAAGAAGACGAATACTGTTAGACTCATGTACAACTACGTACACATTATCCAGACTGTCTAGCTGAATCCCTTTAGGACAACTGTTTTCAATTTTGTATTCAAACTTCTTTTTACCATCCAATCCAAAACAGAGCACAGATTGTGTTGCTGAACAAGAATTATAAACTTGCGTTTTAGACGCATTCAGTGCAAGGTACACAGTACGTGAATGCACGTCACCACTGGAGAAATGGAAACATGATTTCTCTCGTCCTTCCTTTGTGATAACTCCCCAGTAAATATTCCTGTCTGATTGAGTTCCAGTGTCACAGAAAACAAATTCATTTCTGCTGAGAGCAACTACCGCAACACATACCCGCTTGGTTATCATGAATCCTGATGGCTCGATTGAACCATCAACTTTAAGGAACTGTATTTTCTTTTCATCAGGAAGTACAATTGCAACCTCATTTGTATCCATAGCACAAACTGACAATGGCTTTGAGGACACTTTAAAGTCCAAGAGATGCTGATAGGATGCACTACAAAGACAGCATCTGGAGTTCATGTAATCTGCAATTACTATTCTACCATTGGGCAAGCAGGCTACGTCAATATAACCCGGGATACAATTGACTTCAAAATCCCGCGGCATAAATTCTTTAATCCGGCGAATATCAAGGTCTTTGAAACCCTTCGTTTCTCTCTTAGCTGGTGTTTTTGTTATTTCTCCAACAAAGTCGCAGCCATTACTCTCAGATTCACATTCAGAATCAAGATCAGTGGTATATTTAATGTCGCCTTTCTGTGATGACATTTTAATAATCCCTTGTTGACTTTCGCCACAATATATAACCCTTTATAAAATTTCAATCTCAGAATCGGTTCTCAAAACTGAAATGTGTTTAGCTTTTGTAAGTCGGTACCACAAGCTCGTTCGATATACAGCTAGCTTCTTTCTACCGAAGATGAGGTCCAGAATTACTGCGCATTAGTCGCTTTACAAATCGACTGCTACATTAGGTATGTGTTTTATATCTCGTTTAGTATAGCCCATTTTACGCACTACACATGCCCGTATTGGTAACTACACACCAGGAAGTTGTTGACGAGTCCAACAGTAATCTACGCACCCCCATTTCATTTGAAAGCATATTTGTCTTATCTGCGCAGGCATGTGTATACTAGTATCACATTACTTTGATATTGTTGACATATATGATTTCTCCTTTTTACTTATTCGTGAAATTGAAAAGAAAAGTTAAGAAATATATACGTTCAGTTTAGTAATTGATCTTTTAATATACATACCCTGTCTTGATTTGTGTGCTTGTTAAACACTGTCATATTTATCCTACACCGCCATGTTTATTAATTCAGAGGCGTAACTAGAGTGGCTGGAGCCCGGGGACAAGATTCATGTTTACCCCCCCCCCCCCCCGCCAACTCTGAAACCCATTGTTTACATCAATAAAATCGCAATCACCCAATGTAACGCCAGCGGCTATTAAAGGTAAGAAGTGCTAGCGATCTATGATTCTTCTTTCATACAAGCAAAATGTTTTGCAGCAAAAATTCCACATACAACCTATTTCAAAGCCCAATAAGCGCCCCCACTAGTCTGGCGTCCGGGGACATCTATCACCATCTACCCCTACTCCTAGCTACGCCTCTGTATTATTCTACGGTATGGTCATAAGATAATGAAATCTCCGGGTAGAAATGGCAGCTCCCAATGTGTATCTAGACTTCTTTAATGTCCGCTATATACTAGCACGTTTATTCAGTTGTGTTCGTAACTGTTTCCAAGTTAGAAAACGCAAGCTAAATTTAGTTCGTGCATTACTCTGGCTTGCTCTGCCCTACAGCCAGTCATCGCCATGTCCAATAAGTGTATATATTGCTTTTTCATCGTAATTCACTAGTATACATTTTATGACCAAAGACAAATGTACAGAGTGCATTGTGTTAGAGTGGGATGGGGGCACTCGGTATGAAATTATTATTTATACGAATTAAATGCCTATATTTCAGACACCCTGATGTGGTATTTTAGTAATAATCGAAAACGTGCTTTAATGTTATTTAGAAAAGGACAAGAATATTGTGAAAAAGTGTGCACGAATATTTTGGCTTTTTGCTATGTTATACCCGGCATTTTTTTTTTACATATTATTGTGTTTGGATGTTGCAAGTGAACAGGCAATGGCAGCAAAGTTCATTTGCAAACCGATGCTCCCGAGAAAACTGGACTTGGCGTGGTTTTAACGACCTTCCTATAAATTACGAGTGCATTACCAACTAATTGCGTGCGTAAGTTGTGTAGCATCTACATGCATGTTCTTAGAACACATGTACATGGAAAATAGGAGTAGATTTTACCAAATCATTCGGAATATAAGTGTGTCCCTGGAAATGTAGACAGTATTTTCACATGCATTTGTAAGAACTCAAGAATTAAAGATCTCAAAATTCATTTATCAGATTATGTAACTAATTCGGACAGTGTTCAGTCTACCCAATAACTTTGCAGCATGATGCAACTTTCATTAATTATGCAATCCCCTCCGAAATGTATGAAAATTATAGTTTGTGGACAAATAGGAGACTTTTCACAGTGTTTAACAAGCAATCATACCTATATCAATCTCTCCGATAACATAGCCTTGTTTTCGTGGTAAACGGTGTTGATGCATTCCAATCATATTGCTCACAAATAAATCAGGTGGCTTTTTTTTTCTTCTGCCGTATTTCATTAGTTATCGTTCAATCGATACGGGCAACCCTGTTTAACATAACGGCTCACAACAACTAGGCTCACAAAGCTTGAATAATTTACCTTTTCGACCGTCTGCTAAAAAATATTGCGCCTTGTATGTGCTACAATGTTACTAACCCAGACATGCAGTCAACGTTTATAAAAGTATAGTACATTCACAGATTGGCCAGAACAATTCAAGATAATTATAATTGCTCCATGAGGGTTGTTCGACTGTATAAAATTCAGTTACATGCCACACTAGCATAGAGATTCGTGTATTGAAATCCACTAACTCTTTATTAAAAGCGGTACAATAAATAAGTTTAAATTGGTGGCACAGTGTCCAACCCATGTGAGGTTAATCCGTTAAGTAAAAATTCACCTTCCTCTTTTTCTTTTGGAAGAGAAAGCTATACTACACAACTGTCATAAACGTATTTTCTTTCTATGATTATTCAACATGGCTTCCTTTCAATATCATCATACTTCCAAATTCATTTATTGAAGCTCGAGTACGAAATTTACTTAATGTTATTACGTAATGCCCACAGTCCTTCGTCCTTTCTTTGTTTGACGTCGCAAATTTTGATTAGTGTTTCCATGGATGCAGTTGAAATTCTGATTGGTTATTATAAACTGTACAGTTAATGTTTCGGCTAAGAAATTTAGATATCATTTTGAAGTACGTAGGGTGAAACTTCATTATAACTATGTATTTGAAATGGCAAATGTTTCACGCACATTAACAAGGGACCGAGAAAGTCGGTTTCATAATGTATAAATGGCTTAATTGCAAACGTTAAGAGTTTCAAAGTTGACAAGCATTTTAGAGAAAGATGTTCTTCATATAAACTTTTTAAGCTTGAATTAATCTCTTGTTACAGTAAGTTTATTTTTTTTATTGGAGAAAAGTAATATAACGCTCTAAATTTGCGAAATTTTCATTATAATCGCTAAAGTGCAATATCTTACTAATTTTTTTAATTGTTCGATTGGAAATTATGCATCATTCATTCCATTATAGTATAGCCTGATTTGCAGTATTGTGCATGGGTAATAATTATGTGCAACCGTAACGCAAACATCTCAAATATAACGTGTCACAGTTATCTCCGTTTGCTTTCTTACAGCTAGACAAATAATAAGATGCTGTAAGTCCCCGTTATTGTAATCAGACTTACACATCTCAGCACTTCAAAATGGCAATTATCGCAACAACGCCAAAAGCCGTCAATACCCATTATTCGGTTGCATTAATGGGACAACAACAAGGCAAGGAGTAATGCCTTAAATCCAAAATAGTCCAAAACCTATTGAACACAAACCCAAATGTCTAAAGCTCCAACTGAATTCCCGTGGTATAACAGACAAATTACAACATTAAACGAGTTGAAAGGTCTAATGTCTCGAATAGCTCAATGTTCCAGTGTCGTGTAGTGTAGCGATGTGTTAAGTCTGTTGGAGTATAAAAAAAGTTAAAAATATACTGAAATCACAATAATTCCACAGCCTTGTTCTAGCCCAAGAATATAAATTAAGGGCACCTCTTATTCCAAGTGAAAAATAATTGGAATAAATAATTAATCCCAAACGAAATATTTAACACAACACAAAGGCTAACACGGCTGAAGATGTTCATGCAAAAAATGTGTTTCTCTAGTAAACAATATTATATAAAAACGAAGACACAATACTAGACCCAGTAAACAGGACAAATATTTATTTATATCGAATCATATTTTATCAACTATATTAAATCTATTACTAAAATTATAATAACGAACACGACAAACATCAGATCGATCAAGTGTGTCCATGGCGGTATTCAAATTCACTTGAATCAGATTATGACGTATTTGCTCCCAGTAATAATAATACAAAAATTGAACCTATTCTCGAATATAAATATTATATAGGTATTATATTATTTACAACATCAATGGGTCTAAAATGGTATACACTGTATATGTTCATGGAGAACGTCAAGTACAACATACAAATAATTCCAAATTAATTATACTCAACAATTGTTAATACCTTTTGTAAAGTAATGAAAGTAAAGGAAAAGCATGTTACAGAGTCGCTTATTGTTACAACAAATTAAGAAACCGCAGTGGATTAGTGGTATGTGTAAAACTCTTTGTTTTTTAAATGATTTAGATTTTAAATGAGAAATTGCCAAAATGAAAGGTAATTTTCAAATTTAATTCCATTTATTACAGCACTAATTTAAGCAGTGGTCAAAATGAACATATGTTATGCCAACGATAAACTAACATAAAATAAAAGCTATTTTGGTTCCATAGGGTTTGATAGCCTTGAACCATTGAACAGATTAAATACTGCTAACATCTATGATGATAAAGGTATTGAATTCTAAGACATGAAACTAAATTCGAAATTTTTTTAACTTGGTATCATAACAATGCTTCAGTCGATAATAATAACAACATTACGTTACCATGTATAAATAAGCCGAGATCGATTCAGAGATCTACTGGTTAGGTTACTGTGTGTGATAACTGTCATACTCCAAATTCATACATTGTATTAGATCAGTTAAATGTTGCAAAACATAACCTTATATGTGTTATTCGTATTTACTGGAGATTGGAGAAATTCGTTTTGAACGAATATAATTTTATCTAAAAATAGTGAATATTGCATAAAAACTTGCTTAATTATTAGAATGTGATATATGTTTATTTGAGTCCTCTCAAACAGGATACCATTAAATATTTTCAGAACAAAATTCATTGCTTTCCTTAATCTAGATTCATCGTTATCTTTCTAACCTCTGTATCCAAGCAGAATGTTTGTACTCGAATGAACAAAAGTGCCGTCCAGTATTTTCTTCACAATCACTGTTTGTTACCGAGAAATAACTAAGAACATCTTATCCCAAATTAATACAACAAAGTACCATATCTCTAAGCTGACTTGAGAAGATGAAGACATTTTTATGTATAGATCAGGGACGCGACAATTTAGTCAGCGAAAAGTTGTGTTCCTTAGCGAGATCAATACAACCGAGAGTCGAAATGAAACAAAAGGTCTACAGGCTTGCGCTGTATGTGCCAAGTTGCGCAATAATCCAATGAAGAGATGCATACATTATAGAGCTCTGTTTCGATCGTAAATCGTGCGTTTTAAGCATTCAAGACTGACTGAATAAAGGTAGTATATATCAGCTTAAGTGTTATCCAGACATATATTTGCATTAAGACACGTAGAGCTCTGCCGTGCACTGTGCTGAATATGCGGCTCTCATTACAAATGAAGATACCGTATTCTGATGTGTTTTACAAGACGGTTATATAATCATAATTCACACAATAAAGAGTATCACAGAGTTTGATATGGCAGTCTATTTGTTGTATCCGAGCAGTGATGACGGCAATAAAAATACATAATCTCATAAATCAAGCTCGGATAGTAATTTATACGCAGAGAAGAATAGAAAGTACGTGAAAAGGATACACAATAAATTAAATATACATATACCACTCAAGACTACACTGTCGTTTTACATTCCTTTAAAAACTTTCTGAGTGAATTTATTATGAAGAGGCACACTATATTGTCGGAATTCAATCGATCAATAAGAACAAACTTTTCAAACTCAGAGGGGACGTACATCATATATCAAATTACCATACATAAAATATGAAACTTAAGGTTTAGTTCAGTGTCCAGGAGACAAGTTATAAATAATTCCGTTGTTTGTATAAACTTCTCATTGTTCATTTTTGTTGACGTATGTAATTTATAAAATTATTACAATATTGATTCAACGTTCTGAACACGTTATCGTTTCTATTGTTTTCATACTGTAAACTCTCAGTTACGCTTGAATAGTATTTCTATGTCACAAAACAGGCATTGATATAAATGTCAGTTACCTATATACATAAACTAATGAGTCATGTATTTTTTTTTTTAAATTCGGAAACAGTATCGTCACAAAAATGCAAGTAGTGTCAAAGACGAATGATGAATAATTAACAATATCCTATTAATCAAGATCGATTACAAATTAAAACAAATAATGTACACACTTAATGTTCTCCATCTTAAATCATTTTTCTTGCAACAGCTGAGCAATGAATGCACAACAACAAACACTCACGTGCACACTACTAAATTGATGAGAAATAGCTAATTACTTTAAACAATTTAGTTCTTTACAATCGTTCACTGGACACATGAAATTTGCAATAATCAAATATGTATTTGAAGTACCTATGTGCATTTTATTTTGCAAATTGATTGATGAATATGTATTAATAAGGCAAAGAAAAGTTAATTGATCAGTTAATTTCATGCACCTGATGTATTATTTTATAAATGATGGCTTTGTGTGCATGAACGTTTATTGAATCGAATAACTGAAAATAGCTAAATCTATCATAAAATTAGAGCATTTAAACAACCGCTATTTACGCAGCAACAGCAATTTAAATTACCAATATATTTTGTGTAAAGACTAGAAGATATTAACGGAGGTGTAACAATACATAAACGTGGTTTACGGAATTGTTGAAACCTTTTAAACTAAATAATTATACCTCGAACACAAGACGGCAAGACTGAATTCTAAATTACAGTGGCCATTAGAACACACCGCAATTATATTTTTCTGATGCATTTGTTACAAGTGTATCTTTCCTCAAGTTCTAAAAGTGCGATTAATTACAATTTGCATCTTTATAGATTGACCACTTATATTTGATTCATGTTATATTTGTTCTTATATTTTACATAGTAGAGGTTTTCTTAGCTTAACGATTTGTGTTTTGGAACACTACTTTTTTGCATCTATTACTTAGTGCATATCTCTTATTTACAAAGAAATTAAATTCTTTATTTTTACTTACCTAATTAACAGTCACTTATTATTTGGTCGTCGGCTGTTTCTGTTTTTTTTTTACCAAAAATAAATATTTATGTATCTTTTCATATTATTCCCATTGAATAATTTTGTCCCATCATTCATTTTCAAGGAAAGCAAATAGATTATATATATGATAAGACATTGGTCAGTGTAAATTATTCTTTTAGAAGTAACGTTCATATAGAACTTTACTTGATAAACACTTCTAAAGTATCTAACGCGCTAATATGATTGCATCTAGAGGCACACAGCGTATGACAAAATTGTTCCTAATAATATGAATTACTAAAATCAGATTTAGTTTAGTTAATTTATGAAAATAGCACATGCACTACTCCATATTCGAATTTACCGTGAAAATAAATTAGTCAATGAATGGCTAGAAAAAAAAGTTACACGTGAATCTTTAACCTGAAAACACGCTGAAACTGACTGTTTTTATACATGTGTTGCATACGATATGATAAAGATGAACGACAAGTTAAGTGCTATGTATATTGTGTAATAATCCATGCTATCACCAGAACAATGAACACAAACTTCTTTTTAGATCTTTTCTTGTTATACTTTCCCAGTACAAACAATTGCATGTTTCTTCACCAGCGCCGTAAATACACGTGTGTCTCTCCTGGTTAGAAACACCGCTCCAGTGGTGTAGTGGTTGGAGGGTCCGCCTCGGGAGCGAAGGTCGTGGGTTCGATGCCCGGCCCAGTCATAGCAATGACTTACACAAATGGTACTAACGGCTACCTCGCTTGGCGCTCAGCGTTAAGAAGTTAGTGTTAGGATAGGTACAGGACTTGAAAATTGAAATACCAGTTTTTGTAAGTAAATCAAGATATTTTTCAATTGAGATGTATCCAAGAATGAAAATAATTCGGTCTCAACTGTCTCTGTATGCAGTTCGGCGTACTTTTGTGATATGAAATGAGTAGGGGGGTTGACAATTCCCAAATGCAATGTTGTCAATTTTTAGAAAAACCTGGTCCTACTTAATTTCATCGAAATAAACAGAGTCTACAACTCTGGATTGTGCCAGAAAACATGTGTATAGCCTCCGTTTTAATTAGGACAAACAATGAAAGCTATACCAAATCACACGTGTCGTGAGCCTGCTGAGGAATGTGTGTACTCATTATTTTGAATAGAGCTTTCTAGGACTAAATTCATACAGATATAATCTTGCCTTGAAACTATTTATTTAAACAAGTTTGATACATACATTTTAAGAAAAGACATAAACACTATTTATATATATATATAATAACTACTAAAAGTTATTAAATCTAGTTTTGTACACTAATGCCGTTGACTGATAATGGGGTCAATGCGCTAAATATTTGAGGGATAA
Source organism: Unio pictorum (assembly GCA_030141615.1). Lineage (NCBI taxonomy): Eukaryota > Metazoa > Mollusca > Bivalvia > Unionida > Unionidae > Unio > Unio pictorum. Next base: position 686,561 of record JARLTB010000316.1, read on the forward strand.
TTTGGCCTGCGCACCGGTCAATGCAGATATGGCTGAAACCACAAGATAGGACTCCTGATTTGAGATTTCGTACGGTTAATAGAGGTTACTCAGAATTATGAAATATACATGGATATAGTCCAAATTGTTGGAATCTTCAGACCTACCGTGTTTATTGGCATTACCTCCTCTAAATGTATGAAAAAAAAACTTTCAAAATTTTCAACACTTCGAAAAAATACTATTTTTTTTCTTCCATGGGCCGATTATGTTGGGTTCCAATGATTTTACATTCAAACGATCCAATTTTATCTCACAATATGCTGTAACAGCAGACCACTGTTCTGGAACCTAAGCGGCATAAAAAAAAACGGGAAGCCAGAAGTGGGTTATTTCCCCTGTCGGTCCTATACCTAGTTAGGATTGGTCGGCCGGGTGTCAGGATAATGTCACTGGGTGGGACATAATGATACATGTCTGCGCCATGATGCCCCAGTGCTAGACATCATAATAAACTGCCTCACCGCAGACATCGTATCGATACACACACTCTCTCTCTCTCTCTCTCTCTCTCTCTCTCTCTCTCTCTCTCTCTCTCTCTCTCTCTCTCTCTCTCTCTCTCCTGGTTAGATAATTTATTACCACGTCAATCCTGTCCAGTTTTGATGGACCCCATCTGATTATTAACCGTTCGAAACTTAATTTTTCTGCTTGGCAGGAAGTGCTATCATAACTTCATAAGTGCATGTAAAAGAAACTTGCATGGTTTGGAAGACAAAATGAAGACTTAATACATTTGTTAGGAGGAATCACAGAAGCAGAACTAGAGTTCAAGAACTCCAATAACGAAAGTCACCCATTTGATAGACACGTAATATCGGCATAACCAGGAATGTTTTTACATTGCACATCTTGCAAAATAACCAAGCGAGCATCAGTTATATTCAGAAGACAGTTTTTTCTATATACGCAGCACTGATTCGTATTTGGGATCATGATCGTCCGGTTTAGTTATTGTACCGAAGTCGTTCATTAACGCTTTAATCTCAGTCCTTGCAATTAAGCCGACGGGAATGACCTTTAAACGCCATTACTCATAAACAATATTTGAACGCAGTACTTAATTATACACTAACGTAATTTCATCCCTGGATATATATTCAAAATATTTCTATAACTTGCTAAATACTTGGCTGCATGCGTATTCATGATTGAATATTACAACATTGTTAATCCATGCACCTTGAATGAGGAAGTAATATCTTACGTGTTAAATAGCATTGCAATGTAAACAATTCAGATTGACGACATATAACCCCCCCCCCCCCCTCTCTCTCTCTCTCTCTCTCTCTCTCTCTCTCTCTCTCTCTCTCTCTCCTGGCTATTTGGCCATGTGAATCTATTGCTGTACTTTCTAGTCTTTAATAAAATAATTTTTATTTGTAGTTCTCAAAACTCCTAGCTTTCAGGCTGACAACAAGATCTTATTTTAGCATGTCAAATCATGTACATCTTTCAAACGGATTACACCTCTTTCATCTAAGTATATGTGTGTTACATATATAAAGTCGACGGTAGCAAGACATTATTTGACTGATACTAATATTACGCATTCAATAAATTTAAATGCTGCATATTTATTTTTATTATATAATCACTATATGTGCATGCAATCAATCAGAAATCACAAGAAAGCTATTCCGGATGAGTCCGAAATAGTTGCAGACATGAATTTGGAAATTAGGAAATGCGATCCTGATATATGAATGAAGAAACTAAAGACATGTGATCTTTACACATCACATGACCTTACCTTTAACTTGCATTAAATTAGTGTTAGAAAATAAATCAATAATATTCTGATTAACCTCAATGGCCTACATTAAACTTTATCATAAACAAATACATATACTCACAATGTCATATGACGAAAATTACTGAAACTAAATCAAAGAAAACGTATTAACATGTCATCATCATTTTACCATAATATCTCCGCAATGCAAGCATCTGAAATCAAAATAAATCATTCAATTAAACTAACAAAATTAATTTTACTAGCTCATCAAATGATTTATTACGTCATATTCTTAACAAGATATCGCAGAAGTTCACTTAATCATTAAAGCTTACTTTGGGTGATAGAGACAAAATAAAATTAGCCCATGTTTGTGAATACTGCTAAACAGTACTTTTACCGATGATTGACATGAACATGACATCATTTCCAGCCAGGGTTGAGAAATCCACTTATGTTTTCTCCAAGTAATTTGAGAAAGTAATATATATATATATATATATATATATATATATATATATATATATATATATACTGCGTGACGACAAAATACAAATCCTAGTCAATTCTTGCGTCCTCCAATTTGGACAGTGTTCAGTCTATCCAATAACTTTCAGAGTGATGCAAGTTTCATTCATTATGCCAGCCCCTTCGAAATGTATGAAAATTATAATTTGTGGACGAATTGAAGACTTTTCACAAATATGTTTAACAGGCAACCATACCTATAGCAATCATTCCGATAACATAGACTTGATCGTGTGGTAAACGATGTTGATGCATTCCAATCATATGGCTCACAAATAAATCAGGTGACTTTTATTCTTCTGCCGTATTTCATTAATTATCGTTCGATCAATAAGGGCAACCCTGTTTACCATAACGGCTCACAACAACTAGGCTCACAAAGCTTTAATAATTTACCTTTTCGATAGTCTGCTAAATAATAAAACCTTGGTAAGTATTTGCGCCTTGTATGTGCTAAAATGTTTCTAACCCAGACCTGCAGTCAACGTTTATAAAAGTATAGTACATACTCAGATTGGCCAGAACAATTCAAGATAATTGTAATTGATCCATGAGGGTTGTTCGACCGTCTTAGATTGAGTTACATGCCACACTAGCATCGAGATTCCTGTACTGAAATCCACTAACTCTTTACTAAAAGCATACAAATAAATGAGTTGAAATTGCTTTATATAAAGGTTGTGTTAAAACACAATTTTGCATTTGATTTTGAGGCAGTCAAGATTGCTTTATTTGCAAATAAAATAAATATTTTGTAAGCTAATTGCATAATTATGGTGCAATTTACATTGGTAGTTCACTCAGTTGCTTGAGAAACCTACGTGATCGAAATAATGCATTCCAATGATATCATTTTAACGATATGAGCAGGATTGTTCACTATATAGGCTCGCAAGTACTATTCGCACACGGTTTGAACATTTTGTTGCTTAGACCGTCTGCCAAATGATAAAACATAGGTAAATATTTATTCATTCTTTGTGCAAAACATTTTAACCCTAACATGAAGTGGATGTTTACAAAAACACAGTTTATATTTAGATTGACAAGATCAATATTTATTTGTGAATGTTTTTGGCACTAATACATTCAACACTGCTGGTGTTGAATTTCTGTACATGTCGGAAATAAAGAAAAAAACAGCTGAGATTAATATAGGTACCGAACTTCACTTTAAAGACATTTAAAATGATATTATATGTCATCAGCTGTTTTGAGTTGGATTATAAAACCTATCCACAAATATACAATGACTGCCTTGTTCTACTGCATTGGAGACCCCGTCTTTCTTTTGTGATTTTCTTATGTTAAAGCTAGTTTAAAATAGCAAATGTAACAGAAGAAGAAAATTTGAACATAGATGATCAGTAGCCGTTGAATCCGTAAATAATATTTACTTCAATTGCTTATAAATAAAGGAATTGTCATCAGTTCATAAAAATAAAACAATATACCTACGTCCTGGAGAGTGCATGAACTGTTAGTCAACACAGTCTAACCGCGATACTACTACACCCTAGGTATTAAACAGTAGTCTTATATTGAAAGTAGTCTAGGGTTCAGCTAATCGTATAATTGTCAGCATTATAATAAAGCAAGAAATAGTTTTTCAAGTAATAGCACAAAAGCTGGCTTGGGGAATAATGGGACTAAAGTGCAAAACTATATTAGGATTAGATTCAAATTCACCGCTTCCTTGTTTTAACCATGTGTATGCCACAGCGCGTTATAACGATCTGTATGCCACATTGCGTTATAATAGAGGAAATTATACATAGATCTATCATACAAGTAATTGTATCTATATTGACATCTGAAATAAATTAAATGCAGAAATTGTTTAGACCTTATTGAACAATGAATCCCCTATGGTTACGAAATACAATTAAATGAAACTTAAGAAAAACTGAAACAATATAATCTGACAAATTCAACGAGATCCATGACTACGTCCATCAAAATACAGATCTCGGGTGAATAAAGCCATTGTGGAATGCACTATACAGTATTTTGAACTGCTGCATGCAAGCAATGTGCTTTACTATCATAAGACAGTTATACATTTATACTAATGAACCCGAGCGATACGTAAATAACTCCGGACCAAACCCCGGTTAAAGGACGATATTATGCACACAGAACAGATTTAACACAATGACCCAAAGGAGATTGCGGAATTCAGATTTTAAGATATATTGATTTCGTATCGGTTATTCCTCGTGCGATGTATTACATGCTACTTGTAACGGCATTACCTCGTCTTTGTACGACGTATATGTGCTACGTCGATCTAAAGCTTCTGGAATGGATACATGTTAATTTTCAGTTTCACCATTTTGTTTCAAATAACATGCCAATTCGCGCATTCTCTCATTTTGTTAAACAAAAGTGCTTAAATCAATGCGCTAAAGAATCCGTTAGTTTAGACCAGGTAGAGAAATGGTATGTTTCATAATGATTTAAAAATTGACGCGCGATATGAACATTGAATTATAGACGAGACGACGATCAGCAAGAATATTTCAGTCCATATTGACTTAGCTCGAAAATAAATGCATCATATGGAATTATATATTTTGTACCACTGATACACAACGTAATGTATGAATATTTCATAGAGGGACACGAGGCTAATATATATTTGCATATCTATCTATCTATCTATCTATCTATCTATCTATCTATCTATCTATTTATCTATCTATCTATCTATCTATCTATCTATCTATCTATCTATATATATATATATATATATATATATATATATATATATATATATATATATATATATATATATGGCCTTTACATTTATCAAAGGATTCAACGGATTTAACCTGATCTTGTCCCACTCTCTATGGAGAAAATAAACAGTAATGAAAGTAACAATGATACCTTTTTGATTTGTCAATAATTCAATAGAAACTATTATGTTCAATTCGTGCGCATCGCAAGATCAAATATTGAACAATTAACATAATATAAACCAAACTGATAAAATTGAATGATTCACTTAGACGTTGACAATTAAATCTCTGCAAGGGAGATAGAAACGACAGTTTACAAATCTTTAGACACAGCACAAGAACATTTTTGTTAATAGATGTTATATAACTGAAGTAACAAAATAACCGTTTGGAGTCTGATTATATAATCATCAATGAGAGTAACACATATACATTGTTTATTTATCAATGATTCAATGTAAAATATTTTGTTCAATTTGTGCTCATCTAAAAATCAAATATTGAACAATTAGCATTCAAAACTGATAATGTAATGCAGTGTAAATAAATTTCAATTCATATGTCAGGAAAGAAATTAGAATAGTACAGAGATTTACGATTCAAGGTGAATTCATTTGATGAAATTAAACGATTCACGTAGACGTTGGCAATTAAATCATTGCAAGTGAGAGGATAGAACAGACACTATACAAATCTTGAGAAACAGCACACAAATACAATAAAACCTTTGTTAATATATTTATATGATTTCAATATTTGGCAAGTTTAATATATATATATATATATATATATATATATATATATATATATATATATATATATATATATATATATATATATATAATCGCCGATCAATAATCGACACACGTAACTCACAAATATATAATGTGCAAAAACTGAAGCAAATGTGAAGGATCAGAACTGTACTTTCAAAACCTCAGCAATTTGGGCTAAATTACTGATTTGTTTTAATTCAATCGTTAAGCCAATTGATATACATAACAAATCCTCCGATCTATCTCAGAACCATTTGTGAGGATGAATTCCTTGCTGGAATGTTTGAAAGAAATTGCAACAGGAAATGATGGAATATAGGAATTGAAGATTCGCTGCAGTTGTCCATCTGGAGAAAGAAGACGAATACTGTTAGACTCATGTACAACTACGTACACATTATCCACACTGTCTAGCTGAATCCCTTTCGGGCAACTGTTTTCAATTTTGTATTCAAACTTCTTTTTCCCATCCAATCCAAAACAGAGCACAGATTGTGTTGCAGAACAAGAAATATAAACTTGCGTTTTCGACGCATTCAGTGCAAGGTACACAGTACGTGAATGCACATCACCACTGGAGAAATGGAAACATGATTTCTCTCGTCCGTCCTTTGTGATAACTCCCCAGTAAATATTCCTGTCTGATTGAGTTCCAGTGTCACAGAAAACAAATTCATTTTTGCTGAGAGCAACTACCGCAACACATACCCGCTTGGTTATCATGAATCCTGATGACTCGATTGAACCATCAACTTTAAGGAACTGTATTTTCTTTTCATCAGGAAGTACAATTGCAACCTCATTTGTATCCATAGCGCAAACTGACAATGGCTTTGAGGACACTTTAAAGTCCGATAGATGCTGATAAGATGCGCTGCAAATACAGCATCTGGAGTTTTTGTAATCTGCAATTACTATTCTACCATTCAGCAAACATGCTACGTCAATATAACCCGGAATACAACTGACTTCAAAATCCTTCAGCATAAATTCTTTAATCCGGCGAATATCAAGGTCTTTGAAACCCTTCGTTTCTTTCTTGGCTGATGTTATTGTTATTTCTCCAATACAGTCGCATCCTTTACTCTCAGATTCACATTCAGAATCATGATCAGCGGTACATTTAATGTCGGCTTTCCGTGACGACATCTTAACAATCCCTGTCGGAGTTGTGTCACAACATATGATACTTTAAAACTTCAATCTCAGAATCCGTTCTCAAAATTTAAATGTGTTTAGCTTTTATAAGTCGTTACCACATGCTCGTTCGAAACAGAGCCAGCGTGTTTCTATACAGAAAATGAGGTTCCTAATTAGTGCGCATAAGACGCTATACATAACGACTGTTGCATTAGGTATATGTGTTTCTCTTACATGTCTCATTTGTTATGGCCCACTTTACGCATTACAAATGCCCGTATAGGTAAATACATACCAGTTAGTTGTCGACGAATCCAACAGAAAACTACGCACCCAAATTTCATTAAAAAACATATTTACCTTAACTGCGCAGGCAAGTGTATACGAATATCACATTTCTTTGATATGTCCTTGTATTCGTGGAACACATTTAAAAATAACTGTAAAGAAAATAAGTGTAGATTATACCAAATTTTGCGGAATATAAGCGTGTCCCTGGGAATGTAAAAGGTAATTTGACTTGCATTTATAATAAATCAAGAATTTCTTCTCTCATAACCTAATAATTAGATTCGGTAAATAATCATTTAAGCGTAAAGAAACATCAGACTGTAGTCTATAGGACAAAGCCTATGCCTTTAAATTCAGCTCGCTCTTACTGATGGATGTAAAATAGCCACATGCACTTACAAGGCAAAGACCAAGTTATACAACCATTTCGTCTTGTGCCACGGTTTCCTCCCCATATTATGTTAATATAGTCATGGCTTGCTATGCCATGGTAGTTCAACACCAGGTTTAAAGGGTGGGACTAATTTGTACAGACTGCACTCCACCTAAACGTTACATTGCGCAGGCATGAAGACAAAACTAGTCTCAAGAGAGGTACAAAGATAATAGTCTACAGAGATGTCGTACTGACCACCTTCCTATATGGGCACATACAGTCACCACCTCCGCCTCCTTGAACGCTTCTATCAGAGCTGCCTCCACACAATCCTCAATATCCATTGGAGTGACTTCGTCACCAACACTAAAGTCCTCAAACAAACAGTGATCACCAGCGTTGAGGCATTGCTCATGAAGATACAGTTACGCTGGGCAGGGCACGTGTCCAGGATGGAGGATCATCGCCTGTCAAAGATAACACTCTATGGTGGGGAGAGTTCACGTACTCATTGCCACTTTGGAACAAAATAGACGGGCCAGCTTGGAGAAAAATCGATGGCAAAGACAAAACCTGGAAACATCGGCATGTTCTGAGTTAGTCAGGTACCAGCGCGCTTCCAATATGTTGGGTAAATGTATATTGGTTTTATCTTTGTTAGAAAACACTTGCTTGCAACTGTGAAGTAAATCCATCTATCTATATGTACATACATACATACATACATACATACATACATACATACATACATACATACATACATACATACATACATACATACATACATACATATCGAATCGAACAGTTTAATTGAAGTGCTTCGGCCTCGACGGGTCATTTATCACTGGTATACGTTTCACCATTTTCTTGTTTTTTTAATACTCTTTTCTGTTGTATTTCGTTGTTTTGTATTATCCTGAATTTGATTAATCTGATGTAATCTCTGTTGAAGAGGAAATAAAATCAGTCAGTCAGTCAGACATACATACATACATACATACATACATACATACATACATACATACATACATACATACATACATACATACATACATACATACATACATACATACATACATACATACATACATACATATCGAATCGAACAGTTTAATTGAAGTGCTTCGGCCTCGAAGGGTCACTTAGCACTGGTTTGTCTGTCAAAAGACAGTTATATAATTATTCCCGTAGGGCAAGGATTAGGAATGGTGCCACATCCCCACGGGCGTTTATGCGCACATAGTGCGCTATTTAATTTGGTCGTCATGTCGCGCCCCTATTGAGGGGCTATCGACATGAATGTAAGACCTTTAGGTGAGTGGGAGTAGTACCAACACGCACTCAACCCTATCAACCAATCGGTGTGAAGATACTGGAGGTGCAATGGGACCAAATAATGACGAGTGAAAATTACTTTTCTCATTTCGTCATGTTTAGAGGTACTGGTCATGGAAAGGAAGGAAAAAGACTCGGAAAGCCAGCCCATGGATGTTGTTAGCTTTGAAACGCCCTAGCCATACTAATTTCAAAATAAAGTTCAGTTATGATAATGCGATGGGCATAAAAAGTACCAATATTGTGTAAGCCATCTGTGCAATTGAGTCAAATATTTGAGTCGTAGAATTTTCTTTAGCATCCTTACTATACCAATTTTCTAGTATAGACTGTACATATAGTAAGTCCCTAATAAATTTGTTTAACAACATGCAAAAGTGTAGTCACTGTTTGGTAATAAAGCTTGTTAATTTTGAGCGGTTTTCAAAATTGATCAATTGATCAAGTATGGTTTCGTAATAGAGATTGTTCAAAGAGGGTTCTCGTAAACAAATGAGAACCCTATTATTCAGTCGAATGAAAGGCAATGTGTTATCTTTGCTCCGCAGGGAGTCTTCTCGGGGTGCAGGCCGTTAGCGGTGCCAGAATTTTATCATGGCTCCTCTTATTTCTGTCTGCTGTTTATTTTTCCCAAGGTTCCGAAATTTTCAGGTGTAAACAAATATAGCCCCTGGTCCCCTCCATTTCAGTCCCCACCGCTAGTGAAGTCTTTGACCTCGTGTGGTGACGTCCATCTTGGTTTTCCCCGTGGCAGCCTCTATTTTCTTTTGTTCGAGGCGTCGTCAAGAAGTTTCTTCTAAGTGGCCCTTTAGTGATGTAGCTTCGCAGTGGTATTCCGGTACTCCATGTACCTTAGTGCTCTAAGTCTGCATTTAATATTTTGCTATCCAATCCTAAATGGAAATCCTAAATCCTATTTATCTGCTGAGAGCTGTCGCTCACAGTAGCCAGGTGAAGACCGGTTCTGCCTGCTCTGTGTTCGCTGCCTGAATGATGAATGACCTACCTACCTACCTATTTACCTACATTCCTTTGTTTCTTCTCGCAAGAAATGTGTTTACTTAATTTGAGCACGTCATAATCACAAGTTGTATTTTAGGACAAACGGTCTCATAGGCCTGTCAGTTTTTGAGAACATTATGTATGTTGTTTTTTTTACGATTTCGAAGAAGCCTTTGTTTGCCAAATCGACGCCTCTAAAAAGTTATCCGATTCTCCCCTGCTGCTGCTAGTTCTATCCCAAGCATTCAAGTACTCGGATTGTTCAAACACTTAGGTTGGTAATCCGTGGATAAGATCACAAGTACTGACACGTGATATATGACCCTTCAAAATTGCAAATATACCGGTAGTTTGTACAAGATTTTGTTACTTGTATGGTTTTTAAAAACTGACCGAAGATTATCGTGCTGGAGGTACCAAGCATGCAATAAACTGTCTTTCTTTTGTGATTTCATCGATCGAACACTCGGGTTAGAGTTATTTTACAATATAAAGGGAAGTTTTAAATGTGCAATAATATTTTATCAGGGATATTGCTGCTTGAGTTGGATATCAAAACATGTCAGTAAAGAAAATTATCACATTGCTTACTGTACGCATGAAGCAGTGAAAATTCCTCTCTATATTAATTTTACATCTAGCGTAGAGATAATTAATTGACGAAAAGAGAAAAAAAAGAAAACAAATTGAACACTGGCATATTGTGTTTACACTTAACAGGAATTAAAGTTGCGTAAAACATAAAACAATGTCGCCTTATCTGATGTTGTCTTCAGAACAAGCGACCTAAATCATAGCTAATGTGACAACTGTGATCACTGTTTGTCTATAACCATGACAACGCAGACAATCTTACCTATTTGGCAATAATCGTATCATTTGAGATATATCGTAAGAATTCAGTTCTGGTATGTTTGCTACAATGAAACAAATCAATACTTAACTGTTCACGTATGCCACAAAAAAATAGACACAATGAAATTTAGCTATAATTAGGTTGGCAGATATAGAATGATTCTCATTTATAACGCTCTGTGTGCAAACACTTCAATTAAGCCCCAAAATGTAATGCCAAGGAAAAGGGCATCACCTTTATGCAAGAACATAATAATATTTGATCGTAAAATTCATGCCAGATATGACTTGAGTGACTCGACATGCAAACATGCAAACATGCATGCTCTTGTATCAGTTTTATATTAACCAAGTCAGTAAATGCCGAGTTCATGAAATTTTGACACCAGCAATTAGGATTGTTGCGTTCTACCAGCGATACTGAACGATTTATCGGCAAGTCAGAAAATCCCAATAAAGTAAGTTAAACATCGCATTGCAGACCAGCTTAGTTGAGAGATGGGACATATTCGTGCCTACTTTGCATAGAGTGGAAGAGATGTTGACCACTGCTAAATTCGTATCCAATGTTACGATATCTGTGTATCATCTTGACTACTATCAATTAGTCTATCATTTCTGCAGTTAATATAACACGTACAAGAGAATACGCTGAGGTTTGTGAAGGGCGATTACGCAAGCAGTTACTATCATTAAGGGCTAAAGGTAAGTCAAGAAAGCACATAGATTTAAGACATTGGCTTTAAAGACTTAATGTGGTAAAATCATGTCCAAATGTTTGGATGGATGATATGTTTTGCAGAGAATAAAACACAATCGTAGAGATTTAAAAACGTTAGATACCCCAAAAATTTAAACATCAACCTATGGCAGAAACTTGTTTTGATATACATATGCCATTCTAGTGAGCATTCAAAATCTTAATTTATTTGGACCATTTATTTTATACCGGAATAATACAAATTGCAAATGTGATGTAATATCTGCACATAACATCATCCCTGTCCACCACTGTCATGGTGGTTGTTTTACTGTCCTTGACTTCTGTACCATCAAGTTCCTCGCTGCTATCACCTTTTTTCTTTAATAACGCCAAACCTGCAACTCAGCTTCGTTTTTTCGTACGCTTTCTTTTGTCATCCTTAGTTGCAACATAGCCTCATACAATCTCTCTACAAGTGAAAATAAGTCATACACACATACATACATACATACATACATACATACATACATACATACATACATACATACATACATACATACATACATACATACATACATACATTCATTCATTCATTCATACATACATACATACATACATACATACATACATACATACATACATACATACATACATACATACATACATACATACATGTTGTTATAGGGTTTAACGTCATTTTTCAGTACAAGATAGGCTATACATGGCGGCCAGGATTAATGGTGGTGGAAGAATAGGGAAAACCCCGTAATGAACAACTGACCAACGAGAAGCTACCGGCAAGCTTTCTCACATACACCAATTGGCTGAGCCCGAGTGGTGAAATGAGTGATAGGTAATGGAGAGCGCTTTTCTTACACTCACATAATAATGCATACATACATATATACATACGTACGTACGTACGTGCATGCATGCATACATCCATCCATACATGCGTACATACATACATACATATGTTTTTGTTAAAATCACCACTCCGGTGGCAATGTTCCCTCTAATTTTTGACGATGCTGTGCGGAAAAATAAAGGCGTGCGCGGAAAAACATGATGCAAAATTTTAGTGAGCGGCATTTGTGAAAGTCGTACATTTACAAATGTTTAAAACTCTATTACACAGCAGTCTTCTATATGATAAATTAGACATTTCGCACAGGCATATGCATTGTTCAATTATGTTAATAAAAATATTGTTCTACTTACTTTATATTAATGATGTCGGTAAAGTGCTACACATATATGTCATATTTAATTATAAAAACTACAAATAAAATAAATGTAGTTCGAAATTTAGAGCAAAACAGTTACTTTATTCATTTATTGCCGAATTTCCACGTCTGTCTTTGTGTGCGGTCCAATGCTTGTAAACCGCATCAAGATCAATAGTGCTTCTGATGAAAGATATAATTTTATGCGCATCAAATGATCCAAATGATTTACTTGTAGCCTGTTTCTAGATTTTGTTTTAATTGAGTTAATTAGGCTAAAACCGCGTTCGCAGTCTGCACTTGATGCTTGAAATGTCCTACAAATGTCCAGCAGAATCGACAGCTCTTTCATGTCTTCATTCTTCATGACACAGCTTACGACGTCAGTAAAAGTCTGAATTGATTCAGTCTTCACTTTCTCCGTAATAAAAAATTTGAAGTCATCATACTGTTCACCGATCTTTGAAATTACACTCTCTTGACAGTTTGGTATAATTCTTGAAAACCTTCTTATCAGTTTGTTCAAACTGTCTTTGCCAAATTCAAAACTTGAATTCTTTGCAATGATGCAGTGGTCAAATGCTTGCCAATCCATTAATTCATCATCCGGAAATCTCTTCTCAAGGTGATTACATAAAAGTTCAACAAATCTAAGAGTTACAGCCTTGTCGACGTCACGGTCAATTAAATTAAGAACTTCCTTCAATGCATCACTCCAATGAACTGTTTCTCCAAGATACTGCGATCTTATTTTACATATGTTGGCCTTTACAAACTGAAACGCTTCAATAGTTGTCAGAATAATTCTTTGAAAATATTTGCTTATACATGCCAGTTCTCCCAAAACATCGTTAAGTACTGTCAAAGCCAGTCGAAACTGCAGATTTAGAAGTCTCTTCAGCCAGAACTTATTGATTGGATCATTGCTCATGTTTACTTGTTCAGTGCAATAGTCAATCAAAACGTTGTAGTTTCGCACAAAAGCGGCAACTGCTAAATGCCTAGACAACCAAATTACCTCATGCAAAGGCCGAAATGCCACGGAATTACTTTCTGCGGCATTGGCCAATTCCTGGAATTTCTCATTTTTAAGTAATGTTTCAATATCGTGCATTAATGAAACTTGCTTCCAAGCATCTTCAACAGCTAAGTCTTCGCGATGAGCAAACACAATGTTGTTCACACAAATGATGTATCTCACGTCTCAGAATTTCAGCCACACCATTATTTTTCCTTAGCCGTCTGATGTAAACATCACCATCTTCTGCTGATCAAGTTGATTTTCACAATAGAATTGTTTTATTGCTGTCACAATAGAGACGCTGTCGCATGAGGACAACTTCACGATGCCACCGAATATTGTTTTGCAAACAATTTTTGTTTCAGGCCTATACTTGAAATATACAATCAGCATTTTTTGAACTGAAATATCGGTACTTTCATCTATTATAAACGTGTGGAATGCCGACTTTCGCAATTCAGTCATAAGCTGTGTGTTTAAGACGAGGCTTATGCTCTCAACAAATTCGAACGCATAATTTTTGTGGCGCCAACTTTGTGGAATTTTAACGTATTTTGCAACATGCTCATGGATATCTTGTACAGAAAACATTGATGCATTCAGTTTAATAGCAAGAATAACGTTACCAATCAGCACTTTTACCAAATCTGAAGTTGACCGCTTTCTCTCTTCCATCTCTGCTCTGATGCTACGATCTGCCGTACTCTCCTGTAGCATACACAAAATTCCACCACTCTTCTGATTCCGTAGCTTTTTAACTGATTCAGTGTGCGCTTTTTGACTGAGATGCCACTTTAAGTAATCAAGTTTCCATTCATTCCATTGTTGTCCCGTGCGTTCAGCAGAGTTCATCTCCTGCAGCATTTGCATTTGCGCAAATAGTGCAAACAACAGCGCCATCATCATTGTATGTGAAAATATCTCCGCTTCGATCAGTTCTGATATCCACTCTTCCTTGAATCTTTAACAAGTTTTCTTTTTCAAGGAATATTGACATCCTTCTGCTTTTCTTTTGGACATTATGTGCGTGCGTAATTTATTATTTAATATGAAAGCATACTACAATTTCTTGCTTTATCGCTCGCCCACATATTTTCCGCCGGCTGCAGCAGGTAATTTTCCCTCTCACATATTTGCTGCGCGGCAACTTAAAACTGCTGCTCGGCAACTGAGAAAGAGCTGCGCGGCTGCGCAGCCTAGAGGGAACATTGTCCGGTGGCCTAGTAGTTAGAGCGTCCGCCTCTAAAGCGGTAAGTCGTGGGTTCAATCCCAGACCGAGTCATACCAAAGACTTACAAAAATAGGTACTAACAGCTGCCTCGCTTGACACTCAGCATTAGGAGGTTAGTGTTAGGACTGGTCATCCTGGTGTCAGGATAATGTGACATGTTACGTGCTTAGGCTCGAATAAGCAGCAACACAGAATGAGTGCAAACTAACAAGCTTGTAAAATCTAACAATGAATTTATTAAGTACAATTATTTTTATAAAATAAATAAACTTACAGTTTTAGAGAATCAAATCCAACATTAATCCAATATAGAATTCACAAAAATAATCCACTAATGGAATTGCAAGAGTCCTGATAAATAAATGTTCTAATAGTTCCAGGTTCGAATCTTGACGATGTAATCCAAAATGGCTGACAATGTCACGTGATGCAGTTCTTGTTTTATTATCATCCAAATGAAAATCATAAACACATGTCCTTTTCCAGATAATTCTTCTTTCTTCAATGAATTGACACAATGTCCAGAACAAGATAATTAAAATTACAACTCAAACATAAATACACAACTGTTAATTTTAAAGCCCAGAGATTCTACTCAATCTCTATTCCAGTACACTGATTTAAAATACCCATTTTCTAATGTAAACAAGGAATCACGTGATTTTCTGGAAAGTCAAAGAAAGAAACTGCCTTTACTAAATCACGTACTCAAAGAAAGATCTAGATATTTCCTACCCCCAAGAACTAAAAATAAAAAGTTGTCCTTGAAATTAACCAATAGTTTTAGAAGCTTGTTGACAATGTCTAAAGCAGGGTCAGGAATTAGGTCAACAAGCCAAGGTCAACCTGTTTACAGCTAGAGTCTAGGTCAGACTGAATTTTCTAGAAAAATCTCCCAATTAATGAATATTAAACCCTAAATGACAAATTTGGATTAAAACAATCAAAAAATAAATAATTTAAATCCAATAGACGTAACAGACATCATAGTACATGTCTGCGGCATGATGCCCCAGTCTTATCCATCACTATCAACTGCCTCACTGCAGACATCGTAGCGATACGAGTGAAAATTTGTAAAAGATATGTTACAAATCTTAATCACACAAAACCACTGTTTCAAAAAGCCAGATATTATGTGATCAGAGTATGTGTTCAGCAATATTACCTGACTCAAAATATATACAAAAATCAGATCACGCAGGAAAAGTCATTATTATTCACATTGAAGAAAAGTAGATCAGGGTTTCTTTTCATGAAATTCGTGTTTTACCAAATGAATATTTTAAAAGCCCTTCAGTAGGGAGTATGGGCAGATGTCGGTTGATTATAAATATTTATGGAACAACATGGTGTGAAATTAATATGAAAGACATACGGTCTGAAAATAAGATAGTTTTTATTAAAAAAAACTCTCTCTCTCTCTCTCTCTCTCTCTCTCTCTCTCTCAGATATACAGTGGAAGCTAGGTTCACTATGACAACGTCCAAACAGAAGCAGAATAGTGCCTAGATTGTTTCGTGTAAACGATTTAGCCCACCAAGGACGAAGAGATATTAACTGGTGTAACTAATTATATGGTTTTCATTCTTTGACTTGCTCTGATTTCTTTAAAATAAAATTGTTGAAATATGGTGTATTCCTCATTAAAATGGTTTCGGATGCTGAAATTCCAAACAGTACTGGACAGCTGCAGTTGCACCCTGAGTTCACAGTAATCACATTGCATGTGTAAATGTCACTTGGTAACACAATATTACCTACATAGATGTATGAAGTCTTGTCAGAAATTAAAACTCAAACCTGTCAGCATTTTAAACATTGGCGGGATTCAAGCAAAACGAACTACATAATATATATATATATATATATATATATATATATATATATATATATATATATATATATATACCGGTATATATATATTCATATATATATATATATATATATATATATATATATATATATATATTACACTCTGTCATCAAGGTGTAGTACTAAACGCACATCTAAGAATAAAAATGTATGACACGTTACAGATATCAAATCTGTGCTCATTTCTGAGCAGTGCATAATCGTTTAACGACACTTCAGCTCAGTACTGACTATTCGGTGATAATTAAAAGGTACAGTTGAAACCGCTGTAAGTAAAAGTTGCACAAAATTTTAGGAAAACACATTCTTGTGAAAAACGGAAATATGGGTTACTATATATAACAGATTTTGTTTTTTAAGGAATCGACATTTATTTAAATTCAATGTTAGAGTTTAAAATTAGGATATAGGTTCAAAGTCTGTTATGCGCTCTACATGCCATCAAAATTTCCACGCCTTCCATGGGATGATCAATAAACGTGAACACTTAATTGATGCATCATGTGCCATTTTGCTTCATAAATTAATATCTGACATCCATTTGAAAACATTGAATAATTATATTATTCTAACGGAGTGTTTTATTTTCTGGTATGGCCAACAAAACAAGAAGTCCATCTGAGCCGACAAGTTCGTTCGTTAGTTTGTTCGATCAAAGAGAGAGAGAGAGAGATAGAGATAGAGATAGACTGCTGCTCCATGGCAGGTTTTCTAGTTTTGTCCAATATGTATTGCAATGATATCTCTGCGATATATTTTAATGTAATTTAATTTCCATTGTAATCTACCATGTGTGATTACATTTGCAAATAATCTTTGTCAATATTAGAATTATCTCAAACTCCTTATCATTCTTATGGTCTCTAGCTTGGTGGTTTGATCAGTGACCATTCTGCCCCGACCTAAAGCGTTCATAGAATCAACGAAACATTGGTAATCTTTACGTCACCGCTGTATATTTATAGTAGATAAATGGGTGTTGGATAGGAGATTACGGGCTGCTGTTCACTCCAAATGTCGTTGTGATGGCACAGTGAAGACGTTGCAAAGTAGATACAATGGTACCAGATGGAAACTAACTAGGCGATTGTGACTCTACACATTATATTAACATTAAAATATGGGTGTTCACTAATAAACAACAAGGTATTGCGTTCTAGAAAACTGGAGTTGGTCATTCCAAACGGAGTGTTGGTGGTATAATATGGATGCTGGATAACAAATGATTGGGCAAATCAAACCAAAGGGCATTTAGTATTTAGGATTTCCGGTTTATAAAGGTGGTAAAATAGTTAGTTTGTTTAAAATACAAAATCTGACTGTGATAGGTTGTTCTCTTAGTTTATATGAGGATTATAGAAAGCCATATGGGCAATGAGAAAGTGGTTTGGCGAAAAGAAAGTAACTATAATGATATACCACTAATATAATACCATATCTATTGTGGCCAACAGTATACAAGTTAAAACGCCGAAGCAATGGTAGTTTACACAATACGATAGGATGATTAATTAACACGAAATATTGATCTAAATTATAGACCAACAATGTCATGTTTTTGTATGCTTTTTGTTCTAATTCATTATAAACACCTCTGTGTATAATTATATACTGTCTTTACTAATTGATATAGTCTTTATTTAGCTACAATATAAGCCATATAATATGATATGCGGAACACTAGGTTTGTAAGAAAAAGGAAGCGTATAATACTGTCCTTGTTGTTTACAGGTAGGATTATGGCCTGTTGTTGATGAGGAATATAGAAATTCATATGGGCAATGCAAAAGAAGATTGGCGTAAAAGTATCGAACTTTAATGATATACACCTACTATAATGCCATATCCAGTTTGGCCAGCACATGACTGAATGATTATCTTACAATATGGTATGCACTGGTGGTGTAATAGAAAATATAAAAGCAGTTTAATATAAATAATAGTAACCTAACTGGAGTGATATGTTTCAGTGTATTCATAACAGGGAACATGGCAATATGAATTTTGATTTCATGTAGAGGTTTGCTCTACTTTGTGCCAATTCATTTTCAGCATAGGCTCTGTGACAAACCAGTATATAGGGGTTGTTGGTCACTACAAATAGGTTGTTGAGTAATATATGTGGGGTATTGAATAGTATAAAATTTGGTCATTACAATGAGCCCATTGAGTAATATACATGTATATGGTGGATTGAACAGTATAAAACTTGGTTACTACAAATGGCCTGTTGAGTAATATATGTGAGGGATTGAATAGTATAAAACTTGGTCACTCCAAATGGCCTGTTGAGTAATATGTGGGGGGATTGAATAGTATAAAACATGGTCACTCCAAATGGCCTGTTGAGTAATATATGTGGGGGATTGAATAGTGTAAAACTTGGTCACTCCAAATGGCCTGTTGAATAATATATGTGGGGTATTGAATAGTGTAAAACTTGGTTACTACAAATGGCCTGTTGGACATCAGAATAAACAAAATGGAATTTGTTAACTCAAACAGTGGTTTTAATTGAATAGTTGGGTGTTGTGTAGTATTAAGCTGGTCTGAGATTTGAAAAAGTCATTTAAAAATACACATCCAACTTCAGATTCCTCTTCAGAAAATAAAATTCAAGATAATCATTGTTTCTTCCTGTCTCCCTCAATTTTTGTCATCTCAAAAACATAAATTTCACATTTTAAACTAATAAAGAAATAAAAGTCAAGATAATCATTGTTTCTCCCTGTCTCTGTCAATGTTCGTCTTTTTCCAAAACATAAAAATTAAAATTTTAAACTTATAAAGAAAGAAAACGATAGGACAAGATCAGACAATGTCCTTAAAATCCAGGCAAAATCATAAAACTAACACATTAATTAATTTGCTTCATTAGTACAATGAATTATCCTATTTTCTCTGTAGAACCAATGCATTTAAATGTCATCAACGAAACAGCCCGGAATTAAATGTACAGTGTTGAGGATAGATGTCTTCTAGCTTGCCAATAAATGTATACTCACAGGTGGAGGCCACCTCTGTGCCCATTTTGGTGCCATGTTGGTTTACCAATCTTTGAAAATATATCTTGTTAATGTTTCTGTGTTTACAATCTAACTAAAATCAATCTTAACTCTACTGTGTGAAGATCTGACTTAGAGGGTGAGTTCTGGTGACCTTGGAATTTGCCAACGAAAATGCAGGTTGCAGAAATCAGAAAGTGAATCAAATTTGTCAGCACACATTGATGATTTTCAGCCAGTCTGTCAGTTTCTCAGATCTAAAGTTACAAGACTTCATCTGATTGGCTGATGAAAGTAGCAATTATGGTTACCATAACATGATCCTTAAGTAGTTATTGTTAGATTTTCAGTGAAGACCTGATTTTATCAAGTTGTTTCTATGTCGTGACCAATTTGAAAATGGGATGTAAAGATATCTACATCATTTGAGCGATATGTTATATATGCTGCCCCATTCTTTGTCAAAATCAATCTTTCAAAGAAAATATTGGGTGTATCTGGAAACGTATATAAATATATATATATATATATATATATATATATATATATATATATATATATATATGTATATCAAATAGTAGGTATAGTTTACTTATAGTGTGTGCAGTTTCATATATTTGGCATTATCACATGGTAAAATATCATTTTATGTGGTTCCGATTGGTCCAAATACAAATTATTGTGAAGTATCCTCTTTACTGATTGGCTGGAATTGTAGGCAACATTTTTAAACCCGCCTTCTGGAATGTTTAATTTTGAATTAACATTATTGGCAGCTAATTTTTTAACTCTAGTCGTGAAGGAAATTGAGAAACATTATTTGCCCTGTCTGAATATGGATATGTTACTCCCACAGGGATTTGTTATGTCACGTTTAACAATATCATAATGAGACAAATGGCACAAAACTACAAGACAAGAACAACAAAATGAAGCAAAACCTTAGGGTATTGCTTATTTGATGGCGGGTTGGGGGACAGAGTGGTATATCTGTAACATAGGTATAGAATCTGTAAACACAATCATGGTTTAAATGTTAACTTACAAAAGTAGAAAAACTCTGTTCACAGAAATTATAGAACATAAATGGGTCACCTAATGTTATCCAACCATATCATCTTTAAGCAGTATATCATATATGTGATGCATTTTGTTTAAGTCTTCTGTACAGTCTATTTTTCCAGTCAAATACTGCAAGTATCTGGTCAAAAATATATGCGGTATATGTAGTTATTTCTGTAATCCTATTTAACATAATATTTACCGTATCAAATAATATGACATTACATCACATTGATCATTCCATTTTGAAACATAATTTGGGGGTTATTAAGTGTTCTGTTTATTCAGATGGAAGCTTTTCCTTTGAATTATACTTTATAGTTTGTAAAAAAGTACAATTACTAGATCAACTTTATCTGGGACTATATTTTATGCACAACAAATGAAAGGTGCACTGTGTCAGAATGAGTAACAATATTAGTTCTTCTATTTAAATAATTTTCACTGAAATAGAAATTATGTGATAAAATTAATCTCAAATGGATAATGATTTAATATTAAATTTATTAAACTCATATATATGTAAATAAATATGTGTACATATAGGATGGACACACTAGTGAAACTTTTGATTAGCATTTTTAATGTAGCTTTTAACAAGTTTTCAGTCATATCGCTACAATGTCTGCAGTGAATCAGTTTATAGTGATGTCTAGCACTGGGGCATCATGACACAGACATGTAGCATGATATATCCCACCCAGTCACATTATCCTGACACCAGGTTGACCAGTCCTAACACTAACCTCTTAATGCTGAGCGCCAAGCGAAGTAGCTGTTAGTACCACTTTTGTAAGTCTTTGGTATGACTCGGCTGGGGAGTCAGAACCCACAACCTTCCACTTCCGCAGCAGACGCGCTAACTACTAGGCCATCGGAGCGATTTTACTACTGAAACTATTTTGGATAATAAATTTGTTGATAATACAATAGATAAGTCAATACTTATGTTAGTACAATACAAGATGGTTTTTTTTCCTCAAAAAGATAACTCCAAATGTAACCATAGAGAATTTAAAATGAAAACATTTAAACATTGTTGTCTTTGTTATTGTGGATTTTCATATGTGTTTTTAAATTTTCACTTCGATTGAAATGTTGAAAACAAATTTGACAAACGTATGGTTTCTCCCCTGTGTGTAGTTTCATGTGTTTGTATCGGAGGTTATCTTTACGGCTGAATGCCTTCCCACATACTTCACACTTATATGGTTTATCCCCTGTATGAACCTTCTCATGAATATGTAAATTTGTAATCGAGCGGAAAGATTTTTCACATGCATTACATTTAAATGGGTTTTCACCGGTGTGTGACATCACATGAATTTTTAACTTTGAACTGTCAGCGAAAGCTCTACCACAAATGTCACATTTGTATGCCTTTATATGTGTTTGTCTATGATTATGAAGACCTGATGTGGATCCAAACTGTTTACCACAAACATCACACTGGTACTGTTTTTCATGTAAATATATATGTGTACGAAGAAGTGCTTGGCTAGCAAACATTTTGCTACACTTGACACATTTGTATGTTTTCTCAGTGATGTGCTTACTTGCTATATGCATTTGTAGTAAACGGGAATTTCGAAATGCCTTTTCACATGTTCCACACGTGTATGCTCGTTCATCCATATGTATTGATATTATATGCGTCTTCATGTGACTGTGGGTTATGAACGAGTTACCACACATGTCACATTTGTACGGTTTTTCCCCAGAATGAATCCTCATATGATTGGTGTACGACTCCACGACGAGTGTTTTCTCACATATTTCACAGGTAACAGTTCTGTCTAAGTGAGATCTTCTGTTGTGTTTTAGTAAATATCTCCTATTTGGAAACGTTTTGTTACAAATGTCACACTCGTGCGACTCTCGCAGGTGAACAGTCTTGTGGTTCTTGTAATCACTAACTATCTTTTGGCACACCTCACACGATCTACATTTTGTTTTTTTCTCTCTTGTTGACAATAATGCTGAATATTCTTCAGAACGTTTCCCTTTGAAATTATCCATGGTGAATTATTGTTTAAGAAGTAGCGAAGTATTAAGATTTTTCTTGCTCCACCTGGTTAAAGTCAGGTTCGGTATTAATGTGTTGTTTGTTATGTCAGATCTAATTAACGTTCATTTTCAAAACGACACTCATACGTACATGATTACGATATGTCGCACTTTTATCTGTAACGGAAAGTCACATATCAGCCGAGTTGCTCCACGCCCTAAGTCAATAAATGAACGGCCACAAATATGAATCCTTCTGCGTCGTGTTATATTAAGCTGACCTTCAAACTTGATCTGCTGTTTAGTCAAATCAAACAAATTTCACAGTTTTTCACAAAGATTTCGTCATCGATATGACTGATTATCTGGAATAGTGCTTACGGCAACAAAGTTCAAGACACTATTGCCAAATCGAACCCGACTACGACGTGCCTAAATTTGACTTGTCAATAGCATTTAATCCCAGTTAAAACGTTCATAACACGCAACTTACTCAAGCCATATTTATTCAAAATAATCCAAATGGAACAGTTGTCTTTATATATATATATATATATATATATATATATATATATATATATATATATATATATATATATATATATATATATATATATATATATATATATATATAATTTTCCTTTTTTTAGGGGGGGGGGGGCACCAGAGAGATGCGCCCGCCCACCCATCCCCCAACCTTTTGCGTCATTTTTCGAAACAAAAAAAAGTAAACAGGTTTTATGTGTGGGTGTGTTCCCCCCGATAAGTAGTTGTTTTGTTTTAATATTTCTTCTCCCCTGTTGTTTATTTCTTTCATTCTTAGTGTCTCCTTTGTGTTGATCATCCGAGTAGGTTTTATTCACCTAATCTCGAAATTTCTTCCCTAGATCAGTTGTTTGACCATGGCTAATGGTCACATGCATCTTCCCATATCTGATATTTGTGTTAGTGCTATATGTCTGTGTGCTATAATAATAATAATAATAATAATAATAATAATAATAATAATAATAATACAAATAATAATGAGGACGTGTGCTATAATAATAATAATAATAATAATAATAATAATAATGAGGACTTAGTATATCGTCTAATCTTTAGAAGCTCTAAACGCTTTACAACATCAATAATGATATGACTACAGAATAATAAAAACAAAACAATAAAAAAACATGAAATTTGAAAACATAAAAATTGCTGAAAATGTTGAAGGTATGAAACATTATCAGGTCTTTATGTTTGTTCTTGCAGTCGAAAAATGTTAGTTTTACGAGCACTTTTAAAAGTATCACTTTGTATTTGTGTCTAATTTAAATGGGCAGTTCCACATTGCTGTGGCCTGGTATGCAAAAATACGTTGTCCATACGACTTCGTTTTCATAGTGGGAACAATGAGCATACGACTGTCAGAAGAGGAGCGTAAGTATATTGCTGGTCTGTACACATGGGTAATGCTGGATAGGTATGTTGGACTGGATTCAGTCAGTGAAACGTAGCACAGAGAACAAATTTTCTGTTTGATTCTGGATCGAATGGATAGCCAGTGTAGGGTACAGACAGTGGGAGGTGTGCTCTATTCGTGGTTCTCTAAAGATGATCCGAGCAGCTGTGTTTTGAACTTTTTGATGTTTTTGGAGTAGATATTGAGAAGATATGATCTAAATACGTGACGAGTAAAAGGCTATCAGCGCATATGCTATCCTGTATATACACAAGGGTTATTTCAATAAGGATCTACAGTGTTTGTGACCTTTTACGATATTGGGGGGTGAAATTTTAAGAGAGAGAGAGAGAGAGAGAGAGAGAGAGAGAGAGAGGGGGGGGGGGCAAATGGGTACAACATGTTGGGCAAGTGGCAGTAATTAAATATTTGTACCTTTAGGTAACTACTAAATGCAATTAATTACGTCAAATGGACAAAAGTGACCTAATTGGGTATATGCACATAAGTAAAATGTCCTTTTGAATGATAAGATACATTATCGCTGTTATACTGACGATTTTACATATTATTGGCGGACTGTTAGGGTTTTGCCTGAACGGGGTAATATAATAACACAACACTAATCAGACGACAACTTACTGGCAAAAATAAATGTTGGCGAAAGATCCAACGTCAAGAACTCTTATCGCATGTGCACCGTTTAAGACGATGCAAAGTTACACAAAACTTCCGTGTTCGTGTCTGCCATGCAAATATATTAGTACTATGGAATCATCACCATCAATGGATGCAGAAATATGGTTTATCAAGTGGGTTGGACCTGAGCGACAGGTAAACAAGGATGAAGAACTCCAGAAGCAGGTCCATAAATTGAAACATCCTGAATGTCTCATATTTTAACGGTTCTAGGGCATGATTGCAACAATTTAACTATGAAATAATATTACTCCAGTTGACTTAAGATGGGAGAGGGGGAGAAGAACTGAGATTATCGACATAATTGGATTATATTTATAATTCAAAGTAACAAACCTGGGAAGTTCGTTATAGGATCTTTTTATTTCAATTGTGTCACAAACTGTACCAGCATATCCATTAGCATTTCTTACAAAACCCACTTTTAACTTTTAATGTATGCACATAATATAAAGGGGTGTATAAGACATTGAATAACATTAACCTAAAAGAATGCTTCTGGACAGTACTCCCCCCCCCTGTGAAATATAGTGATTTAGAGAAGCTTTTCTTAAACAATTCAGACCCTAATTAGTTTCGTAGATTTGTCCGAGAATGAATCGCTCTATTTTTTACGTCTATGTTTAAAATAGAAATGTTCATTTCAGATATATATCATCTATAAATTCACGCAAGCATATATTATGAAATCATATATCAGAAGATTATATATATATATATATATATATATATATATATATATATATATATATATATATATATATATATATATATATATATATATATATATATATATATATATATATATAAGCAGCAGGAGGGCTGAACAGACCAATTTATTCAGACCAAAATAAGTCTTCCACAGAAAGGTTTTTATCTGTAGGTTTCTCTGCATTGAATAAATACTATGTCACCTTGTAATGTGTTTATCGTTGAAATCCGAAGGATTTTCAATCATAAATTTTTCATCGTTAGGATTTCAGCAGATACAACGCTGCGATGAATTAACCATATACGTGATAATATATGGCAAATGTCGGAGAGGCGCAGATCACTAGATTAACCGTATATTTATCTAGTACTATTCGATATCGGTTTATAGAATCGGATAAATTTATCGTTAAAAATCCGTGTGGGGTTGCCTGAGCATGACTAAAGAAATTTCTGAATTTATTATAGTCGTAAATCGCTGCACCATGTTTGACAAATATTTTTGAGTGTATGGTTAACAACTCCGTTAAACACCGCTAATACGTTACAATTATCTCTGATCACTTTAGGCATTTGAGTGTACGGTTAAGTAACATATATCACATCTGATTTTTTATTCCGTCCACGGGAAAATATTTTGGCAGGATTCTTCTGTTTATCTAACATCGTATCATCGTACACGACCAAATTGTTTACGCTGGATTCGATATCTTCGACGGAGGGTGCTTCATTGATATCTGTGATAAACTCAATGATGTTCTCTCCCGTGATCATCCACGCTCGGTGCCACCAAATATAGTTTATACCTATTCACCCTTTTCATCATGAGGTTAAGTAGCAGCTGTGTTTTATCGCTACACGACGGTCCAATAATTATCATTCTGACAGAGTTAGGTAACATCGGATGGTGTTTGACAAGTACTCGTTTTTCAACGCGGAAAAGTCAGTAACTTCCATTAAATATAGTATAACTAGTATTATGGATTTATATTGCGTGAAATGTAAAGCATGTACACCAACAACTGATCTAACTCCCGTTATAACAAAAAATAATAGAGAAGCTATCACTGGCAACTGTACAAGTTATGGTATACAAAAATTCAGGTTTGTTATAAAAAGGAGGTGATATCGCGACCAAGTTAACAAAACTCCCAGGAACTCCGAGGGCGAAGTATCCAGGAGGAAAACACCTTCCAGGATATAGTTACTGTGGACCGGGAACACGATTAGATATCAGACTCGATGACCAAGACAACCCTTGTACAGGTGAATGTCCGATAAACGCGATCGATGAATCCTGTCGTGTTCACGATATCGCATATCGAAGTGGTGATCTCGAACAGCGTCATCTCGCGAATATAAAATTGATCCACGCGTTGAATTCTATTCCAGATAAATTCTTCAGAGAAAAAATAGCATCCTGGATAATAAAGGCCGCCATGAAGAGTAAATTAATGATGTGACTCGGTGTTTAATAAGGAATCAATTTATTATTATCCAACTAGATACTTCAGAGCTAAATCAGCGATCGATAAACTCGCCAGCGCTGCTAAGGTTACAAGTGCAACAACGGCGGATTGGTTATCCAAGCAGGCTACATGGAAAATTTATCTACCACCGCCGGCGAAAATTCAGTATGCATCGTTTGATGTTAATACCCCCAAATGAAGTTCATGAAGCCGATATATTACTTTCACTGCATGACGCCGTTAAAAAACGTGTTTACAAATACGCGTTGACTGCAATGTTCCCTCTAATTTTTGACGATGCTGTGCGGAAAAATAAAGGCGTGCTTGGAAAAACATGATGCAAAATTTTAGTGAGCGGCATTTGTGAAAGTCGTACATTTACAAATGTTTAAAACTCTATTACACAGCAGTCTTCTATATGATAAATTAGACATTTCGCACAGGCATATGCATTGTTCAATTATGTTAATAAAAATATTGTTCTACTTACTTTATATTAATGATGTCGGTAAAGTGCTACACATATATGTCATATTTAATTATAAAAACTACAAATAAAATAAATGTAGTTCGAAATTTAGAGCAAAACAGTTACTTTATTCATTTATTGCCGAATTTCCACGTCTGTCTTTGTGTGCGGTCCAATGCTTGTAAACCGCATCAAGATGAATAGTGCTTCTGATGAAAGATATAATTTTATGCGCATCAAATGATCCAAATGATTTACTTGTAGCCTGTTTCTAGATTTTGTTTTAATTGAGTTAATTAGGCTAAAACCGCGTTCGCAGTCTGCACTTAATGCTTGAAATGTCCTACAAATGTCCAGCAGAATCGACAGCTCTTTCATGTCTTCATTCTTCATGACACAGCTTACGACGTCAGTAAAAGTCTGAATTGATTCAGTCTTCACTTTCTCTGTAATAAAAAATTTGAAGTCATCATACTGTTCACCGATCTTTGAAATTACACTCTCTTGACAGTTTGGTATAATTCTTGAAAACCTTCTTATCAGTTTGTTCAAACTGTCTTTGCCAAATTCAAAACTTGAATTCTTTGCAATGATGCAGTGGTCAAATGCTTGCCAATCCATTAATTCATCATCCGGAAATCTCTTCTCAAGGTGATTACATAAAAGTTCAACAAATCTAAGAGTTACAGCCTTGTCGACGTCACGGTCAATTAAATTAAGAACTTCCTTCACTGCATCACTCCAATGAACTGTTTCTCCAAGATACTGCGATCTTATTTTACATATGTTGGCCTTTACAAACTGAAACGCTTCAATAGTTGTCAGAATAATTCTTTGAAAATATTTGCTTATACATGCCAGTTCTCCCAAAACATCGTTAAGTACAGTCAAAGCCAGTCGAAACTGCAGATTTAGAAGTCTCTTCAGCCAGAACTTATTGATTGGATCATTGCTCATGTTTACTTGTTCAGTGCAATAGTCAATCAAAACGTTGTAGTTTCGCACAAAAGCGGCAACTGCTAAATGCCTAGACAACCACCTTACCTCATGCAAAGGCAGAAATGCCACGGAATTACTTTCTGCGGCATTGGCCAATTCCTGGAATTTCTCATTTTTAACTGATGACCTGCTGAACATTGTATAAACTGTCCGAAGTAATGTTTCAATGTCGTGCATTAATGAAACTTGCTTCCAAGCATCTTCAACAGTTAAGTCTTCGCGATGAGCAAACACAATGTTGTTCACACAAATGATGTATCTCACGTCTCAGAATTTCAGCCACACCATTATTTTTCCTTAGCCGTCTGATGTAAACATCACCATCTTCTGCTGATCAAGTTGATTTTCACAATAGAATTGTTTTATTGCTGTCACAATAGAGACGCTGTCGCATGAGGACAACTTCACGATGCCACCGAATATTGTTTTGCAAACAATTTCTGTTTCAGGCCTATACTTGAAATATACAATCAGCATTTTCTGAACTGAAATATCGGTACTTTCATCTATTATAAACGTGTGGAATGCCGACTTTCGTAATTCAGTCATAAGCTGTGTGTTTAAGACGAGGCTTATGCTCTCAACAAATTCGAACGCATAATTTTTGTGGCGCCAACTTTGTGGAATTTTAACGTATTTTGCAACATGCTCATGAATATCTTGTACAGAAAACATTGATGCATTCAGTTTAATAGCAAGAATAACGTTACCAATCAGCACTTTTACCAAATCTGAAGTTGACCGCTTTCTCTCTTCCATCTCTGCTCTGATGCTACGATCTGCCGTACTCTCCTGTAGCATACACAAAATTCCACCACTCTTCTGATTCCGTAGCTTTTTAACTGATTCAGTGTGCACTTTTTGACTGAGATGCCACTTTAAGTAATCAAGTTTCCATTCATTCCATTGTTGTCCCGTGCTGAACTCTCCTGCAGCATTTGCATTTGCGCAAATAGTGCAAACAACAGCGCCATCATCATTGTATGTGAAAATATCTCCGCTTCGATCAGTTCTGATATCCACTCTTCCTTGAATCTTTAACAAGTTTTCTTTTTCAAGGAATATTGACATCCTTCTGCTTTTCTTTTGGACATTATGTGCGTGCGTAATTTATTATTTAATATGAAAGCATACTACAATTTCTTGCTTTATCGCTCGCCCACATATTTTCCGCCTGCTGCAGCAGGTAATTTTCCTTCTCACATATTTGCTGCGCGGCAACTTAAAACTGCTTCGCAGCAACTGAGAAAGAGCTGCGCGGCCGCGCAGCCGCGCAGCTTAGAAGGAACATTGGTTGACTGTAGTTGATTTTGCAAGAAGATACGAGGAAGCTGAACCGCTATCAACAAAGACCTCTTCTGAAGTTGCTTCCACGTTCAAGAGTATTTATCGTCGAGGTCCTCTACAATGGCCAAATAACCTTCAGGTTGATCCTGGAAAGGAATTTCAGGGTGAGGCATCTTTAACGATGAAACAACATAATACTAAGATACGACGAGGACAAACTGCAATCCATCGCGATCAGGCAATTGTTGAGCAGTTTAACAGAACTCTCGCGGATAAACTATTTCATTTTCAGTACGCGAAGGAATTCATCGATGATAAGCGATCTCGTGAATGGGTTAAACGATTACCAGAAGTAGTTGCATCGCTCAACAATGAGGTCACAATGAGGCTAACTATGAAACCGGCTATCGCGATAACAAAAATAATATATAACAATCCTCAAAATCAAAGATTTCCAATCGCTGGTTTTTCCTAGCAATGTCACAGTGCGATATTTATATGAACCCGGTGAACTTGAAGGTGATACTAGAAGATCAACTGATCCGATATGGAGTATCACCACACATAAAATATTTACCACAATATGATCTAAGAACAGACCAACGATATATAGATTAGACTCAACCGCTCCGCAACGTGGTTTTACACGTGAACAATTACAGGTAATCCCAGATGATACTCAATTACCTCCTCGTGGACTCGGCTAATAACAATTCTCTCAAGTTGATCTATTTTTCGTGCTCGTGACACAGCGAAATAAATTAAATTTGACTACTCGATAAAGTCATCTACGATCCACATAATAGTATCAGTGATAGTTAATCCTTGTGATGGGTGTATCCTCATCACGTATACTAACACCCACGGAGATTTATCAGGGCGCAGTGCGTCTTCAACCACGGTGATATCAACTAGTACAATATCACTAATTGCTGTTGTTCAGATTTTCCTGGGATGTCAACAAGGATGTTTTTGTCGTCGTGTATCTTTTGGTCTTTAACATAAACGGAACCTGACACATAAGGAATTTTTCTTTGTGGGTGTTAAATAATTATATCTGAAGTGCATCTCTTTTTTTTCTGCTGGCGACGACAACATCGATGGGTTTCCACGTGTCCCAAAACTCGTCAATGGGAGTTTCAGGTATTACCCTACGTGTTATTTCGCATTGTACACGATCAGTTTGTAGTCGTATCGCGATTTTTAACGCGGTTAACTCATCGTCTAGTGAACGATAGTCTGTATTTATTTCTTCGTAATGATCAACATTATTTGTAGCTAACAATGAAGAGATTCTCCGATAAACGGCAGCGGCTGACCGTGATCGCCGAAGATTCTAGAAATGTTTTTAAGAACTCTAACAGTACTGTATCAATTTCATCCCATATCATTATCCGTGGAATATATATTGTTCCCATGCGATCAGGAGTCAACGTAGTTCCGTTATATCTAAAGAAACTATGATACGTGCACGCATTAACTCCTCTGGATTTCATCTATCTGGAAAGAGAATGAGTAGGAGTAAACACCGTCATAGCAGCGATTTTTCCAAATAAATCAATCAGTCGTGCTGTCTTTCCACATCCTCCTGGACCATTCAAATAAACCATTTTATTTCGGGTTATCGGATTGTACACAGAAGGATACGATTATAGTTCCATATCGTTAACCCACCTTAGGGTGTATCGCATAAGCTACCCAATGAGTTCCAGGTCCAGTGTTATCATCAAGAATAATTATACCTGTTTCTGGTATTGATGGACGATCTGGCAATTGATCTTTCATGAAAACACCTCTGAAATGTTTTACCGGGGAGTTTTTTTTACCACTGTGACCAAATAAAAAATTTGACATCAGCGTCATTGTCTGATGTTTCCGTGTCTGGTAAATCGGCTGCCTGGTAATCGGAAGCCTTTTCCTTTTTTGTATCCTTGTCCAGTTATCTTTTTTAGAAGAGTATTCACACCAAACCAGCGGCGCCACGAAGCGCACCAGTTCCGAGTGCTGCAGCGTTCGGGAGAAGAAAAAGGAAGAAAACCACCAGATTTGATCATATTGGAAATTGCGGAGGAAGAAAACTTCAACTGCACTCCTGTACCCGCCTTTTCAGGATTATTAAAATGTTTTCGATTGTAGTTTCTTTATCTGACCAGGTGCCAAGGTGACATTAACATGACTATACGAAATTTTATTTAGATAACAGATCATCTAATTGCGTTATGTGTTTGGATTTCATTACATGTTTTCTATTGGCGCATCAATTATTTTCATTCTTCCACCACCACCTTCGAGAGTCATTGTCTTATCACTAAGAATAATAGCGATTGCTCTATATGACCCGCGTACAGGTTGATCTACCCCAGGCGCAGACTTGAAACTTTACGTCGACGACTGAATGCTTAGACAAATCAAGATTTTCCAATGAAAAATAATAGATAGAATACAAAATTTTGAAATCCATCTGTGATATCTGTAGTCCGGTATCAATATTTTCATCACGCCCCATATAGGACTACACACGATGATACACGCGAGCTATTTGGTTATTAGGATAATCGATCAGAAGATTTTCAGCGGGCTCCTGCTGATTGCTTATTCGCAATGATACCTCACTGACGTTCACCGACGTTCACGTTATCAAATATCATATGACTACGCTGTTGTTCATGTTCTCCTTCTACTCTATTTTTTTTTTGCAGCGCCATGAAGATGTATCGGGGCGCGGAAATATTTTTTCTTAGCGCAACCTCCCAGGTAAACGTCCCAACTGTGGTATTTGTCTGGGTAGCTGTTGTAACATCCAACCATGACAACAATGATTTTCCTCCATGATCCATAAAAGATAATAAACGTGTTTCTATAGCTAACGATGGAGTTATTATTGGCATCCATAATGCTAGCTTGGATAGATCGATTCTACCATTTTTAACACCATCACCGTACCAAATTGCATCATAATCATTTGATTTTCTCATAAGTACTACTGTATGACCAGCACCAAAGATAACTTTTCTTACATTTCTACAAAACCCAAATATATGAGATAGATGAATCACACATGACAATCTACCATCGCGGTTTAACAATTAAATGAATACTTGCAACACTAAACTGCTTGAAAATGTATCTCAAATATGTCTACATAAACAGAACCAATCAGAACACGTATGAAAAGTGACCACAAATTTCTTTTGAAACTGAATACTTTAGAAAAATGAATTTGAAGGTATCAAACAGATTCAAAGCAACATCTGTTCTTGAAATATGTTGATCAAATGGATGATCATTGTTAATTGTAATGCATTCAAATCAGGACTTGAAGCAGTGCAAATGCAGTCTGTGATAACAACAGCATTTTCATTAAAGTCTTTGAGAGATACAGACAGACAAAGAAATTGGTGTTGTTTAGTCTTGTAGATTTAGTTTTAGATTTAGTAACCAATATACTTATGCTCATCAAGTTAAAATTTTATCTCATTTAGAACCTCTAGAATCAATCCTCAAGAAACCTCTATCTGCCAATCAATCCTCAAGAAACCTCTGTCTGCCACACTGTTTGAAATTCTGATAATATTTTGATGACTGCCCATGTACAGTTAACTGTAGTGGATACATTATCAGAGCAATCATGCAGTCAAGTCTGATAGAAGCATGAATTAAATTTGATAATATAATGACAAATGGTTCAAATGGAATGATCAGGTGTTTAAGATCTCATATCTCTGAAATCAGAAACTTCTGAAACTGCGGCAATGAACTATAATACTACACTGGCATTGATAATATCTGGACTGAAGACAAAATTTGGATCTGTAAAACTTTAGTGCCAATCCAATCTATAACATTGTATTTATTTTCATGTGAGTAAGGATGAATGTGAATTTTAAAGGACTAAAACTTCCTTTTAGCAATATTTTCAAACTCAACCAGGTAAACATATTTAAAATATGTATTTTTGCATGAAATAAAATATTGTCAAGTTTGAATGTGTTTGAAAAATTCACAGTAACTGAATAATTAAGAAGGAAAATCCACTTTGCTCAATATTAGGGAGAACTATGGTATTACACCGCTCCCTCGATAAATCGCGCCTGATAACTCGCGAACCCGCTTATAACGCGGTGTCCGACGTAGATCCCGTTTTTTTAAAGAATTTTTTTTTCACAAATGAAGAAAATCGTGATCAGAACTGGTGAATGAAACCTTAATATATCGCCCGTTTTATCGTAAATGGCGGTTAGTGCCCGAAAGGTTAAAATCAACATCGTGAAATTTTCAGGTTTTAATAAGGAATCACATATCTTGTTACATTTTATCCGAAAACATATGTTCTCAGTTCACTGTAAATAATAATACTGTATATGTATACGGCGAAACAGCGATCAATGAATTATAGTAAATGCTAACAGGTGGCAACACTGAATGAAATGAACACTAACTAAATATGTATTGTCAGGGGAAATTAGTGTTTTAATTTTTTCATTGTGTTGCAGTGTAAGCAATATAATCGTTGCATGTTCTCTTATATTCAAACATGAAAAGATTCAATTGAACGTCACATCGATGTCCGCGAGCACATCTGTGAGAACCTAATTAAGTGCCGGCTGCGTTTTGATCGACGACTTGGGGAAGTGTTTGTTGCATTGTAAAAATCAATTAAAAAATAAACCTGCTTTGTTTTATCACGTTAAGTCTGTCTTTTGTATCAAATCAGGTAAAATACATTTAATACAAAAGTTTAAAGGAATGCAAATCCTACATGCATAAACTCTTGTTGTCAATATCTTGTCTCAACATCAATCAAATTAATTGGACCAATCGAACATGGTTTCAAATAGTATGTACTTATTGTTATTAAAGTATATATTAATCAGTAATTTATCCTAATCATTTGTAAATGTGATCATGGAGAGCAAGGGAATCAAGCGAAAGTCGTACTCGGTGAATGAAAAGCTTACTATCATACAGAGGGTTCGTAATGGTGAATCAAGATCAAAAGTTTGTAGTGAACTTAAACTTGCCGAGTTAACACTCAGAGGTTGGCTCAAGGATGAGCAGAAATTTCGGGATTATTTGCATGAAGTTGATTCTGATGATGGATTTAAACGGAAACGGGCACTCACTGCAAGCCACACAGATTTAGATGATGATGTGTACACCTGGTTGTGTTCCGATTTCAGGAACAATTCTCAAGGCCCAGGCAGAGAAAATGGCCCAAACTATGGATACTGATTAAGATTTCATGGCAAGCCATTGATGGCTTTGGAGATTCCAGCGCCGACATGGAATAAAACAAAATTCGTTGTCGGGAGAGATACGCTCAGCAAATCAGGCGGCCGCATCTAGTTATCCCAACCAACTGCGAGAAATACTGACCCGTGATGGATATACAGACGACCAAGTTTATCATTGTGATGAGGCTGGTCTATGCTATCGAATGATTTATTTATTTTCAATTTTTTTACATGTCTGACGTTTAGACCCATTATATTCATAGTTGGTAATGGTTTATCTTTGTGAATTTATTTTTTACATTTTACTCTATCTATCTATATATCTATTTATCTATCTAGTGATAGTTGTCGTTTCTCGATATGAATTTTATCTTTTTTGATAAAAGTAATCTCATTCATTTTGAACAAACAATAAAACCCTCGCTTATAGTGCGGTCGATGTTTTTGGACCCCGTTGTGCGTGAGTTATCGAGGGAGCGGTGTATATGGTTGTATAATTCTGTTGCTCCAAATCACCACAAGTTTTGATAAGGTCAGCTCTAAACTCTGCACTCTGTTTTAGAATTGTATTCTAGCCATTTAAATACTTTGATAAAGCCTTTGTGTTTATTATTATGAAAAACAGCTACCATTGCCATCTGCATCCACCAAATTGGTAAAATATCTGGAGAACTCCTGAAATAGCAATCATCTTTATCTCCTATCACTACCCAATGTTATATGTCTATGTCCAGGTACTGTTCCAGTAAAACTAGTTTCTGAAAGAAATTTATAATTTATCAGCAGAATGTACCTTCATGTGCCTTGTTAAATGCAAGTTCTCAGCAAATGATTTTCTACCAATTCAACATTCACACCATTGTGTATTTTTATATGTGTAGTCGAGTGAGTGTTAAACATAATAAACAAGTTAAAACATATTCCACATTTGTATCGCTTGTCATCCATGTGTATCCTTAAATGTAGGAACCATATATACTTTCAGGTGAACACATTCCCACACATATCACACTTGAAAGGCTTGTCACTTGTCCTCATGTGAACGGTCAAAGAAGAGTTCATTTTTTTGTTTTTGTTTTTTTTTATGTTTTTTTTAATGGTTTAACGCCATTTTTCAGCACAGTATAGGCTATACATGGCGGCCAGTATTAATAGTGGAGGAAGAAACCGGACAAACCCCAGAAAGAACCACCGACCCACGACAAGCTACTGGCAAGCTTTCTCACATAACTCCATTTGAGATCTTAAATGTTAGACGCGAACACGTGCAGACAGAGGTGAGATGGCAGTGGTCCGTAACAGACAGCGCTTTAGACCACTCGGCCACTCGGAGCCCCAAAGAAGAGTTCATGGAAAACGCATTACCATCTTCACTTTTGTGTGGCTTCTCACCAGTGTGAAGCCTATGTATCTACAAAACAGACTTTTGGCCCAGTGATTATACACAGACTTTTGGCCCAGTGATTTTACACAGACTTTTGGCCCAGTGATTTTACACAGACTTTTGGACCAGTGATTTTACACAGACTTTTGGCCCAGTGATTTTACACAGACTTTTGGCCCAGTGATTTATGCATCGTGTCATGTTTTGCATTTAAATGATTTATCACCTGTTTGAATTCTAGTATGTATTTTCATAACAGACTTTTGGCCGAATGATTTTACACATCAAGAGATAGTTTACATTTAAAGGATTTATCACCTGTGTGCGTCATCAAATATGAGTACACTGTAATTATTTATCTACATGTCGCAATGGTACAGTTTGTCACAGGCATGTATTCTACTGTGTCTTGTCAAAGTGTAGTTCTGACCAAAACATTTTCCACATATTTTGCATTTATATGGTTTTTCACCAGTATGAACCTTCATGTGTTTGTTAAATGGGAGTTTACAATAAATAATTTACTAAAAATTTCGCATTTGTGTTTTGTTTTTACCAGTATGTGTCTTTTATGTGCCTATTCAAACGAGAGTTTCCACTAAATGATTTACCACAAGTTTCACACTTGTATGTTTTGTCATTCATGTGTGTTCGTAAGTGTTGGGTCAAACCAGAGATCTGGGTCAACGATTTCTCGCATACTATACTTCACATTTGAAGGGTTTATCACCAGTGTGTATCCTAATGTGCCTTGCCAGGTAAGAGTTAAGGAGTACATTTTGCCACATATATCACATTTGTACGGTTTGTCTTCAGTATCTGTCATAGGGTTTCTTTTTAATGTAAAACTCTGATTAAATAAATTTCCACATTGATAACACTTGAATGGATTTTCACCTCATGTGCTTTGTCGAATTAGATTTCACATCAAACGATTTACCACAAACTACACATTTGAATGGTTTATTACCAGTACCGGTATGTATAATCATGTGCACGGTTCAACGTGATTACACGAACGATTTATGGCATCGTTCGCATTTGAATAGTTTGTACGTATCCTCAAATGTATGGACAAATAACTGAAAATAAGTACCGTTATGTTGTGACTAGATAACTCATACCCTTGTCTAGCTCCAGCAGAGTTATCTTTCTTATATGCAATTGAGTATCTGGTTATGTCATTGTCAAATTGACAGTCTAACATTGGTCTCTATAGCAGTGTGTGACATGCATGCTGAAATAGGATGTACAGTATATTTATTTCACAAAACATTAGCATTGAGGTCTATGGAAACATAACTGGTAACCTGATACCTGCTGCCAAGCTTTCTCACATACCCACATTGGCCGAAACAGCCACTCAAACCCACTTAGACGTGAGATGGCAGTGATTTGTAACTTGTCAGCGATTTAGACCAATCGACCACTCGATGCCCGAAACACCGCAAATGGCCCATTTACAAAACAAATGTTATAAATACATTATTAATATATCAATTGCACCGAAAACATATTACCAAATTGCAACTATACATACATCTCTGTAAAATATTTGCACTATTCTTGCAAATTACAGTTATAATTTTAAATAAGTTCAGATATATTCATGTATGAAATTAATCATATGTACAGTGATTCATATAATTTTTTTGTTGGGTACGTTACAATAAAGAAAAAAACAAACAAACACGTATTCGACGTTTATACTATAAAGTAATTTCAAGGGTGTTAATGCAGTAACTTGCTATAGTACTGTTTGTCTCACAATATGT
This sequence comes from Unio pictorum, assembly GCA_030141615.1. Classification (NCBI taxonomy): domain Eukaryota; kingdom Metazoa; phylum Mollusca; class Bivalvia; order Unionida; family Unionidae; genus Unio; species Unio pictorum. Next base: position 724,986 of record JARLTB010000316.1, read on the forward strand.
GTATTGTTTCTGGAAAATTACTAATAAGATACAAAATCATTTAAAACCATCAAGTAATCTAAATATTGTGACGTGAGTAAATAAAATAGTTAATTTATAAAATATAAAATAAACGGTGAATATTGAACCTTGTAGTAACATCCATAGCTGTGCATCTGTATCGTTAGGAGTGTATATGTGTACGTATGCACGTACGTCTTTGTATGTGAGTATATATGTGTGTGTATGTGAACATTTATAAAAAGGTTACAATAAATACTCTCTCTCTCTCTCTCTCTCTCTCTCTCTCTCTCTCTCTCTCTCTCTCTCTCTCTCTCTCTTTGCACATTAAGCATATTACGTTTGAAATTCATTAGGAAAACCACTGGTATTCATTCGGAACGCCACTTGAATTCAGTTAGAATACTCAATACTTCAATACTCTAGAACCTTTAGTTTGGGAATAATTCACAAAATAATTTATTTTAAAAGTCAATTATTTGTTGAAATTTGCAAAACGTTTTTGTTTTCCTTCTTTTTTTGTTACTTAGTTCAATATCATGGATTCGTACCATATGTATATAATTTTATGTTCATATAGTAAATATTAGAAGAGAGGAGTTAAGCACAAATAAGTGTTGATCGAAGGGATACGATACTAAAAGACTGTGCAACGACACGCAAATACAGTACTAAGACATGCAAAGACGGGCAAAGACTGAGCAATATCGATGCAGAGATGTTATATACTTACGCAATTTACTGTTGATACACAATTTATATAGATAAGCTAGAGTTACAACTGTTTAAGTTATATGGATCGTTCTTTTATTTAAATATTTAAATATTTTAACTTATGGAAGTTGAATTTTCTACGATTATAATTCTTTTTTTATAGACTCTCTTTTAATGACAATAAAATACCTTGTGTAAATTTTCAACATCTTTACAAACATTAAGTATTGAGAGCCTGAGAAAGATATTCAAATGCCTGGCAATATACGGACAAACACCAGGAAAATATGAGCAAAGACAGGAAAAGACGGGCATAAACAAGACAAAGCCGTGTATAACCGAGCAAAGACCGAAAAGGCAGGATAAAACCGAGTAAAGACAGACAAAGGAAGGATAAAGAAGAAAAAGACAGAAAAGGCAGGATAAAGAGTAGAAAATAGAGAACAGACAGCATAAAGACGAGTAAGGACAGAAAAAGGCAGGATAGGACCAAGCTGACAGAAAAAAGCAAAGACAGAAAAAGGCTAGATAAAACCGTGCAAAGACAGAAAAGGACAGGATAAAAACGAGCAAAGACAGACAAAGGCAGGATTACAAAGAGCAAAGACAGAAAAAGGCGGGATAAAGAAGAAATAAGACAGTATAGTGCAGGTTAAAGACGAGACAAGAGATAAAATACAGGATAAAGACGAGAAAGGACAGAAAAGGACATAATAACGACGAGCAAAGACAGACAAAGGCAGGATAAAGAAGAGAAAAGACATAAAAAGGCAAGATAAAGACGAGAACAGAGAGAAAAGAGAGGACAAAGACGAGTAAGAATTTAAAAGGCAGGATAAAACCGAGTAAAGACAGAAAAAGGCAAGATAAAACCGTGCGAAGACAGAAAAAGGCAGAATAAAGACGAGAAAAGACAGAAAAGTCAGGATAAGACCGAGCAAAGAGAGAGAAAGGCATGATAAAGACGATAATAGACAGAAAGATACAGGATAAAGACGAGCAAAGACAGAAAAGGGCAATATAGAGACGATAAAAGACAAAAAAAGGCCGGATAAATACGAGCAAAGACATGGCAAAGTCGGGCAAAGATTCAAAACTTGGCTCATCTTTAAAAGTGTACAAAGAATAAATAGATAAGAAAATTCAATATTTGCTTTGTTTCTTTTATCAGAAACATATCAACGACAGAAACATATCAATTACAATACCAGAAAAGCTTCCATTTGATTAAAGTCACTTCTCAATACAAAAAAATTATGTACAGTTTATACCAAATGTACTGTTTGTACTGTTTATACCAAATGTACCGTTTATACCAAATGTACTGCTTGTACTGTTAATACCAAATGTACTGTTTGTACTGTTTATACCAAATGTACTGTTTGTACAGTTTATACCAAATATACTCTTTATACCAAATGTACTGTTTATACCAAATGTACTGTTTGTACTGTTTATACCAAATGTACTGTTTATACCAAATGTACTGTTTGTACTGTTTATACCAAATGTACTATTTATACCAAATATACTCTTTATACCAAATGTACCATTTACGGTAGGGCAGTTATACTAGTATTAACCGGTGCCAACACTTATGTTGCAGAGTAACTAATAATAATAATAATAATAATAATAATGAGGGCTTGTATAGTGGTTAATCTCTAGAAGCTCTAAGCGCTTTACAACATTAGATAACACCTATAACATAACAAAACATATATAAAGATATGATTACAAAATTAAACACCATGAAATTAGATTACATGTACATAACACATGCTAAAAATAGTGAAGGTAGGAAACAATATTAGGCCGGTAAGTTTGTTCTTGCAGTCGAAAATGATGAGTTTTAAGAGCCCTCATGAATGGGATCACTGTATATTTGTGTGTACGTTCGTTACAGGGCCGTGGTATGTATAAGTTGATATGGTAGTGGTGCCATTTTCAGCACACGATAGACTATAAACTGTATTAATGGTGGGAGAGGAACCCTGGAAAACCCAGAAAGAACCACCGACCTTCTTCTACTACTACTACTGCTACTACTACTACTACTACTACTACTACTACTAATAATAATAATGAGGATGGTAGCATCAACTTCAGCTGGGTGGCTATATTTGTATATTTGGGCGTCATAGGCGTACAATTGCGTAGGCACTGGATGACTATATATGACACCTGAGAGCGGCTTACAAAAATAGACCCCTGTGGACACTTCAATATAGATCAACTGGGCTAAGATTATTCCATTTGCTGACATAATTTGTGTCCTGGTGACCAAGTAGGACTTGAGCCAACGTAAGGCTGTATCACGAATGCCAAATACATGCTGGTGAAGGTGAGGTAGTAAATCAAGGTCTATTGTGTCAAATGCTGCAGACAAATCAAGTAGGTTGAGGACTGAAATCTTTCCTTTATCAAAGGCAGAGATGATGTCATTAACTACTTATAGAAGGAATAGTTTCAGTACTGTGGGAAAGGAAATTTGCTGACTATATTTTTATAAAGATTGTTTGAATTCAGATGAGACACGCGTTGGGTTAGAACAACGTTTTCTATGATTTTTTTAAAATATGAATGTGTGATTAGAAACTGGGCGGAAGTGCTAAGATCACCTATTAGTGAAGATAATACTGGATCTAAGCACTCAAGCAGCAGTGATGTTGGAATTGGTCTCTTTTAGCAGTGCGCAACAGGTCCCTACCACCACGGAGAACACTGTGATACTCTCCAATTAGTAGCAGGGTTTTTCAAGCAACGAATACAGGCAGTTATCGAGTTGTTCTTCTGTAGGAGGTAAGCGAACTGTTAGGATTTCTTGGATGTCATGCATTTGTTTGGTTCTATTTATCGTACGGATGGTTTTCTTAGTAGCCAATAAAGTTTGAGGGGTATGGACCGATACGGCAAGATGGCATATAATGCAGAGGTAATCTGATGAAAATTCGTGGGATGCCAAGAAGGGCCGTATAATATTATCATCGGGTCTATGAATAATCTAAAATTTGACCATGTTTACGGGCGGGTGGGTTAACTGACTTTGAGGTTGAAAACATGAATGGAGTTTTGATGTGTATGTGTTTCTACCAGAGTCAAAGTTAAAGCTGAAATCTCCAAGAATAATCAGGTTGTCACCTATCGATTTTCCATACTCCAGGAGATTCAGAAACTGCTCCGAAAAGAAAACTTTTAAAAAAAAAAAAAACAATGGACTGACTTTTAATCAGTTGTGAATGTGGTGTTTAGACTAGTTTAACTCATTAGGCTAAATACCCAGGAAAAATCAACTTACAGGATATAGCTATTGCGGTCCTGGAATTCAGACAGACAGACAGACAAACATATAGATGGATGGATGGATGGAAGGACGGACGGACGGATATACATATCTATATATATATATATATATATATATATATATATGAGAGAGAGATCACAATTACTTGTACTATATGATCTCTACATTTATTTATATCAGTACTGACCTTTCCACTACAATCAGTACAAATCATATGTTAATCTAAAATAGCTTCAAAGATGACTTCAGTTCTTGTCAAAGCTTCGCCCCATTTTTTAGAGGATGCACTGTAAACAAAGCAACATGTAAGCATAACACAGATTTCCATTTCATCACCAAGGACTGATTACTCACTGTGCACTGTCGCCAAAATACACACAGACAACCACTCACTGAGCTCATATTCTCAAGAATAAACAATTACCTTTAAATTCCTACCGAAAATGCATCACTATAACTCTTCTATACCACCAGATCGAGAGAGCATAAAATGTTCTAAAAAAAAGACTAGATTTACATTCGTACTGAGTTGGAAATACTGTGATGCTATTTCAGACAGGCCCAACTCTTTTGGCAAATTTTAGGAAAACTTTCATATTTGCGTGCAACACCTATTTGAACGTTATACATTACGTTCTTTTGACATGTGACAGCTGTCGGAAAGTGTGTAGTTCTGGTGTTTCAGAGGGTGCACGTGTTAGTCCAAGTGCTCTTGAGAAACCAAACTTAAATTTGCTATATCTTCCTTAATTATAGTAATTTTTCAATGCAGTAGAAACCTAATTGTAATACAAGAAAAAGCCTGTCTAAACTTTTGTTTTATATTTAAAATATAGAGCAATTCAAATTTAAATGGAAATGTAAATTAACATTAAATTTATAAACTAAATTTTATTGAAAAGTTTCAAAACTCAGTTTGACAAATTTTAAACAGCAAAGTTGACCAATGTATGATAACTAAAACAAATAGTAGTTTGGGTCTGCATAATAGATAACATTTTCCTCAGAGGTAGAGAAGCAACATAGCTCATATTGATTTTGGCAGCAAACCGCCATATGCCTATCCAGGTGCATGTAGGTGTACACACTACAGAGGCAATTCAGGTGCTATGTTTCACATTTATTGTGTAAGGTATTTAGGCCGTTATTTGTATAACTAAACGCGCACTCATATTTAAGCTTCAGATGGGACCACTACCATGTTTTATATAGGAGGGGCCCCGAGTGGCCGAATGATCTAAAGTGCTCTCCGTTACAGATCATTGCCATCTCACTTCTGTCTGCGTGGGTTCGAGTCTCGGATTCGGCCAATGTGGGTATGTGCGAAAGATTGCCAGTAGCTGTTCTTGGGTCGGAGGTTTTTTCCGGGGTTTTCCCAGGTTCTTCCTTCACCATTAATACTGGCCGCCATGTATTACCTATATTGTGCTGACAATGGCGTTAAACCCTACAACAACAACTATGTTTAATAGCAACATTGCATTCTATTTAAATGTTGATAACTACAACAAGCAACAACGGGATAAAAATAAACACAGTTGCTAGGCAGGCTATACATCTTTCAACAATGGTGCTAATCTCTCTCATGAGGACCTAAGTCATGTCTTTGAGGTGCTATATATCAGTGAGGTGATATGAACTAATCATGGTCATGTATGTATGTATATATGTATGTATGTATGTATGTATGTATGTATGTATGTATGTATGTATGTATGTATGTATGTATGTATGTATGTATGTATGTATGTATGTATGTATGTATGAACCCTCAGAGAAATTCCCCATATCTAATGGTGTCAAACAGGGTTGTGTATTCGCTCCAGTACTCTTCAACCTCTTCTTCACACAGGTACTACTCCATGCCATACGGGACATTGACGCTGGCATCTACATTAGGTATCGCCTGGATGGATCAGTGTTTGATCTCCGTCGCCTAGGGGCAAAAACCAAGACACTAGAAAGACTCATCATTGATGCACTCTTTGCAGATGACTGCGTCCTCATGGCCCATGAAGAGACTCACCTACAAGCAATCGTGGACAGATTCTCTGAAGCCTCCAACCTATTTGGACTCACAATTAGTCTAGGAAAGACAGAAGTCATCTTCCAGCCCGCCCCAAACACTGTCCATTCGCAACCCTGTATCACCATTGGCGACACGCAGCTGAAGAATGTGGACAGTTTCAAATACCTTGGCAGCACAATATCTAGTGATGGCTCTCTAGACAAAGAGATCACTGCGAGGACCCAAAAAGCCAGTCAAGCACTAGGACGACTCCGAACCAAGGTCTTGCAGCACAAGGACATACGTCTGTCAACAAAGCCGAAGGTGTACAATGCAGTTGTCCTCACGTCTCTATTATATGGCTGTGAAACGTGGACACTCTACACACATCAGACAGTTAGAACAATTCCACCAGCGCTCCCTGAGATCCATCATGCGGATCAAGTGGCAGGACCGAATCACCAGCCTGGAAGTCCTTGATAGAGCCAACACAACAAGCATCGAAGCCAAAATAATCCAGGCCCAGCTTCGATGGACTGGCCATGTCATCCGCATGGATCAAAGCAGAATCCCAAAGCAGTTGTTCTATGGCGAGCTATTCCTGGGGAACCGAAACCAAGGCCGCCCTCACAAGAGGTACAAAGACAACCTCAAGACAAACATCAAGTGGGCAGACCTTCATCCACGCCATCTCGAGCTCGCTGCCTCAGACAGAAAGCATTGGTGAGCCCTGACCAGAAATGCCTATTCCTCCTTTGAGGCTGACCGTCGCCAGCGTCTTGCTGCAACCCGTGAGAGACGCCACAGAAATGCATCCCAGATACCAACAACCACCGGTGTCCCATGCCCCACCTGCAATCGCATGTGTGTATCGAAATTTGGACTCTGGAGTCACATGCGCGTCCATCGTTGAAGGAAAGTGCACAACTTGTCTTCCTCGACTCGAGAGACTACCAATAATAATGTATGTATGTGTGTGTGTATGTGTGTGTGTGTGTGCGTGCGTGCGTGCGTGCGCGTGTGTGTGTGTGTTTAATTATTAAAATATACAACAATAATAACAATATTTCAATAACAACTAATGCATTATGACTAACTTTATTAGAAATACAATCACATGAAAATGACCGAGGATAGTACTGTAGGATTAGGAAGAGGGAATTCCTGTTATGACATATGGAGTATTGAATACATTTTTCTCTCAGCATCCGGTCCTTGAAGGGCACTAGTCCCACATAAACGGCCAAAGGTTCCTAGAAAATGACAATAAAACATTATATATATATATCTATATATATATCTATCTATATATATATATATGTATATATATATATATATATATATATATATATATATATATATATATATATATATATATATATATATATATATATGTGTGTGTGTGTTTGTGTGTGTGTGTGTGTGTGTGTGTGTTATCATAAGAAGCAAACTATGTAATGAAATACAGAACCATCATATGCTTGGTGGAATATTCGATTCGTATTTTGTCTTTGAAAAAGAAGGAAAATCAAAGAATGAATGGGTGATAGTAATTCGTGGACAAAATATTTAGTCAATATATTAGATGATGAAGCAGGCGTACTCGTAAATTGTGCGCATTAGTTGGTTCTTTCCCGCTAGAGCCGCATATTGGATACGGAAATTTCCCACCCAGAAGAACTTTATCGGGGCACCTACCAGGGAAATTTTGAACAACAAAAGAAGCGCACCAATATAATTAGGTGCTTGTGTTCTAAAAGCACCAGATTCAATCGTATAGAAGAGGCCATATCAAATATGTTCCGTCCCTTTCTGTCCCATTTTATCCGCCAGTTTGGTTTAAATTGTCTGAAATTTTATTTTAATTTTTGACGATTCTACAGTGTATGTTTAAAGTATGCATCCAAGAATTGCTTAATAAAATGCCGTTGTTTGCAATTGCTCAGGAGCGATATTAATAATACGTTCACAAAATGGAAGCGTGTCCTAAACTAGATTAACAATTGTCGTCTTTCAAAAGTTAAAAAAGATAATTCATATAAAAATACCCCTAGGGATACAAAATATAAAGACTTTTTATACTCATTTTTGTATTTAAATCTCTTGTATTTTTAAGGGGTTTTGTCTTTTGTTACTTTGAGCATGCATGATAAACATATCTCATGTGTCACATCCTACTTCAGGTAATTTTGGCAATTTATTTTAAGAAAATATTCTCCTGTTTGTCAATAGTTGTTAACCTTGTTATGAGAATATCGCATATTTGTCTGCATGGATCTCTCTCTCTCTCTCTCTCTCTCTCTCTCTCTCTCTCTCTCTCTCAATCGAAGGCAACGACGCAAATGGTAGATGTAATAAATTCATTGTCGATTCAATATTTACATTGAGACTTCATTAATGCCTATAAAACCGCTATCTCAAAACCGTGTGAAAGCAGGACTCTATATAGAAGGAGGGGTAAGGTACAATAATTACTTCCCTTTTATACGCAATCTTTTATATAAACATTTACCATACATCCATTTATAAAGGAAGGGAAATTATATTGTTTTTATGTAAGTAAACTAACTGAAGTTACATACGTATGTCCCAAATACAAATAATTTATACGAATTGTTCCAAATTGTTGAGAACATTTTTTGAGAAGCTTAATGAAAATGTGATGTTAGCTACCGATATTTATGAAAGTAAAAATAAAGTATAAGTTACAGGCAACAAATCATTTTATGAACTACTGAACTAGTCTATATGTGGTGGTATATTAATGAACTGAAAAGTCGCCTGGTCGATTACAAATATACAGTTGCACCGTTATTAAAACAGGAAATGATGTACTGGTATGCAGTCGTAGTCAAACTTATAATTTGTCTGAGCCTGCTTGCTTCATTCTTCAAGTTGATTGTCGCAATATATTCTAAATATTTGTACCTTAGGAGAGTCCCATCATGTTTTCATTAAATTGTCAGTTTATACTTAAAGGAGACCAGAAATAGAAAATTTCCTTTTATGTATGTAATTCTCGACAAATTTGAATTAGACTGTAATGTTTATAAATTAAATATCATCGGCGGGTAGTGATTATACTGCGTGGTAGATACAACGATTCCGTACATTGCCGAGTTTTGATGAGACAACAAATCACGTGATCCCGTGACGCAATACTAGCCATTTCTCGAATACAAGCAAAACATGGCAAGAGAGACAAACAGAAGGAGACCAGATTTGGGTGGCACATTCAAAACTTGAATCTTCTTCTGAGATATGCTCATAACTATATATGTTGAAGTATGTTTTAACAATGTGTTTCAGACATGACAGCAGAAAAGTACAGCAGTAAGAAGGTGCTCCTACTTCAAATTTTGGAATTTAAAAACCAAAACAATGTAATTTTAAAATAAATACTGATGCATTGTGTGCTGTGCAAAAATGTAATAATTATTAAGTGATGGTGCCCAATGCATTTTCCCCCACAAGGTTATACTTCCATTTAAGAAGGATAAGGTTTAATCGTATTATATGTATAAAAAAAACATATTCATTACATACCCACAACACACACACACACACACACACGTGCGCGCGCGCGCACGCCCCCTCCCCCCTCCCCCTAAGAACTAATATCCTGTAAAATATACATCCATGAGAGAAAATACTGAATTATTGGCGAAGAGACTTGATTGGGGACCGAACTGGATGTGAAACAATATCCATTACTGTGCCGTTGTAAAAAGCATTGAGAACGGTTCTCATCTGACGTAATTTAAGCATTAGTTTTTCACACACAAAAAACACCCCACAAATAAATATGCAAACCTGAAATAAGTAATTAATTTAAAAATTAAGAAGCTTCAGTCTTATGATTCAATTACAGTTCATTTTACAGTTAGCGTATTGACAAATATGATAGTATATACATTTCTCGTTAAAATAGATTATGTACTGTACTGGTCAGTGCTGAAAGACATGTTTTAAAGCACAGGCCACAGGGTGGTGACTTAGATAAACTTCACTAACCCTGACTGAAATTACACAAACCCGAACAGTTCGTATATATTAACTCTCAAGCCGGAAGAAGAAAGAAAGAAAAAAAACCTGTCAATTTTGGGGGTGTTTCCTCCCCCATATCTCTATCTGGCAATATCTCCTGATTTTTCGCAGAGAACTACGGATTATTTCAATATGCCTGTCAATTTTCATTTATCAGAAGAAGAAACACCATTCATGAATAGATATCAAGTGTGCAATCCACAGATGCCATATTTTATTTTATCACTTGTGAATATTGTAGTGACGAAATAATTAATATCACACAACAGTTCTTGTCTTCAGTAAATAGATTAAGATTAAACATTATTCATACATTTCAGATTTTTTAACTATTACAAAGTACTGTAGTAAAAACAAATTGTCAACAATAAGTTTAAAACCCATGAATGATCACAATGAATGCTGCGTAATTTTGTCTGCAAACAAAATCTCCATTTCCCCCAAAGAAACTCGGCCAGTTAACACCTGACATTCCTCTACCATATATGTAAAGTTTTATTACCATGATTAAAGTAAAAGAAGGAATAAAACAAAATATACGACGCAATATATGTGCCCCAAATAAATAATACAGTAAAAAATAAATAATTCAGTAAAAAATAATTTATTCAGTAAAGTTGTACATGTCTTATCACTTAATCTGAAGGAGATAAGGCGGGATATAAAATGTGGGAAGACAGTTACCACATACATGTACGGTAACTTTTGACTGTAGATTTTTGAACTGTTAAAATGACCTCTTTGGCATCGATGTTGCAACAAAATTGGGCGTCGTTTTTTTGACAACCAATTTCTGGTGCTGACATACACACTCTGTAGCACATGGTTTCTTCGAATTATGTCAGAGGGCCAGTCCTTTTTGACAAGCTAAGTGCAATGATAAGAATTTTAATTGTTACATTGTTACACTGCCAATGTGTTTGTGTATTTAAATTCTAACCTCTAGCTATTATGCAGACCAGAATATGAAGAAAGGGTCTTGTCATGGGGGAAAATAAGGCGTATCACAGGGAGAAATGGCGCGTCATATGGGCGTTTGCACATTGGGGTAAGTGGACGGGGTCAATAGTCACCTCCGCGATTTATATTGCCAGCCACTTTATGTGAAATTTTGATTTTATATCTCACCTCTTTTTTTTTTCTTCTTCTAATCGCTGCTGTTTAAATTGCCCAAGGGATAGTTTTATATCATTTCTGATCATTACAGATTACCGCTTATACCTTCTACGTGTAACAGGCATAGACTGAAAGGTTTTGTTTTTGTTTTAAATTATTTTTTTTATATTTTTTTTAGATTAAGGAAAATTGTGCATTCTCGAACCACAACCGTGTCGTGTGTTATGAATCATATTTTAGCAAAGCTTCCATTTGATTAAATTCAGATCTCAATTTCACATAGGACAGTGGTGACTTGATTTAGACTGTGATCTTCTTGAAAATACATTTATTCATTTCATCAGCACGATCAGGTCTCGGGCTGTCATATTTTTGTTAGCAATCGTGGTGTAGATAAAAAGATCTGTGAATTGATTGTTGTATGTTGTAGTCACTTACTCGGCCTATTTTCGTAACTCATACGTTCGACACTTTTCCCATGGTATTTCTGGAACAGTATCAACTTTTAGTTTAGGCCTAAAATTTGTGTATCATAGAGCTGCTACTATTCAGTACCCCTCTCGTAACATTCCTTTGAGAAATGTAATGAGAACGGAGTGCTGTATGATTTTGCATTGAAATCGACTCGCTTGTAATAATGTATCCATACTTTCTTTATGCCGTTATCGTTTGAAAAGAAGAAAACATTATTGTCCACACAGCCTTTCTTAATGTACTATTTACAACCGTAAGCAATGCAAAACGGCCAGTCGGGATGCTGGAGTCACATCACGAGAGTAACCGAATAGATGCGGAAATTTTGCATACGAGGTCACGGAAATTCAGCTCCTAGAACATATGCTAGTATTTAAATATTGGCATTGCAATCGCAAATGATACTTCATAATAAGGATTTCTTCTATAGTGCTGTTATTATTATTGTATATTTCCACTGGTTTCTGGTCTCCTTTAACATTTATCTCTGAATGTCTGAATGTTAAATATATAATAAAGAAACGATTGACTATATTCAAACTTATTTTTCAATTAAAATCCTGATTTTTTTCTTCGCTCTGGCGATCGAATGATTCAATATGCTAAACAAAATGAAAGTGATGTCAGTTTCTGTCTCTCAGTAAATCTCTCTCTCTCTCTCTCTCTCTCTCTCTCTCTCTCTCTCTCTCTATATATATATATATATATATATATATATATATATATATATATATATATATATATATATATATATATATATATATGCGTGTGTGTGTGTGTGTGTGTGTGTGTGTGTGTGAGTTACCATTTTGGACAGTTGGGGTTGTTTGGATACCATTTGGGATAGTCGATTCCAGGTTTGAACTTTTCCGGCAAGCATTCCGCCTTAAGAGCACACTGAAATGAAAGATAACAGCATGCATTCCTTTTCTTCTGTATAACAGAAATGGAAAAGGAAGCAAACAAGTAAACAAATATATATCAATTGATATTGCTTTATTACTCCAAGCAAAGGAGGTATGTACTGTGTTTAGTTTAAAATAGAACTCATCATCAGTGCTATAAGACAGACCGCCGTGCTATCTTTAAGATACCGCCATAATTTTCTCGTTTTGAGCAAGGTGTTTAGGGTAGATTTGTTTTTCACAGGAGTTTATGTAAGGAGTGGGATAAAAATGTACAAATTGTCTCCCCTCGCTTTAAATTGCACATATTTGTCTAATGGAATTCCTGTATCAAGAATAATGTCATCACTTTCAATTATGTTGATCATTACAAATATTAAGACAATAATCCCTAACAAGGAGATAATGTAACATTACATATTTATGATTATACAAATCTTAACTGGATAAGTAATCATCTAATTCACGGGTTAAAATGACAGAGTCTGTGATATTCTGCATTACTATAATCTTTGTTTGAAATGTCGATAAGTAATATTTATTTTATTTATTAATTTTTTTAATACTTGTTGTACAGTTAAACATACAGTACATTTGAAATTTGGAGGTAACAGAGAGTAATGTCAGCAAACCAGTGTTTTCAATCATATTGCACCAAAAGTAAACCCTTTTACAGATGAACTCTACTGATTATATTTCATTTTAAAAGGTACAGTAGACTCCAGTTAACTGCACACCCTCGGGCCCCGCCACGAGACTGTGCAGTTAACCGGAGTGTGCAGTTAACCGATGTACGGAACAGTACAGCTTTAAATCATCACGGCACGAATATATGTGAAAAATAAATTAAACAATGATTAGAATCCACTCTTTCAACGTTTACTTAAATGTTAAGCTTGTTTTCCTTCCTCCGAACACAACTTCGCTGATTCAACCAATGGATCAAGGAATTATAACGAATTTCAAGAAATTCTATAGATCGCTTGTTATTCGAAAACTGGTCTCAGATATTGCTGGGTCTACTCCCACAGAAAAAGCATCCAGCTTCAAAGTCGTCTGCATCCTGTTTTTCGCCGTGTTGTCGTTTAAATTGAATTTCGTTGCGCATTTTCCATCTTTCCAACCATCCATTTGTTGGTTTGAAATCATTCAAACCCGAACGGTTTTGAGCACTGTTTCCCATGCTGTTCTATGATTTTTCCCACGTTATTACTCCCTAGTGGGCGCGGATATACATGTATATAGCACACAGGGCGTCCTTTACATGTCAATAATTTACAAAGTCGCATTTACCGGCTTGATTGTCGGCTTATTTGAAGCGCTACAGCAGTGGACTGGCAATAACTGATCATGACTATACATTGTGCAGTTAACAGGAGTAAAATTGTATTGAATAATGTGACACGGGCATAAATTATCGTGCTGTTATCCGGAGTGTGCATTAAGCGAAGTGCAGTTATCTGAAGTTTGTTCCCATTGAAAACCATTGGGAAAAACGGGACCGGCGTGACTACGTGTAGTTATCCGGAGTGTGTAGCTAACCGATGTGCAGTTAAGTGATGTCGACTGTACCTACATTGACAAGGAGACAACATATTGATTAGCGTCAGTGGAAATGACCGTTTTAATATTGATTCCGCAACAGACACCGGAGGTCAAAGTGTAAATGAGAAAAAGATTGTATTAGATTACATCTACATATTTACATTACATATTTATACCTATAAGAAGCTGAACTAGATAAGCAGTCAACCAATTCACGTGTTAAAAAGGATATTCTGGATTAATAAAAGAGATGTATACAATTATGACAAGTAATATTTATTTTATTTCTTATTTTCTATACTTAGTGTACAATTAAGCATATAAGGGATAGGATAACATATTCAAATACATTTTGAATTTTAGAGGTAACAGAGATTAATGTCAGCGAACCAGTGTTTTCAATCATATCACACCAAAACTAAACCCCTTTATAGATGAGCTCTTCTGATTATGTTACAAGGTACCCACATTGACAAGGAGACAACATATTGATAAGTGATAGTGGAAAAAAGCATTTTAATATTGATTCCCCACCGGGCACCCGAGGCCAAAATGTTAATGAGAAAAAGATTTTGTTAGATCTTGTTTAATTGCATTCTTTTTTGGGACTTGCAACTAGATTTTCAAGTTGGCGTAAAACGTACACCCTTTAAAAGACATCATCTATCAATTTCACTCTAGCTTCAATTGTCATATTCAAAAAGTAGGTTCAAGAGCAAGACCAAAATTGTTTCAGCTAAAGTCTCTTACACAGCATATTAAACAATGCTACTGGCACTTACACTGCATATAAAAAGATGCTACCGTCACTTACACTACATATTAAACAATGTTACGGTCACTTACACTGCATATAAAAAATGCTACCGCCACTTACACTGCAGATTGTTTTAAAAATGCTACCGTCGCTTACACTGCAGGTAAAAAGAAAATTCTACTGTCACTTTCACTGCAGATTTTTTAAAAATGCTACCGTCACTTACACTGCAAGTTAAAAGAAAATGCTACCGACAGTTACATTGCACAGAAAAGTAATAACCTAATTTGAGGAAAAAAGAAGAACATATATTTCGTTTTAATACGTGGTACTCACAACGGCTATTCCATCAGCTGAATCTTTTAAACACTTGCATATATTGCAAAAGGCTTGATGTGTCCTTCCGGGAGAAAGAAAGTGGTTATATACCAGGCATCCTGTAACGATGGTAACGATGAAAATTAGAGTGGCTGTGAAGAGGATGACAATGATGAATGTCACAGAATTAGGCGAAAATTAAATTTTTTTTTTCTTAAATTACAAACTAATCTCACCATTTTTTTTGTTTCGTCGTACATGCGTTACCTGGGGTGAATAAGTGGGTTTCTCCAAGGTAAGCGGCGTGTAACGATTTGCATGTGCCTGACTTCGTATCACTAGAAGTCAGGGAACACCAAGAATCACGGGGTGCACGGTAATTTTGCCGTGAATTCTGCTCACCTATTTGAGGGTATATAATGCAGAATATTTCTGATAAATATTACGGGACCAAAAGTATCTTATCGTAGGAAAGATAGCCTGTCATTAATCTCCAGCCAAAGGGGTGAGTGTTAAATTTATATTTCGTTTTATTGTGAATCTTATTCCGTTTATCATTTCATGTAATGATGCCTTTATTACAATGCAGATTTGAACGTGGAATATTTGGAATTACTAGTCACTATTAGGCTTTAAATGCAATAGCGTGATCTAAGGTTTAGATTATTCTTTGAGACAACTCTTATTAGTCTGGTTTCTTTTTTGTAGCTGATAACGTCGGTTGTTAACATCTGATAACGTCGGTTGATAACATCTGATAACATCACTGAGAGCATCTCTGATAACATCACTGAGAACATCTCTGAATTATAGTTGATTTATTGCGGAACATCTCTGATAACATCTGTTATCGTAGCTGAAATTGTTGCTGATTTATTGTGCAATCGAATTGAAGTATCTGACTGTCTGTATGTCGAACTGTCTGTTCGTCTACATCTGTCGTGACGTGTAAATATCCGGAAAGCTAGAAGTCCGAGTGTTGGAGCTGTCTAGAGTTATAAACATCCGGGGCGACATCTAGGGTATTGAGGAACGTTGGTTCTAGTAGATGTTGTATGCTGTCTGTACGTATAACTGTGGTGGATCCGTGAAGGGCAAACGGCCGATAAAAGTATTGGTCAACTCTAGGTCTTCGGGGAAACTGGGCGGCGATTCAACTGTGTGTGAATCGTACGGTTATACAGGGTCGAGACACATATGTGTGTTGCAATTGTGTACAATTGAATACATTGTTGTATTTACATGGTTATTTCAGAACACAATAGTATTTCAAGGCATTGCATGATTCTCAATAAAAGCTAGCAACTTGATTGAATACCTGTATATGTTCGTGCTAGTTGTCGCAATCCATACGTGCGATAGTATAGTTTGATGTTTGTGTTTATTATCGTGATTTATACTTGCGTTAATATAACTTTTTGTAAAGGTTCTTTGGATCTGTGTATAGTCCAAGAGATTCCTTTGTATCTGTGTTTTATTTTGTATTAATATTTCATTTATTCATGTATTGTGAATGGTTGTGATTGTAATTGTGGGTTGAACGCATGAGTTATTGTGTTGATACATCATTATTTTTTATTATTAATTTATTTCATAAATTTACATTATCTTTCACACTTGTGTTTGTGTTGTTCATTTAATCCACCATCCACTCGGTAACAATTCTGTTACAATGAAGATAAGCTGATTAAGATTATGACGATGAATGTGGCTGCGATGAAGATTGTGGAGGTGTGCTGCTCGTGAGGACGGTATGTGATATCTTGATGATGGTGGCAATGTTGATGTTAGTGCTAATAAAAATCATCACCCCCACCTTATCATTTGAGCATTAATAGTTGTAGTAGCATCACTGACAACAGTAGCAACAACATCAGTATTAGACTTATTGGTAATAGATGATTCTTCTATAGCAGGAAAACTATATTCAAGAAGGTAAGGGATCTTGGAAAGAAGATAATGTTGATGATTTGATGTTAACGGCGCATTGCAGACTGTATGATGCTTATCAGCAATAATGTTCATAAATCATAAAAGTAAAGCATTTCAAAAAGCATTTCAACACATACTGGACTTATAAGATACAACAGAGGTTAAACTCCGTAAATGTATATAAAATAAAATATAAATATGAAAACATAGCAAATATAATGACAGCATACCCTTCTTGCACGAGCATTCGGGATCATTGTAGTTATGGCACCATCTGTTATTATCGTTAACGCAAGCCTGACCACATGGGCATTCACTGAAGGGTACAGAACATGATATTTATTAGTTGATCCTGTGATAAGTGTATGCATTACAGAATACGATTTGTTGTTTAAAGAGAAAAGTAACCTAGATAAATACATATGTATACCTACTCCAACGTTAATCAATGAATTATTCATCAATGAAACATATATAGAAACGGTTTTGAAAGACATTGGTTTCGTGGCTAAAAATTACAAATTACATCGTGAAAATAGTCTGTGTACATGGACACCATCTAAGCCTCTCTGAAATAAATGATTGTCTTATAGTTAGGAAGTTTACGATTCAAAAGCATGGCAAAATGCACGAAACAGCATTTGAGGTCAAACTCTTCTATCACTGCAGTTCCATTTGCACATTTTGCAGAAGTATTTTCGGTTGGAGAAAAACACCGTAATAGTTGTCGTTTTTGTTTAAATTAATTTTGTTTGGTTCAAAGGTATCCGTAGTTGTTTGATTTTAAATCATTGTTCAGGTTAGGATCATGTGTAACTCAGTAAATGTAAGTAGATGATTATATATATATATATATATATATATATATATATATAGATAGATAGATAGATAGATAGATAGATAGATAGATAGATAGATAGATAGATAGATATACCTTCCTGGACATTGCGTAAGTACGTTGGTTACGTCTAGGGCAAGCAAAACCATTGCAAATAAGCCGAAGGATTTCATTTTCTGAAATAGAAACTAATATTAAAGTACTGATTAAACGATATAAAATCTATGATTCTAAAATTTTATTTCTGATACCCTCAACTAATTTGTCAGACTGCAAATCAATCTCAACGTGTAATTACAAAGAATAAATATTTGAAGAATTACTGCTGTAGCAGTGAAAGCCATTCTTGCTTGATACAGGTTGACATCCTTCAATTGGAGTAAAGTATCACATGACTCGCCACCTTGCTCCAATTCTCACGGGAATATAATTTGTCATGTAAATGTTGCTGTGACGTAGAACACAAGGTTCATGCATTGAAATGCGGTTTATGTGTCTAATCGGTGTATGCTTCTAACATGGGAAGTGTTAATATGTACTGGGTACCCAATACTAGTTCTTTCTAGACTAAACGAAACACAGAAACACATTTTTGAGGATGATCTGATCATATTATTCGAGTAATGGAATTTCTCAACCTGATAGGGTCAATTCACATAAAAAGAGAAATTAGTGAGTGGACGAATGAATCAATCAAATCTAAAATAAACTGTAAATATATTAATATCGGTAAAAATAATCAGTGCTTTTTGTAATACATTTGACTTTCCTGGATAGTTTGACATTACTAGATGCATCTCTTTTAAGAATTATGAAACCAGTAATGAAGATGCAAATATGCAAATGCATTAATTACGAATTAATATAAGCAAATAGTAATCGCTCCAGCACACACACACACACACACACACACACACACACACACACACACATATATATATATATATATATATATATATATATATATATATATATATAGAGAGAGAGAGAGAGAGAGAGAGAGAGAGAGAGAGAGAGAGAGAGAGAGAGAGAGAGAGAGAAAGAGCGAGAGAGAGAGGGGGCGGGTTCATTCAAAGCTAATGAGCCAGAACAAATTTCAAATAGTTGCGGAAGCAAAACATACACACCAAAAGAAAATAAATAAACGTTGAATAAACGTTAATCTCAATAAAGATACAACACTGATTAAGACATTAACGAAGCATACATGATTCCAATTTAATCAAACAGGTTACAAAATAGTATAATCCATCCCAAGTAAGAGTCAATCCCGTGAGGCGAGCATATGGGAATATCACCTAACTATACAATGCCAGTGTCCTAAACAACTCTCCAAAGTCTAGATATAAAAATTATTTTAAAAAAACAGAGAAGAAATTTAAGATAAAGTGTGTAATACAAATGAAATGTTCCTCTCTAGTTAGTTTAAGGAACAAACACTTCCTGCATTAAAAGAAACGATCATAATGGTAAAAATGTGTTTGTGCGATTACATTGGAATGGAGCCATTACCTCTTTTAGTTCATACTATGCGGAATAGGATCATAAAATAAAATTATAGCTTAGTTGTTTCGAATAGCTATACCATTTTTACGCTTATGGTTTGGCACATAAGAAGGTATGATGAGTTTACAAACAATTCTATTGACTAACTCCAATCTAATAAAACCTTCGATTTATACGAATTGACTAATTCACTATATAGGGAAGCCTTCATTAACAGATATATACACTTACATCACTGTCATAAACACCAGTATCTTAAACGAGTTCGTTTAGCGTGCTTAATGAAAATGCAATTTTAAAACAAAACACTAGAATGACTGGTTGCAATTCAAAATATTTGCACTTTCTTAAATTTATAAATGATATGAGTAGAACAAATGATCGTATGTATCTGTTTCTTCGAGTTGCTTTTAATCTTTAACCCTTAAAATAGATATGTATGCAAGGCGACGTAAATCACTCTAAAACTTACACTGGTAACAAATGTATATATATATATATATATATATATATATATATATATATATATATATATATATATATATATATATATTAGATTGTAATGGACCGAAAATGGTATCAACAACATAGCCAAAATTGTTTTCAGTGCTTAGAAATTTAAGAACATGTAAAATATTTTCTAATTAATTAATGTAGCATTTATTTCTCAATTTTCCCCAATGATACAATTGTGTTAACGGAATGGTTTCAGTTATATACACCTCATACAGAGCACGTTTAAGGGATACCTCTTTGTAATAATAATAATAATAATAATAATAATAATAATAATAATAATAATAATAATAACAATAATAAAAATCAAATGATAATAATAAAAATAATTATTAATATTAATAAAAATAATACTACTACTATTAATAATAATAATAATAATAAATAATAATAATTATTAACAATAATAATAAAATCACTACTACTACATATAATAACATCGTGAAATTAACAAAAACATCAAAACATATTGAAAATATTTAAGGTAGAAAACATTATTAGGTCTTTACATTTGTTCATGCAGTGTAAAATAGGTGAGTTTTATGAGCAGTCTTGTCTGGGATCACTGTGTCTTTGTGTCTATGTTCAGTGGGTACTTCGTTCACTCGTATGCAAAAGAACGTTGTCCACTACACTTCGTTTTCATTGGGGTAATAATGAGTTTTCAAGAGTAACTATTTTGCTGGTGAGGTCGGATAGGTATGTTGAACTGGAGTCCGTCAGAGAAAAGTACCACAGAGAACAAATTGTGTGTTTAATTCTGGACAGAATGGATAGCCAGTGTAGGGTACAGAGAAACGGGGAGGTTTTCTCAGATCGTTATACTCTAAAGACGATCACAGCAGATGTGTTTTGAACTTTTTTGAAGTTTATGTAGCAGATATTGAGTCGAAACAGACATAAATGCGTTACAATAGTCCGGTTTTGAATGTACTAATGAACACACAAGTGTTTTAGTGGCATCGACTGAAAGATATTTGCGAATGCAGCTGATGAGTCTCAGCTCAAGATATGCAACTTTGCATATGTTAATAAAATGTTGGTACAAAATGAGAGTACTGTCTAGAGTAACAGCTAGGTTTCGTAATGACTGTAAATTCAATGCTGGTATTGCTGATATGTATTGTTTGAGGTAAAGGATGTGAATGAGAACGTCTTTGTGTCGTGATCAAAAGGATTTCAGTTTTATCTTCATCAATCTGCACTTTGTTACATGTGATCCATGATTTCACACCAGAAATGCCCCTCTCTATACCTTGGATGGTAGCATTAACTTTAAATGGATGGCTACATTTGTATATTTGGGTGTCATCCGGGTACTAATGGTGAGACACGGATGATGCTCTGTGACACTTAAGAGCAGCTGAGTGTATGGAATGAAGTGAACAGTTTCAAGAACGGACCCATTTGGAACACCACAACATATATCAACTGTTCTGAGTGTATTCCATTTTGTAAATGACATTTTGTATTCTATCTGGTAAGCTTGTAAGAAACGGTTAACCTCATGGTGGCATATTTGTATAGATTGTACAATATTGTGTATTGGCACATAATAACTTACGTAAGATGAAAATGAGAATTGCTTATTAATTACAGTTTCTTTGTAGTGTATTACTTAATAAAATTAAAGGAATAATTTTTTTTTCGATACAGCATTAATGACTACAACATTTGTTGTTGTTTATACACATATTCGTCAGTTATTTATTTCTATAGACTTGGCATACATCGCAGAATAAATTATAACTCTTTAATGCAAGGTTCGGAAATATCGTTTGTTATAGTTTATGTCGATAGGAGTCGCGAGATTGTGGTTCGTAAAATACGTTTGGTCACCGGAAAACATTTGAATGACATAACTTTAAATACATATTTGTAACGAAAACATATTGCATGTAATATTCCAGCTGTTAGACGCTAAATTTACTTTTGACCTGGAGTGGGGAGAGATCCACATTATCGACCATTTCTCTTGAAAACGCTAATTTATGAAACGACCACAGCACATGATATTGAAACATTTGATTCCAGTCCCAACTGTAATATAATAAAAGTTGCATCTCTTATCAAGAAAGAAAGTACATCCAAATATAACATAGTGGATGTGTGTGTGTGTATGTGGGGGGGGGGGCGATTTCGGATTTTTATCATAGCTGTAAGATGTGTCCAGTCATTTCGCTACGATGTCCACGGCATGGTAGTTGCAGTGATGTCTAGCAATGAGGCATCATGATATCGTTATGTATCATGTCCCACCCACTCACATTATCCTAACAGCAAGGCAACCAATTCTGACACTAACCTCTTAATGAGTGCGTTGCTAGTCAGCTGTTAGTACCATTTGTAATAAGCCTTTAGTATGACTCGGCCGAGGTATGAACCCTAAATATTATATAAATAAAAGTAAACTTGCCCAACACTCGGAGGCAAGGAAAAGAGCACTTGCACGGCATTTTATTTTCTTAATTTTTCCGGTGCATCTCTTGAAAGAATAATACAATCAGAGTCATAACAACTATGTTGACAATGATGATGATGATGATGATGATGATGATGATGATGATGATGATGATGATGATGACATAAGAAGCAGAAGAAAAGCACTTACCTTGGTCCCTTTAACAACTGAGTTTTGCAAGGAGACTTTACCCTTATGTTACTATGCAAGAAGCAATTGGATCATGTCCAGTCTCGTAAATCCTTTATATATGACCCTATCCAAAATGAGCTTGATATAATCTTGGGGTCAAGTAAATTAGTATCACAGGATGGATGCTTCGTGCTCTACTTGCACGCTTAGCAGGATGTCATAATAAATTATTACCGCGTATGCATTATGCATCTGAATCAATTTACGTATTTGAAATGTGGGATAGACCTAATGTATATGCTAATTAAGTAAATTAAATAAATTAATCTCTAGTAAAAATGTATTCCGACTATGCATATATCCATGAATGCATGCTTGTATGTATGTATGTATGTATGTATGTATGTATGTATGTATGTATGTATGTATGTATGTATGTATGTATGTATGTATGTATGTATGAAGTGTTACGTGCTTAGGCTTGAATGAGCAGCAACACAGAAAGAGTGAAAACTAACAAACTTGTAAACTTTAACAATGAATTTATTAAGTGCAAATGTTTTATAAGAGAACATAAATAAACTTACGGTTTTAGAAAATCAAGTCCAAAATAATCCAATATAGAATTCACAAAAATAATCCACTAATGGAATTGCAAGAGTCCTAATAAATAAATGTCCTAATAGTTCCCTTTTCGAATCTTGACGATGTAATCCAATATGGACGATGATGTCACGTGATTTAGTCAGTTCTTGTTTTTATAATAATCCAAATGAAAAAACTATGAACACATGTTCTTTCCCAGATAAATAAAATAATTCCTCTTGCTTCAACGAATTGACACAATTTCCAATATAATTCAAAACACAACTAGCCCAAATATTCTACTGAATTGTTCTCTCCCAAACAATAATTTAAATACCTGTTTTGTTACGTAAACAAAGGATCACGTGATTTTCTGGAAGGTCATAGACGGTCATAGAACAAACGTACGATCATTTAAACATGTGCGCAAAGAAAGATTCAGATGAAAAATCATCCACCTCTCACCCCCAAGAACTAAAAATAAAAAGATGTCCTTTGATTTAGCCAATCGTTTTGGCTAAATCCAAATCTGAATCAGGGTCAGAAATGAGGTCAACCCTGTTGTTTACAAATAGAGTCTAGGTGAGCCTGAATTTTCCAGAATAAATATCTCCCAATTAATGAATTTTAAACCCAAAATGACAAATGTGGATCTGACATATAAAAATAAATGATTTAAATGATTTAAATCAAATATACGTAACAGTAGGTAGTTAGGTAATACGTAGGTAGGTAATGAGAGACAGTGAACAGATCCATAGTAAATAACAAACGAAGCGATTGTAAATTAATGCTAGATTAGGTTCATTATAT
Source organism: Unio pictorum (assembly GCA_030141615.1). Classification (NCBI taxonomy): domain Eukaryota; kingdom Metazoa; phylum Mollusca; class Bivalvia; order Unionida; family Unionidae; genus Unio; species Unio pictorum. The sequence continues at coordinate 748,957 of JARLTB010000316.1, forward strand.
GTATGTACATGCAACGAGTAGGACCGATTACAGTTTTAAGCAAAGCACGATTATACTTCTTACAAGTTCCAAGAATCAAAACATCATTATTTTTCAGCTTCTGAAATTCCAGTTTTCTGCATCTTTTTGTTTGGTTTGGTGTTCAAACCCAGTTTTAGACTTGTGAATCAAAACTCCAGATTATATAAACTTTTCAGATTTTGTTTGTCCTTCATCTGAACGACCGGTCCTTTCTTATACATTGAAGACTTCTTGATTTGTATATTTGTATGCTTTATCCACCATCAAGCATACCACCATTTGACCATTTGCATCAATGTTCAACATTACCGATTCAATGTTATGGGTGAATGAATAAGAAACGTCTGCGTTTCAAAAGTATTGTCTGCACCTTTGGCAATTACAAAACAAAATATTTGCTAGTGAATTCTATTTTCATCTTCATATATCTCGAGTCATGATGTTTTGTTGCGGTTTTAAAACCAGAATTCGTCAGTGCATATGCTATTAACTTTTGGTAATCTTCTGGCACATTTATTTTATATTCAGAAACCAGTTTCTGTATCTGGAAAGAAACAAGAGTCTCATAAAGTCCAGTGTCTCATTGTGTTCTTTATCTTTTCACACACTAGCCATTATCATGTTTGAAAGTGTCGATACTATTAAACGTGTAAAATAGGATTTAGGTTTTAAAAAAACAACTAAATATGTATTTAGTGCAAACTCGCCATTTTGCTATCATTACAACTTTCCCATTAAAGTAAGATGTTTATTTATGAATTTTTCTTAAACTAGCTATAAAAATGATGTGCCAAAGAGGCCAGTAGTACATGTCTTTGCATTAGCCTTGAAATAGACAAATGTCTTGTAGAGTGCATACATGAATATATCAGCCTTGTCTAGATATGACGTCTTGTCACTGACCTCTATTTCTATGTGAAACAGACTAGGTTTACGACAGACGTCATTACAACAACATGATCACTATTTTGGATAAATGCTGACTTATTATATGAAAGATCATAATCATCTACAGATTCTAGATGTAGTAGATAATGATAGAGGTCAAGTGAAAACTACAAATATAACAAACTATGTAATGTCCTCGAATCAGCAAGTAGTTTATTCGAATAAACGGATATTTACACGAATTACGGATATTTAAATTAATAGTGACTTCTATGTATTACAAAGATCAAACAATTTAAATTCGTTCAGTTCGTTATCATCAGCAACATAAAATTGATTTAACCTTTTATTATTATTATTATTATTATTATTATTATTATTATTATTATTTAGTTATTCTTTAATTTTATAACGTAAAAGAGTGTTCACTTAAATACCTAACCGTTTTTTAGTTAATGATTTAAACGTATTTTAAGGTCATTATTTGTTATATAGCTTTCTGTTTTATTATCATTAACATCTCGTCATAATCGTGCCATTATTTTATCTTAATCCTCCATAACGTCTTCTAGACGTTACATACATATTCCGACAATCTGGTAAAATTGTTTATATTCAAGAAGAAAGTTCATTCCTCAGAGACAGTAAGCAATTTTGTATTGGATTAAAAAAATAACAGATAACTCACATGTCTTTTTAATAGATACGGTTTTAATTTGTATTCTCTGTGATCTTATTTTTTTCACACAATAACTTTCGTTTGACTTTATAAAACTCAATATAACTCTCCAATTGTTAAACGTTTATTAGTAGAGCTGTAAACCTATTCACAAACCTTTTGCAACCAACTGTAAACTCCTTAACTAACGTTTTGATATATGCATCAGAATATATCTTCCAACTGGTTAATTCTGAGAGTATGATTAACATGTATTCTAATTATTTGATACTTAAATATGTCTTTCACGCACCACTTTCGAGTGTATGTTTTATATGATATTCGAATTCGGGTCATTCCATTTCTTAACTTTACTACATGTTATGTAACCCTCCATTGATCTGATAGATTTGTAGTACCATTGTTGTATTTAAAAATTGACATGAGAAAAGTAGTCATGATGACACCTCAGTCTCGTTCATTAATTGGTATTTAGTTAATGTATTAATTTGGTTAAATTATTTATGCCTACTACAAGTCAGGTGAATATAATAAAAGAGTGAGAAAACAGGATTTAATTGATGCTTGAGATCGTCATGTGTGTAATCAGTCATAGGCGGATCTACTTGGAAATTTGATGTGATATTCATGTTTCATCGTCTGAAAGGATGTATTGATTACGCTACACATAGATTAAATAATTGTTAGATCCTTGTACCGTAGTTATATCGCGTGGTGAATAGTGATTGTATAAGTGCTACGCCCGTTCCTAAGGGCTAATTCCGTGACTAGCTACACTATAAACAAAACACTTGACATTACCAAATCTGTACCTTTGCACCTTTCCAAAATAGTACTTATTTCGTCCCCTTTCAGCCTGCGAACATACCAAACAATCTCCTACGCCGCTATAGAGATACCGTTCTCTCTCTCTCTCTCTCTCTCTCTCTCTCTCTCTCTCTCTCTCTATATATATATATATATATATATATATATATATATATATATATATATATATACCTTACTGTAAGATACAACGGTTAACGAGTCACACCAACATGTTCTTTGAGAGAATGCAAATATCAACAAAGTAATATTTGATGAATTTGAATTCATATATGTAAACACGGAGCAGCGAAATTGGCTGGTAACATTTACAATTTGATAGTATGTCTTTTTAAAGTTACGTTTCCTTGCATTAATAATTCAATTTGCAAAGTATTTTATTAATTAGACTTGTTTCTGCTACTTTTTAAACTATATTTTTTAAATAGTAACATACAGAATATATATCGCTTAAGTAAGCCAAATGCTACACAGAACACTTAAATACTTCCTTATTTTCGATATAATCTTATCATTAATTAACGCATGCTTGTCAATATTATTCTTTGTAGTTGCATCATTTGGAAAACTATCGTCGTTCGGATGATTGCAAATATTTTATTTAAGGTGTGATTCTTGTTTCCTCCCATTAAGTTTCGACTCCGTTAAAAATTCTTTCAATACCTTTGAGATACAATGGGGGACCATGGAGGTGGGAGAATGGTTAAACGTTATTATAAAACAGGATATTTAGACTTTTTGCATTCTTTGTCTGATATCATCAAACAAATGCCATATTAAACATATAACTGAATTTCGTTAGATTGATATACGGACAGAAAATTGTTCTTAGTTCGTGGATAATACTTATAAATCAGATGGTACACTCATATTTAAAATACAGGACAACGGTAAGGTGATTCTTGTTTCTTCCATTTAAATTTCGATTCCGTTGGGTTATGGGCGCAGTCATTTGATTAAATGATACTGGCTGTGTTGGTACGATTCATTGGTATTGTTATAAGACCTATTGTAAAGACCAGTAAGCCCGGCTCCCCTTATGAAATGTTTTGGAGATGACTGTATCATGCATCTCCCATACAAATAGACACTTCCGCTGAGTCATGTTTCTACAAATTTTAACGATTGCTAAGCCTGACGTTGCGCTCATACAAAAATATTAAATAAAAAATGTAACTACCAATAGCCGAGCTACTTACATATGTATGAAGTGTTTTTATTTTAAAACAATTGATGTTTTGTTCTTAGAAATACTTACAAATCGAGAAAATAAACCCAAATAGTTTTGTATGTGCAAGAAAGGCAACCTTTTCCGTTCGAATATGCAATCGTTGAACAGGTAACGTATCATATAGTCAGAAAATCTATCAAGTAGTTATAGCTAACTTGACCTACTACGTTCCATAATTTTCATAACAGTGCTTCCATTATTTTGCTGTGCTTTGTTTTACATTCGTCTGTAATGTATTTAACATAAATCTAAAGACATTTAATATTCCAATCAATTGGCGAAATTATACATGCATGCACAGTTTATTGTGCTGTCCACACTGTAATCTTGTAAGTATTGGTGAAGGCTAAGTCAGGCGTTTGTGTGCTTGAAATATCGGATTATTTATTCTGAAACGTTTTAGATTTATGCATACAGTTTTATGCAATGAACATCCCTTGCATTTATTTGTGTATATGAATGGAAGCTTTTGAGCGTGTGTGCATTGTTATAGTTAGCTTGAATCCTTAAATATCAGAAACAAACAGTCTATAATTTAGAAACAAATAACATAGTTTAGTTATTAAATGCAAAGGTCATCAAGTACAGTGGTTCACTTTAAACAAACCCGGATCTAACTTTGTATTCAATATGTCATACCCAGATTGCATCGGAAAGGTTGTGTTGAATGTGCTTCACATACATTAAATAACTGTTATATCATGTTGCTATGGTCACGAAGAGAGATATAGGCGCATAATTGTTTTGTTGACAATAGCTTTGTCGACCTCCACTAACACTTCACTATATATATATATATATATATATATATATATATATATATATATATATATATATATATATATATATATATATATATATATATATATATATATTTATTTATTTATTTATTTATAAAGATATTGAATCCAGTTTAGAAGAAATGGATTGCAACGTTATCGACTAACTAGTGCAGCATTTTACCAAGATATCATATGCTATATGCAAACCACTTCATTTTCACGTTCATTAAAACTCTTTGACTCCCATGTACAGTCTGCATACGGTAGTCCAAAGCTTACATATAAATATTGTATAAATATAATACTCCGAAAGCACATTTAGAAAGTCTTGCGTAAAAGGGAAAACCCTATCATCATTCTTGTCATGTCTTTGTTTTCAGAATGCAAAACTTACCTTTGGATATAAATCCATGTGAACTTGAAATATGAACTTATAAGTATTTTGAGTGGGACGATTTAATGAGCGCGAGCAATTAACTCTCTTCTTGCACAAAAAATCTCACAATACGTTAAGTTTGAACAGTACTCAAACTATTTTCCGACGATTAATTATTTTTAAAAATACGACTTTCCAATATAACTTATTTTTATATCCCTTGATCGTATCGATAGCATAGTTTTCTATCTGATTATTAACGGTTTGGATGTAATATTGTTTGTCAAAAGAGATGGTATATATTTGTATACATTCGTAAACTTTACATAACATGAACAAATGCAAAACGCATAGGAAGGAGTCCAGAAATGACAACGAAAGAGGGTACAGTAGAAAAGAGAATGTTGACAGACGTCTAATTTCTTTTTCATGAGAGGTCAGTGACAATACGTCATATCTAGACAAGGCTGATACATTCATGTATGCACTTTACAAGACATTTGATTCAGAAACTGCCAATTGTGGTGCCAAAGAGAGATAGGATCACATGAGAGAGACTGTGTACAACACAGACACACGGATCTTTGGTAAGATGCAGTAAACGAATAACTATTGGTTTGAGGCTAATTCCGGCACACTCACGCCGGTCAGAGACGAACGTCGCAGTGCTCACCAGGACAACTAACCATCCCCATGCAATAAGATTTTACAGGCATACTTGAGTACCAGAATCACAGTGCAGAGGTTATCATGGAAGTGTGCCAATGAATAATGGCTTCACCTCAGTCGATCATCCAGTCAGTAGCAGATATCGGAAACATCAGAGGAATGTCCAATTGCACAAAGAAGCATAAAGAGAGCAATGGGTCCAGCAAAGTAATTGATAGCACTGCTGACGTTTTCAGAATGCCATACCATCCACGATAAGGGCACACATATGGAGTTCTCAAGACAGAACCGCGTGAACAACTATGACCTCGTCGCTATTGAAAACATGCCGCTCATGGCCGAACTAGACGAGAAACCCACTGAGGCAGAACTAACGAAGGTCTTAGAGAAACTCCCCTTATGTAAAGCTCCAGAAAAAGATGGCATCTTAACAGAAGTCACACATTTGTTCAACCTCCTCTGCCAGTGCCGGGATGAGATTGCAGTGCCTCGGAATATGACAAACGCCAACATCGTAACCCTGTATAAGAAGAACGAAGACAGAAGTGACTGCAACACTTACATGTACATAGCCATTTTCAGCATATTTTGTAAAGTCTTCGCCCGCGTCATCCTAAACAGACTGAAGTCGCTTGATGGCAGATACCGACGCAGTGCGGGTCTCGCTCAGAGAGGTCCACAATCGTCATGACCTCTTCTGTCAGGCAACTGCAGGAGAAATGCAGGGACCAGCACAAAGCCCTTTTCCTGGCCTTTATTGACCTCGCCAAGGTGTTGGATATGGTCAGTAGAGACGGACTCTATAATCCTGGCAAAGACTGGATGCCTTCTAAAGCTGCTTACGATGACATGAAAGTCACGATGCAGTACGATGGTTCAACGTCCTACCCCTTCAGCATCCTCAGCGCAGTGAAACAGGGTTGTATCCTGGGCCCCACGCTCATACGAATGTTCTTCGCTGTCCTTCTCAAGCATGCCTTTGGGACGTCCACAGAAGGAATATATCTGCCCACGCGATCAGACAGCAAATTGTTCAAACTGGTATGACTGAAGGCAAAGAGCAAAGTTCGGGAAGCAACTAACAGGGACATGTTCTAAACAAATGATGCGGCCCTTGCCATTAACACAGCACCAGAAGGACCGTTTGGTAAGGCATACGATGAGTGTGGGCTTGACTACTAGCATAGATAAAACAAACGTGATGGCTCAAAAGTCGGACCACACAAGCTTCATCATCAACAACTACTACCATGACCATCAACGTTTTGCTTGATGCTGAGCTCAACCACCGGATAGGAATGGCATCAACAACTCTCCAGGTTGTCGCAGAAAGTGTGAAACAACATCTTGCTGACCCTGAACACTACGAACTCTCCTGTATGCAAGTAAAAACTGAACTCTGAGCGCCTCACAAGAGGAAAGACTGAGCGCCTATCGCAAGCAATGTCTCAGAAGCATTCTCGGGATCACTTGGAGTGATATATCTTTTACGTTGAGTGTCTGTAACAATGCTGCTCTTAAACCCAGTATTACTCAATACCAGTACATTGCTTTTGGATTTGGTTCTTTGCTACTATCATTACACGCTGGTACAAACCGTGTTATCTCCTGTAATATAATGACGTCCTGAATATGGTGAATTGCAAAAGAAACCATGGAGGGATATGAATAATCTTACAACCAAATAAAAATCATCAACTCAAGCATACATTTCAAATGGAGCTCGGTAAAAGGGGACAGCGGAAAGGTAGACAACAGTGAAACAGTTAACAGAGTGAAACAAATTAAAACAAAACTAATTATGTTATAAGATTATTTACGGAGCTAAAATAACAGAGTAGAATGTGCGAAGACACCGAGGGGAAAAAGACCTACACCTACTACAATGACGGTAAAAAGCAAAAGCAGCGTAGGTGACCACTATGACAGAAGTCCCGGGACTTGGACTCACAAACGTTTCAAGTTAGTAGCAGCTGATATTAAAAAGTCAGTGACTATTTTATTTGCGTAATCCGGTGATCAGTGTCAATGTTTCATGTCCAGGCTGCTCAGTGTTTCCCAGTGCACAACGTCACAACTACCTTTATATTATTCTCGGGTCAGAGACAAATACGGGAAGACATACAAGCTGAGTGTGCATGTGAAGTTCATCCCACTGTTAGAATTCGTTGTAGCACTCTTCTTTACCGATATCGGCCAATGTGTGACCATGACTCGGTCAACTCATTTTATATCTGGTTTGATGTAAGCAACAAAGGAACGCCAGGCTGAGAACGTTGAAATATTTAATGTTAATATCAGTACTGGTACTATGTTATAGTGCCATTACTGTTCTCCTTAGAGACAGAGTGATTCTTGCTGGTGAATTCTTCTAACCAATGCACATACAGTACGTACAAAATACAACCTCACAGGAAGTCTTTGTGACGTTTGTGTGATGGATGATGAGGAAGTGGTAGTATCAGTGTTCAAAATAAAATTCAGTCTAGTCAAAATAGTAACAAGTATGAATACGTGCACTGGAATTACAGCCGCTGGGAATGGAGAGATGGCTGTGTTTGGGAACTATGGTAATACGAATAGATAGACAACATTTTCTGATCAGTATGACTCAACATCTGGATTCTACCACTACATCGCACTAAATATGTCTAAAACACGAGCCTTTGTTACTGTGCCTGTTTCGAATTCCCTTCATTGTTCAAATATGGAAGGAAAGAAGCTGTATAACTACAATCCAGACAGCCTCATATGTCCTTTTGGAGTTGTTGTAGACAGGGAGAACAACAAAGATGTTGTTTAATATGCATCTAATAACATTCACCAGTTATCACCAGAAGAGTGTACTCTACATGTCATAACTACAAGAGTGACACATTATCCAGGGGCTATATATTTCGAAAACATTAGGATACTTTTATCATCACAACAGCTTGTAAAAGTCAAAATCTATACATTACCAACTAAAATAACAATTAGGAAACATATATCACAACAGTTATGTCTCATTTGATAACTGCATGCAATTATCCATAGCGGCATGTGTAGGTATAAATAAAAACATCTATATTGTACACAGATTTGTAACTTCCGTAATATGATACTAGTTCGAGACTTGTCTGTCTTTATTGCTTCTGCCTCAAGATCTTTATGCAAAATAATGTACTATACCCAGCTAGGAAACATAAATTAACCATCTTGCACGTGCTGTCTTTTCTTGAAAAAGTCCATTAAAAAGTTCGTATTGCAAGCAACGTTCCCTCTAAGCTGCGCTCGTGCGCGCGCGCTCAGCTGCTCAGGCATCCCCGCGCAGCTGAAATGTCACTTTTCGCTCAATTCAACGTTAACTTTTGCTTGTCTCCGTAATGCTTACTCACATCTACCATTCGCTTAGAGGAAATGTTGATTGCAAGGTGCAAATAATTTGATCTTAAGATACATTGTAATATAACATGATTAACGTCACATACATCAGGTTATAATATTTCGGGTAGTTTTCTGTATGAGACCATCACACATGATGATGTTGATGTTGTTACAGTCGATGACGAAATAGAATAACGATGATTATAAAAACTGGATTTTAAACAGTGAACAAATTTAATAAAATAATAGTTAACACTATGTTGACATTATTGAGGTTTTTGTTATAGTTATGCACCATTTTCAGGACCTGATATGCTGATCAGCACGGCCTTCATATAATAGATGGAACAACAACCAAAAAGAAATCCAGGAAAAAAAAACAACTTAAGGAAAGCTTTCTCACAGCCAAATTGCCAAGCCAAACTTGAACCTATATGGACAAAGTGAGATGTCGCTGATTTAAACATGCGAGTGCCTTAGGTCGCTGATATGAGCAATATAGTTTGTATATATGTGTTTCTTTACTACACAAAGTATCTAGTTTTATACTGGAGCGATGTGTGTATACAACTCTCTGTTCCGGAGTACTGCACAAGTGTTTTTGCAGGAGCAAGGTGCATCTATATATCTTTATTTAGGGGTCCTGTGTATCTATACATCTTCATACAGAAATACTGGATACCGATACGTTTGTATTATAGCGAAGTCCCACGTATTAACGTACCATGATTTGTACCACGCTTTACCGCACACATACTAGAGACCATGAATTCATTATTCTGAGGCTAGGGCCTGACCGTTGTTTGCTTAATAACTGTTTGTAAAACTATCTTTCTCTAACTTAAAGCAAAAGAAGACTCGCCATCTTGCAATACATTTGAGATAAAACAAGATATTTCTGATCAAGATAAAAGAATTATCCCCCAACACATTGGATTGTGATGAGTGTGTTAATTGTCGTGCAAGCTTAAGTGGGATCTCTAAGCTTACTTCATTCTCATATTTCAAAAAACATCCTTCTGATACTAGAGATAATATTAATACAATGGTGAAGCTGATACTATTGGTATATGGCAGGGGAACTTTGGATGGGATGCCAGCACGTACTAAAGATATTTATCAGACAGAGCACATACACATAGAACACACTTGCTGAACAAAACGAGAAAATATCTAACAGCACTTCTAAACAATTGAATGATTAGCAATTTTACGAAGGAATATACACATGTGCATGTACTTTTAAGATTCACATAGGATCGGATAGAAAAATAAATAAATAAAATATATAGTGTTGTTTTTATGGTGTTCTTTAAATCCATTTATAAACGGTGAATATTTGCCTAAATAAATCTTACAACATTCTATTTGACTACTGGGTTAAAATGTGTTACATGTATCAAACAAGTGACTGAAAGGTTATAAATGTAGTTACATTTGTAATATTCATCATTAATTTGTAACAGAAACATCTTTTTTTGTCATAGAAAAATAGCAAAATTAATATATGCTATGTCCGTGCATTCTTTAGTGAGGAAAAAATGTAAACGTTTATACCGGTTATATCACCCATCTCTAATCTTTTCATTTGCGTATCTCTAAGTTTTTATTTTCATACAGAAGAATGCACTTGTCTTTTCTCTAGCACTTCAGTGTGTGTTTATAATTACATCATAATTTGACCACTGGGTTGAAATGTGTTACATGTATCAAACACGTGACTGAAAGGTCATAAATGTAGTTACATTGGTATATTCATTATTAATTTGTAACATAAACATCTTTTTTTCTCACAGAAAAGTAGACACATACTATATGTTATGTCCGTGCATTATTTAGTGACGGAAATGTCCAACGTACCAGTACAATGAAAAGTTAAAACGGTATGTACCACTGAAAAGTATATAAATGTAAACGTTTATACCGGTTATATCACCCATCTCTAATCTTTTCATTTGCGTATCTCTAAGTTTTTATTTTCATACAGAAGAACGCACTTGTCTTTTCTCTAGCACTTCAGTGTGTGTTTATAATTACATCATTTTCCTTATGTCAATATTATTAATATTGTTTTGATCAGATATAATAATAATTTTCAGACCACCTTTATAAAGTGTAATCAGAAATGAAAATCTTTAATTTCACGCACCTACATGGTAAAACAAATTTCACTTCCTCAGTTAAAATTTACAATGATCATACAAATACAAGGTTCTTATTACTTGTAGGATTACGGATAAAAGAGATTTGAAAACATATATTGCTTTAATTTACCATAGACATTTCAAGATTACAGGTACATAATTTATATTTATTGCAAAATGTATGTAAATATTTACAAGTTCTTTGAAACTGTTGTTGATTATGGATATAATGCCATATCTCAGTGTAAGTTATTCTATACATGGCAACAAGTATAAATGGTGGAGGAAAACCCCAAGCACATCCCATGAAGAACTAAAAACCAATGAAATGCTACAGGCAGCTTTCGCACGTACCAGCAAGCCAGAGATTTGTACCCACATGGACAGATCAGGTGACAGTGACTGGATGAGGCAAGTACTTTAGATCACTCTACCATCTTTTCCCTTTTTGTCAACATGTATATTCTATCACCTGAATGAATAGCATTTGTAGATAAAGTATTATACGTGTAAATAGGTGGAAGAGAAAATGGACACCAATATTCAGGTCCTGCCAAATATATAAATGATTATATTCAAAACAGTACATCGTCTTCAAATAATGAAATCTCAAATGTTTATTTGTTGGCATTACAGCTTTTCAAAGCATCGGATTATTTTGCATTGTTCATATATTTTGTTTTGCAATTAATGCTTTTTCATTTACAACATTATCAAGTGCAGCACTTTAAATGATGACACAACCTCACTGCTTAAAACTGTAAGTTAAACTTATTCCTGGACTAATTTTCTAACATCAAACAACACTAAACGGACACATTCGTCCCAGTTATTTTTATTTATTTGATATAGTACATAGGAATGAAAAGCATACAGTACAATATGCAAGACGTGACAAACGTATATCACAGTTTAACAATGTAAAGGTTAACTTAGAATAATATTAATACTTATTGGCAACAGCTGAAGATTAGCTTAAGCTACATATGGTTAAGTATAGTTTTAAATCGATTTCGACCTCTTGTATCGATAAGTGTATCGGTAGAGCAAAGGTATTGATACATCGATATATTTGCAAATTATCTACATCAAGCTGCATAACTAAACTTACAAGTGAACACAGGGGACAACATGAGCTGATGAGAATAAATGCCTCTCGAACAGGTAGGTCTTTCCTCACTAACGGCAAATATACGGTAGCAAAGCGCAATTATCCTTTTCCTGTATTATGAGAGCAACGTTGTTTAATTCTTATTATATTAATTTTCAAACTCTGTTCACAATGATCAGTTTCTATAAAATTTCCAACTCACTATTTAACTGTCATAAACACATTCTATAACTAATCAAAAAGGCATGAAATACAATTAAAACTCAATTCCGAGGTCTAAATACAATTAAAATTCAATTCCGAGGTCACTACACAGTAATCATAACGTTATCCAATGTAGTGAATTTATAAAATAATGATAACAGCCGCTAGTTCCAAATGAGATATAAACCAAGTTATCAATTTATTGGGGTTCTCTAATGCAATTGCAGGATGAACCTTTATTCAGTAATTCAACTGAAATGTTAACGATAAGAACAAATACTCTCACCATTTGATTCACACTTACAGGAATATCAGAATGGATAAGGAAGAATTTAAGTGCTATGCTTCAGTTCTTGTTTGGTCAACGTTCAGTATAGATTTCGATGTTATTTTATCTGATGATACAATGAGTGTTCGGCTGGTGTGGATGATTATTGATCGTCTGGTGGGTGATAAAATGTATTTAGTTAACATTAAATTTATTATCGAACACGACTGTGGGGATGGCTCATCATGGATTATGTGACTCCGCCTAATGATGAAGACAAGCCTTAGACAATGATTAAGTAATAATTAACCAATTCTAGCGTTTTGGACATTATGTTACCTAATTTAAACTGAATAAGACAGATTAAGTGGACCAGGGCCTATGTTGTCTTCATTATTTAGGTAAAGACATTATTATGTATCGGGAAGCAGCAACGGTTGATGTTTGCATATGATAAGTTGCATTAGGTTTCACGTAAGGGCAATGTTTCAAACCAGCTGCATCAGGTGATGCGTTGCTGTACGTTTGATTTGTCAAAAAACAGTTCGGAGATAGAGGTTCGGAGCATATGAAAATATATATCTGTGAACCTATTTATGGAAAAAGTATTCGTTGCGCTTTCTCGAAAGACTTTGTTGTAAAGACTTTATTCATGATTAGTTGTAATCATATATATATATATATATATATATATATATATATATATATATATATATATATATATATACCCATATATATATATGTATACCCATATATATATATATATATATATATATATATATATATATATATTATGCTTGTGACGTAAAGGACTCTAATCGATGTATGGTTGTTGATCGCTGTTCTGCCTACCACTGTCTTGTACTTACATACAACAGCCATCAAAACCCTAATCCTGGTGATAGAGATGTTACCCGATCGATATCAATTGGAATGCAATGGCTTCAAGAAGGTTTTGCAAAACAAATCCTACAGTATTTATGAAATGAATAAGTAAAATAAAAGCAAAACAAAAGACATATGTTGGTGAAATCGACAGAGCTTTTCAAATGGATTCGTAGTCAGTAGGCACATTTGAAGCAAAATAGTTGTATTCTAAAAATAAAAATGAATTTAATGTTTTTCAAATATTCAATTGACATTTTAGTGTCAAATTTTGATCTTTTTCTTCTTTCGAAAGCAATTATGTTTTGAGAGGTTATACAATACATACATAAATTATACATTTCCTTTTTCTTCGGCAGCCGATTTAGTGAACTCACCTCATTCTAAAGACCTATATTTGTCAATCTGAATGCTAAGAAAGATGTGCTCCATTCTGGAGAAAAAAAAACCTCCTTGTTCGAAATTTGTTAGATGTTATATTATTTTTTGGTCACGGAATGGGGCTGCCTCTGTGGATACTTTGATCGTTAATCCGAAAGTAAAAAAATATTATGCACATTGGAAATAAACGGTTTTGTTCGAAACGTTTTACAAGTTGTATTGTTTTTTGGTCAGGCTCCATCGGCTGTCGTACATGAATCACTGTCGATATTGAAAACAATGGCACCTAGAAAAGAGTTTCATACGGCTAGATTACCGGTATCTCGAGAAAGATTAGACTCAATTACAAAAAGTCTCCCTGTTCGTGATTCTGTTAGACAAAAATACCAGGAACGTCAAGGTGCACAAATTGAATTTACAGAAGGTACAAAACAAAATTATTTAAACCAGCTACAAAAGTTACTGAAAAAGTTGTAACGGCTACTGAAGGTCCAAAGTTAGAGCAAACTGCTGAGAATACTAGAAAAATAACCAGAAGAACCAAACAAACCAACACAAGATTTTAAGAGATCTTCCAGTTGAGACAGCTGCTGCTTTTGTAAGTGAAGACATGCGTCAAGGTATTGATGAAGAAAATAAGTCCTTGTACCTAAATCTGAGGAAAAAAGAAAAACGGATCTGGAAGAACAACAAATTAAAAGGCTTGAAAATAGTATTTATGCGGCTATTAATACAAAAGAGAAACAAACATAATTAAAAAAGTTAGCTGCATTTGCGGCTTCAAGTTTTAATTACAAAGACAGATATTTGAAACCTTAGGACAATAAACCTTTAAGGAGAGATTCTTGGTATAAATGGATATATCGCCTAATTGTTATGAAAGATCGAATTTCAAATAGAGATTTAGCATATCTGTCGTATTTCGATGTAATTGATAAATATAATTTGGGTGATCAGTTTTTTTCAAAAATCAACCTGCTCAGCAAGAGCGAACTTACCAACCACCTCCGCCACTACAACAAAAACAACCACAATCGTTTGGGTCACGAATTTCTCAGCCACACAAACAATCACAATCTCCCGGTTCATGAATTCCCCAGCGCAAAAAGAACCTCAACTTCCGGGTTACGAATTCCTCAGTCGCAACAAAAACTACAATCTGAAAAACCAACATTCGTTTATACTGATGAAGCTCTTAGACATGCTGAAAATCCGGATAAAGAAGTTAATATTGCTTCAAATGGATATAATATCGGAATTAAATATATACTGAAAATATATTGCATGATAACTGGATTCCTGTAGTATATTATGCTGTTAAACTTTAGCTATTAAAGAGAAACATCCAGCATTTATTGAATTTAAGCGCAACGTAGAAGAATTAAAACCACAAAATTACTGAATGTGGTTTTTCTACCTTGACTAAGTCGAGAAGAAGTGGTTTTATTGCTTGTCCTAACAACATTGTTTCTGACTTAGATAGACTATAAATTCTGATTGGAGGAAAACGAGCATGAAATAATTATCCAGTAGTAATAAATGAAATTTCTGATCTTTGTCAAAAAACTATACACCGGCGGTATTATGGATATTGATGTTTATCGTTATCTTATTCATGAAATAGCTAATGATCATTATAGCGATTAGATACATTATAAAATAAATAAAACTAATTATGCAAATGCTTTATTTCAAAGAACAGCTCTGAAACCAATACAAAATGATTGTGTTACTTATGAAACTCCGAGTGCTTAGTAATTATGCCTGTAAAGTATTTTCTGCGATCAAAGATATGTTAGCAAGTTAGCAAGATTAACTGAATGGTAAAGTAATAAACCAAGCCGCAAATCAAACACTTGCACAGTTGGCTAATGCGGCAGAAAAGGAAAAACTAGCGGAATTGACCGATGATGCTGAAAAAATAGAGCGGCAAGTTTAATGGCTGAAGTATTATTCGTGTTTTCCGTAGGTCAAGGTGACCATAATTTAGATCGTGGTAATTATAACACAATGTATAACTGACATAGACACACCAGTCCTTAAGGACGAATCTGTACATGATTATCAGTTTTATTCTTACGACGCACGAGATCCAAACCAACGTGGAAGAATCGAAACGTTCAATATACCAGTCTATATATCGAGCACGCCGAAGCATTTATTGAAATATAAGGTGAGGTTTTGAAAGCAGATGATACCAAATATGAAGATGCTGACAAGGTAAGTTTTGTTAATAAAGACATTATGACGTTGTTTGATAGCGCTACATATATGATTGATGGAAGCAATACTAAAAAGTTTCAAAAAGATGTTGTTTGCTGCTACAACAATATTTGGTTTATCAAGATATTCTGATGATTATGCAAGATCAGCCGGTCCGTCAGTGAGGTTTACTAAAGACACTTATGACTTTACAGAATATGAATACAATTAATGTGAGAAATGCCTCAGGAGATACACAAACATTTGCATCACAGAATGCAAACTATAATGTAGGATTAGCAACACGTCCATCAGTGTTGAAAATAGCTTCCTGAAGATAATGTGCGATTCCATTATCCCACATTTTTGGATTTTGCAGAAATGTTGAGCAAGTTATTTTTGGAGCTAAATATACAGTTACACTTGTCAGAAAAGCAACTGATGATGATGCTATAGGGAATCATTGTGCTCTTGATTCTTGTAAAGTAACATTGACAAAACTTTCAATATGGATGCCAGAAATGACCCTAATACTTGCTGTAGTATACACATTACTATCCTTTATGGATCAAGGAATTAAATCACGGTAGGTACCGATAGTGCTCAGCGCAATGTTAATGGTTTATTCACATGGTATATAGCATCACAGCAAGGTGTTTTTGCCCCGCGACATATATTTGTTGCGTTACAAAATGTTGGACGATTAAATACGCAAGAAGAAAGTCATATGATATTTGATAAACTTGCGGTTAGTGAAGTTTTAGTTGAGGATAAATGGACATCAAGAACCATCCAATTAAATATTAATTTTGCATTTAACCATGTAGCTCGTGCATATCATCGATCAATGACATTATGGACATTATAGGACGTGAGCAGAACATATATATTGGATTACAAATATCACAATTAGATTTCGCATGTCTGTATTCCGATTATTTTATTTTTTGCTGGAACAACTAGATTTATCCAAACAATTTGTTGTTGACATTCAATTTCGAGTTCGTGTAAACAGAAATGTTGGAGCTGTTCCTAATTATATAGCAGTCGCTATCATACTTAGCGAAAAATCAATGTTACTTGAAGGCGTTGGTGGAAGAATGAGAGTCATTGATCCACCAGTAAAAAACGTGTAATATTTTCTAGACACATTGTTTTGTTTGTTTGATTGATTAGGACATTTAACGTAGCTTCTACAATTGTTCAGCCATATCGCTACGAGGTCTGCAGTGAGGCAGTTTATAGTAATGTCTAGCACTGGGGCATCATGCCGCAGACATGTCGTATTATGTCCCTTTCAGTCACATTATCCTGACAACAGGTCGACCAGTCCTAACACTAACCTCTTAATATATGTTTAAAGCATGTGGTATATTTCCACTTCTTGCAACTATAACAGTGTTATTAGCCGTTGCAGCTCCCGCTTTGGCAAAAGCAGATGCATTTTGGTTGTTGGATCCGCCACTGGAATGGCATTAAATAAAGCAATAGGACAATATTCAAAAAGAAGGAAAAGGTCTGAGGCTTTCAGAACTTGGTACAGAAAGAATCTATAACTTTGAAACCAACAGTCTTATTAATGTAAAATGTTGCTTTCCTTAACGCTCTTAAAAAATTGAACATACACAATTTCAGAGGGGTTTTCATATGTATGCGTGATCAATTATCAAAACATCGACATTTTGTTGAAACCGGAATTATTAACCTTGATACCAGTTCTGGTCCGGAAACTCATTGGGTCGCATATGCAATTAATTCCCGTGGAAGTGTTTAGTTTGATTCGTATGGGTTGGGTCCACCAATAGAATTTTTAAAAGCTATACACGCATTTAAAAAAATCACTAAGTAAGGGTCTGATATTCAACATTAACAACGCAGACAATAACATATCCACCAATATGTGGCCGTGAACCAATTTCTGTACTTGATGCTATATCAAGATCAGCTAAATCAATCCATAAAGTTGGGCATGAATCCACGAGTAATCGCTATTGCTCGTTTTAAAAAAAGATCATTCTAATATAATGGTTGATATTTTACGGAAGATCTTTAGAAGCTAAGAAGACAAAAAGCATGATGATATTGATTTATTAAAATATGCAGCTAAGGATGAGCTTGCTGATATTTTAAACCTTACTGGAGTTGATCAAGATGAAGTAGTTATTTTTCAGGATAAATATGGTGTTTTAAAAACCAGAAATTGTATGTGGGGTGATATAGTTCGTAGGGTTATTGGTACCGTCACGGATAATATTCTAGTATTTACAAATGACGGTACAGTTAGATACTCGAGTATATCAAATACAAATATTAAGGATGAAGTTACAATGAGAGCTGCTAATCGTTTGAAAACAACCGGAGACATAATGACTAGTCCAAACAATATGTCTGGTATACAATTAATAATCTTGGAAAACCAGAATCAGACAATGACCTGACAACAAAACCGTACGTCGACAGTAAACATATTTATATGATAAGTTCGTTATCACTAATTAATGACATAATAGTTATACTTGAAACTGAATATTCTAATCATGTACAATCGTTCACGAATTGTCGCAGCAACAAAAAGTCGTTAGGTGATTTCTTTGCAACTCCATCAGTCATTAATGTTAAACTCCTTGACATTAAAAAGTCACAGAGAACTCAGTATAAACTGTATCATCATGACCATCACCATGGTCACCACAGCATAACGCTATAAAAAAAAAATATGCTGCAGACATCACTGATTTTCACAGGTTGTCTATACTCTGCGATGCAATATTTAGTTTATTTACTATATATATTTTGTGTCATTCAACCGATAGGTTATCTGTAATGTGCCGTCACTTGGTCGAGTGATAGGGTTTTTCACTATGTCGAGTGATAGGGGTATAGTTGAGTTTTATTTGAAAGATGACTGTTTTTGAATTATATCGAATTGTTGTTATCTGAAGTTCACACTTTGTGTATAGAGTAAGTTAACTGTCGGCAACGCTAAGTGGGGGCTCGAAACTTCTCTCCATCACTACTTCAATTTCTGAAAAAAACGAACCAGGGTGGGTCTTCTGTATTGATTTAAATAAATTGGGATCACCCCACCCCAAACTGAATAAGCCCCAGCCGTTACAGAAGCATATTCATTTTTTAATGTCGTATCATGAAATGATACCTTTAGTGCTATGCAGATTTTAAACGTTGTGAGCTTTTTGTTACAAGTTGCTATAAAGGGTTTAATTTATATGCATGTATATATATATATTATATATATATATATATATATATATATATATATATATATATATATATATATATATATATATATATATAAAGTCCATACCTTTTATTATGACAAGTTTGGTTTTATAGTAGCTGTCTGAGCTGTTTGTAGCTGTCAGTAGCCGTATGTACCTATGTCAATACGTATGTCTGTGCTCATGGTGGACCCATGAAATGTGGGCGTAGCCAATACAAGTGTGCTAACCCAATTCAGGAGAATTTTGTGCTGTCTGTACGTATGTGTGTGCGGGAATAACAGTCTGTCTGTCTGGTCGTCTGTTTGTATATAGAAGATGATTGAACCATCAAAACCTTACAAAGACGAAACCGCTAATTTGTAAACTTGTGGGCATGGTGGATCCTTCTATAGTGTGAGCGGCAGATACAATTGTAGGCTAACCCAAGAAATCTGGATAACGGTATGGTTTTTCAGTTGACACATCTGCAAGTTTTTACAAATATTTATGAATCATGCAGCTGTACAAATGACCGAGTCGTATGTCTGTTCCAATTGATTGTTTCGATTGAGTACAATTTGGGTCATTTTGATTACATGACATTATTTGAATCTTGTGTTCATTCCATGAAGTTATAGGAATCTCACTTTCATTGTACGAAATTACATAATATTATTTGAATCTTGTGTTCATTCCAAGAAGTTATAGCAATCTCACTTTCATTGTACGAAATTCCATGAGATTATTTGAATTTCGGGTTCATTCTATGAAGTTCTTGGAATCTCACTTTCATTGTCCGAAATTCCATGAGATTATTTTAATCTTGTGTTCATTCCATGAAGTTATTGGCATCTCACTTTCATTGTCCGAAATTACATGGGATTATTTTAATCTTGTGTTCATTCCATGAGATTATTTAAATCTTGTGTTCATTCCATGAAGTTATTGGAATCTCACTTTCATTGTCCGAAATTACATGAGATTATTTGAATCTTCTGTTCTTTCCATGATTATTTGAATCTTGTGTTCATTCCATGATTATTTGAATCTTGTGTTCATTCCATGATTATTTGAATCTTGTGTTCATTCCATGATTATTAGTATCTTACAGTCATACATTTGAATATGAACAAATTTTTTCTTCTCCTATTTGGAAATGTTTGGAAAGTAATTGAATGAGGCGTATTTTTTTTAGAGCGAGAAAGTATCACTGTATTCGTATTTTATTGTTACGTATATTTGATTTAAATTATTTATTTATTTTTGTCAGATTCAAATTTGACATATTAAGTTTAAAATTTATTAATTGGGAGAGATATTTTTCTAGAAAAATTGGGGATGACCTATACTATACAAGTAATTAACAGATGTCAACCTCATTTCTGGCCTTGTTTCAAGGCTGATAAACAGGCTTTTAAAATGATTTAAAATGATTGGCTGATTCCAATGACATAACTGATTCTCATATGGTGAGTACGTGACTTTGTGAACGTAATTTCGTTCTAAGAGCTTCTAGAAAATCACGTGACCCCTTCCTGTTTACGTAAAACAGGTATTTACATTATTGTTTGGGAGAGAACAGTTCAGTAGTAGTCTGGGCCTTTAGAATAATAAGTTGTGTTTTCGAGTTTTATTGGAAATTATTTCAATTCGTTTGGATCAAGAGGAATTTATTGTTATTTATCCGGAAACATATTTGTGCTCATTGAATTATCATAAGACCAGAACTGACTTCATCACGTGACATCGTCTTCCATCTTGTATACTCCACAAAGATTCGAACCGGGAACTAACAAGGACATTTTATTATCAGTATTTTTGCAATTCCACTAGTGGATTATAAATTGAATTCTTTTTGGATTAACTTTGGATTTGATTCTTAAAACTGTAAGTTTATTTTTCTTTATGAAAATATTTGTACTCAATAAATTGTTTGTTAAATTTTTACAAGCTTGTTATTTTCACTCTTTCTATGTTACTGTTTATTCGAGCCTAAACACGTAACTACCATTAGTAAAGTAATTGAATAACGCTTATGTTTTAGAGCGAGAAAGTATCTCTGTATTCGTAATATATACATATATTTTTAATTAATCCAATCCATAAAATTCTGTTCTTCATCGCATTGTGTTGCGTCGTCATTTAATCCAAGCATCCATTCAGTTCTATCCTGTTATAATTATATACAGGCCATTCTGATTACAACACAAAGACTGATTCCCATCCAATACCTCAAACAATAAATATCAGCAACACCAACAATACACTCATACAGTCATTACGAAACCTTGGTGATACTTTGGGCAGTACTCTCACATTGCATCAACATGTCGTGCATGGCTGCACATCTTGAGCTAAGAAGCATCAGCTCCATTCGCAAATATATTTTAGTTGATGTCACTAAAACTAGTGTTCATCAGTTTGTTTGTTTGATTAGGATTTTCAACGTAGCTTTCACAATTGTTCAGTCATATAGCTACAATGTCTGCAGTGAGGCAGTTTATAGTGATGTCAGGCACTGGGGCATTATGCTGCAGACGTGTAGCATAATGTCCCACCCAGTCACATTATCCTGACACCAGGCCGACCAGTCCAAACACTAACTTCTTAATGCTGCGCGTCAAGCGAGACAGCTGTTAATACCATTTTTTCTTGTCAGTTTTTTGTATGACTCGGCCGGGGATCGAACCCACGACCTCCCGCTTCCGCGTGGCGAACACTCTAACAACTAGGCCACCGGAGCGTATCAGTGTTTATTAGAACTATCTAGACTATGTGATTGTAACTCAATATCTACTCCAGAAATGTTCAAAACACTTGGGTGTTTTTCTTCAAGTCCGATAATTGTATATGTTGCAAAGCGCTTAGAGCCTATGGTATCACGGTACCAATTGTTTCTCCATAGACCTCAATGTTAATGTTTTGTGAAATAAATATACCATCTATCCTACTTCAATTCGCATGTCACATACTGTCACAGAGAACAATCTTAGATTGTCAATTTGACAAGGACAAAACCAGGTACTCCATTGCATTTAAGAGAGATAACTCTGATGGAACTAGACATTGCTAAGAGTTATCTAGTCACAGATAGATCAACAAATTATTATCCGCCTTTTCTTTTTTTTTTTTTTTTTGACTTCTGACGCAAGTCAAAATAAAAATAAAGGCGGAGAATAATGTGTTGGTCTAATCACAGGTGAGTCAGTTTCCCCAATTTTGTTATATAAAAAAAAATCATTAAAAAAATAGAAAATATGATTTCGTTGTGAATTAACTTAATCTCACATGTTGCAAAGAGGCTCAACGTTTTTAAAGCTAAACAGAAAGTACAGCTCTTACATAATGCACCAATCACAGCTAGTGTTATTGTTTATTTCTGCTCCGCCTACCTGGGGTTTTACAATTGGTACCGTTATACCTTTTAGATTAGGCGCCATTAGTATTATTATATCGATGAATTAAATTGAAAATTTATTAATTTCGAATGCAACCTGAAAACGCCTAATGGATTCTGATTTTTTTTTAAAAAAATGGAAAAAGTAGACAACAAACAGAAATGTAGGGAAAGAAGCCCAGTCTCAGTTTTGGAATGTAACGAGACTCGAGAGATCGAGAGAGAGATCGAGAGAGAGAGAGAGAGAGAGAGAGAGAGAGAGAGAGAGAGAACCTCCCAATGTGTAATACTGGTTTAACATTCGGGTAATAGACTCAATAGTATATACAAATATCATGTTTAGCCAAAATTCTCCCTATTTCAAAACACACCTTGGTATCCACAGTGTAACACGTTTCTTTACCGGGGACTATCTCTGCAAGACCCATAAGAGCGATTTATATTCGGCTCAGATTGAGATCTACTATAATTTCTGTCAAAACATTTCTTGTACCAGTCAAGCATGCCCACACGTGACCAGGAAGAAATACCAACGTGATCGGTTTACGGCTTATGAGAGTACATACAAAGATATAACTCAATATTAATAAAGAAAATTAAAGGCAGATACTTTATATTATAATGGCGACTGCTATCACACATACTGAAGACGAACCAACTTGTCCCATTTGTTTGGGATTATTCAACGTACCAAGACAGTTGCCGTGTGCCCACACATTCTGTCAGAGTTGTCTACAGTCATACATCACAAGCAAGGCTATAGAACATGAGAAAAAGAGATGCATCGAGTGCCCCGTGTGTAGAAAAACAGCAGGTAATTTTAAACACAATACATCAACCAGTGAATGGGCATCACTCTTTCCAGTCGACACTGTGATACAATCCATGTTACCGACGAAATCGAAAATAGATCGTGTATGTGATGCTTGTAACGCAGAAGGCTCCTCTGTCACAGCTACAGGCTTCTGTGCAGTATGCGAGGAAGCAATGTGTGATGACTGTCTAAAGTTCCACAAGAAACAGAAAATCTCCAAAGCGCACACAATTATTGCAATGGAGGAGTTATTGAACAATCCACAAAATGTGATGAGATTTGCAGAAGGTTTTACATGTTTTGATCACGAAGATGAAGATCTAAAATTTTATTGCAATAATCACAAGATGGCCTGCTGTGGAATTTGCTTTCTAGAAAGGCATAAAACTTGTTCTGATGTAAGACAGATGAATGAGGAACTCCCTGCTCTGTTACGTGAAACGAAAACAAGTGAAATCATTGAAGAGTTGAGGAAACTGGAAACTCACTTAAGAACGTTTATCGATGCAAAGGAGTCAAATATGAATGATCTAGAGTCCCAAGTTAATGGACTGACTGATCAAATCAGTGAAATGAGAGAGAAAATCAACATAGCTTTGGACGAATTAGAGATGAAAGTGAAGATGGAGGGAAAGAGAATCCACAAAGAAGTTGCTATTAGGATGCAAGAAGAGAACCATCAATGTTTCTCACTCATTCATGCCATAAGAAATTCTCAACTTCTTTGTGAAACAGTCCACAAATATGGAATTGATGTACAAAAATTTCTGACTGTAGCAAAAATAAAGTCACAACTACCTCTGTATTACTCTCAGATCAGAGAAAAATATGAGAGTACAGACATAGTAACAGTTCAGGTGAAATTCACTCCAGTTAGAATCTATTTTATCGCTCTCATCATCCGATATTGGAAAACTTGTGACCTTGGCTGCCTCAGCTCTTCCTATGCCTGGGTTGAGAAAACCAACAAAGGAATGCCAGGTTGAGAAAGTTGAAACATTTAATGTAAATATCAGTGGAGGGACACGATTTTATAGCGGCATTAGTATTCTCCCTAGAGACAGGGTGATGCTTGTTGATAATAAAAATGGTCAGTGCATTCTTATAAACAATTCACATCAAGTAGTTACGACATACAAATTCACGGGAAATCCTTATGACATTTGTGTGGTCAGTGATGACGAAGTGGCTGTATCTGTGTATGATCAAAAGAAAATTCAGATTCTATCAGTCAGGGATAATGTCATCAGTCCAGTCAGAACAATAATAACTAAACATAAGTGCATTGGAATTACATCAGCTGGGAAGGGAGAGATGGTTGTGGTTGGGGACTGTGGTAATAACAAGTATTGCTGGAGTCTGATCAAAGATGGGAGAGAGGTCAATTATTCTGATCAGTATGACTCATCATCTGGATACTTAAACTACATAGCACTGAATTACTCTAAAACACGAGTCCATGTTACTGTGCCTGATGGAGATTCCCTTCAGTGTTTCAATATGGAAGGCAAGAAGGAGTATACCTACAGTCGAGACAACCTGAAATGTCCTTCAGGAGTAGCTGTGGACAAGGATGACAACATATATGTTGTTGGACATACTTCTCATAACATTCATCAGTTATCACCAGAAGGCTGCATAATACAGGTCATAACTACAGGAGTGCCACAGTATCCATGGGCAATCAGTTTTGACAACAGTAGAGATATTTTCATCATTACAGACTATAAAGAGCAAAAACTACACATTTACCAACTGAAAAGTTAAAAATCAGAAATCTAATCATCATAAATCATTTGATAAATGTCTTTTGCAGAAATAGATGTTTCATGGATAGTGCAAATAATTGAATGTCATGCCGTGTTTTATTTCAAGATGATTTATGCCACTTATATAATAGTTATATATGCATTAGCCTTTTTGTAAATAATTTGTAAATAATATCTGTCATTTATGGATATTCAGAAACTTCTCCCCATTTTGTATGTTATTATTATATTTGTTTCCTTACCGGCAATACTAAATAACCATTCATGAAGTTATATCCTTTCATGATTGATAATAATATTTTGGGTAGTTTTATGCACGAGCTGCAAAGATGATATTTTTATTAATGATACCATCTGTCGGTATCCATTGACACTCTGAAACTTCTCCCCTTTTTTATATATTATATACTATTTCTTTACTAACAATATTAAATAACTATATAAATGAAAAAGGATGGTATTTTTTTAGATTATACTCTGAACTTCATACCTTGAATGAGAAAATTATTATAACCATAAAAAATGATATAATCAAGTTTGGTCATTCATGGTGGTGAATGATTACCAAATCAATAATATAAAGTGAAAACAGAAATTCAAATCTTTAATTTCATGCACATATAAGGTAAATAAGGATTATTTTCCTACTCCCACAAAAAACTAATGAAACAAATAAAAGGTTTGTATTATTTAGATGATAAACTGATGCAGCATATATGGTGACCAAATAGATTGGTGGAAAAACAAACATAAAATTGCACAGAAAGTGAATTATAATACAGGGAATAGTTACAATAGGTCTTCATAATTTGTTACTTGGATTTACCTCAGACTTTGAAATCTACCTAATTTGTAGGTACAATTTTTGGCAGTTAACAATGAATTTTGAAATGAAACTTTTGTTTTTTTTCTTGTCTTATTGCATGACATTTATTATTAGATTAATAATGTTCAATTAATTCCATGAGAAAACAAATATTTGAATCTTTTAATATACTTATTTCTATTGTATCATTTACATATCATCCCTTGTTTAACCTTAAATATTCCTTGATGAACATGCATATTTAGTACATATCATTTGTTGGATGAATATATCTGACACTGCTAGCATTCCTCCATTGCTTCTCAACCTATTGCTATAATTTCTTCCCCTCTTATGGTACTGCTAGAATTACCACTGCTACTTTTTTGTCCCTTCTAATGGTATAACTAGGATTACTACTCCTACTATTACTATCTGGACGTTGCATAAACTAAAAGGAAAACAATTAAAATTGAAAAATACATTTATCAAATTCTTTCATATTTTTTTAATTATTTCTTTTTAAGTAAATTTAGTAATGATTAATTTCTGAAATAGTCTTCCACTGACAAATAAATTTTATACTTGATTGCTTGGCAAATTTATTTTATATTTTGATTACTACAACAGTATGTGTACTAGCATCAGACTTGTCAAGAACCCTCTCTTCAGGTCCCCAAGAAACAGAATGACCATACGAAGTCTGTCTAAATATTTCATTAGTACACTAGTGTGCTGAGATATACATGACAAGGATGGATAGTCCAAAGTCTGAGGCCTGTCTAACCTTATATGACCCAAAAGAACTGCTAGTAAATAACTGAATGGCTTTATGCCTAGGACATCTCTAATATGTTGGGGGGGGGGTGTCCCTTCTTTCTTGTAAATACTTCTGAAGAAGTGGATGGCCCTTTATCTGTGAGCTTTCAAAGTCTTATAAGGGTTCTTCTGAGAACTAGTTGTTTAAGCAAGTTGGCCCTATGCCGGAATCCTGTTTAAATCTTGCATGGACCTCTCTTCTAATGAAACATACAAGTAAAAACTTGATGGCCCTATGTCTGAAGCATGTCATCATCATTGTTTGGGTCCCTCTTCCAGAAAAAAAATGCCCGAGGTTTAGCTAAGTGTTATATAGGTCCTAGCTAAGTGTTATATGGGTCCCTCTCCCAGAATAAAATGTCTTGAGGCCTTGATAAATGTTATATGGGTCCCTCATTATTCTGAGAATTACTTGTAAACATTGGATAGCCCTATGCTCAATGCCTGTCTTAATCTCTTCTACTGATAACTGACGGTCAACATGGATGACTCCATGCCTGAAGCATGTCTAATGTTATGTTTGTTTGGGTCCCTCTCCCAGAAAAAAAATACCAGAGGCCTTGATAAGTATTATATGGGTCCCTTAAATGGGTCCTATGTTTCTTACACAAAGCACATATTTGATTTTGGTGCAATGATTCCTTCAGAAATACCATTGTTGACAGAGCCCTGTATTTGCCACAGCAAGATCATTTTTTTGTTGAGTCCTGTTTCCTACCCAAAATAAATTACTGGCGACTGTGTCTTGTTTTCCACAGCAAGATCATTTTGGGTCGAGTCCTGTGGTTCACTGGGTTGTAATTGTATGTAACCACAAAATCTATGATAATTTGTACAGTAAATGGTGAATGTAAAGCAGTGTACAGTAAATGGTGAATGTACAGCAGTATGCATAAACATTTTCAAGAAACTGATTTCTACTATCAGCATGTGAGAAAGTTTTAAATGGAAAAATTACCTGGCACCATTCACAGTACAATGTCAAAATTACCTGGCACCATTCACAGTACAATGTCAAATTTGATACACAATCTGCTTTATGTCAAAATACATATGAAAGCTAACACCTAATCATTTTCACCAGGAATTTGTTTTGTTTGTGGAAATGAAGTGATACAATTGTAAGATAACAAAATAATTACAATTATAGGGATATTAAATACTTTAATAAGTTACATTTTGAATTTTAAGCAAAAACAATTATCAAGACGAAAAGTTTAAATTTTGATAGTTTATTGTCGATTGAGCCATGTTTTCCAATGCCTTTCACAAACAATGCTGCACCTACAAGAAGGAAACAAAAAATGATGTTAAAATGGCATATTATATAATTTATTACTACAAATTCTGACTTTCTGTCAATGAGAAAGCAATATTATTATTTGTTCAAATATAATTTCTCATTGTAAATTAGAAAATCTGGATCAATTATATTTGCTGTATCTGTCAATGTAGACCAGGATTCAAAGTTGTTAATGTACAGCTGGATCTTATGGCTCCTTGAGTATCATAAAACTTAAAATGTATTGTGTATCATAACACATGAAATCTATCAATATGTACTGTACTGTTTGTAATTTTTTATTTCCAAAATCTCTCATATATTATGGTAATTTCAAATTTATAATATTTCTTTTAATATTATTCATTTTACTGAGAATATTTTGCAAATTTAAAACTGTTCTCATTTTGACACAGAGCATCAAGTTGAAAATCATAAATACTTTTTTTATATTATGTTCTATATACCTTAAAAAATACATATCGCAAAGTTTACAAACAACTGCAGGCAATACTGGATTCTTACAAAATTGATATAATACCTGGCACAGCTTCATCTTGGATCCCTTTCTTGCCATTTTTGAAGTCAAATCCAGAGCTGCAGTCCACAACTCTGCATCAAAGGCTGAATAGTAGACCTAACTCCTGTCTACATTCATACACTGCTCTGGAAATTTGGTTCTCTTGTGTCAACTAAAGGGATTGTCCTAGAGCTGTGAATGAAAAAGATAATGAAAATAAAATGGCACTAAACAAATATCTGAATATTGCATAGAGTTTGGTAATCCTATGGAATAATTAGTAACCAATGGGTATTAGGACTAAAACTAATGTGAACACATAAATGAGTAAACTTTCTGGAAATGGAAATAAATGTGACTTGAAAACTGAAGAATCACTATTACATTTGCACAAATCTACAAAGAAAAAAAAAAACGTTTATCTTCATGGAAATTCATAACAAGAATTTTAACAAATTTCATGAAACTCAGTTATGACTTGATACAGTCAATAGAATTGCTGTCATTATATATTTCAAGATTGCTGAAAGAAGGAAATAAACTTCAATCGTAATTAGTCATAAGTGACACCAATTTGCCAACAAGACGTATAGACTGCAAAAGTGCACAAGTATACAAGACAAAAATTTATATGAATATAATTTGTTTTACTAAGGGAGATAACTCTGAAATATAGTTTTAGACTTTCAATTTCATGTATACCAATGAATAAATTGATAAATTGTTTTCATTCACCAGACCACACAATGGTTAATCTGGAATGTATCTATGATTAAGACATTGGGCATTGTGTCAAATAAAATTAGTGGGAGAAAACATAACACGTAAAAATTATATAAAAACATATTGACTTATGATTGTGGTTGTGGAGTTTAAGTTTTTCACCACAAGAAAGGCTATGCATGGAGGTCAGTATTGATGGTGGAGGAAGAATCAGGGGAAACCCCAGGAAGAACCATCGCCCAATGAGAAGCTACCAGCAAGTTTTCTCACATACCCGATATGCCTGAATCCTTGATTTGAACCCACACAGACAAAGGATTGCCTTATGAAGTTCAGTACATATATACTTGATGAGCTGCAGATATTTGGTGACTTCTGTCAACATTTATTTATTTGTGCTGTGAAACAAATTCATAATTATAGGTATGGATTGTTCTCTCAGATTTAAAGTCCACACATGATTACTTTATCTTGATCACTTTAATCCAAGCTAGAAATGAAATCACACCAATTTACAGATATACACCCATCTATGTTCATCTATGTTCACAGTATGCAAATAAAATCTGCATTAGTCATAAAATAAAAACTACATAGTTTTAGATATTAACATATTGATATATTTGGGTTAGTGCCGACATGACAGAATATGAGTATAAGCAAGATAAGAACTGTTAGCACATTATTTTACAGAATAATCCCTTATCTACACAATACCTCTCATGAAGAAAAGATTAAGTTTGTGTATAAAGAATATTGAATGTAGATGCACTTTATTGATCACTAAACACATTGCAAAACAAAACACAAGGCAGATGACTGTTAAATACAGGACATTTATATATGAAATTGCCTTGCTGAAAATTAGAATGGCCATTGTGAACATGTGACTGTTGACTATGGGTGATTGTTAGGGCAAGATTTAATAGGGACATAATGAGTTGTCGAGATACCTAAATCAAGATTAGGGAAATAAGGAGCTGTGAAAACTCCAACATAAATAAAAGGGATATAAGGAGTTGTAGAAATGCAATTATGTTATTTTGACCCAAGGCAATTAGTGTAACATGTGCTACCCAAGGACACATCATGACAAATGCCATTAGCCACAATATTCTACATCCCCGAAACAATAGAGGGTAATGAATCACAGATGAATATAGTGAGAATGGTAGACTAACCAATGAGTTGTCATGGCTTGCTCAGAGATGGCATTTTGTTGTTAACTTTGTTAAGAAAGTGCTTTTACTACAATGCAAATATATGCCAACTTGTTCCTGTAGCAACAACTCTATTGGTTAGTCCCATTTCAAGTGCTTCTTTTGCTCCAACTGACCAGCCAGTCGTAATTAGGTCCAGCCAGGGCATGAGACAGTCCTATCAGCTTGGGAAGCCTGACAGTGTCTCCCTTTATAATAGGCACACCTGTATAAAAATAAAACAAATATTTGCCATGGATTGACTTGATGTTGTATTGTTTTATAGCATAGAAAAACAAAATAAGGTATTGTATGACTAAGCAAATGAAAAAAATCTTTAACGCATCTGCCTTAGAAGTAGTGTTAGGAATAAAGAAAATTAAGAATTATCACTCATGTGACGTAAGAAACTAAAGATTTTAATTGGCACAAGATATTTTCGAGATATTTTATGGACAATGTAATTCTTGCATACTAGGCAATACTTGTCAAGATGCTTGTATCATTTCTGTATTCTTGGTTGTTTACTCTAACCATCTGTAAAAAATAATGGAAATATTCATACTGGTAGCACTGCTGTCCATTCTGATGTTCAAGATCTTGTTTCAGTTGGTCAAAATATTTTATAAATTAGTTGTATTTGTTATTGGTATCAGATTCATATTGTATAATTGATATCCAGGTGGAGGAATTGATATCTTGATGGTGCAATTGAGATTGAATAATTGATATTCAGAGAACCCAAAATAACCCAAAATACTGAGTTGTCAGACATTGGAACTATGTATCATTCTCTAAAATCCACTAGTCATGAGACACCAAAGACCCACTAATGCAGACAAACCACATGAGTCAATGGCATAAATGACACACCAAGAAACCACTAAGGCAACCAACCACAGAAGCCAACCACATTGATGAGACACCATGGATTTAAAAAGGCAACCAACTTCAAGGATTGTACAAATAAAAGTGGCAGTCAGTAATTAACATGTTGAAATTATCTGGAAAATTATTATGGGCCTTGTCTGAACAACAAAACAAATTGATTGTTAAGACGCAAACATATGTATCTGACTCTAAATTCTTCAAATTGCTTTATTATTATGGTATACATATGCCAAAATTTAAAATCTAATTTAATCTGCAAGGTCATCAGTCAGATCACAGATTTATGTATGTAAATTATATATATATGTGTGTTTGTGTCTTTTTTTGTGAGTTATTTTTATTATATTATTCTGAAAAGTTTAAATACAGTGATACAATTTTGAAGTTCTATGCCTTGAGAGTCAGTAAAATTTCATTGTACAATAGCGATAAAGTGTTTAAAATTACATCACCGATAATGACAGCAATGCATATATGAATGTGTGTGTGTCTTTTTTTGTGTATATTTTTCTTCTATTATTTTGAAAAGTTTAAATATAGTGATATAATTATGATGTCCTGTGCATTTAAGTGTCAAAAATATTTAGCTGGACAATAGCGATAAAGTGTTTCAAATTTCATCACCTATAATGACAGCAATGTAGGCTTTTTCAAATCCTTACACGGACACCAATACCAAATTATGACAACTATCTAAGAAATAATGTGGCATTCTATAAAATATGTACAACTATGCCACACAATCAACAAAATTATCTATTTAACACATTAGGTTTCTTACTGTTATATCTGTACACTGACCCTGACACTAAGTTATAACAAACATCTTTACAACAATGTTTTCTTCTTTGTGTACAATCTTCATGAGAACTGATCATAAATTATTACAAGTATGAACGTCATCTTCTTTGTGTAAAATCTTTAAAATATATGACCCTAATTTATGACAACAATCTTTACAATAATGTAGGCTGGTCTCTAATCCCTAGACTGACCATAGTTATAAAATTATAAGAACTATCTTGAAAACAATGTTGACTTTTGTATCAAATCCTTAGAGTGACCACAATACTAAATCATGACAACTATCTGTACAAGAACGTAATCTTTTGTAAAATCAGTATAATATTAATATTAAAAATGGATCAGTCAACAAGCACTACCACAGTTCTCAAGTACAAATCTGACAAAGTGGAATATAATATAAGACAAAAACATCTGTCATGATACAACTACATTCAAGGTTCTATGGAACACAAAGACTTTTCATGATTCAAATATGTTCAAACATTTTATGGAACACAATAACATGCTTCAAATATGTTCAAACATTTGTGATACAAACAACTGTCATGAGATAACTATATAGCACTTTTGAGACACAATTTCTTGTCAGGATACTACTACATACCAAATTTTGGAAAAAAACACTTGTAATTATATAACTTCATACCAGGTTTCATGAAAATATCTTAAACTGTTACCCAGGTAAGATGAGAAGAATCCAATGGCAGGACAAATATGATGAATTAAAAAAGGCGATAATTCATCAAAAGTTGATAAATGAAAATTATAGGGATAATTCTTCAAAAAAGACTCCCTTGACACAATGTCTAGCCATGATACATTGGCAGGTCAAATTAGATGAAGAAATTTCAAAAAAGGTTCAGGAGTTATTAAGTAAAAGGTAAGTAAGATATATGAATAAATTGACATAGGTATACTCCTCCCCACACCAAGTTCATTTGCAGGGCATATACATTTTTGATTTATTATGTTATAGCTCTGTCTGGTGGTTACAGTAAACCTTGCAAAAAGCAGATCAACATCATATCAAGTCGTATACAAATATTACGTTATATCAAGTCGTATACAAATATTACGTTATATCAAGTCAGTATACAAATATTACGTTATATCAAGTCAGTATACAAATATTACGTTTCAGCTTAATAATTCATACTCTCACACAGACAAAACTCAGAAACCTTGCAGCTTACAGGCTAATGCCAAATTACAGACAACTCAGATGTTGAATGGCTGACTGACATCACTTCACTGTCCAATAAAAAGACTTGTAAACAACCTGAAATTTTAGATATGATGTATTGATTGGATGACAAAATCATAGGCTAATCAAATGTCAGATTTTGATTTGATTGGGACATGATGATTCTAACAGCCATTGAATAGTATCAAATATTGTCCTCAACACTGTTAAATATATTGGCCACATCAAAATCTTAGAAATATCTTAAATTAAGTTAGGGTTATAGGTGGGTTAAATGGGATGCATCATTTGTTAGTTACCAAATATTAGATAATACCAAGTCAGTAGAAAATGTATCCTTCTTTCCATGCAAGTACCTCTTATAGAATGTTTCCTAATATGGTATCATTCCATACATTGGGTCACTGGCAAATCACACTACTAATAATGGACCCTTGTTCCAGTGGCATATATGTTAAATGCCCATACAAGGACTTTGCCACACTGGACATTACCCTATGATAACTGAGATTTGGATAAAGACCAATACCAACCTTCCTGAAGAAAATGCCCATCATGGCCAACTCCTCCATGAGTCAATGCTTACACATGATCTATGCTAGTACCATGAGTCTAGCCACTGCATATCCAAACACAGCCATGATTAATCGCTTGGATGTCAGATGTCAGGAGGGCCCTTAAATGAAATCAAAGATTGGAATTATGAGTCAATTCATGTTATTAAATACTGCAATTATAACACAAACAAAAATCTGAAAATTCAATCTCTTACTTTTATGCAGTTATTTCCCTTTTAACCAGACCTTTTGATGCAATCATAGCCATTGTTATTTCAGTTGCTGGTGTACCTATGGACATGCATTAATATTCTATGATCTTTTAGTTGCATGTAAAGCACTCGCAAACAAGTACACATCAGCCAAACTGCATCACATGGCATGTGGAAAGACATTGTGATCAAACATGATCTAGGAAACGGCAAAGTATATGTATCATGTTTCTGAGGGAGGGAAATGTAATTTAAGATGTTTACAATCCCCTGTAAAAATATAAATCTAGAAATTAACCATTTCCTTTCAAAGAAAGTTGAGAACATCTTATTATATGTAAAGTAGGAATGCTTAATGAGAATTTATGTAACAACATGAAAGTTAAAATAAAACATGTTGGAATTTTGTTACCAGTTCTCATACCAATCTGTT
The DNA here is from genome assembly GCA_030141615.1 of Unio pictorum. Classification (NCBI taxonomy): domain Eukaryota; kingdom Metazoa; phylum Mollusca; class Bivalvia; order Unionida; family Unionidae; genus Unio; species Unio pictorum. The sequence continues at coordinate 783,642 of JARLTB010000316.1, forward strand.
TCATATGAAAAGTTTCAGTCAATATTGTACCACATCTTCTATATGGTCTTGAAGAACAGAGTCGCATTCTGAATTCTATATGACAGATTTTAAAATTATCAAGTCTGATAAAAACCTTCAATACCTGCACCAAAACAACCTGAAAACATGCTTACAATGCATGTCATTTGCAGAAAAGGGGATTAAAGAGCTTGCTTTTACCGTTGCATCTCATCCACATTGGTTCAAGGCTCTCAATTAAGCAATGTGGGTATGTGAAAAAACTTGAAAAATGTTAAAAGTATGGCCAGTGAAATTAAAAATGACTTTCATAATTTTACGAAGATCAGAAATTATTAGATATAAAATGTCATTATCATTGTAATATAATTCTTAAAGACAATGCAAACAAGAAAATAAACCTCATTTCTTATTGCAGTCATATAGGACAAACATTTTCAAAGTAATCAAGACTGAAATAGTTTGTTAGGCCAAGAGAGACCTCTATGCCAGATCATTAACACTGGACATTATTTAAAACAAAGTGTAAAAACAAACAAGGATGGGAAGCTTGTACACAAATGAAATTTGCCTGATTAATACATTAGGCAAAAACATCAATATGATAGCTTTATTGGAACATAGATATAGTGGAGACACTAATATGAAAACATGCAATTATGTCAATAGTGATCATGTGAAATGGCTAAACAGACCAATGCACATAGTGATTCCTGTACACACATAATGAAATTAATTTTTCAACAATTACTATGCAGTGCATTTCAGTCATTATAATGATTATTATGATTATAATTTAATATTATGATTATTAATATTTTATTTGCACTGTAAAACAAAATTATAATTAAGGGCATATACTGCACTCTCCCAGATTTATGTTCCACACATACTTACTGTATCTCGGGTTAGAAATCCAACTGCATTTTATGATTTTAGGTAGTTTTTAGGATTTCTCATGGTTTTAAAATATTTCTGAGGTTTATGACACATTAGTTATATGATTATCCCCATGGTGAGCATACAAATTAACACAATTCTAAAGTATACTTCAAGTCTGTTCCTACATATAATGTAAATAAAGAAATAGCAAAAAAAAGCAAAAGGAACTAAAATACCAGATATCTGTCATTTGTATTGCTCATGCATGTCCCAGACTTCTAGGCTAACTGAGCTAAAAATCATGTACACAAGAAAATCACTTTGTGTGTTATGGTAGAGCCATTCAATAGTTGTTAATACATTCTTAGGATTTCAATACTTTTCTTTCCTTCATACTTTTTATGATGGTGGAGGAAGAATCAGGTGAAACCCCAGGAAGAACAACCACCCCAGATCTGAACCCACGCAGACAAAGGATTGCCTTATGAAGTTTAGTAAATATATACTTAATGAGCTGCAGAGACCCGAATATGGTAACTTTATTGGGACATAAAGATAGTGGAAACACCAATACAGGCAAATCTGTCAATAGCATATCACTCAAGGGGAAATGGTAGAACTGGCTGTTGCACATTGGTGACTTCTGTATACAGTTTGACAGTTAAAACAAGTACCACACATCAAATATCAGTCATTACTAATATTATTATATGATCAAGATTTATGCATTTGTGCTGTGAAACAAAATCATAATTACAGATATAGATTGTTCTCTCAGATTAAAATTCCACACATGATTACTTTACCTTGATCACTTTAATCCAAGCTAGAAATGAAATCACACCAATATAAAGATATACACCCATCTATGTTCACCACATGCAAACAATATCTGCATTAGTCATAAAATAAAACATACATAGTTTTAGAAATTAACATATTGATATGTTTGGGTTAGTGCCAACATGACAGGATATGAGTAAAAGCAAGATAAGAGTTGCTAGCACATTGTTTTACAGAATAAACCCTTTTCTCATTAAGAAAAAATTAAGTTTGTATATAAAGAATATTGAAAATAGATGCACTTTATTGATCACTAAACACCTTGCTACACACCACACAAGGCAGATGACTGTTAAATACAGGACATTTATGTATAAAATTGCCTTGCTGAAAATTAGAAGGGCTATTGTTAACATGTGACTGATGAGTATTGGCGACTGTAATGACAGGATTTAATAGGGATATTAGGATTTGTGAAGACACCTACATACCAGCAATATAATGAGTTGTGGAGATTCCAAAATCAAGAAGAGGGAACTAAGGAGCTTTGTAGACTTCAACATAAACATAAGGGATATAAGTAGATGTGGAGACATCAACATAAATAATTAAGATGTAAAGTGTTGTGAAGATGCCAAGTATGTTTTTTTTCTGGTTTGTTGGCTTAATGCAGAGTAACACATTTATCCTCAAGGCAATTAAGTGTAAAGTGCCATGCCCAAATATGCACAGCTATTCTACATCCCCAAGCCACTGCAGGCCACAAGTCACTGAATCATATAATGTTAGAGACTGTTACCATGAGAGGGTCATGAATCACTGAGGCTTATACAATCTAGAGACTGACCATGAGAGGGTCACGAATCACAGGCATATACAGTCAAGAGACTGTGACCATGAGAGGGTCACGAATCACTGAGGCATATATTATAATCAAGAGACTGTTACCATGAGAGGGTCACGAATCACTGAGGCTTATACAATCAAGAGACTGTTACCATGAGAGGGTCATGAATCACTGAGGCTTATACAATCTAGAGACTGACCATGAGAGGGTCACGAATCACAGGCATATACAGTCAAGAGACTGTGACCATGAGAGGGTCACGAGTCACTGAGGCATATATAATCAAGAGACTGTTACCATGAGAGGGTCACGAATCACTGAGGCATATATAATCAAGAGACTGTTACCATGAGAGTGTCACGAATCACTGAGGCTTATACAATCAAGAGACTGTTACCATGAGAGGGTCACGAATCACTGAGGCGTATACAATCAAGAGACTGTGACCATGAGAGGGTCACGAATTACAGGCATATACAATCAAGAGATTGACCATGAGAGGGTCACGAATCACTGAGGGTCAGGGTCACTTGAGGCATAAACAATCAAGAGACTGTTACCAGGAGAGGGTCACGAATCACTGAGGCATATACAATCAAGAGACTGTGACCATGAGAGGGTCACAAATCACTGAAGCATATTATTAGAGTAATACCATTAGAGAAGCATGAATCAAATAAGCATATAATTATAGTAGTACCATTAGAGAATCAAGAATCAATGAAGCATATAATTAGTACCATTAGAGAAGTATGAATCAATGAAGCATATAATTAGAGTAGTACCATGAGAAGGTCAAGAATCAATGAAGCATATAATTAAAGTAGTACCATGAGAGAAGCATGAATCACTTAAGCATATAATTATAGTAGTACCATTAGAGAAGCATGAATCAATGAAGCATATAATTAGAGTATTGCCATTAGAGAAGCATCAATCAATGAAGCATATAATTAGAGTAGTACCATGAGAGGGTCAAGAATCAAGCATATAAATAGAGTAGTACCATTAGAGGGTCAAGAATTAATGAAGCATATAATTAGAGTAGTACCATTTGAGGGTCAAGAATCAATGAAACATATAATTATAGTACCATGAGAGGGTCAAGAATCAATGAAGCATATAATTAGAGACTGTTTCCATGAGAGGGTGAAGAATCAATGAAGCATTTAATTAGAGTAGTACCATGAGAGGGTCAAGATTCAAAGAAGCATATAATTAGAGTAGTACCATTAGAGAAGCATGAATCTGGAATCCCTGCCAATGAGCTGTCATGGTTCTTCACTCCATTAATCTTCTACATACCCATGCCCCTATAGTGTCATTTCTTTTCCCAACAATTTTGCTACAGAAGTGTTTTATTGCATTACAAATATATGCCAACCTTTTCCTTTACTAACAACTCTATTGGCTAGTCCTATTTCCAGTACTTTTCTTGCTCCAACAATACTATTGGTTAGTCCATTTCCAGTACTTCTCCAACTAGACTGACAGTCCTGATTAGCTCCAGGGCATGAGACAGTCCTATCTGCTTGGAAGGTATGACAGTGTCTCCCCCTATAATAGACATACCTGTAACCAAAAAGAAGACTGATATATTTTCCCATTGAGTGGCTTGGTGTATTATGTTTTATAGCACAAAAACACAAAATAAGCTATCTGATGCCTAAGTAACTGGAATAAAGTGCTTTGTCCAAGGACACACCACAAAGACTGGTGTAATAATTCAATCCCATAATACACCACAAAGACTGGTGTAATAATTCAATCCCATAATACACCACAAAGACTGGTGTAATAATTCAATCCCATAATACACCACAAAGACTGGTATAATAATTCAATCCCATACATGAATGATTAAGAATATCATGGTATCTGCCTTAATGGTAGAAATGTTAAAAATATTAAGAATGATCACACAGTAAGCAGTAAACTATACTGACTCATTGGTTTGAGATATTTTAATATTTTATATATCTTTGAAGAACAATGTACATAGTTTTTTTTTTGCAAGGCGAATTTTCTTTTATCATGAACATTATGGCAGGATTACAGTAATTAGCATATAATGAGTTGTCTAGCACCAGGGCAGAGGTGTTAATGGGAGAATCACAAATTGATGTGTAGATGCAGACTAACCAATGAGTTATCATGGCTCTTGACTCCTTTACTCAAGGCACTTATATATCCCCAAGCTCAGAGAGGGCATTTGGTTGGGATATGTATTTTATTGCAGTGCATATATATGCCCACCTTTTCCTGTAGCACCAACTCTATTGGTTAGTTCAGTACTTCTGCAACTAGCCTGACAGTCATGATAAGGACCAGGGCATGAGACAGTCCTATTAGCTTGGGAAGTCTGACAGTGTCTCAATCTATGAGGCGCACACCTGTAACAAAAAAAAGATAAAAATATTTGCCATTGATTGTCTTGGTGTTGTATTGTTTTATTGCAGAGAAACAAAAAATAACCCATTGTATGCCTAGGCAACTGAAATAAATCTTTTAAGCATCTGCCTTACTGGTAGTGTTAGGAATAAAAAAAAATTAAGAATGATCACATGTTAACATAAGCAATGAACCATTGATTTTAATTGACACAAGGTATTTTCTATATATTTTAGGGACAATGTAATTCTTGCATATTTGGCAATTGTCAAGATGCTTGTATCATTTCTATATTCTTGGTTTACACTAACCAACCTTAAAATATATTGCAAACATTCATCTGGTAGCAATGCTGTCCATTCTGATGTTCAAGGTAATGTTTCAATTAGACAAAATATTTTAACAACAATTACTTAGTATTTTTCCTTGGTATCAGTCAGATTCAGATTGAATAGTTGATATCCAAATTAAATAATTGATATCCAGATTGAGTAATTGATATGCAGATGGAATAACTGATATTCTGACTGAATAATTGATATTCACATTGAATAACTGATATTCTGACTGAATAATTCATATCCAGATGGAATAATTGAAACTGAATAATTCATAGCCACATTGAATAATTTTTATTCTTCTTGAATAATTGATATTCAGATTAAAAAATTGATATCTAAATGATTAACTGATATTTAGATGACCCACATAACTGAGTTGTTATTTAATGCCAGTGGCACTTTTCACATTTTGTGGTAATATCACACTACGGACAAGGGAACTATGTATCTTTCAATAAAATCCATTAAGGCAGCCAATCGAAGGAGTCTTGTACACAAATGTCTCACCATTTGGCAGGGGTTTCAAGAATCTTAATAATGAAGACATGCCAAAGCACAAATAGTCCAAGATCATTGATGATATTAACTATATATAAATCAAACACATGCAGTCAAAGACTTTTGACTTTATGAGTAAACATCACTGGAATTTTAAAGTTTTTATTACATTATTATATTGAGACAATAAGATTAATTGCCCAATGGTCTCTGGTCTTCACATCTTCCTGTACCAAGATATTAATTTTACTGGATAAATGAATTCAAATGCATGCGTTTATTTGTTACACTGACTGACATAATCAAGAGTGCTCATTAAAGATGTTGTTCAGCTGTTAATGAATGGTTGGATATATTGTAATGACAACACAACAAATACACCAATCATTACATTTTCTCACTGATACAAAATACGAAGAAGGGTAATATGATGAATGTTAATAGATTCTTAGTTAACAAAACAGCTTAACTTTCCGAGCTAACTGAACAAAGGGCTTTCTACACTATTATAATTGGTGAATATTTCTTTAATTTTTTACATTTTTAATTATAAAATGCTTAAGATACACATGTACGCTGAGAGAACATATAATTCGGGTTTGTGTTTCTTTGAGGAAAGCACTATTTATATTTCTCATATTGGAGTATACCAAATATACTCGGCAAAAAATAAATTGGTCGTTTTGTAATAGGGAACATCGCCGTGACGTCACGGGCATGATCACGTGGGGGGGTTCCCTAGTCTGGTTGGCAGAAAGAATGTAGGCTTACTCCACTGTATACGCTTGTTACCATTGTTAACAATGGTCGTGTCTTGCTGTGTCGTTAATTGTGCTAGACGTTTTAAACCAAAGGACATACCATTTTATTGCCTACCAAAGGATCCATCTAAAAGGCAGAAATGGTTGGTTGCGATTAACCGAAAAAGCTGGATTCCAACGGAGTACGATCGCGTGTGCGGGAACCACTTTATTTCAGGTACAGTAAACATCGAAGTTACTTATATAAATATACTGCTGTTTAACAGTGACATTTATTGCAATAACAATTGATTCTCGTCACTATTTTTTCTGAAGCTATCACGATAAATCTTTAAACGTGCAATTAAAGCTCTTTAAAATCAATACACCCACCACACGTTTATTTTTTTCATCCCAAGATTAAACCACAAGTTTTGTCATTGATAAAACAAAATTAAAGAATTATGTCTCCAGCTGTTTATGTTGGTAATCTTTTATAAACCAAGTTAATATAACATTAAACGATAACACTTGGAAATAATTTTAGGCAAGACGAGTGACAGTCCTAATGACCCAGATTATGTACCTAATGTCAACATGGGATATACAGTAAGCACTGCCGATTCATTGTCATCCAAGAAGAGATTTGAGCGAACCCAGAATCGGTCAGCTACAAACCAATATCAAGTGGAATTGGAGGCACATAAACAAGTTGATATGTCTGCTGCAAAAGCACTTCTTAACTGAAGTAATAGAAACAACGAGAAATTAATTCTACCCAGTGAGAACATGTTACCAAGCTGTGGCAATCATGCAGGTAATATTTCAGAATAACATAACAAAAACAACTTATTGTAATATAAGGAAATACACATTTAGCTTTTAGAAATTTAGAGTAATACTCTTGTTGTATTGATTATAGTTTGAACAGTAAATAAAAAATGGTAATATTTTTAAAAATGACCATAGTTTGATTATATTTAGATGAGCATTTGCTTCTATTAATATTGTATGCCTCAATTACTTTATAATATGCAACCTTCATTTGCATCCATTAACTGCCATTTTTCTTGTTTTACAGGTGAACTTCACGACACTTGCCTGCGAATGATTGCCGATCTTCGGATTAAAAATGAAAAAGCCATGGATGAGCTTGCAAGACTGCAAGAGGAAAATCTTTCCCTGCAACAGCAGCTTAATGCTGTCAAGTTTACGGACTCTTTCCTTGAGCACGAGGATAAAGATGCCAGGACAAGATTCTTTACTGGACTGCCCCACCACTCTTCCTTTGTTTGGATGGTAAACTACTTGTCAGAGATTCTTCCTATGTGTAAAGCTTTGTCCCCTGGTTCAGTTCTTCTTCTGATTTTGATGAAGTTGAGACTCAATATTCAACACCAGGATCTTGCATACAGATTCAGTGTGTCACAAACAGTTGTGTCCGATATTCTCAATCAGGGGCTGCCACAGCTTGCCAGGAAATTATGTTTTCTGGTGCAATGGCCAAACAGAGAGACAGTGAACAGGAATCTGCCTGATGTATTCAGAGAAACATACAAAAAGTGTCGCGTTATCATTGACTGCTGCAAAATTTTCAGAGAGACCAGGGAACTTGACAGCATGTGCAACTTCATGGTCAAATTACAAGCACAACAACACAATAAAGTTTCTCATTGCCATTTCTCCAACACGTTCTGTTAGCTTTATTTTAAAAGCCTTTGGTTGTAGGACCTCTGAAAAAGTGAAAACTCTGCGGTCTGGATTCTTGGATCTACTTGAGTATGATGATCAGGTTCTGGCTGATAGAGGTTTTATAATAGCAGAAGAAGTTGCATCATGAAATGCTCACTTGATCATGCCTGCATTTACAAAGGGAAAGAGCCAACTAAGTGCTAGGGAGGTTGAAAAAAAGTAGAAGGATTGCACGGGTGCGCATTCATGTTGAACGTGCTATTGAGAGAATAAAAAAACTTTAAAATATTAAGTTCTACAGTGAACTTGAGGATGGTACCTCATTCAAATAATATCATGAACATCTGTGCAGCATTAAGTAATCTACACCCGAAGCTGGTTAATTAAGTGTCCAGCATTTTAAAGCCATGATTTCATGAATAATAGAGACCTAATAATGTTTTGTATTTTTTATGTTTTCAGCATCTTTTTATGTTTTCCAATTTCATTGTTTTTGTCATTTGTTTTTCTGTAGTGTAGTCATATCATTATAGATGGTGTAAAGTGCTTAGAGCTTCGAAAGTTTAGGCGCTATACAAAGTCCTCATTATTATTATATTATTAATATTAACATAAACAAAGAAGATATTTTGTATTTCAAGAGCATATTTATTTCAAAATAAGAGCTTCCAATACTCTGGTACAGTTCTGAGTAACAAGCTTCCAATACATGTAAAATATGCTGAAAATATTTGGGTATTTAAGAAGAGATATCATGAACATGTATGTGCTTCTAATAGATAATGAATTTAGTATATTTTTTAAATTTTTTTTATGGTTTAACGTTATTTTTCAGCACAATATAGGCTATACATGGTGGCCAGTATTAATGGTCTGTAACAGACAGTGCTTTAGACCGCTCAGAGCCCCTCAATTTAGTATCTTATTACAAAACATGTTAAAATAAACAGTAATTATTGCTAGCTTCATGTAATGTGCATTGTTATACTTAAGCGGTCATCAAGGAGAACAGTCCCTGACTAATGAGTGAACCTCTATAAATAAACCATTATTAACGCTATATCCATGTGTTACCACTTCTCATTTTCTCTCTCTCTTTGCCATGTGTAGCATTCACTATCTGACAATGGTAAAAACTAATTGTCTTTACAGCGTGGACAGTACCCTTTCTCCCTTGGTTTTCGGCGCACATTTACACATGCATAATGGAACCGCTGGAATGAGCATTCATCATTGTCACATTGTATCATTTTACCATATTCTTGCTGATCACATATGCAATATGTGGCCACATTATCATTCTCAGCAGCATCAATGCAAGTGCAATGTGCACACTGGACTGTAGCTTCCTTTTTTCTTAGACACACCCAAGGGTCGTGCGGCTTTTCTTTCATTCTCTGAGACGGTGTCACCTTAGCAGAAAGGAAGCAGACAGGGCTGTCCTCTTCAATACAATGATAATACACTTCCTTCATATGTCCACTGACAACATAACTGGAAGAAGAAGAAAAACAAATGCCAGCACTGGTTGTTCAGAAATGCAAAAAAATTATGTTTGTGTAGTAAAACATGGATAATTGCAATTTAATGCACAATTCTGCCGCGCATCATATAACTTAAGTTTAATTAAAATCTACTTTTAAATGGGCAATTTGCTCCCTAATGTTAGATATGTGGGAACGTTAATATGCTCATATAAAAATGAGTTGATGCAAACACTACTGTGTTATTTCGAACCACACACCATCCCCCCTCCTCAAACCTACAGCAAATTTGTTTACACGTCTTGGTTCCTTTAATGTATTTCCAAAAAAAGAAATATACATTAGGTTCTTATAGTGATAAAAATATATTGTTTTATACGCTTACCTGTACGCATCAAGAGATTTAAAAGACTTCATCGTCTCGGCGGAGTAAATAGGTGGTGTATCAACCAGGTAGCAGTAAATATCCGTAAATGTTAAGTCTGGCCAAATGCTGGGGTCTGACATCCATCCACACTTAAGATTATATGGATCTGGCAGACCCTTATAATCTTTAATACTATTTAATTTTTGCATATAACGAGCACGCGCTTCGTTTGGTAAGCCATTTGCATAAGCTGATAGACCGTCTTCCTTCGCGGCCATAGTGGTTCTGCCAACCAGAGCTATGCGGAAGCCGAGTTGTGACGTCATACAAGGAATCCCCGATATTCCCTATACATTAGCATTTTCCTGATGTGTCTGACCAGTGCGAAATGTCGTATAAAGGTTTTATATGGCATCCTTGTCATAAATATCAAAGATCGTCATGCAGAAATCCTTTGTGTCAAATTCTCAATACCAAAGTTGGTTATTTGTACTGTCAAAATGTTTTTGCGTCGTGTGCATCATTCCTCGAAATATGGGAGTAACGAAGTCTCCTGTTGCCATGCTTGGCAATTTAACATATACCTATATATGCTTGCCCATGTCGAATTCCATGATTCCTAATAAATGTCTTCTTATCACCCTGTGTAACTGTAGCATGTGTCATTTTGTCTAAATCGATATATTTACCTAATATGATTTTTCGATCCACACTCGTGGGGACTTTCCTTGTCATGCGGTCTGCTTCGGTGACATTCAATCTTGTACGACTTAAAACATGCATCGAACCTTTGCTCTGAACAAACGTCTATAAACACGGTATCTGAAGCAAAATAAAACTATTTGTTAATACTATCTGTGATATAATGTTATGATTACATTTAAATTAAGAGTACAATTGTACTCTTTTCGATACTCTTTTATTTTTCACACTTCACATCACAATTTAAGCAGCAGAGAGGGTGAACCCTACAACGTTTTCAGACAAAATTTGATTGAAATCTTAAAACGAACCTTCCTACGATCTCATTTTAACCAAAAAAAGGGTGAACCCTACAACGTTTTGAGACAAAATTTGATTGAAATCTTAACGAACCTTCCTACGAAATCTCATTTTAACTAAAAAAATGAAAACGGAGATTTTACGATTTTTCAATCAAAAAATTGATTGAATCCTTAAAACGAACATTCCTACGATCTCATTTTAACCAAAAAAAATGTCTCAGGGGAAAACCCTACAACGTTTTCAGACAAAAAATTGATTGAAATTTTAACGAGCTTTCCCTACGAAATCTCATTTTAACTAAAAAAAATGAAAACGGAGACTTTTACGATTTTTAATTAATTTTGGTCGCAACTTGTTGTCATCCACTCTCTCTGCTGCTACAGGTTAATAATTCTTTTACGATTTTAACCGAATATTTGATCCAGTCCGATACGATATCGTGTCCGAGGATCATGCAAATTTATTGTTGCGAATCCGTACGGGGTTGACTGAGCATTACTAAAGAAATTTCTAAATTGATTGAAGTCCATATCAGAACACCATGTCTGCCATATATTTCTAAGAGTATGAGTATCAACTCCGTTGAATACAGCAAGAATATTGCAGTTATCTCTGATGACTTTTGGAACCTGAGTGTAGCGTTGAGTGACATATATCACGTCAGTGTTTTTATGCCTGCCTCTGGAAAAGATCCTAGCAGGATTTTTTTTGTTTATCTAACATTATATCGTCGTATACGACTAAATTGTTAATATCTCCATCAATATCATCAATACTCGGTGCTTCATCGATATCGGTTATAAATTCAATGGCGTTCTCACCCTTAATTTCTGATGCATTCTCGTTAAAATCCTTTAGCACTTCATAACATCGTTGATCATCTACGCTAGGGGCAACTAAATACAACTTATCCCACTTCATCCATCTCATTATTAAATTGAGCAACAATTGCGTTTTACCGGATCCAGATGGCCCGATTATAATCATCCGGATAGAGTTTGGTAGCGCTGCATGATGCTTAACTGGTTCTCTTGTTTTAGTCGCCGAAAAATCAATTATATCCATATCTCTATACATAAATTATGGATCTATATTGTGTGAAGTGTAAAACGCGTACTAGCACAAATGATGTGACGACAGTTACAACTAAAAATAACAGATCAGCACTTACTGGTAGATGTGCAACATGTGGTACAAAAAAATTTAGATTTGTTTCTATGAAATCCGGGGATGTTTTTAAAAAAAACGAGGAGGTGATATCGCAGCCAAATTGGCAAAGCTCCCTGGAACCCCATGGGCAAAGTACCCCGGAGAAAAGCACCTTCCAGGATATAGCTACTGTGGACCGGGAACCAGACTTGATATCAGACTCAATAATCAAAATCAGTCCCGACCCGGTGAAGAACCAATAAACGCCATTGATAAGGCCTGTCACCTTCATGATGTTGCTTATAAAAGCAGCAATCTGCAACACAGGCATCTAGCAGATGTGAAATTAATTCATGCGTTGAATGCCATCCCTGATAAATCCTTCAAAGAAAAATTGGCTTCCTTTTTAATAAAATCGGCTATGAAAAGTAAATTGATGTTAGGTGCCGGTAATTAATAATATGGAATCAATTTATTATTCCCCAAGAGGATACTGGAGGGGTAAATCAGCAGTCCATAAACTCGCTAGCGCTGCAAAAGTGAAAAAAAAAACACTGCGGCTAATTGGTTATCCAAACAGGCACTATGGTAGATTTATCTACCACCGCCTAAACAAATTCAATTCTCGCATTTTGATGTGACCGCTCCTAATGAAGTTCATCAGGCTGATATATTATTTTTACCTCATGATCGTGGTTACAAATACGCTTTAACCGTAGTTGATATTGCAAGTCGATACAAAGAAGCAGAACCGTTAAAAACAAAATCAGCCACTGAAGTTGCTTCTGCATTTGAGAGGATTTATCGACGAGGTCCTCTGCACTGGCCAAATCTATTGCAGGTTGATCCTGGCAAGGAATTTCAGGGTGCAGTGTTATCTACAATGAAACATCATAATGTCACCATACGACGAGGGCATACTGCGCTACATCGCGATCAGGCCATTGTAGAACGATTTAATCGGACGATTGCTGAGCGGTTATTTGGATATCAATACGCAAAAGAATTCATTCAAGAAAAGCGATCCCGTGAATGGGTCAAAAGGTTACCAGCTGTGATTACTGCACTGAATAATGAGATTACTAGAACAATCAACATGAAACCTAGCAACGCTATTAAAAAGAAGTCTATACCCGTACAACCACAAAAAGATTTCAAAGAACCAATTCTTGGTAGTAATGTCACTGTTAGGTATTTATATGAACCAGGAGAGCTTGAAGGTGGCAGAAAAAGGGCTACTGATCCTATTTGGAGTGTTACTGCACACAAGATATCTAGTATAACACGATCTACGGGTAGACCTCCAGTCTATAAACTGGATTCAACTGCCCCTCAACGAGGATTTACTCGACAACAACTACAGGTAATTCCCGAGGATACTCAATTGCCACCGCATGGTCTTAACTAGCGCCGTTGCGTCTATTGCACTCAAGACAAGTCAACATCACATTGTTTCTGACATGACCGAGACTGTTATTTTTTTCTGTCTACGGTAAATTGGCGAGGATCTTTATCCGAATACTGCCAACGCATTATACAATTGCAACTCGCGCAGTGATTATTCTGTTGTTTCTTCAAAGTGATTATTAATTTAGCATCAATATCAAATTCTCGTTGTTTTTTTTTGTCCTGTTGTTTGTAACCGGAGAGTTTTTTATTAATGATGCTAACATCAATATCATCCATTGTTGTGTCATTATCATCGAAAACAATTCTTCGAAGTTCATTTATTTTTCGTACTCTGGATACTGCGAGATAGACTAAATTCGACCATTCGATGTGATTATCCACCATCCAAACAATTGTATCCGATATAGTCAATCCCTGTGAAGAATGTATCGTCGCTGCGTATCCTAGCGTCCACGGGGAATTATTCGCACTCAATGCATTTTCGACGACGCTGATATCAACCAGCACAATATCATTTAATACGAGAATTTGTTTTTCACTCTGTCCTGGAATATCAACTTCAATGTTCTGTTTTCGTGTATCCGATGGCCTATAACAAAGGGGTACTGGAAGCGTTGCAAATTTTTCTTTATGCAATTCAAATAACTTCATCTGAAGTGTGTCCCTGACTTGCAATTATCAAATCATTTGGTCTCCATGTTTCCCAGAAATCATTCATTGGAGTTTCTGAAATCACTTCACGTGCTATTTCGCATTGGATTCTATCCGGTTGTAATCTAATTAGCGCTTTGAATTCTCGTAATCGTTCATCAAGTGATCTATAATCAGTGGTGATTTCTTCATAATAGTCTACAAAACCCCATAGCCATTCATGTGGAGATGCACCGACAAATGGTGGTTCTTGGCCGTGATCACCGCACATGACGACTTTTGTGTTTTTATTTAACAACCATTCAAGAAATGTCTGTAATACTCTCAACAATAGATTGCATATTTCATCCCAGATTATGATTTCAGGAATGAATTTATCACCCATACGCTCAGGAGTCCATTTGTCACCCTTCCATCGAAAGAAACTATGGTAAGTACAGGCATTTACCCCTCGCTGTATCATATCTCTGGCGAGTTTGTGAGTCGGTGTTAACACAATCATGTTTGACCGACGAAATAATTCAATTGCACGAGTTGTCTTCCCACCCCCACCACAACCGTTTAAATAAACTGTCTTGTATCTACATATTGGATCAGATACGGGTGGTGCATGAGAAAATTCTGATTGAATTTCAATACGGTTATATAAAAGATATTTATCATCCATGGCAACGTCTGCGGATTCACAATACTCGTGTAGTGTTTCCTTTTTAAATCGCCAACCCCCCCCCCCCCCCACGCTTCCTCGGGATCTGTGAATTTAGCTACATCTGATTTGTATTTATTGTGTATATACATCGAATCAGTGGCTACTCTAACCGCGGTATTAGGAAATCTATTTATCATCGAAAATAGATTAATACAAGCATAGGCTAGCATAGAACCTCTCAAATGTGTGTACTGGGAATTATATCCATCACAGTAGGTAACAACCGTACCTAATTTCTCACCATTGGATAGAAAAGCATCCTTGCGGGATACAAGTTTTCCCTGTTTCGTTAAATCCGCTACAATAAAATCGTATTCAGCGACGTCTATGATCAACCGCGAAGAATATTTTGCATTGTCGTATCGTCCACCCTGGGTAAATTTACCGATTATTCTTCGTCCTAAATCTTTTGCTTGTTCTTTTTTAATTTCAAATAACTTCTTAGACCAATTCATGATTTTTTCTTCATTGAAATCAGGGAATTGTTTTCGCTGTTCGCTGATTATACGATCTAGATCGGGTTGTGGTAGCCAAACATCCTTCTGAGCTCGATAGCATATAATAGCCTCGGAAACAATCAACGATATTAGCATACCACAATCGATCATATATCGTAGTAACACTATTGGCATCCAGTGTTTTTTTCAGATAGGTGTCTACCGAGCCAAACATAACTACACGGATGTAACCCTGTAGCGAATTCGAATGATATCACACGAGCGAATCCGGTTAAATCAAAATCAGGTAATGGCCCATTAATCGCAACACGAGTCATTTCATGCGTGGGATGTCCAAATCGTTTAAAGTACTCAGCACATTCCCCATATCCGAGGAAACTTCCAGGATAACACGCGGATATATCAATTGAAATCATACCATCAAGTGAGTATTTCGTATTCCACAGTCCTCCATGACCAAATTTGACGCAACTCAATTTAACATCTTCGAGAAAATCACTTCGTGTTGGACGCTATGAGTTTTTTTCTCTTGCGAACTGAGCTACCACTGATGGAATAGTAAAACTACCCGTGAGTAGTTTTTCATGGAAACTCTCCGGTGAAAAATCACTAGCGATTTTTCTCATTCTGTTATCTAATTCTTCAACGCGATATAATTCACCATTTGGTCTTACAAATTGATCGAATCCTATTTCGGGATCTTCATCACTTCTAAGTAACCACACTGACACAGGATCATCTTTACACAATGCATGAATAGCATCAAATAATTTCTCTTCATAGAAAACATCCCCGACGAACTCCTTAGGGATATATTTCACGGTTCGTTCTCGTGGAAATATTGTTACTGCAGGTGTCCACGCGTGTTTGTTATGATCAATAATCTGTATTGGCGCTCCATTTTTGTTATATTTCGGTTCGTATAATACTTCTCCGGTTATCGTCATAATGGTTATTGGGAATCGTAATGATGTTTCTAATTTAGCTATATCAGAAATCTTTGCACCATGGTGTTTTACCGTTAATTCCCACTCGGTTATTTTCCTACGTCGCAGATCAGTTAGTTTATTTCCTCGGGATGCATTTGTGAAGTGTTCCATTACCCGTGTTGCCACGCAATTGAGCCTTGACGAAGTCAACGGTGAATATTTCATAGGAGCCAGTTTTGCGATATCGGGTTTATCATTTAACGGATATATCCCATAAACGATTGCTGTTACAGGATAAGATCTTTCGTAGTATGGTTTGTCAATGCCGGTTAGAATTTCTGGTTTGGAATCTCTACTCACAATGACAGCTTTTTTATTCTTGAGGATTGGTTCAAATTTATCCCCAATAATCCATTTGCCTTCGACTTCGATAATGAATTTTATTCGAAAAAAATACCTTTTTTCCCCAAGACGTGAAATTATCACTGCTGCTTTTTCATCATTCATGGTAGCATCAACAACACCATCAATTCGAAATGTTGACCAACAATAAGATGCTCCATCACGCTTGAATTCAATAAAACAGTCTCTGATTTTACTAATCATGGCTTTATCAAGAATTTTATTCTTGGGTGTATCAGAAACTATATTAAGATTGAATTGAGCATCTTTCCAGGGTAATCTCTTGGACGTTTTTTTTTTGGTTTATCGAGATTAAATTTAGGATTAATCTTCAATAATCTCTTAAACTCTTTCATGTTTCCGTCTCTTGGACGTTTTTTGAGATTATCGAGATTAAATTTAGGATTAATCTTCAATAATCTCTTGGACGTTTTTTTGGGTTTATCGAGATTAAATTTAGGATTAATCTTTAATAATCTCTTAAACTCTTTCATATTTCCGTCTATTAAACGTTTTTGGGTTTATCGAGATTAAATTTAGGATTAATCTTCAATAATCTCTTAAACTCTTTCATGTTTCCGTCTATTGGACGTTTTTTGGGTTTATCGAGATTAAATTTAGGATTAATCTTCAATAATCTCTTAAACTCTTTCATATTTCCGTCTATTAAACGTTTTTTGGGTTTATCGAGATTAAATTTAGGATTAATCTTCAATAATCTCTTAAACTCTTTCATATTTCCGTCTATTGGACTTTTTTTGGGTTTATTGAGATTAAATTTAGGATTAATCTTCAATAATCTATTAAACTCTTTCATGTTTCCGTCTATTGGACGTTTTTTGGGTTTATCGAGATTAAATTTAGGATTAATCTTCAATAATCTCTTAAATTCCTTATCAATATTGAATTCAGCATTTTTCGAAGGCGTTCTCTTGAACTTCCTCATGCTATAATTAAAACAAGCATTTAAATGAAGAATTTATGTATAATGAATCACTGCAAGTGGCTTATGATTGGATCATCAACCCCGTGTAACAAATCATGCAGAAATGAGTTCTGTGGGTATCATATGCAAAGCTTTCGACGTGGAAGCCTTGGTCCGTTACCCTGTATTCGATGTGGGGTTGGGGTCAGGGGAAAATCGCAGTTATGTTTGAATTGCGGTGGTAAGCGATACAGGGAATTGAAGCGTTATTATGATAAAAGAATCAAAAATGGACAATCAATCAGAAATTATGACCCTGACACTGATAAAGTCCCTGACACTGATAAAGTCAGTATCCCTGACAGAGTCAAGGATAAAATCATAAGAACTCCTCAAGACTACATTGAAAGATTCATTATTAAACCAAACAATGAATTAGACAAATAGTATTTAGTATACGAATGAACCAAGAATTCAGACAACACCCTGTGATCACAAATTATGAAGCATCTAGTGATGGTGTTGTAAGAAACAGCAGACTGAAGAAACCAGTTGGTTCTGATAATGGTATGGGGTATTTGAAGTTTGGCGCTGGAAAGAAATTTTATCTCAATCATCGTTTCGTATTTGAATGCTTTTATGGATTGATCGAGGATGATTCTGTCATTGATTACATTGATTCTAATCCAATGAACAATTCTTAATCAAATCTGCAGGCTGTTACTCAAAGTGAGAATACCAAACGAGGAAAGACTGGCATTTGCTCAAAAAAAGCGAGACCAGTAAAATCTTTGAATACGATAACTAACGAAGAAAAAATATTTCAATCAATAACCAGCGCCGGTAGGCATTTCGATATTTGTTCACCCTCAGTACGATATGTTGCAGAGGGGATTTATCGATCTGCGATTTCAAAAAAGACGGGACAGAAAATTCGATTTAGTTATGTCTAATGCGTCATATTTTTCATTTAGAAATATGTCATTGTTATAGAATATGAATTCTGAAAATATGAATAGCATTATATCCGAGATTTCAAAATTGAAAGATCAGGATATTGAACTATCATATGGGTTAAATCCTGATCAAATCATGTCTGATTTTCAGGATATAGAATACGGAGTTAGCACTAACAAATATATGCTGCCAAAGAAATACGCGCTCATCAAAAGAATTCAGAATTCTATTAAGGACTCTCTTACATTCTCCAGTGACGTAAGTGTGTTTGTTCCGTTATATACTATCGTAGAACGAATACGAAAAGAATTGGGTAATGAATACGAATTGAAAAAAGAAGTCAACTCTAAAGTTAGAAACCTACGGGTGTTAATTCAGGAAAATGAACAATTTTGATTGCCCGATCATTTATCATTTTTTGATTGCCTGACCCCCCCCCCTATCATTCCGACCCTCATAGAGATTCTCATTTTTTTAGCATTTTTTGATTGAAAATGTCAAAATCAGTGAATCAAAAATATTTCACACACTACAGTGTTAAAATTTCATGTGTGGACCGTTAATGGATGGTTTTCTCGATATGATATGTCAGATTGATCAAAAAAAGAATGAGGGAAGTGTCAGTATTAATTATTTTATATACAATTATGACACTTCCCTCATCATGATAGAGCCCTTAAAACAACAAAATGAAACTCCCATGATCGTGTTAAAAATCATCTGACATGTCTGACATGTAACAAAAAGTGTTTTCGTCTGTTAGGTGGGATTGAAAAATTGTTTTACAATTGAAAAATTGTTTCTGATTTCAAATAATGGTCAATGAAGCATTAACAACCCGATTGGCTCGTGAACGATTAGATGCAATTAAGAGATTTATACCAATTCGCGACTCTGTAAGGAATAAACTGCAACAACGACAGAGTTTACAAACTGATTTTGCTGCGGGATCTGAAGAATTGTTTAAACCAGTAACCACAGCAACGAAGGAGGTAGTGTCAACAATCTCTGAACAAGGAAAGACCTTTCTCCCCTTGTTAGCGAAAACTGAACAAACAAAACAAATAGAATCAAAAAGGACAGTAGATGATGTACGCGTGAGATTTAACGAGGAAGGGTTAGCAGCAATTGATAAGACTGATCCAGCAGAAATTCCTGCGCTTGTTGTTACGTCTTATGAAAACAGAAAAAAAATGTTGAAACCAGAACATCATAAATATGTTAGAAATATAACTCACTGGGCTGATATATTCTATAAAATCAAAACTAAAACAAGTCAGATTAAGACAGATAGTGCATCATACATCGAATATATCAATGCGGTGGGTGCAGTGTATAAACAATTTGAAGAACTAAAACAACAACAAAAACCGCAAAAATCGCAAAAGCGGCGACAGCAACCTGCAAAGAAAATATCTTTTTCACCTAAACAATAACAAATACCACGTGATGATGATGATGATTATGATGATACTCTTGATTATTTACAACCCACGGATGAAGAAAAACTAGATGAAGCAATGGGTTATAGCGGAAGCGGATTGCAGGATTCCAGTGGACCCCAAAGTGGGGTATGTCCTGGTAGTGTTCTCAGTGATATATCACGATTAGAAGTTCTTGTAGGAGGGTTCCGAGCTGGAAATAACTCACCGGAAATAACTAATGAAGCAGCTGATATCTGTAGACGGTTATTTCAGGGTGGTATCATGGATATCAGCACATATCGAGATTTCATTGGCGAGTTAGTGGAAAGTGGGTATCATAGTGACTGAATAAAACGCTAGCGTTTCCAATTGATTAGATAAATAACAATTGAAAAATTGTTTCTGATTTCAAATAATGATCATACACTACAATCATGATAAACCAACCCCCGTCTATGTAGTTAATTCACGGTTTCCGGTTGATAGAGCATACTACGGAGATGGTCTCGGTGATACCATATTAAGATTATTTTCAAGAATGGCTCCAAAAGTGATGCCGTTGGCTAAACAATTATCAATGAAAGCAATTGATGTTATTCGTGATAAAGGTATTGGTTTCGCTGGAGATCTTACCGGAAAAGCGTTTTCAGCCGCAAAGAATAAATTAACATCATTAGTGAAATCACGGATGAAATCCAAAGGATTTTCAAAAACGTTACCGTCTACAGCGGAAATGCCTGCGAGTGTTAGTAGAATTATAAATAACGCAGTAGATGAAAAATTAGCGTCCATGGCTTTAAACCCCGACCAAAGCAATATTGCAAATATGATAGCAGGAAGTGGCTTTAAAAAACTACGTAGAAAACGCTAGCGTTTTTCACGATGAAATTGGAAAATCGCGATTTAGACTCTGATAAATAGAATAAAATGTTCAAAAGGTCACCTGATCCAGCGTTTGATATAGATGCCCCAGTTCGCAAGGATGATTCTGTACGCGATTATCAATATTACGCCTATCATGCAATAGACCCAAATAGTCGAGCAAGAATCGATCTTCAAGTCCATGATACCAGTAAATACTTTTTGCCTTGTGAAGCGTTTATTGAAATCGAAGGTGAACTTGTAATAGCTGCTGATACTCCTGCTGTACCAGCACCGTATCCAGCTGGTACTCAAGTCGGTTTTGTCAATAATGGTATCATGGCGTTATTTGAGAGTGCAAAATATCTCATTGATGGAAAAGAAATTGAGGCGATAGATCGCGATGTTGATGTGGCTACAACAATAATCGGGTTAGCGAGATATTCTGATGATTATACAAGATCAGCAGGACCTTCTATGATGTTTGCAAAGGATAATAAAAATACCGCTGGAGGAAATCAATTTGTTGTAAGACGACCAAAGAATAATGCTGGTAATGCTAATATTGATGCCGAGGATATGATTATAAACAACGATGCTAATTTCAATCTAGGAGCTGCAACACGTATTTTAATGTTGCAAGGAGCGCGTAAATCATTTTCATGCGCGATTCCACTGCATCATATATTTGGATTCTGTAGAAATGTACGAAAAGTTATTTATGGAGCGAAGCATACAGTAGCACTCGTGCGAAAGGGTGATGATAATGACGCAATCTGGAGGATTCCAGCGGATGCTGCAAATCCAAATACTGATGCCGGTAAAGTCAATTTAACAAAAATATCATTGTGGATGCCAGTGTTGACTCCATCAATCACTGCAGAAGAACGATTACTATCATTTATGGACCATGGAGGAAAATCATTACTAAGTTGGCTAACGGTAAGTACAGATGTTAAACTATCAAATATCAACGGGGTATTCACCTGGAATCTAGCATCAAAACAGGGCACTGCTGCGCCACGTCATATATTCGTAGCGTTACAGGATAACACACGAGTTGGCGATCAACGTTTCAGTCATATGATATTTGATCAATTAGGTGTTAAGGACGTCTCACTGAGAATAAACGGCCAGCAGGAACCATCCGAGGATGTACAACTCGATTACGGTCAGAATCATATTGCTCGCGTGTATCATCGTCTGTTGTTGTTTATGGCACGTGATCAAAATGTCGATACTGGTCTGCAAATATCACAATACGACTTTAAGAGTTTATATCCTATCTATTATTTCTCACTGGAACATCTCGATTTGATGAGACAATCCGTCGTTGATATACACTTTAGAGCTAATGTGCTTCGTGGTGCTATTGCTAATTACAGAGCGGTTGCTGTCATTCTCAGTGATAAATCAATGCTACTTGAAGGTGTTGGTGGAAGAATGAGAGTGGTAGATGCGCCAGTAGAAAATCTATGAACGATTTTTCATTGAAATTGTAAACGATTTAGAATCAATCTATTATGTATAATGTCGTATAGTAATATCAATGTGTCTTTGACACCCGGTCAATTAAAAAAATTGCAATCCAAATCAGCTAAGCAATGTGGAACCACAATCACGTTGAAACCTAATCAAATGACTGGTGGTGCAAATAAATTATCGCTGACAACTCGTCAGGTGAAACATTTCAATGATGCACTAGTAGCAAAAAAGGGTGTTCAGATTACTCTCTCTGCGGCTGCTATCAAAAATATGATTAAAACAGGCGGTATATTTCCGTTGTTAGCTGCGATTCCGGCCTTGATTGCAGCAGCAGCCCCAGCGGTGGCTAAAGCAGCGGCGTTAGGAGCCGTTGGTACTGCGGCAGGAATGGCACTAAAAAAGGCAACTGGGAAAGGATATAAAAAAAAGGGAAAGGGTCTAAGACTACCAGGAACCCCGTATTCGTGGTACAGCGGAAATGGTCTAAGACTAGGACCGGTTTATTAATTCAGAAATCTTCGATGGTTCCCATGTCCAATTTTGATTTAATGGATGCTGCTAAAAAACTAGCGATTAAAAACTTCAGAGGTGTCTTTATGAAAGATCAATTACCACATCAACCAAACACCGTTGAAACCGGTATTATTAATTTAGATAACAGCACTGGACCTGGAACTCACTGGGTTGCATACGCTATTGATCCACGTGGGATTGTTTATTTCGATTCATATGGATTAGCCCCACCAAAAGAGTTTATGCGTTATATAAAAACCCTTCCAATGAAGACTTGGTATTCTACGCTACCAACACAACAAATAAATGATCCACCAATATGTGGCAGCGAAGTATTAAATGTCCTTGACGCTATTTCTAACTCCTTGGGTAACCCAAGGGGAAAACCACCACACATTGTCGTAAATGAATACACCAGCAATCGCTTTTTAGAGAGAGAAAGAGTTTTACAATAACATGATTGATATTAGGGGAATACCTCTGAAACCCAAACCCGATGACACTGCAACCGGTGATGTAAAAAAACTAATCAAAGATGAAATAGCTGAGACGTTGAATTTAGCAAGTGTTGACCCGAACGAAATAGTTGTATTTCAAGACAAACAGGGTAAATTGAAAAGCAGTGATGTGTCATTGGATGATATTTTGATACGGCAGCGCGACGCCGCTGAAAACTCTATTGCGCTATATTCCAACAGTGGACGACTTAAACCAGGCGCACTTGTGTCTACAATCACCGACGCGATTGCTACCCATGACAATAAGATTGCCGCCCACGACAATAAGATTACCACCCACGGCAACGAGATTGCCGCCCACGGCCGTGATCTGGATGATCATATACGAGGTTATAATAGTTTTCGCAAAAATGTCGTACATAAATTCTTTGGAACCCCGCTTCTGGTTGGCATGACTCTCGCTGAAATCAAAAACTATCTATCGCTATTCTTTTTTAACAAGGACTCGGGAAGGATGATGAATGAAAATGAAATTAAGGCAAATTATCTCGATATTTACAATGATATTTCTAAAATAATAGAAAATCTTGAGCGGGTACAAAAACCTACTAGCGACGTCATTTTTAGGTTTTTTGGAACCCCGCTTGTGGCAGGCATGACTCTCGCTGAAATCAGCGAGTTTATTGGCAAGCATACTCACAATGCCTACATCGCTAATAGTTTCTTTGGTGTCCCGGCTACATCTACAATGACTCTCAAGGATATTAATATGTTTATGGTGAGACAAACAACACTTAATACCATCGTTGATAAATTTTTAGGGAGAACACCTGTATCTGAAACCACATCGTTGACAGGCCCGACCATCGCTGAAGTTAAAAAAGCTATTGACGAACAAAAACTCACCGACGACGTCATTGTTGTGTTTTTTGGAACCCCGCTTGTGGCAGGCATGACTCTCGCTGAAATTAGCGCGGCCATCAATAAAATAAAAATTCCACATAGTGTAAGCGCCAATAACGTCGTGTACACGGTTGATAGTGGGACTTTTGATTGGATCCGAGGAGAAAAAATTCATCTTAGTGTTGGACACAGACATACTGGTGTACCAGGTTGCTACCGACTTACAATAATACATCACCGTAAATTTGATTTGGGATTCAGCAACACAGGTATCAGCGGTGTTAACACGCTGACATATATGCTAGAGAAAATACCAAAACCTCCACCCTATATACCAATCCCGCTTACGATTACTATAAACAATTCCGACGAGTCTGTGATTAGGGAGTCGCTACCCTGGATAATAGAATTTTTATACGGTATCCCCTCATCAGATCCTAAAACCGTTTCAATAATAGGATAATTGAAAACACTATCAGGTTTAAAATAACAATGTCAATGACGCCGTCGATGATTCCATCATCGTCGCAATATCGATTCGACACCGTGAAGGAGTTTTCCGCGAATTTGAAATTACTTTCTGAGCGCTATCGTGAAAAAATAAAGAAATATCGCCATCGATGAGACGAAAAACTTCATCGAAGCCATCAAAAATGATTTTTTCGAGGATGATAACAATCGTTATCAGCTACTGATAAAAATTTGATTAGGGTTTCAGCAACCTGGTATGTGGAATTCGTAGCGGATTTAAGTAAATAACTAAATTGAAAGGAAAATCCTTCGGATTTCACAATTGAAAACGCTAGCGTTTTTAAAATAAAAATGATTTCATCAACGCAATGTCGCTATTATCAGGTCAGAGAATTTCAGACTAGACTCAAAACCCTCACTGAGGAGTATCAAATAAAAATGAAAAAATACCGACGAAGAATCACCGCAATTGATGTTATTGTGTACTCGGTGTCAAGCGTTCTCACTGGCGCCGGAATAATACTTGCATCGGTTATAATGATTGCTCCGGTCGTAGTTCCAATTTGCATTTCTGCGGTGGCTACAATCGCGGGTATATCAACCGGGATAGCAAAAAAGATATCATCATGCAGCCAGATTAAACTGCAGGATTACTTAATTCAATTTCATATTGTATCAACCGCATACTCGCAATTATCATTGATGATATCATCGTCACTCGATAATACGATTATATCAGATAGTGAATTCTCAGCGATGGTCAGTATTTTTGATTCCGCGATATCGAAATTAGAGCGACAACATGAATATAATAACAATGACAACACCGATGGAATTGGAAAACACGAACCCGAAAACCAAAATGATCTCAATAACCTCAACCATACCAGATTGTGAGTTCTCAGTGATGGTCAGTATTTACGTTTCCGCGATGTCAAAATTAGAGCGACAACAACAGTATAGAAACCATGACAACACCGATGGAATTACTTCAACAAATAGTGGAGAACACGAACCCAGTACAAACAAGCATGATATCAATAACATCAACGAAACCCGAGTTTAGTGTGAATTTCCCTAGCCCAGTCCCCGTGAAGGAGATAGCGCTAGCAAAACTACGGGTGTATCACAGTTGGCCTAATATCAGATCAAAATCATTTGGTGGTCAACAACCGAATAATTCACTGGTATTTGCAAATAAGAATAAAGACGACGGTACCCCAGACTGGAACGTTGTTTCCATACCAACCGGATCATACCAAATCGAACAAATCAATAATGAATTCGCGCGTAGAATAAAATCGATTACTGGAACAGAATCGAAAATCGCTATAACAGTTCATGAGCCGACGCTATCATCCGCAATTGAGATAAGCACAGAAGGATACGTCGTAGATATCTATCAGAGTTCTATTAGAACCGTACTAGGATGGCCTGAAAAACCACCGGAAAAATCCACCACCGACTTAACCACGGACGTACAATCATATCATGAAATCAATCCCAGTTATCGAGATGATTTATCTGATATAAGAAAAGTAAGAATCGCTGATAGATTTATATTTACCAACAAAGACACATTGCAATGGAATTTTATCATTAAAAGAACAGTTGACTTATCTATTACTATTTCATTTACGCTAACTGACGTCCGTGGTTATTTTAATGAAATTAAACAATTATATGAAACACAACTAGAACAACTACGGTAAACAAAATCGCGAAAACACGTTGAAATAATAAATCAGCTTATATCGGACATGGAATATATCAATGAACGAATTATTCAAACAATAATTAATGACAACAGCGACAATAAACAACGATTCCTAACCGATTACAATATCACAGAAGACAATCTGCGTAATTTCAAGTTTCCCGGATACAACGCTGATGAACTAACAAGAATTGTTAAAACCGATATCAAGGCGCTACAAAAATCAGATTCAACTGTCCTCCTCAAATATAATAATGATCCAGATGGTGGCGGTAGGCATATTGCACCGAACAATGTAAATATATCCTCAGTGATTGCTCTCAATTTAGTATGTGATGTTATCGAAGGAAGCTATCAAATTAATCTAGAGCAATCAAATCAAGCTCAGCAGGGATATATTCTTTATTCGTTTGCACCAACAGCTCCTCCAGGATTCCTAATTATTGAAAATCTAATTAATCCTGTCTACATGCGATGCCATAATAATTCGTTAACGAGAATTAATTTCCGACTCACCGACCAGTCAAATAATTTAATTGATCTACAAGATGAAGTGTTAGCGATTAGTTTGTTTGTAAAGTCCTAAGGACTTCCATCATAAAGACTGGATCAAATCATTTATTATTTTTGTTAACCTGTAGCAGCAGAGAGGGTGGATGACAACAAGTTGCGACCAAAATTAATTAAAAAATCGTAAAAGTCTCCGTTTTCATTTTTTTTAGTTAAAATGAGATTTCGTAGGGAAGGCTCGTTAAAATTTCAATCAATTTTTTGTCTGAAAACGTTGTAGGGTTTTCCCCTGAGACATTTTTTTTGGTTAAAATGAGATCGTAGGAAGGTTCGTTTTAAGGATTCAATCAATTTTTTGATTGAAAAATCGTAAAATCTCCGTTTTCATTTTTTTAGTTAAAATGAGATTTCGTAGGAAGGTTTGTTAAGATTTCAATCAAATTTTGTCTCAAAACGTTGTAGGGTTCACCCTTTTTTTGGTTAAAATGAGATCGTAGGAAGGTTCGTTTTAAGATTTCAATCAAATTTTGTCTGAAAACGTTGTAGGGTTCACCCTCTCTGCTGCTATTTATATATTTATTTATTATTTATTTATTTATTAAAATTGTCTAGTTTCTTAATTGTCTCTATTGTTCTTATGGAACATTCAGCAATGATGACATGAGCTATATAGACGGTAAACGGTTTTAATTAGAGCGTAACTGCAGATGCATCCTAATGAAAGAATTTACGTTAAAAATTTGTATAAAAAGTAAATAGTGTTAAAGTTTTTAGTGAGATGGAATCAGGACCAGAAGGATGGTTGTTCGATCCTTGAAGTGTGCTTGGCAAAGATGATTGTTTAATCCTTGATGTGTATCTGTCAAGGCACTTTACAGCAAATGACATTACAGACCCTATTAATGGAAACTGGAATTATTGAAACTATTTTGCTCTGATTTATAGCGAAATAAAACTTATATCCTGTATTATATTCATCATAATAACATATGTATTTTATCCATTTTATAGTATATACTATCCAGGATGTAATTTGAAGAAAAAAATTATAACTATCTTGAGATAGAAGACACGAAAATATTACAGTAAATTTCTGACAGAAAACATGTGCGCTTCTGAAAATCGTAGGATGGTTCACAATCAAGCCGAAGAACACATATGCTATCAAACTCATATTTGCTAATAAATTACTAAACCATGATATATTTTAAATTTTATTTCATCCGAATGTTTCTCCGAAAGTTGAATTTGACCAGAATATGTTTCATAATGTTCCATTTTAGCCACTCCATTGACATATGGGACACGTTTCCATTTTAGCCATTCCATTGACAGATGGGACACGTTTCCATTTTAGCCATTCCATTGACATATGGGAAACGTTTCCATTTTAGCAACTCTATTGACATATGAGACACGTTTCCATTTTAGCCACTCAATTGACATATGGAACACGTTTCAAACGTGTACTTAAAGGCTCATAAATTTAATTGTATTTTTTAAAATTATACTTAACTTTTTTTAAAGAACAATTTGAAAACTAATCTGTCATGAATACTTAAAACAAACTGTTCATATCATACAAGTCGTAGCAAAAATCCTCGTAAATTTCCGGAAAAATACCCAGTAATCCGGTATACCAGTGATGATGTGTACCTCTGATGCTGAGACAAGTAATCAAGGTGTGGAGATCCATAATCTAGGTGATTAAAAACTTAGGAAAGGAAATGAGTACTTAAGCTATGTAAAGGATTAATCAAAGGTATTTAAACGAATAGTCAACGTATGGATTTGAATATTCAAGGTATGGAGATGATTAATCAAGGTATGGAAACGAATAATCAAGGTATGGAAACGAATAATAAATGTAAGAAAATGAATAATAATGAATAATCAAGGTATGGTATGGAAACGAATAATCAAGGTATGGAAACGAATAATAAATGTAAGAAAATGAATAATCAAGGTATGGTATGGAAACGAATAATCAAGGTATGGAAACGAATAATCAAGGTGTTGAAACGAATAATAAATATAAGAAAATTAATAATCAAGGTATGGTATGGAAACGAATAATCAAGGTATGGAAACGAATAATCAAGGTGTTGAAACGAATAAAAAAAGTATAAGAAAATTAATAATCAAGGTATGGTATGGAAACGAGTAATCAAGGTATGTAAACGAATAATAAATGTAAGGATATGAATATTAAATGTAAGGAGATGAATAATAAATGTAAGAAAATAAATAATAAAGATACTGATGCGAATAATCAAGATATGGAAATGAAAGATCAATACATGGAATGAATAAACAAAATAAATAAACAAGACAATGAATAATAAATATGAGTCTACAAAATCTACAAAATGTGAAATAAAAAACGAGTGGTTTTTATCTGACACCTACAACGGTGATTGATTCCTGTAAACTATTAGCACACTACATTTTGTGGAGGTCACCGTGGCAAGTAAACAATAATCTGCTCTGCCTGGGTCATGAATTTAATGTTACCAATGTGAATTGCGGTAAATTGACAAGGTGTAAGGCAAATCAGTGAAATATTTATGAGGTCATAAAATGATAGTTTTCAGAATAGTTATTAATAACAGCGTACTAAATAGGATTATGTTGATTTTACTGGGAGTGATACAAATGTTGTTGATTCAAGTATTAATACTGATTTGCCAAGCTCAATGAGGTGTGTTTCTATGCGAAATTTTAGATTAAAAAAATCTCTCACTATATTAGTCAGTTCAATTTTTTTATGTCGATGGAGAAAGTCAGAGGTGCTCTGAGAACAATAATGAGTACTCTTCCAGTTCAATAACTGCCCAAGGGACGAGGCGGTCTGCAAATGTTTGTGACCTTAAAGCATGGTATAAACAGAGTTAATTAGCTGTTGGAAATCAAGTGAGGGCCCTGAAAGGAAAGTTTAGTCTCGGTTACATTTATAAACTGGTGTAAGTTTGCAATTATTGTTAATAATATTCATCTTAAGTTCATACTTCAATTTCCCTTTAGTTTGATTCATATATTATCAGAAAGCCATGCAGTATTTCGTTATATCAATGAGTTCGGATTGAGTTGTTTTGTCGGTATAGAAAACGTGTAGTGCAAGAGTTCGTGAATTTCCCTCTGATACCAATTACGGAATATGTACGTTGGCTGGTTTAAATGACGCTACAAAAATCTTATTGCAAGGAATAGAGTTCATAAAGTCGTAAGTAATTAAGTTGTGTGTTCTCTTCAGCCGAGAATGTAGGAGCCTGCTGACTGGCATAGCTTAGCTGGCAACTTATAACCATAGCGGTTTGTGATGATTTATCAGATAATTGTGTCGGTAGGAATGTTAGAGAAGATAGAAATATCTAAATGCATCTTAATAGGGTTGTACGTATTTGTTAGATGCGAAATGACCATATTTAATTATACTGAATATCTATAATCGATGACTAAGGCAGAATAATGGGAATATTGGTTGACCCCAGGAGAAGGAAACCCTGACATATTTATTATGGGTAGTGTTTTTTTTTTAAGGAAACAAAAATACCTCCTTACCTGTATTGGACAGTTTGAAAAGAGTATCCACTGCAAAAAAGAAGTTGATGACCCGAAAAAACTAAGAGAGAGAGAGAGAGAGAGAGAGAGAGAGAGAGAGAAGGAACTAAATATGGAAACGCGGATCTATCAACAGCAGTGATTTAGAAATGACCGGACGCACCAGACAACCCGGTTGGATCAATCACTCGGTCACATGATGAACTTTTGGTCTATCGGTACAACACAACGGTTACATGAATTTTGTAACTCTATTTCTGAGAGAAAGCGAATCATTCAAATGTCATATTCGATTTCATTTTGTTTAGGTAATTCTTAAAACTGATATATTTTACATGCAGGGCTCGTGTTATTCTACATATATGCTCAGATCTCATTTTCTCACCCATTAATTTCATTTAATTCTATTCTTAGGCGATCTGGGCAATGGCACTTTGTTCGATCGTCTCTTAGGGACCAATAACCAAAAACAATAAGTAAAATGGGGAGATCACACATTTCCATCACATATTGTCAGAAAGTAATATTTGGCAAAGTAATTTGACGAGACGCCGTTCACAAGTCTATGAAGTTATTTTGCGTTACTGCATTCACAAAAGCGGCTGTGATGCATTGCTGAATCGAACTTCCTGTGTTTTCAGATAGAGTAAAAAAGTTTACAAGATGACATAATGTAGTTTACTGCGTCAGATTATGTCAACTAAATTACACCGCTTTCTAAAGTCACGTATATTTATATTAGCAGGCTATGAAAGTGACGTGAATTTACGTGAATGCGGGTTAGCGTGTGTGCCGAAGAGTGATTTTAATCTTCTAAACCTCGATTATGGAGCAAGTTTATTATATAATAAAAGAAAATGTTAATTTTCAACCTCAATAACGGATATATTTCATCTTGTGGTACCAAACACTATATTTTTCAAATTGTGTCTTCTCCACTCGTTTAAAGGTCATGTTTGTGGTATTGTACGATGAAAGTTATATCAAATAGTCTCATTGGAAAACAAAATCTACTTGATGTAGTCCTCGAGAGCCCATATACCAAGTGTTGTTAAATACATATAGCAGTCATGTGATAATTCTAGAATCATTCCCATCATGTTACGACCTGCAATTTTATCTCTGTACATACTACCTCTCATTTTGAACTACGATAACCGATTTAGACAAGTGACAAACTTAACATTTATTAGTTTACATGGCTGCAGTAATCTATGTAGACCGTGTATGTGTATATAGAACACTGAATTTAAAGTATATATCAGTTATGAACTGTGCTAATTCCCTTAGGACAGTTAAATAAATGTCTTCGTCAATATGTATCGACTGTTTAGGTAGACATTTCACATTAAATGAATGTATCTGTCAATATGCATCGACTGCTTAGGTAGACATTTCGCATTTAAATGAATGTATCCGTCAACATGTATCGACTGTTTAGGTAGACATTTCACATTAAATGAATGTATCCGTCAATATGTATTGACTGCTTAGGTAGACATTTCGCATTTAAATGAATGTATCCTTCAATATGTATCATCTGTTTAGGTAGGGATTTCATAGCAAAAGTAATGTATCCGTCAATATGTATCAACTGCTTAGGGAGACATTTTACAGTAAAATAATATATTCATAACAAATGTGGACATAAACGTACAGTCACTTGTCTCTTGAAATGTGACCATGGTTTATTTTTTAGAGTGCTTGATGGGTATCATGAAGACTTTGAGTATATTGAGCCATTAACAGAGACTTTTGTATTTGTGCTCTTTCGAGAAAAGTTAGAGTTATTTGAAATTTTGGAAACTCTACCCACCCACTCCCCACACAAAAATAATAATAATAATAAAGAAACAAACAAAGCCACTGGACTTGATCCAGCCGTGGGTATGATATAATGTTTTCGAATTATTATCTTACAGAACGTGTGTATATAAAGTAACTACCTACGAATGTAAGTATATCAAGGACATACGTAAGAATGTATGTATATAATGTAAATACGTACTAATAATGTACGTATATACATATGTATGTATGTATGTATGTATGTATGTATGTATGTATGTATGTATGTATGTATGTATGTATGTATGTATGTATGTATGTATGTATGTATGTATGTATGTATGTATATGGACCCATATCCATAATGTTTTTAATAAGTAAACATCATTTATATGTTATATATTGCATGGTTTCAATGCTCCATGAAATATTAAAAAAATTCAAGATACATGATCTCCTTCATTTGCATATTTTCAATATCAGCATTATGGAGACCAGTGCTTAAATTTTGAGCATAAAGAAGAGCACGTTATATATATATATATATATATATATATATATATATATATATATATATATGCCAAAATACATCATCTAATAGACTTTAAACTGAAGATATAAGCTATAAAATGGATATAAATGTTGTTTACTTGAACATATCTTTACAGATTGTTTAATGCTATGTATAATTATTGAGATACATTTTGGTCTGCCTAATGCTGCAAATTTAGTTTGATCCACTTAAAGCTGCTTTTAGAAGTATTTATGCATAAATTCTAGCTTAAGGAATAGGGAACGTACATGTTGATTTTATATTATCTGATTGCCTGTCGTGCAAAATTATATTTTATCTTACACCCTTACACCGTTCTCGGGCCCAACTTATACTACACCTGGTGTGAGGAAACCAAAAAAAGAATGTCAGATTGAGAAAGTTGAAACATTTGATGTTAATATTAGTGACTCATTATCTGGATGCTACATAGCACTGAATAACTCTAAAACACAAGTCTATGTAACTGTGTGTCATAAAAATTATCTTCTGTGTTTTACTATGGAAGGCAAACAGAGGTATACCTACAGTCCAGACAACCTCGAACATCCTTTAGGATTAGCTGTGGACAGGGATGATAACATATATGTTGTTGGACATACTTCTGATAACATTTATCAGTTATCACCAGAAGGGTGCATAATACAGGTCATAACTAAAGGAGTCCCACAGTATCCAAGGGCAATCAGTTTTGACAACAGTAGAGATGTTTTCATCATTACAAACTATTCGGAAAAGCCAAAGCTACACATTTACCGTCTGAAATAAAACTTTTTAAAAAAAGAACGGAAATCTAAATCATCATAGATACATTTCTTTTGCTAAAATAGTTAGATAATACAGAGAAAAGTTACAATGGGTTTTCATAATTTCCTACTTAGATTTACATCAGAATTTGAAATCTACCTTATTGGTAACTACAATTTAGAAGCCTTTTTGGCATATAACAATGAACTTTGAAATGAAACTTTTGTTTTTGTCTTACCTTTATTGCATGACATTTATTATTAGTCAAATAATGCTCAATTAATTCCTTGAGAAAAGGAATATTTTAATGTATTCTACGTATTTCTATTTATCATTTCCATATCATCCCTTGTTAAATATTAAATATTCCTTGATGATCATGCAAATTTAGTACACATCAATTGTTGGGTCTATGTATCTGACAGCATGTATACCAGTATCATTCCATAATTCCTTCTCAACCTTTTGGTATAATTTCTTCCACTCTAATGGTATTGCTCCTACTATTACTGCTTTGTTGTCCCTTCTAATGGTACAACTAGTATTACCAATCCTACTATTACTTTCTGAAATTTGCTAACATAGAAAAAGCAAAACTTAAAATATTTTAAAAAATCTTAAAAAGACTTGTGTACCATCTCCTTCCTAAATTATTTTCTCTCTTGATTCAAGTAGATTCAGTACTGATTCAACACTGCATATTTCTTCCTTTGGTACATTTATTTTATATTTTGATACAATAGTTTCATACATTTGTGCTCAGATCTACGTGACAATGCTGGATGGGCCAATGTCTGAGGACTGTCTAACCTTATATGCCCCAAAAAACGTCTTGTAAAATACTGAATGGCTATACGCCTAGGAAATATCTAATTTTACAGGTGGGGATCCTCTATTCCTGGTAACTAATTGTGAAAAACTGTATGGCCCTATATCTAAGAACTTTCAAAGTCTTATAAGGGTCCCACGTCTTCTGAGAACTAGTTGTCTAAGCAAGTTGACTATGCCTGAATCCTGTGTAAATCTTGTATGGACCTTTCTTCCAATGACAGATACAGATCAAAACGGTTTCCTGGCCTATGGCTGAATCCTGTCTAAATCTTGCATGGAAATTTTTTCTGATGAAACATACAAGTAAACAATGAATGGACCTATGCCTGAATCTTGTTGAAATCTTGCATGGACATTTTGTCTAATGAAACATACAAGTCAAATCTGGATGGCTCTGTGTCTGAGGCATGTCAGCAATTTATATGGGTCCCTCTCTCAAAATACAATGCTTGAGGACTAGCTAAGTGTTATACGGGTCCCTTATTTTTTGTAAACATTCGATGCCCCTATGCCCAATGCCTGTGTTAATCACTTCCACTGATAATTAGCTTTCAAAATGGATGACTATGCCTACAACCTGTAATGCTCTTTCACTCCATGCATGAAGCCTGTCTTAATCTCTTCCACTTATAACTGAAGGCTGTCTAATATCAGTTAGACCTCTCTTCTAATGAGAACTACTTGTCAAATATTTTACTTAATGTGTTGCATGTTACCAATGTTATCTACTGAAAGATTAATGTTGATTGGGTCCTATATTTCCTCCACAAAGAGCCTTGTTGATTGGGTCCTATATTTCCTACTGAAAGAGCCTTGTTGATTGGGTCGTATGCTTCCTACAAGAACGATCTTTGTTAACCAAGCCCTGTGTTTTCCACAGAAAGAAATCCATCAGTATATGACAAAAAATTTAAAATGTTTTCTGAAAAACTACCTAGTGCAGTTCACTATATAATGTCAGCTTTGATACACAATTTAATGTATGTCCTAAAGCATTGATTGTATGCAAACTATAACCCAGTGACATTAATCTATTCCTGAGACTATTACTGGTAAACCATTTTCAAATGCAAGCTAGCACCCAACTGTTTTCATCAAGCACTTGTTATCTTTGGGGAAATTAAGATGCACAAATATTGGGAAAAAAATAACTACAACACTATAGAGACATTAGATAATATGCAACATTTTATTCATTTTTAAGTACAAAAATTTAACAAGACCAAAAGTCTACAATTTTGATGATTTATTTATGTTGAATGAGCCATGCTTCCCAGTACCTTTCACAAATGATGCTGCATCTGAAAAAAAAGAAAAACGTGATGTTAAAAATGGCATATTATATCATTTACTGCATGCATGCTGAACTACTGCTGTAATCCAAATCAAATATGTTATATTTGTTCACGTATAACAATTTCTCCATGTAAATTAGTAAATCTGAAGCAATTTTGTTTGCATTGGTGATTCCAAGCTACATCTGGATTTGGTGGTTCATTATGTATCTGCCAATCTGGGTATATTTCATTTACCAGTTGAAGCTATCAGTGTACAGCTGGATCTGCAAGTTCTCTATGCACCAGATAGTCTAAATCTAAATTATTTTGTTTCATTTATAAGTTTAAGCTAGGTCTAGTTATGCATGCTGATTAGGTACCAGCAGATCAGGGTGAATGTTCTTGGTTGCATGGGACATGGGACATTTCATGATAATTGTATATCATGAATAGTTATTCCCTAGATGTTAGACATGGAACATGTCATGATAATTCAGTGAGGAATGGATATCACGATGCTGCTAGGTCAAGCTGGATGGCAAGTGCAGAAAACTAGATAACAAGAAAAAGATGCAACTATACCATTTATCAACAAGTATCACAACACATACAATGTATTAATATGTATATAAAAGCTTAAAGGGTATCCATATGTATTATGACACTTGAAATCTATCGCTAAGTATCTACCGTGACACTTGAAATCTATCGCTAAGAATCTATAGTGACACTTGAAATCTATCGCTAAGTATCTATTGTGACACTTGAAATCTACTGCTAAATATCTATTGTGACATTTGAAATATACCGCTAAGTATCTATTGTGACACTTGAAATCTACTGCTAAGTATCTATTGTGACACTTGAAATCTATCGCTAAGTTCTATTGTGACACTTGAAATCTACCGCTAAGTATCTATTGTGACACTTGAAATCTATCGCTAAGTATCTATTGTGACACTTGAAATCTACTGCTAAATATCTATTGTGACACTTGAAATCTACCACTAAGTATCTATTGTGACACTTGAAATCTATCGCTAAGTATCTACCGTGACACTTGAAATCTATCGCTAAGAATCTATAGTGACACTTGAAATCTATCGCTAAGTATCTATTGTGACACTTGAAATCTACTGCTAAATATCTATTGTGACATTTGAAATCTACCGCTAAGTATCTATTGTGACACTTGAAATCTACCGCTAAGTATCTATTGTGACACTTGAAATCTATAGCTAAGTTCTATTGTGACACTTGAAATCTACCGCTAAGTATCTATTGTGACACTTGAAATCTACCGCTAAGTATCTATTGTGACACTTGAAATCTATCGCTAAGTTCTATTGTGACACTTGAAATCTACCGCTAAGTATCTATTGTGACACTTGAAATCTACCACTAAGTATCTATTGTGACACTTGAAATCTATCGCTAAGTATCTATTGTGACACTTGAAATCTATCGCTAAGTATCTATTGTGACAATTTAAATCTATTGCTAAGTATCTATTGTGACACTTGAAATCTATCGCTAAGTATCTATTGTGACACTTGAAATCTATCGCTAAGTATCTATTGTGACAATTGAAATATATTGCTAAGTATCTATTGTGACAATTGAAATCTATTGCTAAGTATCTATTGTGACACTTGAAATCTATCGCTAAGTATCTATTGTGACACTTGAAATATACTGCTAGCTTTATTAGGACATAAAGATAGTAGAGACACCAATATCAATATAGGCAAATCTATCAATAGTGATCACTTATGAATATCAAGAATACATTAGTTGAGACCAGAGAACCATTAATTAGATTTATGGAGATGATCGCTGTATCATATTACCATACTACATTGTTTGATAAGGTCTTTTATACGGAGAATATTATTCCTAATTAAATGTTTCTCATGAAAAAGTTGTCAAAACTGAGAAAACACAGAAATTATGTTACTTAAACTACCAGGTCAAGCTGACCCGACTTTGGCGCCTCTTAAAAAATGCGTGGCAGAGGTATTTTATTCTGATTAGCTACGCCACTTAAGGGGGTGTGTTCACACCAAATATATCCTAGATTTTATATCGTCTCATCAAGAATGGCAATGAGTCTAAACTTTTATATTCATTTAAAAGGGAGAAAATAGCTTCCGGGACGTATGACGTGATGTTACCCTGAGACGTCTGCTGAGAAAAAGTAGAGGGAAGTGCAGTGAGACATATAATCATGTGATGCTATTCTGGTTCATAGTAATTTCTAAACTTATTCTGAGACGGATGATAGAAAGTATCATGAGATCAGCTACAAAGGAAGCAGAACAAACTGGGGGCTTTCAGGTTGTGAAATCATACAAGGCATTGACTTTGATTGTTTCACTTGATCATATTATGAACTAAATCTATCAGTAACAGATAGTTATTTAAATCTATTTGCGTTTTCTTTGGTGAAAGTTTTATTTCCAAAAGCACAGTATATTCCTAATGAAAGGAATTTTCAGTTTTATGTAATTGATTGAATTGTTTGTTCATCTGTACAGGGGCTCATGTTTGTTCAATATATCCGCTCGGATCTCTATATATATTTCCATCTATAACTTTCACCACTCATATTTACTCGAACCAGGGTAATTATATTGAGGGTGGTCATCTCCTAGATATAGAGTACCAAAGGGGTGGATATATAATTGTATTTATTATTTTATACCACCAACCACCCCATCACAGATACAACTTGCTATTGCACATACCTGTAACGGATGAATAATAGATTTGAATCCATGCAGAAAAAGGATTACCGTATGAAGTTTAGGACATAAATACATAATGAGCTGAGACCTGAATATGGTAACTTTATCGGGACATAGTGGAGACATCAATATGAATACAGGCAAACCTGTCAACGGCGATCACTCATGGGAAATGGTAGAATTGGCTGTTGCACATAGATGACTGCTGAATTTATCACACATCAAATATCAGTCATTGCTATTATAATTTTATTATCAACATTTATTTATTTGTGCTGTGAAACAAAGTCATAATTACAGCTTGATATTGTTCTCTCTGATTTATTTATTCCACACATGATTATTTTACCTTTCTCACCTTAATGCATGCTAGAAATGAAATCAAACCAATTTAAAGATATACACCCATATTAGTTTCTTCACCCTATACAAATAATATCTCCATTAGTCATAAGATGAAAACTAGCTTGTTTGAGTAATTCACATATTGATATTTTGAGTAACAGGACTGGAGCATCAGCAGGGCAAGAACTGTTAGCACATTATTTTACAGTACAGTATAATCCTTTATCTAAACAATACCCTTCTCATGAAGCACAAATTAAGTTTTGTGACTGTAGATACTCTTACCTTCCACTAAAGGAATCAGGGAGAAACCACTGTTTAACACCTTGCTACTCACACACAAGGCAGATGACTGTTAAAATACAGGACATTTTTACAGGAAATTCGACTTGCTGAAAATTAAAATGGCCATTGTGAACATGACTGTTGGGTATGGGTGACCACTAGGACAGGTTTTACAATAATAGGGATATAAGGAGTTGTGGAGACGCCAACATAACTAATTGGGATTTAAAGAGTTGTGGAGACACCAGGAAAAACAAAAGTGATACAAGGAGTTATGGAGACACCAACATAAACAATATACAAATAAGGAACTGTGGAGATGTCAAAACAATATTATTAGCATTTGATGTTTTACAGCACAGCAACACAGTAAGCTATTTAGACCAGTAAGAAATTGGTGTAAAGTGCATTGCACATGGACACACCACGACAGCTACCATTAGTCACATATATTCTACATCATCAAACCATTAGAGGGTCATGAATCACTCAAATCATACAGTGAGACTGGTACTATTACCGAGTCACGAGTCTCTGTATGATATAGTGAGACTTGTGCCGCTATCGGGTCTCGCGTCTCTATCACATAGTGAGACTTGTGCCGCTACCGGGTCATGATTCACTGTATCACATAATGAGACTGGTGACGCTACCAGGTCATGCGTCACTGTATTACATAGTGAGACTGGTGCCACTACCGTGTCACGAGTCACTGTATCATATAATGAGACTGGTGCCGCTACCGGGTCACGAGTCACTGTATCACATAATGCGACTGGTGCAGCTACCAGGTCATGAGTCACTGTATTACATAGTGAGACTGGTGCCGTTACAAGGTCATGAGTCACTCAATCATATAGTGAGAATGATACCATTGGGGGAGGAGGGTCATGAATCAGAGACATATTGCGAATATGATACATTAATAAATGAGCAACATCGCTCTTGAATACATTACTGAATGCCCTTTATACATCGCCAATCCAACATAATGGGCATTTTGTTGTTCCAACAACTTTGGTATTAGTATTTTATTGCATTGTAAATCTATGCCAACCTGTTCATGTAGCAACAACTCTATTGGCTAGTCCCATTTCAAGTGCTTCTTTTGCACCAACTGACCTGCCAGTCAGGATTAGGTTCAGGGCACGAGAGAGTCCTATCAGCTTGGGAAGTCTGACAGTGACTCCATCTATGAGGGGCACACCTGTAACAAAAACAAAATAACAGTATATTTTCCATTGATTGGCTTGGTGTTTTGTTTTCTACTACAGAAACACAATAAACTATTTTATGCCAAAGGCAACTAAAATAAAGTCCCCTTTCAATGGACACACCACACAGTCTTATGCAGTCATATAATTCAATCTTACACGCTTTTGATCATGAATTTGTTAAGCACATCATGGCATCTGTCTTACTGGTAGTGTAAGAAATTAAAGAAAAAACAATTATTATTCTTGTAATGTAAGCAATGAACCATCGATTTTAATTGGCTCGAGATGTTTTCAGTATCTTGCATGGACTTAACAATTTTGGCATACTAGGAAATGGTCAAGCTGCTTACGTGCTTGTTTACATTGACAACTGTCCTGATAAAGATCAAGTAGTTTGTTAACATTATCAGAGGTCTCAGAAACATTGTACCACATTTATTTGGATGCCAATTTTTATATATGATGCAGAAAATAACTTAGGCAGGAATTTTAACAATAATCTTAATGTAAAGACCCAAAATGTATTGTTACCTTTTTCACATCATTATCTGGCAGCAAGCCACATAAGTCATGCACATAAACATTATGGACCCACTAAGGCAGCCAACTACAGAATTCATGCTCATCAATGTTACACCATGGTCCCACTATAGTAGCCAACTTCAGAATTCATGCACATAAATGATACACCATGCACTCACTAAGGTTACCAACTACAGAATTAATACACATAAATGTCACACCATGGACCAACTAAGGCAGCCAACGAAAGAATTCATGCACATAAATGATAGACCATGGACCCACTAAGGCAACCAACTACAGAATTCATATACATAAATGTTACACCATGGACCCACTAAGGCAGCCAGCTACATAACTCATGCACACAGATGTAGCAGTCAGTACAATATGTACAAAACCTGACTTGTTCCTCATACACAACAATATTGGAGAAGAAAAAAAAATATTTTATTTTCATTAATCTATAGACTGTAAATAAAGAAAGACTACTGTTTAATATTACTTATATAATATTTCATATTTATATATGGACACAATTCTTCGGCTTGCAAAAGGGAAATGAAGTTTACAGGATGTCCTTGTGTTGTTTCAACCATTATTTTTCTGGAATACTTTGGAACTAGCATCCTTACAGTAAGTACATGCTACCAATCTGAATAGATGACTTTGGAACTAACATCCTTATAGTAGATGCTATCATCATGGATAAGTTGAATTATTAAAGCTATTTTAAATGGCATGGAAAAATGACAAATCTGAATTGTTGCCAACTTTTCCATAGTGTGTGTGTGTGTCTGTGTGTGTGACCTTAATTATAACAGTGTCAAATCATTTTCCTGATGATAATACTAAGAGACTTTTATGAGTAACATTTGTACCAGCACTTGCATTTGCAGATGGATATGCAGGGTTCCATGTTCTTTAAATATATGAAATATATATGAGTCTTAATATATTCACAATAAAAATTAATATATAATCTATCCACAATTAATAATAAATAATCAATCAATAAATCATAATAATCCATCAATATATGTAATTGTATTAGCCATTAAGCATTACCGCACCATATCATATCTGACAAAACTGGATCTTGTGTGAGATGGAAAGACTTGTCAAGATACAAGTACATGTCATGATACATTTCCTGAGACAAATACTTGTCATAATAACCATACATACCAAGACTTGTCATGGTATAATTGTATACTGAGTTGGGTACAAGCATTTACCATGATACAACTACATACCAAGACATGTCATGGTATAATTGCATACTGAGTTGGGTACAAGCACTTATCATAATAAAACTACATACCAAGACTTGTCATGGTATAATTGTATACTGAGTTGGGTACAAGCACTTATCATAATAAAAATACATACTAAGACTTGTCATGATGCAACTACATACCAAGTTTCATGGGACAAAACATTTATGTTACAACTACATACCAAGTTTCTTGGGACAAAACACTTCTGATACAACTACAAACCAAGTTTTATGGGACAGAACACCACGATACAACTACATACCAAGTTTTATGGGACAAAACATTTAAGATACAACAACATAAGAAGTTTCATGAATATTTATGCTGAGGAAAGGATTGTTGGAGATTAAATGGCCGAATAAAATCAAACTTAATGACCAGTCAAATGACACAGTTTGAATGGAAACCCTGAAAATTCAGATGTCATGTATTAATTACTTGCTATGAAAATCAAATCACATAATTTGATTGGTTAATCACCAAGAATCAGAAGCTAAATTTGGAGGTGAGTCTTGGTACTGATGATTGTGACTGTCCTTTGAATGGCAACATTTCTTGTCTTCAAGCTGTTACAAACTGAATTGTCACCATATGAAAATGATAGAAATATCATTTAAAATGAAGGTTGGGTCTAAGATGGAGATAAATGGAATGCATGTTTTTTTAACCCTATACTTGATGATACCAAGTCAGTAGAAAACTTTCCCTTCTTTCAATGCAAACACCTCTTCCCATACCCTCATTGTTTAATGACCTTCTAAAACTGTGAAAATGATAGAAATATCAGTTGAAATGAAGCTTGGGTCTAAGATGGAGATAAATGGAATGGTTTTTTTCAAACCTATACTTGATGATACCAAGTCAATAGAAACCTTTCCCTTCTTTTAATGCAAGCAACTCTTCCCATACCCTCATTGTTTAATGACATTTTAAAACTGTGAAAATAATAGAAATATCATTTAAAATCAAGCTTGGGTCTAAGATGAAGATAAATGGAATGCATGGTTGTTTTTAATCCTATACTTGATGATACCAAGTCAGTAGAAAACGTTCCCTTCTTTCCATGCAAGCACCTCTTCGCATACCCTCATTGTTTAATGACTTTCTAAAACTGTGGCACATGTTAAATGGTCATACAGACATTGACGTGTGGCATTCTAAAATGACGGCATATACATGTAATGTAAATGCCCATGCACAAACATTGCCACATGAAATTCTAAAATGGTGGCATATACCACATGAGTCCATGAGACACCAAGTAACCACTAAGGCAACCAACCACAGAAGCCATGCACATAAATAAGACACTATGGATTTAAAAAGGCAGCCAACTTCAAGGATCGTACACCTAAAAGTAGCAGTTAATTACTGACATGTTGAAATTATCTGGAAAATTATTATTGGCCTAGTCTGAACCACATGAAAATAGATGATTGTTAAGACGTAAACATATCTATCTTACTCTAAATTCGTCAGATTGCTTAATTATATATGTTTCATGGCACACAAACACGTCATGATATAACTATATAACAAGTCCATACCATGCAAACCTGTAAATATATAACTACAAGCAAAGCTGCATGGAACACAAAGACTTGTCAGGATTCAAATACATTCAAACGTTTGGTATACAAGCACCTGTCATGATCTAACTATATACCAAGCTCGGGACACAAACTCTTGTCACATACAACTACATGCCAATTTTGGGGAAAAAATGCTTGTCATGATATAACTGCATACCAGGTTTCATGAAAATATCTTACCGGAAAATTGTTATCCAGATAAGATGAGAAGAATCCATAATGAATAACACAATTAATATGAGGATAATTCTTCCAAAGTTAATCAATAACACTCACTGGACACTATGTCTAGCCATGATATATAAGCAGGCCAAGTTAGATGAAGAAATCTCTATATGTTCAGGAGATTTCACACTTGTATATGTCGGTGTGTGTGTGATTAGGATTTTGAACGTAGCTTTAACATGTTTTCAGTCATATCGCTATGCTGTCTGCAGTGAGGCAGTTTATAGTGATGTCTATCACTTGGGCATCATGCTGCAGACATATAGCATGATGTCCCACCCAGTCACATTACCCTCACACCAGGCCAACCAGTCCTAACATTAACCTCTTAATGCTGAGCACCAAGCGAGGCAACTTTTAGTACCTTTTTTGTAAGGAGATAACAAGTAAAATGTAAGTGAGTTATATGGAT
Organism: Unio pictorum; assembly: GCA_030141615.1. Classification (NCBI taxonomy): domain Eukaryota; kingdom Metazoa; phylum Mollusca; class Bivalvia; order Unionida; family Unionidae; genus Unio; species Unio pictorum. The sequence continues at coordinate 827,986 of JARLTB010000316.1, forward strand.
AACTGTCGAATTGACATTAGTATACTCCTCCCCACACCCATTTCATTTGCAGGGCATTTAAACAGAAACGTTTGATTTATGATGTTATAGATATGTTTAATTGGTTGAAACAGTGCACATGAAATTGAGAATTAATCCACCTATGATAAGTTTCCTGTCTTTACAGTGGTTACAGTAAATCTTACAAAAAGCAGATCAACATCATATCAAGCCAGTAAGAAAAATAAAGTTTCAGCTTATAAGGAATTACTACTCTCAGACAAAACTCAGAAACCTTGCAGCTGACAGGCTAATGTGAAATCACTGACTATCCAGATTTCTGGATTCTCTGTCTAATACGCAGACCAATGACACTCAGATGTTGGCATTTGAATAGTTGACTGACATCACTTCACAGTCATATTAAATGACTGGTATAAACAGTCTGAAATTTCAGAGGTCATGCATTGATTAGCTGATATAAAATCATAGGCCAATGAGATGTCAGATTCTGATTTGATGATGCCAAATCACCAACCATATGTAAAAACTGTGAGACCAGTCAGAGTGTAAAGACTTCTTTACAACCTTGGGACCTGATGAGTGTGACAACCCTTACCACATGAAAATCTTAGAAATATCTGAAATGAAGTTAGGGTTATAGGTGGTTAAAAGGGATGCATCGTTTGTTAGTTACCAAATATCAGATGATACCAAGTGTGTAAAAAGTGTATCCTTCTTTCCATGCAAGTACCTCTCATATAAACCATCCTACTAATATAGTGTAATTCCATATAGTGAGTCACTGGCAAATAACTACTAATAAAGGATCCTTGTTCCTGTGGCATATATGTTAATCGCCCATACAAAGGCTTTGCCACATGACATTTTCAAACTGGACATTACCCTATGATAACTGAGATTTGGATCAGGGTCAATGCCAAAATTCCTGAAGAAAATGTCCATCATATCCAACTCCTTCAGGAGTCAATGTTCACACAACTATGCTAGTTCCATGACTCAATCCACTGCATACCCAAACACAGCCATGATGATTGACATGGATACCAAAAGTCAAGAGGGGCCCCGTGTGGCAGAGTGGTCTAAAGCGCTCTCCTTTACGGATCACTGCAATCTCACCTCTATCCAATTAGTCCGAGTCTAAGATTTGGCAAATGTAGTTACATGTATGTGAGAAAGCTTGCCGGTAGCTTCTCGTGGGTCGGTGGTTCTTTCCGGGGATTTCCCGGTTTCTTCCTCCACCAATAATAGCATATCGTGTGCTTAAAAATGCCATTAAACCCTACAAAAACAAAAACAAAAGTAAAGAGGGTCCATAAATGAAATCAAAGATTGGTTATCTGTACTACTTCCTTTAAAATTTCATTATTAGAAATTGTGAGTGAATTCATGTTGTTAAAATGTTTATTTACTACACACACACACACATCTGAAACTTCAACCTCTTTTTGTTATACAATTATTTCCTTTGAAACCTGACCTTTTGATGCAATCATTACTTTAGTCATTTCAGTTGTTGGTGTACCTATGGACATGCACTAATTATATGATCTTTCAGTTGGATTAACAGGAAACAATACACATCAGGCAAAACTGCATCACATGGCATGTGAAAAGACATTGTGATCAAACCTGATTTAGGAAACTGCAAAGTAAATGCATCAAGGTTCCTTAATAATTAATTGAGGTAGAATATTTCTGAGGTAAATTTAATTCAACCTGTAACAATATTAATCTAGAATTTAACCATTTCCTTTCATGGAAAGTGGAGAATGGCTTATTATATGTATAATGCAGGAATGTTCAATGAGAATTTATATAACAACATAACCATGAAACCTGTTGGAATTGTTATCAGCTCTTCTGTTTCATATGAAACGTTTTGGTCCATTTGGTACCACTTCCTCAATATGTTCTCTATATGGTCTTAGAGTTCAGGTCTGTATTATTGATTTTAAAATTATCAAGTTTAGTAAACAACACCTTCAATAATTGCATCTCAAACTAATTGCAAACATGCTTACAACACAGGTCATATGCAGAAAAGGAGCCACAGGTGGTTGGGTGGTTTAAAGAGCTTGCTTTTACTGATCGTGGCTATCTCCTCTCCTCTACATAGGTTCGAGGCTCTGGATCAAATATACTAATAATCATCTTCTCTTTATCTTTTATTAAAAGGGAAATCAAAACAAAAATTCATCAAATATTGGATGTAAAATGGCATTAAGCCCAAATCAGTAACAAGGGCAGCAACAAAAGCTACACAAAGGCTGTGTATATCTAGGAAAGCAATCTCATTTATCATTTCTTCTAACAAATACTTAATTATGTACCTTAATATTCCTTTCTAGCTTTTCAACGATAAAAGAGCCAAATGAAGCTATTTTTAAAATCCTAGTGAGACCAAAGTGACATTACAGTGGATTGCCCACAAAATTGGTAAAACAAATAATATAGATCAAAATCACTTAAATCAAAGTTTGGTTTACTTGTTATTGTCATTCAATCAAATACAAATCATAATATCAGTGTGTACTCTAACATATACAACCAAGCGATGCAAATAATTCTTTAGTTTGGTATATTTGGTTTTTGAGCCTGTTTCAGTATTTCTAGTAACCAAAGCCTCATATAGCCATCAAGGGGAAGAGGTCATTAATAGGGAAATAAAAACACAAACCAAACAGAAAATGCTCACAGGCATCATTTTTACCAGATAACTAGTTTCAAAGGATTTCAAGTATTTCTAACATGCTTCTGAGAGTGGACCGCAACTTTGCTTGTGGGACTCCTTTGTGGGACTCCTTTCTGTACCAAAAGAGTATTAGACTACTAGTTGTAAAATTCTAGTGAATTCTTGAAAGTCATTCCTGTCTATTTATCGGCTCGTGACCTCAGATTTAAATTACCGACGCATGCGTGTAAAGCAGCATCACCAGATGGCAAGAGTAACGCGTTAAAACCGTCCAGCGAGGCATATTTCATTGGGAACTTACTAATGCTTGAGTGGGAGCTGTGTCGTTACGGCGTATCAGAAATAGAGTGAATCATAAATAAATTGTATAAAGACCACACTGTATTCAGATGTGAAAATATGCTATACAATAAGAACAATAATAATATAAATTTATTATTATTAATATTGGCAGTATTTTCAATCATATTTAATAACATTTACAATGGTATAAACGGAAAGTTCACACACACACACACACACACACACATGTATATATATATGTTAATACTCTACATTACTTATAAGAAAAAACATTATTATAGTGAACATTATTAATAACATTTGCAATGGTATTTATGAAACACACACACACACACACACGTTAATACTCTACATTACTTATAAGAAAATCATGATTATTATAGTGAACATTATTAATAACATTTGCAATGGTATTTATGACACACACACACACACACACACACACACACACACACACACGTTACAAATTTACATATGAGTTCGCAATAGGTGTTCTGTTCTGACAGGGATTTATACTAAAAAAGTGAGTGTTCTAAAGGATTTAACGCAGTGGATCATTAGAAGAGGGATTATACTTACCGTCTGGGTACAAAGGTTAGTGTGTTTATTAAATTTATTAATTAATATCGTGCATACGCGTTTTTTGAGAAGCGGACTCATACTAGCAGTTCGCAAAGATGCATTACATTGTTGGTCTCTAAGCCGCCAAGTCAAAATAAAAAAAAGGTTTAGAGACCAACTTTCGCTGGTCTACTCTGGGTACTGCACAAACAAATCTTGACACAATGGATGGTTATGAACATTATTAAACTTGCGAATTACAAGTTTACCAATATCTCTATCGGCTGTTACATAGACTTCTGCAGGGTAGCAACTCTTGAATGATCTGAAAATACATAAAAGTAATTAGTATCAAGTCTTAATTGGATGTATAGGTCATATAAAGGTGTTTTTTTTTCTTCGGTTTACTAGAAACACCGAAATACACTTAAAAACCTAAATACACATGTATTTACAAGTTCTATTTGTATCTATCGGTTTCCACACACAAATTATTATTTGTTTTTGTTTGATTAATAATATAAAGCAAAATAAATAACATTTATGTGACTTTGATTCGAATTATTTACTTTTTTCCAAGTAAAAGCACAAGTCATGTTATGGAATCGCATCACAATTAATACTTCCAGTTCAGTACGAATGTAGTTCCAGTCTATTTTTAGAACATTTTTTCCTCTCTCATTTTGGTGGTGATAGAAGAGTTATATTGATGCATATTTGGTAGGGATTTAAAGGTAATTGTTTATTCTTGAGAATGTGAGCAGAGAGGGTGGTTGTCAGTGTGTAATTTGGCGACAGTGCACATGGAGTAATAAGGCCTTGGTAATGATCCGGAAGTGAAATATGTGGTCTGTGTACATGCTGTTATGTTTACAGTGCAGCAGCTCACCAAAATGCCGGTCAACCCTTGACAAGAATTTCACCGTGAAGTCATCTTTGGGGGTATTTTAGATTTTCATATGATTTGTATTGATTGTCACACTGTGGAAAGGTCAGTGCTGAGAAATATATGTAGAGAACATATAGTTAAATTAATTGTGGTGTATGGCCTTATGTCACTCGGTCGTACTTGATTCGACAGACCTGATAATTAAGGAAAGATAGTAATGAATACAGAGTGAAACTAGTTCCATTCCGAAACGATCAACTTGTGCAATAAAGTACGACCAATTGACGCGTGCTATAACTAGGAACAAGTAAATAATTCGTATAAAAATCACATAAATTATATTTTATTTTGCTTTATATTATTATTAAAACAAAAACAAGCAATAATTTGTGTGTGGAAACCGATAAATACAGATAGAACATGTAAATACATGTGTATTTCGGTGTGAATTTCAGTGTTTCTAGTAACCATTTTTTTCCTACTAATCAGAGCAAGAGTATTTTTTTCAAAACTATTTTATGGGCTTGGTATGCCAACCAAATGTATTGATTTAATTAATATACATGTATTAACTTTAAGGTGTATGGGGAATGAATTAGTAATCCTACACCTAACCAGCCATAGCTTATGAGGTCTATAATCGAAACATATAGGTTGATAATATAAAAACGGATAAAAGGACTTACTCACGAGGCAAATCGTATTATGTAGAAAAATGATGAAAATCACATTTGGTGGAAATGCTTTCCCCGTCATTTCTGGTTGTCCTGCCTGGGGGTCCTTTATTTTTGGAATTTGTTGCATAGGGTGGGGTGCGGTCAGTAGCGGCTTTAGCGGGGGGGGGGGGTTGTCTGACTCCGCCTCTTAGAAATGCCTCAAGCGCAAGATATCTATTAAAAATTTAAATGCCTTTAACTTTGATTCGGCCGTAAACCAAGACCTTGCTTTCTGCCTTGACCACCATGTTTGCATCTTAACCTTACGTAACGATAGGCAAATTTGCTTTCATAAGGCTTAGATGATGCTTCAACAGACTTACTATCAGCTTTCACCCACTGAATGCTGTTATTCTTTCCATGCTTTTCCAACACGGCGAAAAAATCGACATAATTATTGAAGTTGTCTCCTTCTTTCAGGTCTTCCATCTCACCTTCTGAAACAAGCGCGCAATTCGATTTGAATCGGAATATTTCGGAGTCGTCCCTACTTCCAGGTTTTCCATCTTAGCTGCTGAAACAAGCGCGCAATCCGATTTGAATCGGAATATTTCGGACTCGTACCTTATGCAGTTACTTACGGCCGTGCGAATAGTCTTTTAAAAATTGGCCGCACGGCGGCCGTACGAATAGCCTTTTCAAAATTGGCCACACGGCGGCCGTGCGAATAGACACTACCTTAATTGTTAAACAATTTTGTGTACCAGTCAAAATTTAAAGTTAAACATGCCCACACGTGACCAGGAAGAAATATAAGCGTGATCACTTTAAGGCTTATTATCTCAATATGAATTATAAAATGGGAGATACTTCATAATGGCGACTGCTATAACACGTACTGAAGACGAACCAACTTGTCCTATTTGTATGGGATTATTCAACGTACCAAGACAGCTACCGTGTGCCCACACATTCTGTCAGAGTTGTCTACAGTCCTACATCACGAGCAAGGCTATCGAACACAAGCAAAAGAGATGCATCGAATGTCCGGTATGTAGAAAAACAGCAGGTCATTTTAAAGAGAATAAACCAACAAGTGAATGGGCGTCGCTCTTTCCAGTCGACACTGTGATACAATCCATGTTACCGACGAAATCGAAAGTAGATCGTGTATGTGATGCTTGTTCCTCTGACGGCCTCTCGCTCGCAGCTACGGGGTTCTGTGCAGTATGCGAGGAAGCAATGTGTGATAACTGCCTAAGCGTTCACAGAAAACAAAAAATGTCCAAAGCTCACTCAATCCTTACAATGGAAGAGTTATTGAACAATCCACAAAATGTGATGAAATTTGCTGAAGGTTTTACGTGTTTTGATCACGACGATGAAGGTCTAAACTTTTACTGCAATAATCACAAGATTGCCTGTTGTGGAATTTGTTATTTTGAAAACCATAAAACTTGTTCTGATGTGAGAAAGTTGAAGGAGGAACTCCCTGCTCTGTTATGTGAAACCAAATCAAGTGAAATCATTGAAGAGTTGAAAAAACTGGAAACTCACTTAGAAAGGTTTATCGATGCAAAGGAGTCTAATATGAAGGATCTAGAGTCCCAAGTTAATGGACTTACTGATCAAATCAGAGAAATGTGAAAGAAAATCAACACAGCTTTGGACGAATTAGAGATAAAGGTGAACACTGAGGGTAGGATAATCCACAAAGAAGTTGCTATTAGGACACAAGAAGAGAACCAGCAATGTTTGTCACTGATTCATGCCATAAGAAATTCTCAACTTCTGTGTGAAACAGTCCACAAATATGGAATTGATATGCAAAAATTTCTGACTGCAGAAAAAATAAAGTCACAACTACCTTTATATTACTCTCAGGTCAGAGAAAAGTATGAGAGGACAGACACAGTGACAGTGCAGGTGAAATTCACTCCACTGTTAGAATCTATTATAACACTCTCATCATCAGATATTGAAAAACTTGTGACCATGAATGGCTCAACCCTTTCTATACCTGGTTTAAGGAAACCAACAAAGGAATGCCAGGTTGAGAATGTTGAATCATTTAGTCTTAACATCAGTAGAGGTACACCACAATATACTGGCATTACTATTCTCCCTAGAGACAGGGTGATGCTTGTTGATAAAAACAATGGTCAGTGCATTCTTCTAAACAATTCACATCAAGTAGTTACGACATACAAACTCACAGAAGAGCCTTGTGACATTTGTGTGGTGAGTGATGAGGAAGTGGCTGTATCTGTGTCTGATCAAAATAAAATTCAGATTCTCTCAGTCAGGGATGATGTCATCAGTCCAGTCAGAACAATAACAACTAAACATAAGTGCAGTGGAATTGCAACAGCTGGGAAGGGAGAGATGGTTGTGGTTGGAGACTGTGGTAATAAGAAGTATTGCTGGAGTCTGATCAGAGATGGGAGAGATTTCAATTATTCTGATCAGTATGACTCATCATCTAATGGCTTTAACTACATAGCACTGAATAACTCTAAAACACGAGTCTATGTTAATGTGCCTATTAAACATTCCCTTCTGTGTTTCAACATGGAAGGGAAGAAACAATATACCTACAGCCCAGACAACCTCCAATATCCTGTAGGAGTAGCTGTGGACAGGGATGACAACATCTATGTTGTTGGATGTAATTCTCATAACATTCATCAATTATCACCAGAAGGCTGCATAATAGAGGTCATAACTACAGGAGTGCCTCATGATCCATTGGCAATCGGTTTTGACAACAGTAGAGATACTTTTATCATTACAAACTATTATAAGGAAAAGCTACACATTTACCAACTGAAATAAAACTTTAAACCAGAAATCTAAACATCATATATCATATGATAAAGTTGTAGAAATAGATAGTTGATGTTTCTTATCCGTTTACTTTCTGGCAATATAACTATATAAATGAAATAGGATTATGGAATTTAAGATTATACTTTTAACTTCATACCTAAATTAAGAATATTATTGTAAAGATAAAAAATGAAACATTATAATAAAGGTTGGTCGTTCATGGCGATAAATGAGTACCAAATCGTTATTATAAAGTAAAATCAGAAATTGAAATCTTTAATTTTATTTACATACAAGGTAAATAAGAAATATTTTCTCACTCCCAAAAAAAATAAAAAATCAAATGAAACAAAAAAGTCTTTTTATTTTTTAAAAGATGACAAACTGTGATATAGCATATATGGTGACCAAATAGATTGGTGGAAAAACAAACATAACATGAATTGAACAGAAAGTGGATTATAATACAGGGAATAGTTACAATGTGTTTTCATAATTTGTTACTTGGATTTACCTTATTTTTTTAAATCTAATTTGTAGTTACAAATTTACGTGAGTTACTGTCTACAACAGTAACTTGCTACAGCACATCAAAATACTGGAGTAAATTTACACAGATGTGAAGCTTGTAATAAAGTGTTTTGTGACAACGTCAATTTAAAGAGGCACGCGAGGATACACACTGGAGAAAAAACATTAAAATGTGAAGTTTGTTATAAATGGTTTACTGACAATAGCTCTTTGACAAAACACATGACGATACACAATAAGGAAAAATCATTAAAGTGTGAAACTTACAGTAGACTGTTTCATGACATTAATAGTTTACAGAGGCACGTTATGATACGCATTGGAGAAATGCCATGCAAGTGTGAAATATGCAATAAAAAATTTAGTTGTAGCAGCAGCTTGAAGATGCACATGAGGATACATACTGGAGAAAGGCCATTCAAGTGTGACGTTTGCAATAAAACTTTCTATCATAGTGCAAATTTGAAGAGGCACATAACGATACATACTGGAGAAACACCATTCAAGTGTGAAATTTGTGGTCAAAATTTTCGTCTTCGCACTGGATTGAAAAGTCACCAGGATGTGCATGCTGGAGAAAAACCATTCAAATGTGAAATTTGCAATAAAATGTTGTCCTACAATGGCAGTTTAAAGAAGCATACGATGATACATACCTGATAAATGCCATTTAAATGTGAAGTTTGTGATAAAACATTTCGTCTCGAAAATAGATTGAATAGTCACCTGAGAGTGAATACTGGAGAAAAACCATTCAAGTGTGAAATTTGCAATAAAAGGTTTGGTGACATATTTTAAAGAAGCATTTGAGGATACATACTGGTGAGGCACAACAAGTTCCATTTCCGATAAAATAGTTGTCTCAACACTTTTTAATTATTTGTAGTGGTAATATATTTTCCCATGGGTTGATGGTTCTTCTTGTGGTTTTCCTCGATTCTTCCTCCAACAGTGATACTGGCTGCCATGTATAGCCTAGTATGTGCTGTGTGCTGAAAAATGGTGCTAAACCCCACAAGAACAGAAATGCCAGACTAAGGGACAAATTGAAGTAGATGATATGTTTGATTGTCAGTTTGTTGAATCTAGTTAGCTGGTGACAAATACATTTCAAGAGACTTGCCATGAAGCATTCCTTAAAGATATGTTTTACCTGTGAATCGAATTCAAAAGCAGTCTAAGATTTGTTTTCTTAAGTTTATTTCATCATTGATTTTTTATATTGTTTTTTTTTCCCTCCAAAACTGAAACTTTTTAGGGTTGGCTGGTATTTTGTTTACAGTGAATCAATCAGAACATTGGATTCAACTTAAAGTCTATTAACCTGAATGTGAAAATCCAGTGAGGGAAAGGAAAAAAGTGATTTTGGTCGACATAGTTAAGATAGTCTTGTGTTAAATTAGAAGATATCATTGATAGAAACATTAAAATTGTTTAGTCATAATTCATTGGAAAGTCACACTAGGGTTTATATTGGAGATAAACCATTCAAATGTGATTGCTGCAATAACATCCATGGTCATGATAACTTAAAGAGGCATATCAAGATACGTACTGGACAAAAGCCATTTAAATGTGAAGTTTGTTGATGTAGGGTTTCATGTAATTTTTCAGAGCCCGATAGGCTATACATGGTGGCCAATATAACTGGATGAGCAAGAACCAGGGAAAACCCTGGGAAGAACCACCGACCAGCTTGTAGTAAAGTAACAACTGACACAGCAATATAAATTGCTGAGAATAGAAATCTATTTTTTTTTAAAATTTAGATCATTAATAGTATTTTATAAATGCCTGCCATTGCCATGGCAACCATGTTCCAACACTGTTTCTTTATGAACAGAGATCTCATGAAGATTTTAAAACTGGGAAAAACAGGAATCCCACCAGCACAAGTTGCAGTCCCTTACTATAAAGTATATTGGGTATACCTGAAGTGGCTACATTTCCAAATGAGTTGAACAAGTGGTTACCATTGAATTTAATTTTCTAAACTCTTTACACGACTGACATATATCTCTTGTTTTGTCCATTAGAGTTGGAGTGAATTATGTCAGTCCAATGAAAGGTCTTATTCCATGCACTAAGCTGGGCACCACACACTTTCTTACATCAGGATAGTATTCCATGTGAAATATCAATTGTAGCAACTTCTAGCACTCTGCTGAATCTCATTACAATTTTTGTCAATTCACTATTTAACCCCAAAATACTTGTGTAAATTTTGCAAACAGAATTTTCTCAAACTCTCAATATGCTTCGATTTCAGGGTCACATGATCTACGTATTTGGTTACATTTGGAAATGAACACAATAATGAAAGCTCAAGTTGTTCATTGGATGTACGCTTATTCACAAGGATATCACTGTGTTTTTCTGCCTCTGAATTCAGTCACTGTAAATATCAGCACATTTTCTCACCAATCTGCAGTTCGTCAAGTCTTTGAACTTGCTGCCAAGCTATTGGGTAATGTTCTTCAGATGTACTCTTACAAATACAACATGTACATATGAGGGTCTTTCAGCCGCTGAATTATCTCATTGTAAATATTAGTACTGTTACAATTATCTATTGATCACATGTACAGTTGCCACTCAGTCTTGTAAATATTAGCATGGTTACAATGAATAACATAGTTACAACCATAGTTATTAAATCTCATTGTTTTAAATGATTTCTAATTTCAAAATTAACTAGGTGGATGCCAATGTTTTGCTTAATGTTTATATTTACTGGTTATATATTATATGTAACAACATTGTTTTGAATTGACATGTATATTTAATTTTATTGTTTTGTCTTCTCTCTATGATTACATGCTATGTACTACTGTATTTATCATGTGTATAATATGATGTAATATTTGTGAAGTAACTTGTAAGATCCAGAAAATATCATATTAAAAGTATGTTATACAATCAATGAGATGTTGGACTAAGTTGGTGTTATAACATCCATGAGATAGCAGATTTATTACATGTGTTATAAAATCCAAAAGATAAAGTAAATGTTATAAAATAGCTATAGGATTTAGTATGTGTATTATAACATCCATGAGATATCAGATTAAGTATATTTGCTATAAAGTCCATGAGATATCAGATTAAATGTGTTGTAAAACATACAGGTTCTCTTTCACAATGAAGTTTTTTTAGCATATCTTATCATTTACAAGATATTCCATACAGTTTGTGTGCTATATTGTTTATGTCATTTTTTTAATAATAAATACCAGTTTGACTTGACACTTCTTGTGACCATAAATATTTCTATCAGTAGAATATAAAATCAAAATTGTTAACATACATCACATGCATATAATATATACTTTACTTTATGTATTATTACTTATCATGTGTTATTACCTTACCATTCTATCTACTTCGCTAAATATAACTTTTAAGTTTTCAAGTAAGCATGCCATGGAATTTAACTGAAGTTGTACAATATATTGTATGGATATTACAATGTACAATAGTTGTAAACATAATCATGATAGAAATGAAATAATTCAAATAGATACATTTATTTATGTTAAATAATAATACTGATACTAATATTAATAATTCATGTAAATAATTTTGTCTTTTAAAACTTTAACAAAAACAGTCATTCAGCATTATTTGTGTCTTATTCGCCTAATACTGAAACAATCCTGGCTACCTGTCAACTTATATTCTAATAAAGTGCAATTGCACATTTTGTTAATGTTAAAAATTAGTCTACTTTTTATGGGTTGTCTAAAGTGGAACTTAGTTTTGGCTGTTGCAGTGGTGCATTATTGTAATGCACAGCTGCAGTTACTGCCATGAGAAGAATATTGTGCTTTTGTCGCCAATTTGTGAAGTTAATACCTGGCACTATGGTTGTTGATGACTCGCATCACGCGAACGTGTTGGAAAACATCCAAAAAATTGTTTAATCAATTTGGTGTTTTTGAACTAACTTTTTGGGTTCTCCAATCATGATTAACTGCTGTTATTATTGGATTTGGTGTTTTTTTTAACTAGCTTTTGGGATCTAGAAAAACCACATGCCAGTTTGTTTTATCTATTTGTTTGTTTTCTTTGGTGTTTTTAAATTAACAATTGGGTTTTCCAATTTTTTTTTCTTTCCGTTCTTCTATTGGCAGCATTAAAAAGTTTATTGTGTCTGTATATAATTCTTTATCCTTAATTTGGTCTGTTTGTAGTAGTTGTAGTGGGATTTTATGTGAAAAACTAATATCTCTATCTGTCCATATTTGAATGTGTTTCTTTAATTTGTTCGTTATCTGTTCAAAGTTTTTTTTTTTTTGGTCTTTTCCCATGTAAACTCCCAGAACTCTAACATCTTATTTAACTAGCTCTGGGGGAAGACCTTGGGATTTGTCTTTCTAGTTACTTATTGATAATATTTCCGTTTTTTGCATATTAATTTTGGAGGCTTGTTCAAATTTATTATATTCTTTCATAAGGTGTCATACGACTGTTTTGTGGTTATGAAATTGGAGCAATCAACCGCGTGCTGAAAGGTTTTAAATTCATAGGTCATATTAGGTATTTTAATTCCTTTTATTTTCTCTTCCTATAACCATTACAAAAAACAAAATATATACCAAGGCATATATAATACAGACGCAATACAAGCACTCACCAAACAAAATAAATATCACCCTTATTATTTTTGGGAAGTTAATGAAGGAAAAGAACTCAAAATACGCTGTCCAAATGAATAACGTACACAACATAAACACTATACAGGAAATTTCTTTAACAAATGGACACATGACTTTGGCAAAGTAAATCCAAATAAATAAAACATATTATAGGAAAAAGGGATGGAAATTAGCCCAGGGTCAAGTGATTTATGGGAGAAGAGTACAGCCCTAAATCCGGAGTAATCCGAGTGATAGAAATCAGGCCCACTTTCAGCATGGACAAAGGGAAGAAAGTATAACACTGGGATAAAGAAACTATAAACAATTTGATGGATAAAACAATGAATAACCCTGCAATTTTTTTTTCATTATCAGCATTATTGTTTTCAAACACAAACAATTACAGACCTATAGGGAGACAGGGAAACAAACACTATACATACACTATTAGAAAAACAGGGTGTCACTTTAAGGCGCTAACCAGCTAAATTTGCTGGGACAGAGCCTAAGAGTGTTAACAAATTTACGTTGTACTCCACCACACTGGAGTACACAAAATTCAAATTGAGTCCTTGGTTCATTTCTACAGGGAATCGAAAATATTTCGCACAAATGAAGTTACTGGTAATGGCTGGTATTTCTTTTTTCTTGACCAACCTAAAGTCTCCACCTAAAATATCATACCATCCAAGACAAAAGGTAATGGCTATAATTTTATCCTCAGAACATTTGATCATTAGTCGACGAGCGACTTCATGGTACTCAAAAGTAACACATTTTTTGGCTTTCTCCATGGCTTTAACAAACACAGTATTGAACCTGGTTACAAGCGTATTCACTAAATGTTGACCCCTAAAATAATAACCTGCAGCAAAGGTTAACAGATAGGTGCACCGTTTAGTTTTGGGGTCCTGTGTTTTCATCGGTTCACTGACAGTGATGGGTTCATCTAAGGTTTGTTGCTATTGGTCATCATACACTTCTTTTGAAAAAACTCTTGATTTTCGACGATGTTTTTGATTTGTGTATGGTGTATCATTTCCACTAAAGCTACTTCTCAATGGACCTCTTTGATCCAAATGAATGACTGGTAATCTAGCCGTGCAACAGCATAAACTGTTGCTAGGAAACACCTCCATGGAACTGTCCCTGGGTAACGTTAAGTAAAATTGGTTACTGTTGTTGTTGTTCATAATTCCAAAGTTTGCCCGTACGACGCATCACTCGAGGTTAAAGGAGTGTCGAAAAGAGGATTGTTGTTGGAGAGAAGACTGTTGGGAGAATCACTGACGTTGGACGCAAGGTTCCAGTTTTTGCTGCTGTTCCCGTTGTAAGAGTATTTCAGGGAAGGATTGGGGAGAAGATAACCGATACAACTGCTGAGTAAAATGCATATATATATATATATATATATATATATATATATATATATATATATATATATATATATATATATATATATATATTTGTATATCTTGCAGAGAATAACTAGTTGAAGTAGTAGTCACGGTAACTGAGGCTGTGATGAAGGGCATGAAGGTCACTTCTTTTCATAGTCGACGACTTGCGAAGCGTCAATCCAAGAATCAAAACTAGGAGGATATCCTTTCCAACGTACTTTGACTTCTTTTAACAGGACGTTTTCCTACTGTACGGGTTATTCGTTCGAGAATGCTTTCAATGTCGTACACTTAGTCTTCTTTTTTGGTGACAAGATGTAACTCAGGCAAGTTAAACGTTCCTTTTAATACTTCTCCATTCATGTCTTTAAAATTATAGACTGTAGGATGACGATCACGCACTCGTCCAGTGACACAAAACAATTCGGTGGACCAGATGGGTAAGTAATCTTTGTCGAAAGTGCGTTTGGTTTTGTCAATGCGAACCCAATCTCCAGTGGGGACAGTCATCGTCCGGGACGTACCAAACAGACGCTCAAAAACAGTCACTTCGTTGTTGGGTGTCACATCTTGTGGGGCACGTCCAAAGCTTATATGGTAAGATTGGTTGTATGCTTAGACTAAGTGCGGTAAGACGTCGATGTACATGAGAGTGTGTTGATGCGTAAAATATTTCCACATGTGTTCTTTCAAGGTACGTTGAAAACGTTCCACGATGCTAGCTTTAGTTTCAGGATTTTCGGTGGTAGAAAATAACTGTCACGTTTCTTTAATTCTCATTGGCAAGGTTGGTTCAGAAAGTCGGTACCTTTGTCGGTTTGCCATCGAAGAGGGTGACGACCACTTTGTTTCAAGACCAGTTGCAGAGCTTGTACTAACTCTCCGTTCGATTTGGAAGTTAATGGTACGACCAAGACAAATTTAGAAAAGACGTCGATGACACAAACCAAATATTTGTAGCCACTAATATAGGTGACTAAATGAGAGACATCGGCTAAATCGGCTTGCCATTGATGATCGATGCCTTCCACTTGAGTACGACTTCTGTAAACTTTCATCGAATCGGTTTGTGTAAAGTGTACGTGGCTTGTTCTTGTAACCATCTTTGTACTGCAGGTAAACATAACTTTTTCAGGCGAGTTTTAGCAGCACGATGCTGAACGCCTCCTTAACTTGCTGGGTGGGCTGGATCGTAGTAAATGCTGGCTAACACCTTCTCCATGGTCTTGTTAATATGTCACCCACTCTTCAATGATACTGCTTTGGGTGGGGCGAAATGGTGGTTGTTTGGAAACGGTATTACGTGTCCGATGTGCCACAGGAGTAAATCGAGGGTTCTGGTGGTGGTGGTGGAGCTTTGGTCTATTTTTCATTCCTCACTTCTGGTTTCCTTTCTTTCTTTTCACATCTGTCGAAGGAGAAGTGGCCATCATCTTTATGCCCCAAGTTTTGAGTTCTTCTCGTTGGGGAGTGGGGGAGGGGGTCAACAAAAAAGCTGCAATCTTACTAGGAATGGGAGTTGCCATGGGTGTTTGAAACATGTCATGGGTTTCTTCTTCCTTGGGTAATTGTGGAGTTACGTCTGTCTTGACCGCCTTTGATAGTGATGGCAACGGACTATTCGTCAGGGCCTTAAAATTATTCAGAGTGGGCAGAGCTGTTTGTTCTACAGCTTTCTGATGAAAGAGTTGCAGTCGTTGTACGAGTTGACGGTATTCGTGCGATTTTTCAGTTTTGGACAAATCATTGCGATCCATCAGCAATTTCAATTCGTAATAGACCAAAGTCAGTTGTCGTCCTTCCATTGGCTTCCAAATTTTACGTCTGGGATTGTTGTGCTCCATGGGTCTATTTTATCTTCTGGAGGGATCATACATATTTCTACCGATCCCTTGGGTCATGCCTTCTGTCATTGCTTGTATCATACCAGTGTTACGAAATGCCCGATATGGCATGGAGGATACACTATACTCCTCTAAGCTATATTTTAAACATTAATTTTGTCATATAATGTGTTTGTCGACGTTCTGTATTTCATGAATTATTATTTTTAAGCTCGTTACGCAATATCCGATATGGCGAAGAGGGTACACCATACTCCTCAACGTGAATTGTCCTATACAGCGAGTTGCACGTGCCGCGCGGATAATTCACGCGAATTACTTTTTTACAAGTACGGCCAACTAATATATAAGTACAGTGCAGGGTCTTTTTAAGACACAGTGGACATTAGAGCAGACCTCTAAACGTTACCATTTGTCGGATTTTTAGAGCCAAAAAGTTGGGTGAGTTAAATACGTTCCTTTTTGGTTTCTTGTTTCAGGTGAATATTCAGTTTCGTAACAGCACGTTTATTTTATTATGTATTGTGTTATTTTATTATGTATTGTGTTAATTCATTTTTATTATTTGGGAAACTGTCTATTTTTATATTCAGCTCGCCGGTCGTGTGAATAGATGTGTATTCAAGACCAATGTTGACCGGTGGAATGGAGACGGACAATGAATTACTGTCACACCGGAGGGAAGTGTATTGTTAACACACGTGGTTTGTTTTATTGACTGCTTTATTTTGTAAAACACGAATAGCGTGTTCGTCAGTCAATAAAACCCTACGTTTGCTTTATTTTGTAAAACACGAATAGCGTGTTCGTCAGTCAATAAAACCCTACGTTTGCTTCCTTATGTAAAACACGGATAGCGTGTTCGTCAGTCAATAAAACCCTACGTTTGCTTCATTATGTAAAGCACGAATAGCGTGTTAAGTCAATTTGATAATATTATTGGGTTTTCATTGATTATATTTTGCGTGTGTGACACAAGTAGTATGGTTATTGTCAATTAACCCTTATGATATTGATATCGTATCAATAGTCAATATCATGCTACGTTGGTAGTATATGACGGGACATATATAATACAGTAGTGTATATCTAAAGAAATAATACAGTAGTGTATAACTATAGAAAAATAGTACAGCAGTGTACAACCATAGATACAGTAGTGTATATCTATAGAAATAATACAGTAGTGTATAACTATAGAAAAATAGTACAGCAGTGTACAACCATAGATTCATTTGTGTGTGTGTCGTGTGCTCATTATATATATACATATCTATCATGATTTTTTTTATATAATATAATTTGTATTTGAACAAACGTGTTTGTTATTTCTTCAAAACCCAACCTAATCTCAAAGGGTCGGCTCGACTACGTTACAATTTTGGTGGCAGCGGTGGGATTGTACTTTCTATCCGAGCAAACTTTTGGATTGTTAGTTTGAGCTTTCATATCCAACAAGTGTCGGGGAAAGCCTTTGAGACGGGAGTGTTTTGAGAAATACTATTGTACATTTCATTGTAAACGAAACTGAATTTGATCTTCCCTTAGATAAACAAGTGAATTTAGTGACGCTCGTTTGAAGCGAACGCTTATCTAAAATCATGTCGTCCACTAGGGAATTGTTAGAGCTTGGTAAGCAATTGGGGCATGAGGGGGAAGCTTTACAGCAGTTTATCAAGGACGAACAAAATAGAGAACGAGATCGACGCGCCGAAGAACGGGAGGCAGAACGCGAAAAAATAGAACTAAACGCACGCATTGAAAAAGAAAGAATACAGGCAGAACGGGAGGCTGAAAAAGAAAGAATACAGGCAGAACGCGAAAAACTAGAATTAAACGCACGCATCGAACGAGAGGCAGAACGCGAAAAACTAGAATTAAACGCACGCATCGAAAAGGAAAGGTTTCAACGTGAACAGGAGACAGAACGCGAAAAACTAGAATTAAACGCACGCATCGAAAAGAAAAGACGGGAGGAAGAACGCGATAAACTAGAACTAAACGCGCGTATCGAAAGGGAAAAGCTAGAGTTAGAAAAGTCTAGACTAGAGAACGATAAGGTATTTCAATCGAGTAAATTCAAAAAACCACAACTTCCAGCATTTGAAGAATATAAAGATGACTTAGATAGTTACCTGTTGAGATTTGAAAGATATGCTACTGCGCAAAATCTCCGAAAAGAAGATTGGGCATTACACCTTAGCACTTTATTGAAAGGTAGGGCTTTAGAAGTGTACTCAAGGATACCAAGTGCAGAGGCATCTAACTACGATTTGTTAAAGGATGCATTACTGAAAAGGTTTGAACTTACTGAAAAGGGTTTCAGGGAAAAATTCCGATCTAGTAAGCCAGAAAAGGGAGAAAACTTTGATCAATTTGTATACCGGATATCTAATTACCTATTCCGTTGGTTAACTTGCGGGGGAGTCGCAAAAACTTACGAAGCAGTATGTGATTTTCTTGTCAGAGATCAATTGCTTGCAGTATGTAGTAAGGAACTATTCCAATACTTAAAAGAGAAAACCATTAATAAGTCAAGCGAGATGGCAAAACAAGCAGATATTTTCGCTGATGCGCACGGAGGGGTTATGAACGTGATAGTCCGGGACACGAAGGGTCCTAAGGAAAGTAAGCAGGTCAATTCAGATAAAACTAATTTTGGGAGGGGTTTACCTCAAAACCAAAAGGGTGAGTTAGTCAGGTTAGATCAGAGGGGACCTAAAAGTCAAGATAGACAGAGAAAACAATGTTTCAGTTGCGGGGAGTGGGGTCATATGTCTAGTGCATGTCCGAAGCGTAAAAAGGATTTACCAAAGGCGGTAGGGGTATCGTATATGGTAGGCTCTTCAGCTTGTGTAGAGAGTAATAAGAGTGGCTCCAATCAAAATGCATCAAACGTATCAATACAGTGTGAGGGATTAGTGAATGGGGTTAGGGCCTCAGTACTTAGAGACACGGGGTGTAATACAGTAGTTGTTAAGCAAAGTTTGGTAAGGCCGGATCAATACCTTGGGGAAACGGTATCTGTCAGATTGATGGATAATACCGCAGTACAAGTGCCAACTGCATGCGTACATATCGAAACACCTTATTTGACAGGCACAGTGACAGCATGTTGTGTAAAGCAACCTCTGTATGATCTGATTGTAGGTAATATAGAAGGGGTAGCGAATTTCGTTGTGCCAGGCAAAGCAGCGGCTGATGTTCCAACTTCCATGGCTGCTGAAACTAGGTCACATATATCTAAGAGTAAGAAGCCTTTGCCAAAACTAAAAGTACCAGATGCCATGCCGATGATAGATAAAAGGACACTAATTGAAGAGCAAAATAAAGACGAGTCGTTGTCAATAATCAGAAATAAAGCCGCGTCAGGGGAAGTCATAAAATGTAAAGGTGGGGGTAGCTACAGGTTCAAATATCTCAATAATGTCTTGCATAGGGAGCATACTACTCGTGAAGGCCGACGGTTTACACAGGTAGTAGTGCCTCGGAACTATAGACCGCATGTGTTGAAGTTAGCACACGAGTCGACGATGGGGGGTCACCTGGGTTCTACAAAAACTAAAGACCGTGTATGTGCAGAATTTCATTGGCCAGGGGCTCACGGTGACGTAACTAGGTATTGCAGATCATGCGACATTTGTCAGAAAACGCAGTACAAAGGGAAAATAAAACGCGTACCTCTCGGTAAAATGCCTTTAATTGAAACTCCGTTCAAACGCGTGGCGATAGATATTGTTGGTCCATTATCACCTCTTACAGACCGCAAGAATAGGTACATCTTGACTATGGTTGATTATGCAACCAGGTATCCGGAAGCCGTCGCTCTTCCATCCATCGAAACTGAGCGAGTAGCCGAAGCCTTAGTAGAGATGTTCAGTAGATTAGGGATTCCGGAGGAGATTCTGACAGACTGTGGGTCACAGTTCACATCAGAACTCATGGCAGAAGTTAGTAGGCTTCTATCAATCAAACAACTATGGACAACTCCCTATCACCCAATGTGCAACGGGTTGGTTGAGAAGTTCAATGGAACACTCAAACAAATGTTGCGACGGATGTGTGCAGAGCGTCCGAACGATTGGGATAGGTATCTCCATGCAGTATTATTTGCATATCGAGAGGTTCCTCAAGAGAGTCTAGGGTTTTCACCATTTGAACTTTTATACGGAAGAACGGTGCGAGGGCCTATGAAAATTTTGAGACAATTATGGTCAGATGACGAAACAGATGACGAGATTCGAACGACATACCAGTACGTATGTGATTTGAAGGACAAGTTGAGAGAGACTTGTGCAATAGCCCATGAAACGTTAAGGCAAGCTAGTAGTCGTGCAGCTCGCTACTATAATTCAAAAGCGCGTGATCGAAAATTTAAAAAGGATGACAGAGTTTTGGTTCTCCTGCCAAGCGAGAGAAACAAATTAATGTTACAGTGGAAAGGTCCATATACCATCATAGATGAAAAGGGAGGCATGGATTATACCATCGATGTAGGTGGAAAGTCCCGTACGTTTCATGCTAATTTATTGAAACGGTACTACGATCGGACAAATGCAAAGCCATAGCCAGTCCTTTAACGGACCTAACCAAAAAGGGTCAGCCAAATAAAGTTCAATGGGGAGATAATCAAGACAGGGCTTTTAACACTTTAAAAAAATTGCTAACAGAAGCCCCCGTACTTAAGTTGCCCGAACTGAACAAAACATTCATCTTGAGAACCGATGCTTCAGAGTTGGGACTAGGGGCGGTTTTATTACAGGAACAAGATGGAATCAAGCTCCCAGTCGCCTACGCCAGCAGGAAATTACTTCCAAGAGAAAAGAATTTCTCGGTAATAGAGAAAGAGTGTTTAGCAGTAGTGTGGGGAATAGATAAGTTCCAAACCTACCTCCAGGGCCGAGAATTCAATCTGGAAACAGATCATCAGCCTCTACTTTACCTCAATAAGGCAAAGATTAATAATTCACGGTTGATGCGATGGGCCTTGTTGTTACAACCTTACAGATTCCGAATCGAGGCAATCAAAGGTACGGAAAATGTAGGTGCGGATTATCTCAGTAGACATTGATTATCTGGTTATCCATATCGTGTAATTTCGTAGTTTTTAAAGTAAATATACTTTTTTTTAGGGGGGAGGTGTGTTACGAAATGCCCGATATGGCATGGAGGATACACTATACTCCTCTAAGCTATATTTTAAACATTAATTTTGTCATATAATGTGTTTGTCGACGTTCTGTATTTCATGAATTATTATTTTTAAGCTCGTTACGCAATATCCGATATGGCGAAGAGGGTACACCATACTCCTCAACGTGAATTGTCCTATACAGCGAGTTGCACGTGCCGCGCGGATAATTCACGCGAATTACTTTTTTACAAGTACGGCCAACTAATATATAAGTACAGTGCAGGGTCTTTTTAAGACACAGTGGACATTAGAGCAGACCTCTAAACGTTACCATTTGTCGGATTTTTAGAGCCAAAAAGTTGGGTGAGTTAAATACGTTCCTTTATGGTTTCTTGTTTCAGGTGAATATTCAGTTTCGTAACAGCACGTTTATTTTATTATGTATTGTGTTATTTTATTTTGTATTGTGTTAATTCATTTTTATTATTTAGGAAACTGTCTATTTTTATATTCAGCTCGCCGGTCGTGTGAATAGATGTGTATTCAAGACCAATGTTGACCGGTGGAATGGAGACGGACAATGAATTACTGTCACACCGGAGGGGAGTGTATTGTTAACACACGTGGTTTGTTTTATTGACTGCTTTATTTTGTAAAACACGAATAGCGTGTTCGTCAGTCAATAAAACCCTACGTTTGCTTTATTTTGTAAAACACGAATAGCGTGTTCGTCAGTCAATAAAACCCTACGTTTGCTTCCTTATGTAAAACACGGATAGCGTGTTCGTCAGTCAATAAAACCCTACGTTTGCTTCATTATGTAAAGCACGAATAGCGTGTTAAGTCAATTTGATAATATTATTGGGTTTTCATTGATTATATTTTGCGTGTGTGACACAAGTAGTATGGTTATTGTCAATTAACCCTTATGATATTGATATCGTATCAATAGTCAATATCATGCTACGTTGGTAGTATATGACGGGACATATATAATACAGTAGTGTATATCTAAAGAAATAATACAGTAGTGTATAACTATAGAAAAATAGTACAGCAGTGTACAACCATAGATACAGTAGTGTATATCTATAGAAATAATACAGTAGTGTATAACTATAGAAAAATAGTACAGCAGTGTACAACCATAGATTCATTTGTGTGTGTGTCGTGTGCTCATTATATATATACATATCTATCATGATTTTTTTTATATAATATAATTTGTATTTGAACAAACGTGTTTGTTATTTCTTCAAAACCCAACCTAATCTCAAAGGGTCGGCTCGACTACGTTACAACCAGGCAACACGCCGGATAGCATATTTTGCGTAAATCCTCTCACAAGTGAGCAAGAAGGGTTAAAAATCCTCCGCGTTACACCAGCATCTTTTTCTTTTGACGTGTGGGTAATTTCTTTTGGACCATTTGACGAAGAACGTGTGGATGTTTGGCTAAGCATTTTTTCTGATGCGGAGACAAAGGTATCGTGCTTTTCAAGACATTCAAACAACATTCGTACACGGTATGGATGACATCTTTGGAGGCAGTTTGAATTATTTGTTTTCGTATGGGTAAAGAGGCTTTCAACAGGACAAACATCATGTCCCCGTGTTGGGCTAAACAAGGAGGTAGTCCTTTCCGTTTCCTTCCTTTGAAGGGTGAATAAGGATGTTTTCTGCAGGGTGACATCTTTGCTTGTTCGCTCCACAATTCCACTGACGTCCATGGCTTGGTACACACACCATTTTATCATCTTTTTGAAACAAGCACTTCGTCAAAAATGTAACGATGTGTTTCCCAAAATCGCCAAAGTAACCTCCTCTTTGTTGACTCGTTTTTTTTCTTTAAGAGTCTCCATCTTTTTAGGGGATGACGTCGATGTTTGGCTAAGCGTTTTGTAGGATGACCAGATTGTCTTTTTATTTTTCATTTTTGGACAGAAAAACAACGAAGGTTGTGGTGTGCACGTCTTTGAGGAAGCATCATAGGGTGCTCAGAAGTAGCACAGAAAATACTGATTCACGTCGTTGACCTCAAGTCATTTTTATACTGGAATGCGATGCCATTGATTATCTTTGCGTCGTATCAACTTCATCACAGGTAACACGTTGTGAAGGGGTTGGCAACAGACTAAATTGGGATAGTTCTTGTTTGGACTAATCCAGTAAACTCTGTATCATGCCGGATTTTTCTTGAACTTTAACTTTGGGGATAGGTACTTAGTGAGCAGCTGCCACTGCCACTAACGAGGAAGAGGAAAAGGGTGTAATCGGTGGTAGAGACGTTTTGGGAGACGCAGGTTTCCAACGTTTCATCAAATTAGGAAGAACGGGTGCCAAATTGTATTTGGCTGGCATCACTAGCATCGCAGAAGAGGCTACTGCAAGCACGGCCACTGGTCCTGCAGGTCGTAGTTTACGAATGTAAGGTTGCATCCTGGCCGAAGTGCCTCTTTTGCGGGTGACAACTCTTTTCTGTGGACTTTATTTTTTCTGTGCTTTGGTCTTGACACTATTATTCTTTTGTTTATGGTTCGTTTGACTATTGTAGCAGTGACGTTTTCTTGGGGAGATCTTTGGGAGCATTGGGATCCCATTTTAAGAGGGAACGAATGATGACACCTCCTAGAGAACCGCTATATCCAGGTTTCAAAATGATTTGCTTCTTGGTTTGAGTGTCGATGTCACGATCGGAAAGTTGCGTCAAGGCAACTTTGTTTCCGTCAAAAAACGTTTGGTTTCATGTGGAAGGTGAACGATGTCTTGCAGTAATTGACGTGCTGTCATCGTAAACCATCGTAAGACTTCTTTGAGACTGGTTTCTAAGATGTGAGCACGTATTTGTGTATTTTGTTCACGACTGATACCGAACAAAGCACGAATCAATTTGACGGGAAGATGAGACTGAAGTGACGTCATGTTGACGATGTATAAGACAAGGTAAATGTGACCGAAGTTTTTAAAGATTCTTTTTGTTGTTGTTGTTGTTTTTATGTTGACGACGAGGACGTTTACTCGACAGATCCTTCGTCTTGGCACCAGTCGTGAAACAAATGGGTGCGAAATCGCAAATAATCCGGAGTTGTGGGTTTTAAATCCACAAGTAAATAGGCGTATAATATAAATGACACTGGCATTACGATGATGCCCTTTACGCGTTAACCACAGTTTCATTTCTTCTTCATCTTCTCCTAACATGTCGTCGAAAATGACCAAATGAGTTTGATTGGGGTCAGACATGATCCCGTCGTCTTCGCTAGTAACGCTTTCCACAAACACGATGTAAACACCTTGACTTTCTTGCAAGTGGCTGTATGCCGATTGCCACCCTTTGTAACACCACACGATGAGTTGAGGTGAACGATCGATCAAATGATGTTTATGTTCGACCAAATGTTTGACAAATTCAGTTTTGCTTGAACCGCTCGGTCCAGCAATTAACTTGTTAAAAGGATGACGAAGATACAAGACCTACCAACTAGCATGACCTAAGTGTTCGTCAATGACTTTGAATATCGAGGAGGGAGGAGTAGAAATATCAGAGGTAGCCATAGTAGTGTAAGGTGAGGTTATTACATTTTTTAGAACATGTTTATTTAATGTTTAAACCTGAACAACACGAAAGACAAAAATGCATTAAAACCAAATGGATAAGTGCAGAAATATAAAACACATGATAACGATCAAAGTTGCATATAAACAAGTCTCTGTACAACATCGTTATGGCATCCAAGGTGTCCTAGAGGCAGTTTGTTATGTTCTTACAGTCTCTACATTCGGAACAGTCACATATATGTCGTCTCGGAATGGTCTTTTGGGAATGTCCATGATATTCCTGTTTTGAGAGGAATGATTATCCTTGGTGACAGATCCTTCTTCTTCTGGCACTGGCACTAACACAGGATTAAAGTGACTTTTTTGACTCGACGATGGATTTTACGATCACAACGCTTGAGCATGATGGGAAGCTTCTTTTGTCCAAGCCTAAAAACCCCAACTTTTCCAATCACGTACATCTATCCAATGAGGGTGTAAATCACAAGCTACACACACACACATCGTCGTACACCTCTTCTGTACGTAAAAGTTGACGAATCTTTTATTCCTGTTGAGGTCGAGAAGTATCCAGATGAAAGCGTAGGGAATTTAACAGAATGAGATTCTCGTGGACATTTAAAGGAGTCACCATTCTGTCTTTGTGGATATTGTTCGTGAAGTGTCCACAAGGAGTCTACGGGTAAGCGAAATTCCAGAAAGCAAGTCAATAAAACACACAAAATACGTCGACGCCAATTGATGGGCCACACTTCTCGTAAGAAGTGTTGGTAATGCTCCACCGTTTGAATATTCTCATTGATATCCGTCCACGGAATCTGTTTATCACAAGTGATAAAGGTTATGGCATTGTAGTCTATTTTATATTTCTATATCTCGTAGACCATAAGTGTACATTCTGCACAGAATTATTTAAAATCTTCTCCAAAAGCGAACGTGATTCATATGGTGTGTAATTTCGGACCACTGCCATTCAGGGTAACAGTCAAGAATGATCATAAAATCTTCAGATTTAAACGGACTAAATTTAAATCTGTGTAAAAAGACACTTGATCTAGAGCAATCTGACACATCGATTGATTTTTGTCACTTTCCTCTTGTGAATTTCACGCCACAAAAGTGTACGTTCTGCACAGAATTATTTAAAGTATTCTCCTCGACAGAAAGCGATGGACATAGTGTGTAATTTCAGACAAGTGCCATTCAGGGTAACGGTCAAGAATGGTAATAAAATCTTCTGATGTAAATGGTCTTAATTGAAATCTTTGGAAAAATGCACACTTGATCAAGAGAAATCTGACACGTTGGTTGACTTTTGTCACTTTCCCCTTTTGATTTTCACGACACAAAAGTTCTACAGTCACCAACTGATATTTTGCTCTAGCAGTTCCCTGACATTCTTCCTTGTATATCTTATCTTGCAATTCGTTTGGTAATCTTTGAATATTATTTTTAGAGAGGGTTTATATACCTGTCTATCGTTGACTCCTAGCCAATCTGGTTTCTTAAACGACATGATATGGTCACTTGCAATAACTAAGATCCCACTAAAGGTAGGTATTGACAATTCGGAGACCATCGAGCATGTTCCAGGTAAGCGGAATCGTTCTGTTCCCACTGGTACATTGACACACCGCAACTGAAGCACTTGACGTTATCCCCTTTGCTCAAGTAGAAAAAGCTAGCTCTGTCTAATTCTTTAGACGTTGGTCTAGGAAGATATTTTGGCTATTTCGCTGTGAAGGTTTGGAATCGACTTTTAAAGTGACAGTATTCAGGCAAGTGCACAGGGATATTTGTATTTAACAAGTTCATTTCGATACAGTTACGGTGAAATTCCCAGGAGGTTACTTTGGATTGCATGACATCCCTATGATGGTAGCCTCATGGTCTCTCGTGGAGATAGCATCGCTTTTTCATCTAGAGTGCTTGAGAAGGTAATCTGCCGTTAGGACACGTACGTACTCCAGAAGCACGCTTCTCGACTACGATGTCTCATTCTCTGTGTCGCTTTTACTTTGTTGTTGACCACGATGTCTACAAACAACTGTATGTCTTTATATGATTTCCCCAAAAATATCAAATAAAAGATCCATTTTTTGATACATTTACTCTTCCTCGACAGCAACGACAACGACTCCTGCTCTTACTACAGTTGCTACACCTACAAAGGTGATCCTTCCCGAGGCCAAAGTATCAGACAGCGCATGCAAGTTGTGAACTCTGGTGGATTTATATAAACAACAAATGTCAAGCCCGCTATGTTTCAGTACTCTTTGTGATAATAATTTATGATATTTCACATTATATAAAGTGGAAGGTTACAAACCGTACAAAATTATAAGTCTTTAGCTTTTGACACTTGCACAGACTCTTCGCTTTAAAAGTATTACGATACAAATATTTATCCAATTTTTTAATGGAAATTTGTATTCATCTTTATTTGCGGATATCCCACAGACTCTTCAAAATATAAAGACTAGGAACGCTAGAATAATTCCTCAATTGTTCCGATATTTCAAAGCTTTCATGTGTATTTTCCCTTTTCCACTCTTGAATATTGTTTAGGTGTGTTACGAAAAAAAGAAGGAACAAATCTGAAAAAGTCAGTTTGAATTGAGGTTTCTCTTTGCGTATACGTTTTTTTCAAACTGTTAATACATGGCAGATTACATCCGCAAACAATATAAAAGTGCGAGGCATATATACAAATGTCATTGCCTTTCTTAAATTCGGTTTTATTGGTTAGCCATCGTTAATCTTTAAAAACTATTTTAACGCATTTCTTTTTTAATAGACGATTTCGTGCTTTCTATTTTTGTAACGCTATTTATGTTGTTTAGTTCCATGCTGAAATTCTCTATTATATAGTATATAGCTGACCGCTAACGATTGTTTAGCATTTTAATTTCACGCCCACAAATGTATACCAAGTTTGTCTTGAAAGAGGTTTGAACCTCTAAGTTACACGGACGTGAAGGAAAACTTCTACGTTACTACAGTTAGGTGTCGTTAGGTGCGCCACTCCTGACTATACCGATGTGAGTATGTACCTCAAAATGTTTAAGTGAGATACAAATTAATTGTCAGTTTCAAAACGCGAACCAGTACTGTGACCGTTCCGAAGCTGATGTGGTAAGAAGAAATGGTAAATTCCACAACGGAGGGATTTAACTTCACATTCCAGTCTGCACTGCAATGGGAACAACTTGAGAACATATTTATTATTTTGCCATACTACCTTCGTACAAAACATTGTATCACTCATCATAAACAATTTCATTGGCTAGACAGATTGTCTTACCGTGTTTACTTCGAATTGACTTCAATAGCTCTTCACCTAGTATCGAGATAGGTCGTGTTTCACTTCTAGATTATATATATATATATATATATATATATATATATATATATATATATATATATATATATATATATATATATATATATATATATATATATATATATATATATATATATAGCTAAAGGAAGAACAATCGTACGCTGAGTGATACCACGGAAATTATGTCAATTTTATAGTCAAATACATCACAGCATATTTGGATGAACTATTTTTTGAGAACGTTTTAGTCGTATTTGTCATTAGTTCACTCTGGTGATATTTTAAAATGGTGGATTTTTCCTGTGGATTTGATTTTCTGAGTTGGATGTGTTTTCTTGAAATTGTCTTAGAAACCAATATACCATAAAAACAAACGTGTCGTGATTCTTTTTTAAAGTAGGTATAACATAGTCTCTCTCTCTCTCTCTCTCTCTCTCTCTCTCTCTCTCTCTCTCTCTCTCTCTCTCTCTCTCTCTCTCTCTCTCTCTCTCTCTCTCTCTCTCTCTCTCTCTCTCTCTCTCCGTCGTAATACGTTTGATTGAAATCCAAATGGTAGATGTTCCAGTCTGAAGAAACCTATCCAAAATTGGAATCAGCAGGCAGCATTACAATTTCCGTTTGTCATGCAATTTGTTTTTCAAAACTACACCCTTACAAATAGTAAATCAAAAAGTCGTTGAATGAAATAAAATCTTGAGTTGACAAACTTTACAATTCTTGTATCTGAGCTTAATCCCTATTTTTGGCACTGTAATTTGTCACGGAACTTTTTTTAAGCATGAGATCAGAACGGAAACAAATACAAGACTATTTCAATAATGACGTGAGTGATCTTGCACTGCATAACCCTGCCTTTGGCTAACTTTGAATTCCAAAACCAAAACCAAAATACACGCTCGGAAGAAATGTAACAATGTTCAAGATTGACGCGAGTGACATTGCACTTTATGACTTTATGAATGAATGAAAACAATGAACACGTTTCACATAAAATGTATGGTGTTCTTAATTATCTTTGTTTTGTTTTCCTTCCCTTTAATGTTGATTGTAGATTTTTGTGGTATTTATTCACTCAATTCTGTGTGGATAGAAGATTTTGTGACATTTGATAATATATTTTGTGGTATTTTTGCGCTCCTTTCTGGGTGGCTAGTATATTTTGTGATTTTAATTTCCTTCCCTTCCGTGTTGATAGTAGTTTTTGTTATTTTTGATAATATATTTGTTGGTGTTTTTGCGTTCCCTACTGTGTGGATAGAAGATTTAGTGATTTTTGATAATATATTTTGTGCTATTTTTATGCTCCCTTCTTTGTGGATAGAAGATTTTGTGATTTTTGTTCCTTCCCTTTCTATGTTGATAGCATATTTTGTGATATTTGATAATATATATTGTGCCTTTTTTGTGCTCCCTTCTGTGTGGATAGAAGATTTTGTGATTTTTGATAATATATTTTGTTTTTATTTGTGCGTTCCCTTTTGTGTAGTTAGTAGATTTTGTGGTTTGTTTTCTTTTCCTTCTGTGTTGGTAGGAGATTGTGTGGTTTGTTGACGGGGCTACACATATATCTCGAAAAGATATTTCTTTCTTTGCCTCAATTTCACAGACCCAAATATTTCCCCATGTTAAATTCCCCGTGTCGCTAGATAGGCCCACCATGTTAAATTTCCCTTGTCGCTAGATAGGCCCACCTTGTTAAATTTCCCTTGTCAATATATAGCCTCACTATGTTAATTTCCCCTTGTCGCTAGATAGTCCCACCATGCTAAATTCCCCTTGTCGATATATTAACCCACCATGTGAAATTCCCCTTGTCGCTATATTAACCCACCACACAACCTTTTAGACTGGGATTCCCATTGTCGCTATAAATCTTGTCGCTATATTGTTGCACGACCATTTTGACTGGATTTCCCATTGTCGCTATAGGGCCCCATATTATTGCTTGCGTGCATGTAGTAGCATATATGGATGTGCGACTATTTCGTATTTTGAAGAGATTGTTTTAAAATGATCGTTTACACAATCCTGAGATATCTTAAATTAACTGGACTATCATACTATAGTATGAAATGTTTATTCGTCCCACTGAGGATACACGATAAAGCGATCTGTCTGTCTGTCTCTTTATATATATATATATATATATATATATATATATATATATATATATATATATATATATATATATATATATATATATGTAAATATATATATGTATATATATATGTATATATATGTATATATATATATGTATATATATATATATATATATATATATATATATATATATATTCTTTTTGTAGAGTTTAACGCCATTTTAAGTACCCGATACAATATATATGGCGACCAGTATTATTGGTGGAGGAAGAACCCAGCCAAACCCCCCGAAAAGAACAATCGACCCACGAGAAGCTACTTGCAAACTTTCTCACATATCTACATAAGACGAATCTTAGACTCGAAGCCAAGCAGACAGAGGTGAGAAGGACGTGATCCGTAACGGAAAGCGCTTTAGACCACTCGGGGTCTCCTCTCTCTCTCTCTCTCTCTCTCTCTCTCTCTCTCTCTCTCTCTCTCTCTCTCTCTCTCTCTCTATATATATATATATATATATATATATATATATATATATATATATATATATATATATATATATATATATATAGAGAGAGAGAGAGAGAGAGAGAGAGAGAGAGAGAGAGAGCCTTTATTTAATACGTATTTGTGAGACAGTGTCTCTGCTTAAAAATCATTGTGTTGCTCGATTAATATTTCGTTGTGGTGATACTCTTTGTTGTTATCGTCGGGGTTTTTTCTAGCTTGTGATAACCATTCAGTTATATGAATAACTGATTCTGACGCGTTCTAGACGGATTTACGGTATGATTTCACCGTGTTATATCCGGATTGTAAATTTTCCGGAGATATAATATACTATTTTTGGACCCGTCGAAGCGTTTTGCGTTGTTCGGCGATCGCTGATATAATTTCGTCGTTCATATATTATAATATGAAAAATAATTTTGTCTAAATTATAATATTTGTGTAATGAAAAAAAATTACGCGGGTGCAAATGAAACTGTTGTTGAATTTTTTCGAGTGTACTGTCAAAATTGTATAAGACGCGGCTTGACTCATCGATGCAAAATTAGCATCGAAGTATTTTGCACCTGAGGTTGTTGATGGAAAATCAATGATTATACTATCCATGAGCGCGGTTATAGGTCTCGGTTTATGATTCATATTTTTTGTGGATATTTTTGTGGAAACGAATAATAAATGTAAGAAAATTAATAATCAAGGTATATTATAGAAACGAATAATCAAGGTATGGAAACGAATAATAAACGAAAGGAGATGAATAATAAATGTAATGAGATGACTAATAAATGTAAGGAAATAAATAATAAAGATAATGATACGAATAATCAAGATATGGAAATGAAAGATCAATATATAGAATGAATAAACAAAATCAACAACTAAGACAATGAATAATAAACAGATGATGGGATATTAAACTAACTAACGAATAATTAAAACAGGAAGAATCATGATCAAGAGATAAGTATGGCTAATTAAGACTTGGAGATGAATAATCAAGAGATAGGTATGGCTAATTAAGACGTGGAGATGAATAATAAAAAGATACGTATGGCTAATTAGGACGTGGACATGAATAATCAAGATATAATTATAGCTAATAAAGACGTTAACATGAATAATCAAGTGATAAGAATGACCAATTAGGACGTGGAGATGAATATTACAAATATGCGTATTACTAATTCGGAGGCTGAGTGGAATATTCAAGAGATAGGAATGGCTAATTAAGACGTGGAGAGGAATAATCAAGAGATATGTATGACTAATTAAGTATTGGAATGGATTAATCAAAAGATTAAAAAACAAGAACCAAGCTAATGAAAACGGTGTGAAACATCGGGACTAACGTGTGTGTCTGTGTGTGTGTGTGTGATTTAGATTTTTAACGTATTTTTAGCAATTTTAGTCAGTTTATAGTGATGTATAGTACCAGAACTGATACTTCCGATACTAGGATGAGAGCAGTTTTCTAGCAATAACAAGACAGGATTCAATGATTGAAGCCTATGCCAGTAGCAAGTTGCTGTCTAGGGAACAAAAATACTCAGAGATTGAGAAAGACTGCTTAGCTGTAGGATGGGGGATTGGTAAGTTTCAGGACTATCTTTCTGAGAGAGACCATTGACCATTGCTGTATTTAAACAAAGTTAAGATCGTTAACACTGATGCGTTGGTTGCTAACCCTTCAATCAGACCTTTTTCGAGCTCAGTCAATCAGTGGGGTCGAAAACGTAGGTGCGGATTATTTGAGTAGAATGTAATTAGACAATCCGGATTACTGTATAACCACTGTAGATATAGTAAAGCAGCATCAATAGTAATATACTTCTATTCTGTGTAAGTTAAAAACATGAGTACAGTTTTCTCGTTGTTGGTAGGGGATGGTATATTCATTGAAAAAGACAAGAAATGATTTGGTTACTCCTTAG
Organism: Unio pictorum; assembly: GCA_030141615.1. Lineage (NCBI taxonomy): Eukaryota > Metazoa > Mollusca > Bivalvia > Unionida > Unionidae > Unio > Unio pictorum. The sequence goes on from JARLTB010000316.1 coordinate 860,906, forward strand.
AACATATCACGATATATATGCGTACAACGTCACCTGGGTGAATATTTGTTTTTCTAGTTAAGCAGCTAAAGTAGCGTGTAACTCGTTGTAGATCGCTTGCGGAGAGAGACACTAGAAGCACGGTATGCACGGGTATTTCACCTTGACTAATACTCACTCTCCTGTGTATTTAAGGCAAGTCTTTTGCTTAACTGATACACTCGTCTTGGATCTTGTCAAGCAGTGAACGCTGTCCATTTTTGTAACATTTTTGTTACATTTCTAATTTATTTGATATGTGAATCATATTCAGTTTTATGTCGTATCGTGAAATGATGCCTTTACCTGATAAATTGTGAACTTTAAGTTACTAGCTGATTTTAATGGTTCTTTTTAGCAGAATGCATCTAAATCTTTAAGTCCGTACCTTTTATAATGACCAGTTGATATGGTGGAGCCACTAAAGGTGGGCGTGTCCAATAAAGTATTCTAAGCCAATTCAGGACAACAGTGGTCTGTACGTTTCTGTCTGTGGGTAGAACTATCTGGTCGTCTATATTGATACGAAAGATGACTGAACCATCAAGACCATACAAAGTCGAAACCGCTCATTTGTAAACGTGTGGGCATGGTGGATTCTTGAACAGCAGATACAAATGTTAGCGGCAGATACAAGTGTGGGCCGACCCAATATTTAGGGATAACAGTGTAGTTTGTCCGTCGACACATTTGCAAGTTTTTATATATATTTATGAATCGCACGGTTATGAAAATGATTTCTGTTTGTACCAATTTATTTATTTCAATAGAGTAATATTTGGATAATTATGGTTACATGCGATTCTATTGAATTTATTTTGATTACATTAGATTATTTGAATCTTAAATCGATTTCTGAAGATTCGATTATTTGAATCTTATTTTGATTCCAAGAGGTTATCTGAATCTCGAAATTGTGCGATTATTTGAATCTTACTCCCAGTACGCGAGATTATATAAATGTTACCGTAATGCATTGTAAATGAACACATTTATTGTTTTCCTATTTGTAAATGTTTGCATAGAGTAATTGAATGAGACGCATATTTTAGAGCGTGAAAGAAGCGCTTTGTTCGTAAAATATATTTTGCATAATCCAATCCATGAGTTGTGTCGTCATTCAAGCATCTATTCAGTGTTACAATTAGTATAAACTGCAGATGAATGATATTAAAACTGAGGCCAATTTTCATCGTTTACCTCAACAAATAACAACAACACCAACATTAAATTCAGTCGATACGACACCTAGGTATTTCTCTAAACAATACTCGCAATGCCCAACAGTTCATGAACATATACAAGGCTTCATATATTGAGCTGAGAAACATCAGCTCCGTTCACAAATATTTTTCCGTTGATGCCACATGCATGTTCACTAGTACTTTAAGCTGTATTATTGTAACTCAATTCGGTTTGGTTTGTATCAATATCTACTCCTCAAACTTCAAAAATGTTACAAACAGATCTGCTCGGATGTTTTACTGACGGACTCCAGTGTAACATACCTATCCGACCTCACCCATGTGCATACAAAATATACTTACGGTCCTCTTCTGACAATCGTAGTCTTATTATTCCCATTATGAAAACAAAGCGATATGGACAACTTTCGTTTGCATACATGGCCCAGGAAAGTGGAACAAATTTTTCTTTGAAATGAGTGCGCTAAAAATTAACTTTTTCGAGTGCAATAACAAATTTAAGAAAAAGCTAATAATAATAAATACCTAAGGTTTCATATCTTAAATATTGACAGCATGTTTTTTTATATAAAAAAGTGTTACGGGTAATACGTAATGTTGTAAAGCGCTTAGAGTTTCTAGAGATTAGGCGCTATACAACGTCCTCATTATTGTTATTCTACATATGAATAGAATACCCCCCCCCCCCGTGGTGTAAAGCGCTCTCCGTTACGGATCACTGCCATCTCACCTCTATTTCTTTGGATTCGAGTCTACCATTCGGCCATTTTGGTTAAATTATTTGAGAAACCTTGCCAGTAGCTTCTCGTCGGTCGGTGGCTCTTCCGGGGCTTTTCCAGGTTCTTCCTCCACCGTTTTATTACTGGCCGCCATGTATGGTTTATAGTGTGCTGAAAAAATGGCTTTAAACCCTACATCAACAACATGAAAAGAATTATAAAAGTTAGTAATTTCTATTAAAAATTGAAAACGCCCAATGGTTTCTGTCTAATGTATTTTCATGGAAAACAGTAGACAACGAAGCCCAGTCTCCCTTACATCCAGAGAGCGTGCTTTCGTAAAGTCTAACATTCTAATGAGATATTGCATATTTATTTATAGCTCACATATATAATGATGTGTTTAACAATATTCTCCCTATTTGAAAACCCACCTTGATATCAACAGTGCAACACATATTTATTGTACCAATTTGACCTATATAATTTAAGAGCTGTTTATATCAAGCCCAGACTAAGATATAGTATATATTCTGTCAAACAATTTCGTGAACCAATCAAGCTTTTAAACACGCCCACACATGACCAGGAAGATATATCAACGAGATCAGTTTAAGGCTTATTATAGTACATAAAATGTTGTACCTCAATATTAAATTAGAAAATAGATATACTTCATAATGGCGACTGATATAACACATACTGAAGACGAACCAACATGTCCTATTTGTATGGGATTATTCAATGTACCAAGACAGCTGCCATGTGCCCACACATTCTGTCAGAGTTGTCTACAGTCATACATCACAAGCAATGCTAAAGAACATGAGAAAAAGAGATGCATCGAATGTCCGGTTTGTAGAAAAACAGCAGGTCATTTTAAAGAGAATAAATCAACAAGTGAATGGGCGTCGCTCTTTCCAGTCGACACTGTGATACAATCCATATTACCGACGAAACCGAAAGTAGATCGTGTATGTGATGCTTGTTCGTCTGGCGGCCTCTCTGTCGCAGCTACAGGATTCTGTGCAGTATGCAAGGAAGCAATGTGTGATACCTGCCTAAGCGTTCACAGAAAACAAAAAGTGTCCAAAGCTCACTCTATTCTTACAATGGAAGAGTTATTGAACAATCCACAAAATGTGATGAAATTTGCTGAAGGTTTTACATGTTTTGATCACGACGATGAAGATCTAAAATTTTACTGCAATAATCACAAGATTACATGTTGTGGAATTTGTTATTTTGAAAGCCATAAAACTTGTTCTGATGTGAGAAAGTTGAAGGAGGAACTCCCTGATCTACTTCGTGAAACCAAATCAAGTGAAATCATTGAAGAGTTGAAGAAACTGGAAACTCACTTGAAAAGGTCGATTGATGTAAGGGAGTCTAATATGAAGGATCTAGAGTCCCAAGTTAATGGACTGAATGATCAAATCAACGAAATGAGAAAGAAAATCAACACAGCGTTCGACGAATTAGAGATGAAAGTGAAGATGGAGGGAAGGAGAATCCACAAAGAAGTTGCTATTAGGACACAAGAAGAGAACCATCAATGCATGTCACTCATTCATGCCATAAGAAATTCTCAACTTCTGTGTGAGACAGTTTACAAATATGGAATTGATATACAGAAATTTCTGACTGCAGAAAAAGTAAAGTCACAACTTCCTTTATATTACTCTCAGGTCAGAGAAAAATATGAGACGACAGACATGGTGACAGTACAGGTGAAAATCACTCCCCTGTTAGATTCTATTTTATCGCTCTCGTCATCCGATATTGGAAAACTTGTGACCATGGCAGTCTCTGCTCTTCCTATACCTGGGTTGAGGAAACCAACAAAGGAATGCCAGGTTGAGAATATTGAAACATTTAGTGTTAACATCAGTGGAAGTAAACCAGGTTACAGTGGCATTACTATTCTCCCTAGAGACAGGGTGATGCTTGTTGATTATAAAAATGATCAATGTATTCTTCTAAACAATTCACATCAAGTAGTTACAACATACAAATTCACAGGAAACCCTTGTGACATTTGTGTGGTGAGTGATGAGGACGTTGCTGTATCTGTGTATAATCAAAAGAAAATTCAGATTCTATCCGTCAGGGATGATGTCATCAGTCCTGTCAGAACAATAACAACAAGATATGAGTGCTGGGGAATTGCAACAGCTGGGAAGGGAGAGCTGGTTGTGGTTGGGGAATGTCGTAATAACAAATGTTGCTGGAGTCTGATAAGAGATGGGAGAGAGGTCAATTATTCTGATCAGTATGACTCTTTATCTACAGGCTTTCACTACATAGCACTGAATAACTCTAAAACACGAGTCTATGTTACTGTGTTTAATACAAATTCCCTTCTGTGTTTCAATATGGAAGGCAAGATGCAGTATACCTACAGTCATGACAACCTCAAACATCCTAGAGGAGTAGCTGTGGACAGGGATGACAACATCTATGTTGTTGGATATAATTCTCATAACCTTCATCAGTTATCACCAGAAGGCTGCATAATACAGGTCATAATTACAGGAGTGCCACAGTATCCATGAGCAATCAGTTTTGACAACAGTAGAGATTCTTTTATCATTACAAGCTATTCTGAAACCCAAAAGCTACACATTTACCAACTGAAATAAAAGTTACAAACCGGAAATCTAATCATCATAGATCATTTGATAAATGTCTTTTTCAGAAACAGTTTCATGGATGGTGCAAATAACTGAATCTCAAGCTATGTTTTATTGTGAGTTGATTTATGCCACTTATATAATAGTTATATATGCATCAGCCTCATTGATGACTTTTTTTTGTAAATAAGTGGATAATACATGTTAGTATGGATACTCTGAAACTTCTCCCCAGTTTGTTTATATTATTATATTCTTTTCCTTACCGGCAATACTAGATAACCATTCCTATAGTTACTAATATTGTGAGACGATGTATGTCACTTATATAATAATAGAATGATATTTTGGGTAGTTTTATGCATGAGCCGCATAGATGAGGTTCTTTTTGTTAATGATACCATCTGTCGGTATCTATGGACACTCTGAAACTTCTCTCCCTTTTTGATATATTATATACTATTTCTTTACTGACAATATTAAATAACAATATAAATGAAAAAGGATGGCATTTTTTTTAGATTATACACCATAAAAAATGATATAATCAAGTTTGGTCATTCATGGTGGTGAATGATTACCAAATCAATATTATAAAGTGAAAACAGAAATTCAAATCTTTAATTTCATGCACATATAAGGTAAATAAAGTTATTTTCCTACTCCCCAAAAAACTAATGAAACAAATAAAAGGTTTGTATTATTTAGATGATAAACTGATGTAGTATATATGGTGACCAAATAGATTGGTGGATAAACAAACATAAAATTGCACAGAAAGTGGATTATAATACAGGGAATAGTTACAATAGGTTTTCATAATTTGTTACTTGGATTTACCATAGACTTTGAAATCTACCTAATTTGTAGGTACAATTTTTGGCAGTTAACAATGAATTTTGAAATGAAACTTTTGTTTTTGTTTTATCTTATTGCATGACATGTATTATTAGATTAATAATACTTAATTAATTCCAAGAGAAAATACATTTTTGAAACTTTTAATACACTTATTTCTATTTGATCATTTACATATCATCCCTTGTTTAATATGAAATATTCCTTGATGAGCATGCATATTCAGTACACATCATTTGTTGGATGTATCTATCTGACAACCTGTACACTGGTAGCATTCCTCCATTTCTTCTCAACCTATTGCTATAATGTCTTACCCTCTAATGGTACTGCTAGAATTACCAATCCTACTATTTCTATTTCATCTAATTGTAAAACAAGGATTACTACTCCTACTATTACTAACTGGACCTTGCATAAACTAAAAGCAAAACAGTTCAAATTGAAAAATACATTTATCAAACTCTTTCATATATTTTTTAATTATCTCTTTCAAGTAAATTTAGTAATGATCCATTTCTCATATAGTCCTCCACTGGCAAATTTATTTTATATTTTGATTGCTACAACAGTATGTGTACTAAAATCAGACTTGTCAAGAACCCTCTCTTCAGGTCCCCAAGAAACAGAATGACCATACGAAGTCTGTCTAAATATTTCATTAGTACACTAGTGTGCCGAGATCTACGTGGCAATAATGGATGGGCCAAAGTCTTAGGCCTGTCTAACCTTATATGACCCCAAAGAACTGCTAGTAAATAAATGAACGGCTTTATGTGTTGAACATCTCTAATTTGTGGGAGGGGGGATCCCCTCTTCCTCGTAAATACTTGTGAACAAGTGAATGGCCATTTATCTGTGAACTTTCAAAGTCTTATAAGGGTTCTTCTGAGAACTAGTTGTCTAAGCAAATTAGCCCTATGTCAGAATCCTGTTTAAATTTTGCATGGACCTTTCTAATGAAACGTACAAGTAAAAACTGGATGACCATGTATCTGAAGCATGTCATCATCATTGTTTGGGTCCCTCTCCCAGAAAGAATGCCTAAGACCTAGCTAAGTTTTATATGGGTCCCTCTCCCAGAAAAAAATTCCAGGCCTTGATAAGTGTTGTATGGGTCCCTCATTATTCTGAGAATGCCTTGTAAACATGGGATGGCCCAATGCCTGTCTTAATATTTTCCAATGATAACTAGCTGTCAAAATGGAAGGATCCATGCCTGAAGCATGTTTAATGTTATATAGACCCCTCTTCTAATGAGAACTAATTATCAAAACTTTCAGTTAATGTTAATTCATGTGTGCAGTTATAGTTTCCTGTTATCTATCTTCTAGTGAAAGATTATTGTTAAATGGGTCCTATGTTTCTTACACAAAGCACATATTTGATTTTGGTCCAATGATTCCTACAGAAATACCATTGTTGACAGAGCCCTGTGTTTGCCACAGCAAGATCATTTTTTATTTAGTCCTGTTTCCCACCCAAACTAGATTACTGGCGACTGTCTTATTTTCCACAGTAAGATCATTTTGGGTTCGGTCCTGTGGTTATGTTCACTGGGTTGTAATTGTATGTAACCACAAAATCTATTAAAATTTGTACAGAAAATGGAGAATGTACAGCAGTATATAGTAATGGTGACTGTAAAGCAGTATACAGAAACATTTACAAGAAAATGATTCCTACTATCAGCATGTGAGAAAGTTTTAAATGGAAAAATTACCTGGCACCATTCACAATATAATGTCATATTTGATACACAATTTATGTAAAAATACACATGCAATCTAACACCTAATCATTTTCACCTGGAATTTGTTATGTTTGTGGAAATGAATTGACACAATTGTAGGATAACAAAATAATTACAATTATAGGGATATTAAATACTTTAATTAGTTACATTTTGAATTTTAAGCAAAATCAATTATCAAGACGAAAAGTTTACAATTTTGATAGTTTATTGGCCATTGAGCCGCCATGTTTTCCAATGACTTTCACAAACAATGCTGCACCTACAAGAAGGAAACGAAACTGATGTTAAAATGGCATATTATATAATTTGTTCCTACAAATTCTGACTTTCTGTCAATGAGAAAGCAATATTATTTTTTCAAGTATAACAATTTCTTATTGTAAATTAGAAAATCTGGATCAATTATATTTGCTGTACTGATGATTTAAATCTGTCAATGTAGACCAGGATTCAAAGTTGTAAATGTACAGCTGGATCTTATGGTTCCTTGTGTATCATAAAACATAAAATGTATTGTGTATCATAACACATGAAATCTATCAATATGTACTGTACTGTTTGTAATTTTTTATTTCCAAAATCTCTCACATATTATGGCAATTTCAAATTATAATATTTCTTTTAATATTATTCATTTTACTGAGAATACTGAATGTATGTAAAACTTGACTCATTTTAACACAGAGCATCACAATGAAAATCATAAATACTTTGTTACATTAAGTTTTACATTCCTTAAAATATACATATCACAATGTTTAAAAACAACTGCAGGCAATAAATGGATTCTTAGAAAATTGATACAATACCTGGCACAGCTTCATCTTGGGTCACTTTCTTGCCATGTTTAAATTCAAATCCAGAGCTGCAGTCCACAACTCTGCATCAAAGGCTGAATAGTAGACCTACCTCCTGTCTTCTTTCATACACTTGTACGATTGCATAACCTGCTAGTCCCCAGTTTGTTCTGCTTCCTTTTATCTGTACAGAACGTTTGATCTCATGATGATACTTTCTACCATCCGTCTCAGAATAAGTTTAGAAATTAGTACGAAGCAGAATTGCATCACAGGATTATATGTCTCAATGCACTTCCCTCTACTTTTTCTCAGCATACGTCTTATGGTAATATCACATCATACATCCTCGGAAGCTATTTTCTCCCTTTTAAATGAATATAAAATAGATGCAACCTAAGTTTCTCGCTACAGATGATGCATTATCACTCATCTCCAACTCGCTCTAAATCACACATGAAATCTTCTAAATTAGGTGAAGTGACATGGATTCTCATAATCATATTAAGTAAAGTAATGCATTCAATCCTTAAAACCTAGTGTTTATGCAAATAACAACAAATTAAACAATTATGAGGGAATTTCTTAAAAATCCCAGGAGTCCTCAGATTTTGTCTTTGTTCTCTTGCAGGAAAAGTTTAGACTAATTATAATTCTCAATGAGACGATATCAAATCTAGGAAATTTGTATGTGAACACACCCCTTAACTAGCATAGCCAATCAGAATCAAATATCTCATCAAGGAGTCTTAATAATAATCTTAATCTTAAGGCTCAAAATGTATTGTTACATTTTTCACATCATTATCTATCAGCAAGCAACATATGTCATGCACATAAATTCCATGGCCCCACTAAAGCAGCCAACTTCAGAATTCATGCACAAAAATGTTACACCATGGAACCTATAAGACAACCAACTATAGAATTTGTGCACAAAAATGTCACACTATGGACCCACTAAGGCAGCCAACTACAGAATTCATGCACATAAATGACAGACCATGGATCAACTATTGCAGCCAACTACAGAATTAATGCACAAAAATGTCACACCATGAACCCACTGAGGCAGCCAACTACAGATTTCATGCACATAAATAGAGCAATTAGTCCAGAAAATGTCAACACATACGTATTACTATCTGAAGTTGGGATATAAACACTTATCAGAGTGACCATTGAGAATGGTTAGGATATGAACACTTTTAAAAGAGTGACCATTGAGAATGGTTAGGATATACACAGTTTTATCAGAGTGACCATTGAGAATGGTTAAGATATCAACGCTTGTAACAGAGTGACCATTGAGAATGGTTAGGATACACACACATTTATCAGAGTGACCATTGAGAATGGTTAAGATATCAACACTTTTAACAGAATGACCATTGAGAATGGTTAAGATATCAACACTTTTAACAGAGTGACCATTGAGAATGGTTAAGATATCAACACTTTTAACAGAGTGACCATTGAGATTGGTTAGGATACACACACATTTATCAGTGTCCATTGAGAATGGTGCTTCATCATTATGGTTGATATAATTTTATACAGTCTGAAATTCAAATACTAAATTATTTTCATCCACCAGATTCTTAATCTAATATTAATTACAATAAATGTCTGTGTATAAATATTAATTACAATAAATGTCTGTGTATACATATTACTTACAATAAATGTCTGTGTATAAATATTAATTACAATAAATGTCTGTGTATAAATTCTACATTGTAATAATGGATAGGCAATTCTGATAATACCTAATTTACACAATGTCAATTTATGTACAAAATATTTGGAAATTCTATGTTCATAATTACATCATTAGGTCTTTCATCTTCAAAATCAAAATTTAAAATTCCTGCTAAAATATGTATAAATCCTGACTTGTTTCTCATACACAACATTATCGGAAAACAAATTTACTTTTCATTAATCTAGAATATAGACTTTTAAAAAAGAAAGATTTCTGTTTAATATTAGTTAAATATCATTTCATATTTAACTATTCTTAAGCTTACAAAAGGAAAATGAAGAATAATGGATGTCAATGTGTTGATTCAATGATTATTTTTCTAGAATAATTTGGAACTAGCATGCTAAGAGTCAGTACATGCTACCAAGGTGAATGGAATGACCTCGGAACTTGCATCCTTACAGTAGGTACATGCTACCAAGGTGAATGGATGAGCTTGGAACTTGCATCCTTACAGTAAGTACATGCTACCAAGGTGAATTGATGAGCTTGGAACTAGTATCCTTATAGTACATGCTATCATGGATGAGTAGGATTATTAAAGCTATTTTAAATGGCATGGACAAAAAATGACAAATTTTCTTTTGTAACCCAATTCAATCAAGAAAAAATGGTTGCCAACGTTTACATAGTGTGTGTGTGTGTGTTTGTGTGTGTGACCTCAATTGTAAGTGTCAAATCATTTTCCTGGTGATAATACTAAGAGATTTTTATGAGTAATATTTGTAACAGCTTGTAGATGGATATACAGTGTTTCATTTTCTTTAAATATGAAAACCATTCATGAGTCTTTATATATTCACAATACTAATATATAATATATCCACAATTACTAATACATAATCAATCAATAAATCATAATAAATACTATCTCAATATATGTAATTTTATTAGCCAGTACGTAATACCACACCATATCATATCTGACAAAACTGGATGTTATGTGAAATGGAAAGACTTGTGAAGATACAAGTACATGTCATGATACATTTCATGAGACAAATACTTGTCATAATAAAACTACATACGAAGCACATGTCATAATAATACTAGATACCAAGACTTGTCATGGTATAATTATATACAGAGTTGGGGTACAAGCACTTACCATGATACATCTACATACCAAGTTTAATGAATATTTATGCTGAGGAAAATGATTGTTGAAAAGTTGGATGTCATGCACTAATCGCATAATATGATTGGCTAATCACCATCCAGTCAGAAGCTACAATTTAGAGATGAGTCTGAGTCTATGACTTCTTTAGTGACAGTCCTTTGAATGGCTACATTTCTTGTCTTTAAGCTGTTACAAAATGATCTGTCACCATATGAACATGATAGAAATATCATTTAAAATGAAGCTTGTGTCCAAGATGGAGATAAATGGAGATAAATGAAATGCATGGATTGTTTTTTACCCTATAGTTGATGACACCAAGTCAGTAGAACACTTTCCATGCAAGCACCTCTTCCCATACACTCATTGCCACATGACCTTCTAAAACTGTGGCATATAATGTTAAATGCACATACAGACATTCTCACATGACCTTCTAAAACTGTCATAATGTTAAATGGTCATACACAGACATTCCCACATGACATTCTAAAACAGTGGCATATTACGCTAAATTCCCATACACAGACATTTCCACAAGACATTCTAAAACAGTGGCATATTACGCTAAATTCCCATACACAGACATTTCCACAAGACATTCTAAAACGGTGGCATATAATGTTAAATGCCCACACACAGACATTTCCACATGACATTGTAAAATGGTGGCATATAATGTTAATGCCCATACACAGACATTTCCACATGACATTGTAAAATGGTCGCATATAATGTTAATGCCAATACACAGACATTACCACATGACATTGTAAAATGATGGAATATAATGTTAATGCCCATACACAGACATTTCCACATGACATTGTAAAATGGTCGCATATAATGTTAAATGCCTATACACATATATTGTCACATGACATTTTAGAAAAGTGACATAATGGTAAATGCCCATACACAGACATTGCCACATGACATTTTAAAAAGGTGATGTTGAATACCGATACACAGACATTGTCACATGACATTCTAAAACTGTCATCATGTTGAATACCGATACAAAGACATTTCCACATGACAATCTAAAATGGTGCAATATAATGTTAAATGCCCGTACACAAACATTGGCACATGGCATATAATATTAAATGCCTATACACAGACACAGACATTGTCACATGAAATTCTACACCTAAATATTAGCCTATGATAACCATGATCTGGATAACTGTTCATACCAAATCTCCTGCAGAAAATGCCCATTATGGCCGACTCCTCCATGACCCCGAGGTCACACATCAATGCCAGTTCCATGCCTCCAGTTACTGCATGGATGTCAGAAGTCGAGAGGGACCCTTAAAGGGACCCACACCCATTTCAAATGCAGGGCATTTAAATGGAAACGTTTGATTTATGATATAGCTATGTTTAATTAGTTGAAACAGTGCACATGAAATAGAAAATTAATCCACCTATGATAAGTTTCCTGTGTTTACAGTAAATCTTGCAAAATAAAGATCAACATCATATCAAGTCAGTAAGAAAAATAAAGTTTCAGCTTATATGGAATTCCTTCTCTATCTCAGACAAACTCAGAAACCTTGCAGCTGACAGGGTAATGTAAAATCACTGACTATCCAGATTTCTGGATTCTCTGTCTAATACGAGAACAGTGACACTCAGATGTTGGCATTTGAACAGCTGACTGACATCACTTCACAGTCCTATCAAATGACTGGTATAAACAATCTGAAATTTCAGACGTCATGCATTGATTGGCTGATATAAAATCATAGGCCAATCAGATGTCAGATTCTGATTTGCTGATGCCAAATCACCAACCATATGTAAAAATTGTGAGACAAGTCAGAGTGTAAAGACTTCTTTTACAATCTTGGGACCCGATGAGTGTGAAAAACCTTACCACAAGAAAATCTTAGAAATATCTGAAATGAAGTTAGGGTTATAGGTGGGTTAAATGGGATGAATCATATGTTAGTTACCAAATAATAGATGATACCAAGTCAGTAGAAAATGTATCCTTCTTTCCATTCAAGTAACTCTCATAGAAACCATCCTACTAATATGGTGTAATTCCATATAGTGAGTCACTGGCAAATACTAATAATAATAATAGACCCTTGTTCCTGTGGCATACATGTTAAATGCCCATGCAATGACTTTGCCACATGACATTTTCAAATTGGACATTAGGCTATAGTAACTGAGATTTGGATAAAAGTCAATACCAACCTTCCTGAAGAAAACTCCTCCATGAGTCAATGCTCACACATCTATGCTAGTTCCATGACTCTAGCCACTGCCTACCCAATTACAGCCTTGGTGATTGGCATGGATGGAAGAAGTCAAGAGGGTCCTTAAATAAGATCAAAGATTGGTTATCTTTACTACTACCTTTAACATTTAAATGTTAGAAATTATGAGTCCATTCATGTTTTTAAATAAAGTAATTTCCACACAAAAATATAAATCTGAAAATTCAATCTCTTGCTATTATACAGTTATTTCCTTTAAAACCTGACCATTTTGATGCTATCATTACCATAGTTATTTCAGTTGTTCGTGTATCTATGATCATGCACTAATATTCTACGATGTTTCAGCTGGATTAACAGGATGTAAAGCACTCGAAAAACAATATACATCAGGCAAAACTGCATCACATGGCATGTGAAAAGACATTGTGATCAAACCTGATGAAGGAAAATGCAAAGTAAATGCACCAAAGGTCCATAATAATAAATTAAGTGAGGTATAATATTTCTGAGGTAAATTTAATTCAAGATGTTTACATTTACCTGTAACAATATTAATCTGGAAATAAACCATTTTCGTTCATGGAAAGTGGAGAATGACTTATTATATATAATGTAGGAATGCTTAATGAGAATTTATTTAACAACATAGATATAACCATGGAATTATTATCATCTCTTCTTTTTCATATGAAACGTTTCAGTCCATTTGGTACCACTTCCTCTATGTTCTCTATATGGTCTTAATGGACAGAGTCAAGGTTTGTAAAAATGGGGCTACAGGTGGTTGGGTGGTTTAAAGAGCTTCCTTTTACTGATCATGACCATATCTTATTCACATAGGTTTGAGGCTCTAGATCAGAGATACTAATAATCATCTTCTCTTTATCTTTTATTAAAATGAAAGACGTAACAAAAATGCATCCAATATTTATATGTAAAATGGCATTAAGCCCAAATCGGTAACAAGGGCAGCAACAAAAGCTACACAAAGGCTGTGTATATCAAGGAATGTAATCACTCTCATTTATCATATCTTCTAACAAATACATAGTTATGTACCTTAATATTCCTGTCTAGCTTTCAAAGCTAAAAGAGCCAATGAATTTAGTTTTAAAATCCTAGTGAGACCAAAGTGACATTACAGTGGATTGCAGCAAATTTGGTACAAAAATAGTATAGATCAAAATCACTTAATTCAAAGATTGGTTCGCTTATTATTGTCATTAAATCAAATACAAATCATAATATCACTCTAACATATACAACAAAGCGATGCAAATAATTCTTTATTTTTTGTATATTTGGTTACTGAGCCTGTTTCAGTGTTTCTAGTAACCGAAGCCTCATATAGCCATCAAGGGGAAGAAGTCATTAATAGGGAAATAAAAACACAAACCAAATAGAAAATGCTCACAGAGATGATTTTCGCCAGATATCTAGTTTCAAAGGATTTCAAGTATTTCTAACATGCTTCAGAGAGTGGACTGCAACTTTGCTTGTGGGACTCCTTTCTCTACGAAAAGAATCCAAGACTACTAGTTGTAAAATTCTAGTGCGTTCTTAAAAGTACACTCTGATGAAAACAAATGTCCATTGACATTGAGCAGGATTATCTTATCAGGGTTGCTTGATAATATATTGTAAATGTGCCTCTCTCTCTCTCTCTCTCTCTCTCTCTCTCTCTCTCTCTCTCTCTCTCTCTCTCTCTCTCTCTCTCTCTCTCACAAACACACACACACACACACACACACACACACACACAATCACATAGAGCTGACACTTGATAGTTTACTTATAATCAGAGAACTAGGACTCCCATTTTGTTAAAAATAGGAGACCCACCCGCAAAAGTTGCAGTTACATCCCATTTTTTTTAAACTTTGCGGATTTGAATAACTGTTGGTTGCCATTGAGTTTAATTCCCCCATTCTTTATAACACTGACATGTACAACTGTGTCATCGTTTTCTGCGTGTCTGGTAATTCTGCACAACAATACGTCTTTTCTGTAAAATATTAGATAACGTGCCTTTCTGGTAAAAAAAGTTTTACTTTTTTGGGTGGCTGAAATGTAGACAGAAAAATTCCTAAGTAATGGATTTCATTTCCATAGCCTGAGGCATAAACATTACGGTTTTTTTAAGCCATGCGCAGAATAGTCCACTATATCAGTTCTAGCAACTTTAGCACAGTTCTAAATCTCATTTAAATCTTCATCATTTTTTCGTTTAACCCCAAAATACTTGACCAAATTTGCAAATGGCATATTGTCCATGTCTCGATGTGTCTTGGTTTCGAGCTCGCATGCGATATTTTACACAGCTACAATCGGAAATGAAATCAATTACAGGATCACGGGGCTTCATCGACGTAGGACATGGCGATTCTGTTTTCCTTTATGATGACAAAATATAACATATGTCAATATTTGTGGCGGCAGCGATTTTGGGTGATAAAAACTGTATATACAGTCTTGCGTTTGGATTAGAAAAAAATCAAAGGTAACAAGCCAGGAAGCAGCGAACATGGATATAACAATGCACTGTTATATCATAATCTGCTTATGCTGATATCTGGCCTTATTACTGTATGCTGTATTAAAATAAAAATAACCATGCAACTGACTAGATAAAATTCAACACCTTTGAAGGCGGAAACATGAAAAAATAGTTTTGCTGACACTTCAAAGAAAACTGATTACCTTTGAAGCACTGCTATATACTAAACCAATTAAAAACATTTGTCTACGAATGTAAACCATAGCATGTCATCTATGAATGTAAAACCATATCATGTCATCTATGAATGTAACACCATAGCATGTCATCTATGAGTGTAAAACCATAGCATGTCATCTATGAGTGTAACACCATAGCATGTCATCTATGACTGTAAAACCGTAGTATGTCATCTATGAATGTAAAACCGTAGCATGTCTTCTATGAATGTAAAACCATAGCCCTTATTACAGCCCTTTCAAACACCTATAATTATAGACAGCAGAACACTGGTTCCTTAATTATGCATGTACAGATCAAATCAATAAAGTATCATATTAAACTGACTGAAGAGGACACAAATGATAAAATAAACAACCAAATGGAAATATATTTTCCCAACTAGAAATTTGTGATTTTGTTTTCATCCGATTATGGTAACTGATTGTGACACATTTATGAATTGCCAATATTATTTTAGTAAACTGACATACCTTTGCTTACCCGATGTTAAAAAATGTTTTCCTTTTTGTTTTTCTTCTGTGTGTTGTTTAGTGAACTTTTGTGGGTTAATACATTCACATAAAGCCACAAAATATTGACACTTTAAAACCGCCTGACTGACTTCGGCTTATTGAATGTTATTACGCTTTCTAAATGGTTTTATTGTTGTCCTAAATATTATAAACAGAATGTAAATGTTACCGATGAGCTGTTGAGACAGTTATTTTACCACTTTGACAAACGGTCAGAATTGTACCTGAAGCAAAACGTATATTTATAAGATTGTCATTAGGCTCTGAATATTTGATATTTGGGCATTTTATAGAAAACAATCTAAACTCACACAAACTTGACAACATTAGCTGTTACTGCCTTATACCTTTCTACATCCAAGTTGCCGTAGTGGTGTGATGGCATGATTTATTTTACAAAATGGGTTTGACTGATTTTAGTAATTTTTGTTTTTGCATTTTTTTTTACTTTCTCTTTTCTTAGCATCCTGTTGAATTCAGGTGTGAGATTTGGCTATTCCCTGTTTACGCAGCTTTTAAAATATTCCAGTCATACATTATTATGTCTGCAGTGTAACAGTTTATAGTGATATCTAGCACGGGGGCATCATCTAGCATGATGCCCCACCCTATCAAATTATCGTGACACTAGGCCGGACAATCGTAACACTAACCTCTTATTGCTGAGCGCAAAGCAAGGAAGCTGTTAAAACCATTTTATAAGTCTTTGGGATGACTCAACTGGGGAAAGGACCCACGACTTCCCGCATCTGAGTCGGATGGTATGAGCACTTGGCCACTGGAGCGGTCAGTGGATTAGCACTCAGAAAATCAACATATTGTGGAGAAAGATATCAGAGTTCATTTTAAAAGCATTGCATTTCTGGATGACGAGACATGATTGGAAATTTACTTGCAAAGATTCGTCAGTTCAGCATTTTTCACGTGATATCGGATGATACAAGTTCAGCAATATCAACGTTCTTGAGAAATATTCATATTGTTTTCTAAATGTGGAAAACAGGTTCGTTCGAATACGAGAAAAAGCAATTTCATATTTGTGTACTATATAAACGATATTGTTTTCCTGACCATGTCATCGAGTTGGATCGTAAATATTCAAATATATGACAACAGTGATCCCAAGGATTACTAAATTATGACCGGAACAAGAACGTGAAGTATGAATTTTATCTCTCTTGACTTTGAATGCTATCAAGAGCATATAATTCACACTTCTTGGTGCTTGAACGGTTACATTTTAGTTCCAGTATTTTATCGCTGTCGGAATAGAAGCATGTTCCAAGGCCATATAGTTCGCTGCCTTTCGAACTCTTTCTAATTTATTAAGTAGTCCTAGATTTTATTTTGCCATGGTTGACACATGCAGCTAAAAGGAACAAATTTTGAGTTTTGATGGATATGCATGATCTTCATCAGTAAAAGGACTGACACTGAATTATCATTTCAGTGAAATAATTAAATTTGTTTAAATAAAATAATCTTTAAAAATGTCAAGGTAAGGATCAAAAATGTGGATGAGATTATAATGATGGGAGCGTAAAGATAGGAGTATATAGATCGGAGTACAACGATGGGAGTATAAAGATGGGAATATACAGATGGGAATATAAAGTTGGGACTATAAATATGAGAGTATAAAGAAGGGAGAAATACGTATATAGATGGGATTACAATGATGGGAGTATATAGGTGGGAGTACAAAGACGGGAATATAAAGATGGGAGTATTACGTAAATATGGGATTATAATGATGGGAGTATAAAGATGGGAGTACAAAGATGGGAATATAAAGATGGGAGTATTACGTATATATGGGATTATAATGATGGGAGTATAAAGATGGAAGTACAAAGATGGGAGTATAAAGATGGGAATATACAGCTGGGAATATAAAGATGGGAGTATAAAGATGGGATTATATAGATGGGAGTACAAAGATGGGAATATACAGATGGGAGTATAAATATGCAGCTTTCGCGAAAACTCCACATAGTGTCAACGCCATTGCTGACTTCCTTTGGTCGGTTCAGAATATGGATCTTGTGGATACTTTACAAGAGGAGAAGGTCATTTATGTTACCGTTCGAGCTATGATTAAGCATTTATGGAGAACTTGCACATATTCGAGTGAAGCACAAGGAACATCTCCATTGGAAATGGCATAGACATTTTAATCATTGTTCACATAATGTTATAAGAAGACTGGTCACTTTGAAAATATTCAGATTGTCAGATATTAATCAGCTACAAAGTTAATATATGACTTGCCATGCCGAGACTCATGTTGACAATGCCAAGGCAAATTATATGGCAGGTAGTAAATTTCGTTTAAAAGAACTCATTCCACAACACGAAAGGATGTCTTTGTATTTTGGGCATGTCTTGCCTATTACCTGTATTTTGTATTATGTTAGCATCATATTCGGCGTGGCATATTAGCATTGACTTAGCTGCTATTGTTGTTGCGGCTCGTGACCAGATTTCATACATACATACATACATACATACATACATACATACATACATACATACATACATACATACATACATACATACATACATACATACATACATACATACATACATATTCCATGGCACGATATTTTGTAAGATCCCGGTTTGCTTGGGTAGAAATAGAGCCATTGTTTCTCAAGGCCGAGCTCCCGGTGGGTAGTACTTTAAGATGATGTTAGTTTCAGTTTGGAAAAAGTGTGTATTGATTATGCTAAGGAATCTCTCGCGCATCAATTATTTACAGCTCCAGTTACAGTTTCATCTTTCAACAGAATAAGTCGATAGGCCAAACGGTATTGTAATGTGTAACATTTCAATGAGACGGCCGTTTTCAATTGTATTTTGCTGGGGAACATTATAATAATAGCTTAAAAATATATATTTGAACTTTTACCGACATTTTATTTTACCATTGGCTGTGTTTCAATGACTTTAAAATGTATAAACATGAATTTACCATTAAACGTGATTTTTTTTTCCATTTGAAAAAGTACATATATATTTTCAACATTGACTGTACATCCAGGATTTGAAATGTAGACACATATATTGAACAGTGACTGTTTCAGTAATTTGAAAATGTAAACACATATAATATAGAGATTGTGACTGATAAATGTCCGTCAGTGATTTGAAAATGTAAACACATATAATATAGAGATTGTGACTGATAAATGTCCGTCAGTGATTTGAAAATGTAAACACATATAATATAGAGATTGTGACTGATAAATGTCCGTCAGTGATTTGAAAATGTAAACACATATAATATAGAGATTGTGACTGATAAATGGCCGTCAGTGATTTTTACTTATCTGGATCACACATCTAAGCGGAAAATAGTTTCGGTTATATGTTCTAAATACAATCGAAAACCATAAATTAGACTTTGTTTCTACATAATCGACATTAAATTTGACACTATACAATCTCCAAACTGAATCAAATTTTATAATAAACTTTAAACTGATTTATTACATGATATCTATTGAATTTAAAAGCTTTATAATTATTATATAATTCTTTCTAAAGTATCTGCTATTTCCCACCATACATCTTAAGGATACTAGTTTTTGTTTTCCATTCAGATCACGTTACTATGTTACAATGTGTTAGAGTCAATTTAATATTTTTAGCTGGTTTTTTTTAATTATATAATTAATTTAACCGTAATATGGTGTATTACAATGTTGTACGTTATCAATTAGACAAACAAGGCAATTATTTATTATCAAGAAGCTGATATTGTTCTGACAAAACCTGTGTTGATGTAAAGTCATGATGCGATATTGAAAGGATCATTCTATCTCACCTATATTATTTATTTTGAAGAAAAAAAACCATTTAAGTCCATGAACTGGTCTGTTCGATATATAACACACAGGGTGTTAGAATATCATTAATCACCGGATATAAACTTCATTTTAAATGGTCAACATATATCCTACAGTTCCAGATATATGTCAGGCTACTTGCGGGTTATGAGCTTTATTCGTATAATATTGTATAAGCCCCACTTATACATACATAGGAGAGTAGATATAGTAAACTGAGCAGGTATATTGAACAAGCAACTCCGAACCCCCGTAAAGATAAATAAACAATTTAATCAATTACATACACAATTATGAAACTTCCTTTCCTTAGGAATAACCGCGGTTTAGAATTAAAATTTCACTGAATTACAATACGATTTGAAATAGATTTAAACAAATTAGCCGTTCTATTACTGATAGTTTAAAATCATCATAGGATCGAGTGGTACAATCGAAGTCAATGACTTGTTCGATTTTCATAACCTGTTATTCTCGATCCTCGTTCTTTGTACAATCAATGTCGTTTCAAGAAGTCGCTCTCTCGTCCAATTTCTAGATACTCTGCACTCGTGGATGTTTCCGCTTGATTCCGGACTTGTCCACTCTCTGATGCGTACACTGCAATTTCCGTCTCTCCCAATTTCTTTTCCCAAAGTTGACGTCGCTATTCCCGTAACTTCACGATCTTACCATAAAAGCTATTTTCTTCCTTTCAAAAGAAAATATTAAAACAACCTAAGTCTCTCGTTACAGTGGTTACAGTTGAGACTGTCCATTATTCCTGGTTAGAGCATTCAGATACTTCTATCAGTGATAACAACTTTACGGCTAGTAACATGTCCTCAAAAGACGGTAGTTAAACTAATTTTTCATTCGTTTTGCCATGACCTAATACATTAACGTACTACACAGCGAGGCGCTGAATCGTATACACTGTCGCTAAATTATCTTTGAAATCTAACTTCGGTGAATTCACATGTATTCTTGTAACCCCTACTAACGTAATACATTAAATTCTTAGAACACAATCATTATACAAAACAATATGATAAATTGAAGCATTAACGTAACACACCCTATTCATACTCAGCATAGTGTGTTTAGGACATACATTAACACCACGTCATTCTTAATTAAGAATTAAGGTAAGAATTCCAATTCATAATTTACAAGCACATTATCATACAAATGTATCAAATGAATGCATGCAAGTACGTCCGATTAATAATACAAAACACATTATTATACAAATGTATTAAATTAAATCAATTATACAAATGTATCAAATGAAATCATGCAGACCTGTAAACTAAGCAAATGTCATATAAATTGCATCAACAATATACATGGAATTGTGACAGTACCTTTGTTTGTGGTGTGTCACTCATCCGTGGGTTTGGCGGTTTTCGAAAACGCATCCTTACGAATATATTTCTTTCAAATAGCATCCTTACTCAATAATTATACCACTGGCTCTCTTACAGAGCAATGTCAAGACTAACTTTTAACTTAGCTAATGCGATATTATGTTCTAAAGAAAACACTCCCCCCCCCCTTATTTTCGTGATCAATCAGAATCAAATGCATTTTCTCCCGCTTTCTCTTAAGTCGCTTACGTCATAGTCAATATGACATGCTTGGTTTTAAGTAACATAATCTCTGTATTTTCTCAATTTTGACACTTTCTGTGTGAAATAAAACTTCAAAATGTCGCCAGCGGTCAGTCGGCTGCTGAATAAACAACGTTTAATTAGTACAAAGGTCACATCCTGCTATACAGATCAGTATTTGGCATAGCTTGTCATCATAAATCTAACTAATGACTATCTGGCCTCACCTAATTGTTTTTTAATTGATCGACTTCAATTTGCCACTTCACAATATACATGCTGCATAATTTACATTTTGAAGAGTTTAGGTTATCGTGAACCTTATTTTAACTACGTTCATTCTAACAACACTTGATAATTTACTATTTCACTTTAAGTTACGGTAATTAATATGTTGTTTTTACTGTTTCAGTGTATACGTGTTTAGTTTAATTTACATTAATACTATCGGATCGGTTCAATATTTAAAATTGAAGATATATTGTTTAAGTTACTCTTATGTGATCTGATTTAATTGCTGTTTCAATGTATACATTTAATGTGAAATCAAATATGATTCAATTAGGAAATGAAATATAATAAAAAAGATGTACAGAAATATAAGTAAAAACTGTTGAAATATCAAGTATTATTTATTTTGTATTTATTCAACCATATACAGTTTGTTATTTATCTACATCACGTCTCTGACTAAAGTATTTTTATGTTATCTTTATCTGCCTGGAATTTGTACCTTATTCGTCATTGTACTGGTTGACTCGACAGAAATAGTGTTGCATGAATGATAACTAAGACAACGGTCAGACAAAGTCCACTGATAGCATGAATTTTACTCACATGATATGGGCTTCCACGTGTGCGTTACGTGCGTTGATGTAGCATACTATATACAGGATGTGACCTTCACTTAGTTTATTCTTAAACGACGCGTGCACTTGTATTCCCTTGTTTGACCCTGTGAATTGGATTTTATCTATATGAACACCATAGTGCAATTTTACAAAGAACCAACACGAGGAAGTCATAATCGATTTTGCAAGGTGTTATATAAATATCCAATAATTATAAAATTTGTCCTATAGCTCAAGCTTGGAAGTTTGAGTTCATTCTAATGGTTATATTCGAACAACCTTATTTCCAGACTTTGTTTAACTGTTAAATGCACCAGAACCATCAAGTTAAATGAAATGTAATTTTGTTAATCAGCTAAACAGAACTTTTCAAGTATGTGGTAATCTTCCACCGTAGATCAATTCGTAAAGTGTAAGTCTGATGCTTGCCTAGGCGAACCTGTTTCACTGGTTTGGTGTGTTTTTTCAAACAGGCAGTTCTATCCCATTACCTGGTACTATAGAGTTTCACTTCACGTGTTAATATTTACGTTTAAACAAACTAATCAACCGTCCGCGATGCAAAGAATGGCAGATTTTGATACTGCACAGGAAAACTCGTTCAAAAATTTGAGCATGACATATGATCCGCACTATTTTAATAGGTTGCATTATTTTACGGAATTCGCTCGGATTTAGTAGCGCCATTATAATATCTGGCGGCAGCCAATCACACAACTAAACATCATACATATAATCACATTTAGTAAATACTTCAATGTCAAATATGGAGTCGTATTGCCAAAATAATTTTCATACTTTATCATTTCTATATTTACACATGTGAAATATATATCCGTATTTCTTCACATGTAAAAATATATTCTTATATTTTGACATGTCACATATAGAGTCATATATTTTGACTTATCAAAATCTTAGATTCGCCACCATGCCTTGCGACAATTGACTGTGTGAGCCTACAAAATGTGAAACTACAATAAAAAACGAGAAGATTTTATCTGACACATACAATGGTGAATGATTCCTGTAAATTATTTGCACACTGCACTTTGTGGAGGTCACCGTGGTACGTAAACAATAATATGCTCTGCCTGGGTCATGAATTTAATGTTACCAATGTGAATTGCGGTAAATTGACAAGGTGTAAATCAAATCAGTGAAATATTTATGAGGTCTGCAGCCATTTAAAGTGGGTGTCATAAAATGATAGTTTTCAGAATAGTTATTAATAACAGCGGACTAAATAGGATTATGCTGATTTTAATGGGAGTGATACAAATGTTGTTGATTCAAGTATTAATACTGATTTGCCAAGCTAAAAAAGGTGTGTTTCTATGCAAAATTCAGGATTCAAAAAAATCTCTCACTATATTAGTCCAATTTTTTTATGTCGTTGGAGAAAGTCGGAGGTGCTCTGAGAACAATAATGAGTACTCTTCCAGTTAAACAGCTGTCCAAGGGACGAGGCGGTCTGCAAATGTTTGTGACCTTAAAGCAGAGTATAAACAGAGTTAATTCGCTGTTGGAAATCGAGTGAAGGCTCTGAAAGGAAAGTTTAGTCTCGGTTACATTTATTAACTGGTGTAAGTTTGCAATTATTGTTAATAATATTCATCTTAAATTCATACTTCAATTTCCAGTTAGTTTGATTCATTTATTATCAGGAAACCACGCAGTATTTCGTTATATCAACGAGTTCGGATTGAGTTGTTTCGTCGGTATAGAAAACGTGTAGTGCAAGAGTTCATGAATTTCCCTCTGATACGAATTATGGAATATGTACGTTGACTGGTTTAAATGACGCTGAAAAGAATCTTATTGCAAGGAATACAGTTCATAAGGTCGTAAGTAATTAAGCTGTGTGTTCTCTTCAGCCGAGAATGTAGTAGGCTGCTGACTTGCATAGCTCAGCTGGTAATTTATAACCATAGCGGTTTGTGATGGTTTATCAGATAATTGTGTCGGTAGGAATGTTAGAGAAGATAGAAATATCTAAATGCATCTTAATAGGGTTGTACGTATTTGTTAGGTGCGAAATGACCATATTTAATTATGCTGAATATCTATAATCGATGACTAAGGCAGACTAATGGGAATATTGGTTGACCACAGTAGAAGGAAACACTGACATACTTATTGTGGGTACTGTGGTTTTTTGAAGGAAACAAAAATACCTCCTTACCTGTATTGGACAGTTTGAAAAATGTAAACAATGCAAAGAAGATGATGATGACCGGAAAAAACTGAGAGAGAGAGAGAGAGAGAGAGAGAGAGAGAGAGAGAGAGAGAGAGAGAGAACTAAATATGGAAACGCGGACCTATCACCAGCAGTGATTTAGACATGACCGGACGCACCAGACCACGCGGTCATGCCAGAACTCGGGTTGTATCAGTCACTCGGTCACGTGATGATTTTTTTCTATCGGTACAACATAACAGTTACATGAATTTTGTAACTCTATTTCTGAGAGAAAGCGAATCATTCAAATGTCATGTTCGATTTCGTCTTGTTTAGGTAATTCTTAAAACTGATATATTTTACATTCAGGGCTCGTGTTATTATATATATATATATATATATATATATATATATATATATATATATATATATATATATATATATATATATATATATATATATATATATATATGTGTGTGTGTGTGTGTGTGTGTGTGTGTGTGTGTGTGTGTGTGCTCAGATCTCTTTTTCTCACCCATAACTTTCATTTTATTCTATTCGTAGGAGATCTAGGCAATGACACTTTGTTCGATCGTCTCTTAGGGAACAATAACCAATAACAATAAGTAGAATGGGGAGATCACACATTTTCATCACATATTGAAAGAAAGTAATATTTGGCAAAGTAATTTGACGAGACGCCGTTCACAAATCTCTGAAGTTATTTTGCGTTACTGTATTCACAAAGACAAAGCCGCTGTGATGCATTGCTGAATCGAACTTGCTGTGTTTTCAGATAGAGTCAAAGAGTTTACAAGATGACATAATGTAGTTTACTGCATCAGATTATGTCAACCCAATTACACCGCTTTCTAAAGTCACGTATATTTATATTAGCAGGCTATGAAAGTGACGTGAATTTACGGGAATGCGGGTTAGCTTGTGTGCCGAAGACTGATATTAATCTTCTAAACCTCGATTATGGAGCAAGTTTATTATATCATAAAAGAAATTGTTAATTTTCAACCTTAATAACGGATATATTTCATCTTATGGTACCAAACACTATTTTTTTTAAATTGTGTCTTCTCCACTCGTTTAAAGGTCATGTTTGTGGTTCCATACGATGAAAGTATATGCAGTAGTCTCGTTGGTAAACAAAATCTACTCTATGTAGTCCTCGAGAGCAGATATACCAAGTGTTGATAAATACATATAGCAGTCATATGATAATTCTAGTATCATTCCCATCAAGTTACGACCTGCAATCTCATCTTTGTAAACACGACCTCTCCTTTTGAACTACGACAACCGATTTAAATAAGTGATTAACTTAACATGTATTAGTTTACATGGCTGCAATAATCTATATAGACCGTATATGTAGATATAGAAAAGTGATTTTAAAGTATCCATCAGTTTATGAACTGTGCTTATTGCCTTAGGACAGTTAAATAAATGTCTTCGTCAATATGAATCGACTGTTTAGGTAGATATTTCATATTAAATGAATGTATCCGTCAATATGTATCGACTGCTTTGGTAGACATTTCGCATTTAAATGAATGTATCCGTCAATATGTATCATCTGTTTAGGTAGGCATTTCATAGCAAAAGTAATGTATATCGTCAATATGTATCGACTGTTTAGGGAGACATTTTACAGTAAAAATATATTCATAAAAAACGTGGACATAAACGTACAGTCACTTGAAATGTGACCATGTTTTATTTTTTAGAGCTCTTGATGGGTATCATGAAGACTTTGAGTATATTGAGACATTAACATAGACTTTTGTATTTGTACCTTTCCGAGAAAAGTTAGAGTTATTTGAAATTTTGGAAACTCCACCCACCCCCAACTCCCCACACAAAAATAATAATAATAATAAAGAAACAAACAAAACCATTGGACTTGATTCAGCCGTGGATATGATATAATGTTTTCGAATTATTATCTTACAGAACGTGTGTATATAAAGTAACTACGTACGAATGTGAGTATGTCAAGGACATACGTAAGAATGTATGTATATAACGTAAATGCGTACTAATAATGTAAGTATGTATGTATGTATGTATGTATGTATGTATGTATGTATGTATGTATGTATGTATGTATGTATGTATGTATGTATGTATGTAGTTATGTATGTTTGTATCCCCATTTTTCACATAAACTGTACAATAAACTGAATAAAGTAGATATCCTCGATATGCCGTAATGAATCTTAGCCTAGTGGTTAGAACGTCCGAGGTTGTGTGTTCGATCCCTGGCTGAATGCTGAATCATACATACCAGATACTTACAAAAACGGTACTAACAGCTGTCTCGCTTGTCGTACAGCATTAAGAGGTTAGTGTTAGGTCCTGTCAGCCTGGTGTCAGGATAATGTGACTGGGTGGTCCATCATTCCACGTGTCTGTGGCAAGATGCCCCAATACTACACATCGCTATAAACTGCCTCACTGCAGACATCGTAGCAATATGACTGAGAAATCGTTAAAGCTATGTTAACAATCCTAATCAAACAAACAAACAATCAAACCTCGTGTGACCTTTAACTGCCAGATCATTTCTAGCAACATAATGTTAATGCCGTATATTACCACAGTGACTTTCATGACATCAACATCATATATATATGTGTTGTGCCTAGTCTTGGTACATTACAGGCCCTCAGGACTGCCAGGAAAAATGCCCAGCAGACCGCCCGTCACTGCGCTAACACCTACTGGTTGAACCTCTGCACCAGCATACAGATAGCTGCCGAAACCGGGGATGCAAGGGGCATGTACGAGGGTATCAAGAAGGCAACAGGCCCACCCACCTCCAAGATCGTCCCACTCAAGTCCAAGACTGGCGAAGTCATCAAAGACCAAGGCAAACAGCTGCAGCGCTGGGTTGAGCACTATCTTGAGCTGTATGCAACCCAAAACGTCGTCACGTACACCGCCCTAGACGCCATCCCAGACCTGCCAATCTTGATGGAACTAGACACACCACCCACCCTGGAAGAGCTTAGTAAAGCCTTCGACTGCCTCGCTTGTGGGCAGGCCCCTGGGAGTGACGGCATTCCGCCTGAAGTCCTAAAGATAGGGAAACCAGCACTAATCCAGCCTCTGCACGAACTCCTCTGCCTCTGCTGGGGACAAGGACACATCCCCCAGGACATGCGAGATGCAAACATTGTCACTCTATACAAGAACAAAGGAGACCGCAGTGACTGCAGCAACTACCGGGGCATCTCTCAGTATTGTTGGAAAGGCGTTCACCCGTGTCGTCCTGGCGTGCCTGCAGACCCTAGCATCCCGAGTCTACCCCGAGTCCCAGTGTGGCTTCCGAGCAGGCAGGTCAACTGTAGACATGATCTTCTCACTACGACAGCTGCAGGAGAAGTGTCGTGAGCAGCAGATGCCCCTCTACATTGCCTTCATAGACCTGACCAAGGCATTTGACCTGGTCAGCCGGAGCGGACTCTTCATGATCCTTAAGAAGTTAGGCTGCCCCCCACGACTGCTCGCTATCATAACATCGTTCTACGAGAACATGCACAGCACAGTGTGCTTCAACGGCGCAACATCAGAGGCCTTCCCAGTCAGCAGCGGAGTGAAGCAAGGCTGTGTCCTTGCGCCAACTCTCTTTGCCATCTTCTTTTCCATTCTCCTCCAGTACGCCTTCAAGGACTGCAGCGAGGGTGTGTATATACACACTAGAACTGACGGAAAGCTGTTTAACATCGCCCGTCTCCGTGCAAAGACTAAAGTTACAATGGTTCTCATCCGTGAATTGCTCTTCGCCGACGATGCATCCTTGACATCACACACGGAAGATGGACTTCAGCAGCTAGTATGCCGCCTCTCCCATGCCTGCAAGGAGTTCGGACTGACCATCAGTCTGAAGAAGACGAATGTAATGGTGCAGGACGCAGACTCCTCTCCCATCATCGCCATTGATGGGTACAACCTGAAAGTTGTTGAGGACTACACATACCTTGGGTCCACCATCTCCAACTCGCTCTCCGTTGATACTGATGTAAATGGCCGGATTGCCAAGGCATCAACAGTTATGGCGAGACTGAACCAGACGGTCTGGGACAATCACAACCTCACCGAGAAGACCAAACTGCGCGTCTACCAGGCATGCGTGCTCAGAACACTCCTTTACATCAGCGAGGCATGGACCACCTATGCGAGTCACGTGAGGAAACTCAACAGCTTTCACCTGAGATGCTTGCGGCGCATTCTGCGTATCCAGTGGCAGGACAAAGTTCCCAGCACAGAGGTTCTGAAACGCACCGGCATGAACAGCATGTTCTCCATTCTCAGCGAGAGGCGCCTTCGCTGGCTAGGCCATGTTAGAAGAATGGACCCAGGCCGCATACCCAAGGACCTGCTGTACGGCGAGCTAGCAGATAGTGCACGAACGACTGAAAGGCCACGTCTGCGATACAAAGATGTCTGCAAAAAGGACATGAAGACAGCCAACATCAACATAAACAATTGGGAGAGCTGTGCTGACGACCGCTCCGTGTGGCGTCTTGCTGTCAGACAGGGCACTCAGAAAGCTGAGGAGATGAGAAACACAAACCTCGCTGCAAAGAGAGCCAGGAGGAAGGCGAACCTAAAACATCCTCAGCAAGCATCAGCATACACCTGCAGCAAGTGCAACAGAGACTGTCACTCAAGGGTCGCACTCTTCAGCCACTCGCGAAGGTGCAGATAGGACACCCAAATCGGAAGCTACACCATCGTCTATCAAAGACGGACGGATGCCGACGACGATATATAACCCTAGTTGCAGCCTTAAGTGGACCATCCTTTTTTGCAGCATTAGGCAGACGAAATTGTACAGTGTATCTTCATAATTATTCGAAATATACAAATATCCATAACAATTTTAGTAAGTAAACATCATTTATATGTTATATATTGCATGGTTTCAATGCTCCATTAATTATTAATAAAAAAAATATACAAGATACAAGATCTCCTTAATTTGCATATGTTCAATATCATCATTATGGAGACAAGTGCATAAATTTCAGCATATAGAAGAGCAGGATATATATATATATATATATATATATATATATATATATATATATATATATATATATATATATATATGTGTGTGTGTGTGTGTCAAAATACATCATCTAAAAGACTTTAAACTGAAGATATAAGATATAAAATGGATATAAATGTTGTTTACTTGAACATAACTTTAGAGATTGTTTAATGCTATGTATAATTATTGAGATACATTTTGGTCTGCCTAATGCTGCAAATTTAGTTTGATCCACTTAAAGCTGCTTTTAGAAGTATTTATGCATAAATTCTAGCTTAAAGGAATATGGAACGTACATGTTGATTTTATATTATCTGATTGAATGTCGTGCAAAATTATATTTTATCTTACTCCCTTACACCGTTCTCGGGCCCAGATCATTTCTTGCAATATAATATTAATAATGTATATTACCACAGTGACTTTGATGACATCAACATCGTATATATATATATATATATATATATATATATATATATATATATATATATATATATATATATATATATATATAACCCTAGTTGCAGCCTTAAGTGGACCATCCCTTTTTGCAGCATTTAGGCGGACCAAAATGTATCTTCATAATTATTCGAAATGTACAAATATCCATAACGTTTTTAATAAGTAAACATCATTGATATGTTATATATTGCATGGTTTCAATGCTGCAGGAAATATTTTAAAAAAATACAAGATACACGATCTCCTTAATTTGCATATGTTCAATATCAGCATTATGGAGACCAGTGCTTAAATTTGAGCATAAAGAAGAGCACGATACATTCATATATATATATATATATATATATATATATATATATATATATATATATATATATATATATATATATATATATATATATATATATATATATATATATATATATATATCAGACTTTAAACTGAAGATATAAGCTATAAAATGGATATAAATGTTGTTTACTTGAACATATCTTTAGAGATTATTTAATGCTTTGTATAATTATTGGGATACATTTTGGTCTGCCTAATGCTACAAATTTAGCTTGGTCCACTTATAGGTAATTTTTGAAGTATATATGCATAAATTCTAGCTTAAAGGAATAGGGAACGTACATGTTGATTTTATATTATCTGACTGCCTGTCGTGCAAAATTATATTTCATCTTACTCCCTTACACCGTTCTCGGACCCATCTTATACTACACCTGGTGCGAGGAAACCAACAAAGGAATGTCAGGTTGAGAAAGTTGAAACATTTGATGTAAATATTAGTGACTCATTATCTGGATGCTACATAGCACTGAATAACTCTAAAACACAAGTCTATGTAACTGTGTGTCATAAAAAGTCCCTTCTGTGTTTTAATATGGAAGGCAAGAAGCTGTATACCTACAGTCCACACAACCTCGAACGTCCTTTAGGAGTAGCTGTGAACATGGTTGATAACATATATGTTGTTGGACATACGTCTGATTACATTCATCAGTTATCACCAGAAGGGTGCATAATACAGGTCATATCTACAGGAGTCCAAGGGCAACCCGTTTTGACAACAGTAGAGATACTTTTATCATTACAAACTATTCCGAAAAGCCAAAGCTACACATTTTACCAAATGAAATCAAACTTTTTAAAAAAAACTGAAATCTAAATCATCATAGATCATATATAACCAAACTAAAAGATGGAGGTAAAACACAAATTTCACTTGATGAAAAACTTAGTCCTTTCAATGTTTGTCGAAAAATCCATTTTCATCCAGTTTGATAAATTACTTAGTGTAAGGTGGTACTTTGCAGCTAAGGGCCTAATTCCACATAGTTTTACCTCCTCAATTCTTATTTTATTGTTAATGTCTAAGGGCCTAACTAATTCCAAATAGTTTTACCTCCTCAATTCTTATTTTATTGTTAATGTCTAAGGGCCTAATTCTACATAGTTTTAACTCCTCAATTCTTATTTTATTGTTAATGTCTAAGGGCCTAATTCCACATAGTTTTACCTCCTAAATTCTTATTTTATTGTTAATGTCTAAGGGCTAACTAATTCCACATAGTATTACCTCCTCAATTCTTATTTTATTGTTAATGTCTAAGGGCTAACTAATTCCACATAGTTTTACCTCCTCAATTCTTATTTTATTGTTAATGTCTAAGGGCTAACTAATTCCACATAGTTTTACCTCCTCAATTCTTATTTTATTGTTAATGTCTAAGGGCTAACTAATTCCACATAGTTGTACCTCCTCAATTCTTATTTTATTGTTAATGTCTAAGGGCCTAATAACACATAGTTTTACCTCCTCAATTCTTATTTTATTGTTAATGTCTAAGGGCTAACTAATTCCACATAGTTTTACCTCCTCAATTCTTTTTTTATTGTTAATGTCTAAGGGCTAACTAATTCCACACAGTTTTACCTCCTCAATTCTTATTTTATTGTTAATGTCTAAGGGCTAACTAATTCCACATAGTTTTACCTCCTCAATTCTTATTTTATTGTTAATGTCTAAGGGCTAACTAATTCCACATAGTTTTACCTCCTCAATTCTTATTTTATTGTTAATGTCTAAGGGCCTAATTCCACATAGTTTTACCTCCTCAATTCTTATTTTATTGTTAATGTCCCATTTCGTATACTTTCCTCTTACTAGTGACTTGGCAGTACCAGAAAACTGGCTTACATTTCTCATATCTTTGCTTGTAGTCCAGCTTGAATACTGCAGGCTCAGGGAAATTTTTCCGCAACAATGGGCACCTTTTCAAAAGTATATTTTAGCATGATGGCATTATCTGCTGTATCAAAAACTGATTTGTGCAGTTCAGCATCATCTTTTACATTCGCGATCTCTGTAACTGCAGTAACAGACAGGTGATAGGCTTGATCTTTGTCTTTTACGGGTTGTTCATCTCCAATATTCTTCATTTTGCTTGGTGGTTTAATGTATTTAGATGGTGGTGGGATAAAAGTTTCTCCTTTTGGCAGGGGTTTGAAGAAACTTAATAATGAAGACATGCCAAAGCTCAAATAGTCAAAGATCATTGATGATATTAACTATATATAAATCGAACACACGTAGTCAAAGACTTTTGCATTTATGATTAAACCTAAATGGGCTTTTACATAATTAAATTGAGACATAAGGTTAATTGCCCAACAGTCTGTGGGCTTCGCATCTTCCTGTACCGAGATATTATTTTTACTGGATAAATGAATTAAAGTCATGAATTAAAATTATTTATTACACTGACTGACATCAGAGCACTCATTAGATATGTTGTCCGGCTGTTAATGAATAGTGTTAAATATTGTAATTACAACAACAACAGATCAAATACACCAAACATTACAACAACAACAGAACAAACACACCAAACATTAAATTTTCTCACTAATACAAAAGACGAAGAAGGATAATATGATAGAATGTGAATAGTAGTAGTAGTGTTTAACTCCATTTTTCAGCACAAGATAGGCTATACATGGTGGCCAGCATTAATGGTGGAGGAAGAACCCGGGAAAATCCCCGGAAAGACCCAAGACCCACAAGAAGCTACTGGCAAGCTTTCTCACATACCCACATTGCCTGAATCTGAGACTCAAACCTACGCAGACAGATGTGAGATGGCAGTGATCTGTAACGGAGAGCGCTTTAGACCACTCACAGCCCCTGAATGTGAATAGATTCTTAGTTAACAAAACAGTTGACCTTTCTGAGCTAAGTGAGCAAAAGGTGTTCTACACGCTTATCATTGGTGAATACTTATTTAGTGTTTTTCTTATTCATTATTAAATGCTTTAGATCTACATTTACGCGAAGAGAACATATAATTCGGGTTAGTGTTTCATTGAGGAAACAACTATTTATATTTTTCATGTTGGATTATACCAAATATATTCGCAAAGAATGAATTGGTCATTTTGTGATACATTAGCATTTTTCTCATGTCAGACTGGGTATGACTAAAGTGTGGGAAGTTACGTAAGTTATGTAAAGTTACGAAAAGTGCAAAAAGTTACAAAAGTGAGAAAAGTATGTAGGATGAGTTGTTGCACGATATAATTTAATTTATATATAATTTTAAATTTTAGAATTGTGATAAACGAAAACCACAAACGCCGATAATTATGTGCAACTTGTTTCGCATTAATTGTATCTTTCATAATTCTTTAGTGTTTTACAGCTTTCGATGAAATTGCTTCCTTCATGCATTAAAGGTACAACTGATTTCATTAAAATCTTGAAGTCTATTCCACAGCTATCTGATAACTCAATCCTGGTATCACAAGATGTAACATCACTAAATACCAACATTATTCATACAGATGGCATTGAATCATCTATTTCACTTGTTTCATTTTTAGATGTAAATGTAATAAAAATATTGATAACACTATCTCTACAATATTCATGTCAAGGAAACTAATATCAACTGAACATATTTCCAAAATTGAAATTATCCTACACATATAATTGATTTTGCGCTGGACAAAGCTAGTAATCTTACTCAGCATGAGGCTTTAAACACAGCAAAATGTACAATAGAGAAAAATATAATTTCTTTCAGAATATAATATAATCCTTCATCACTTAATATAGGCCTTATAGTAAAAAAATATTGGAGTCTTCTAAATTCATCAAATAAAAACAGCGTAACACACTTTTAAAAATATACCAGTTCTTGCTTATAGAAGACCCAAGAATTCGCAAGATTTTCGAATTAAAATTAAACAGGCAGAAAATAAAACATATTTTTCATTACTTAAATATAACAGACATCTGTGCTCTTAATGTGTAAATATATGAGAAAATACTTTTTTTTTAGCAGCGCCAATACAAATGAAGTCTTTTCTCTTCATTATAACATTTGCTGCGTATCAACTGATGTGACTTATTTGATAACCTGTAACATTTAACATGCATCATGTTGAACAATCGATATTGTGCATGGAGACATGAACACATTAATCCAAGAAAGTTATTGGATTCGTAAGATACTATACAATTACATGGCATAACGCGACATAAATCCATCTGATTAAAATGTAATTGTGTGTATGGCTGTTTGTCTCTATTTTATTATCTGACTATAATTTTAAATGAACTTTTCGTAACTTTTCGCACTTTAGTCATACTGTGTCAGACCAGTGCGAAATATCGTATAAAGGTTTCTTATGAAATCATTTTAAAAAATATCAAAGATGTCACTTTTACTGACAAAATGGTGTTTGTGTAGACCAAGAAATTGTTATCCGCCTTTGCTATTTTGACTGCCGCTAGTCAAAATAATAAAAAGGCGGAGAACAATTTCTTCGTCTAGGTGTTTGTGTCGTGTGCATCATTCCTCGAAATATGGGAGTACCAAAATTTCCTGTTGCCATGCTTGACAATTTAACATACACCTATCTTTGCTTAACCATGTCGAATTCCATTGTTAGGCAATGTCCTTATATCACCCGATGTTAATTTGGTATGTGTCATTTTGTCTAAATCGATTTATTTACCTAAATGTGCTGCATTGTCGGTCCACACTCGTGCTGACTTTTCACGTCATGCGGTCTGCTTCGGTGACATTCAATCATTGTATAACTTAATACATGCATCGAACTTTTGCTCTGAACAAACGAATGTAAACACGGTAGATTACATTTAAATTTACAATTAAATTTTATTCTTACAATTCTCCTTTTGTTTTACACTTCACATCACAATTTATTTATTTATCGTTTTATTAAAATTGTCTAGTTTCTTAATTGTCCCCATTGTTCTTACGGAACATTCAGCAAAATAGTTTTGCATTTTTGTTTCAAGTTTATTTAAAGCAAAAAATAGTCATAAATATTTTTGTCAGAAATTGTTTTGTCCCATGAGTCATGGTTTAACGGAATGATGAGATAAGCGATAAAGGCTGTAATGATTTTAAGGGTTTCGTTAGAGGGCAAGCGCTGATGCATCCTAATAAAATAATGTACATGTTTTTAAAAAAAAAACTAGTGTAAAAGTGTTTAGTGATATAGAATCAGGACCGGAAGGATGGTTGCTCGATCCTCAATGTGTGCCTGGCAAACATGATTGTTTGATTCTTGAAGTATGCCTGGCAAAGGTGGTTGTTTTATCCTTGATGTGTATCTGACACAGCACAATACAGCCAATGACATTAGATACCCTATTGATGGAAACTGAAATTATTGAAACTATCTTGCTCTGATTTATAGCGAAATAAAACTTATATCCTGTATTATATCCATCATAATAACATATATATTTTATTCATTTTATATTACATACTATCCAAGTTATTGTTTTGAAGAAAATAAAATTAGTAACTATCTGGAGATAGAATAAAAAAAAATATTTCATATCGAAAGAAGCTCACACGAAAATGCGAAAATTAAATGGCGAATATCTTAAAGAAGACGAATTTTGTCTGTTTATGATATTTATTGTGTAAGCTGCAATCTAAAACCTGTAAGTCAAATGGGGCGTTTAAGCTTACACCACAGCTGATACTGTCAAAGATTTCGTGCTGACATTGCAGAGCCTATTGATACCAATTGGAAGTCGTGAAAATTAAGCCTACTATTTGCTAGCTACATTGCAAGGAGTGAAACTTTGAGTGGGATGCCATCACCCGGCAATAGAGTTATCAGATGGAGTCTAGGAACATCAAACACTCAACAAATGATAAAAATATTCAGTGCACATGAGACATTACAGTAAATGTCTGGCAGAAAACATGCGCGCCTCTGAAAATCGTAGGATGGTTCACAATCGAACCTTGGAACACATATGTTATCACATTCATATTTGGTAATACATAACTAAACCATGATACATTTTAAACTTTATTTA
Organism: Unio pictorum; assembly: GCA_030141615.1. NCBI lineage: Eukaryota > Metazoa > Mollusca > Bivalvia > Unionida > Unionidae > Unio > Unio pictorum. The sequence goes on from JARLTB010000316.1 coordinate 897,651, forward strand.
ATCCGAATGTTTTTCCGAAAGTTGAATTTGACCAGAGTATGTTTCACAATTTTTCATTATAGTCACTCCATTGACATATGAGACAAGTGTCCATTTTATTCACTCCATTGACATATAAGACACGTTTCCATTTTAGCCAATCCATTGACATATGGGACACATTTCCATGTTATTCACTCCATTGACATATGGGACACGTTTCCATTTTAGCCACTCCATTGACATATGGGACACGTTTCCGTTTTATTCACTCCATTGACATATGGGACACGTTTCCATTTTAGCCACTCCGTTGACATATGGGACACGTTTCGAACATATACTTAAAGGCTCATACATTTAATTGTATTTTGTAAAATTACACTTAACTTTATTTTTTAAAGAACAATTTGAAAACTAATCTGTCATGAATACTTCAAACACGCTGTTGATATCATGCAAGTCGTAGTAAAAATCCTCATGGATCCATAAGAGGTGCGCGTGACCAATAAAGTGTTCTAAGCCAATTCAGGACAACAGTGCTTTCTGTACGTATGTGTCTGTGAGTATAACAGGCCGTCTGTCCGGTCGTCTATATTGATATGAAAGATGACTGAACCATTAATACCAAACAAAGTCGAAACCGCTAATTTGGAAACTTGTGGGCATGGTGGATTCCTGATACAAGTTTAGTGGCACAAGTGGAGCCATACCCAAAAATGCCGGATAAGTGTGGTTTGTCAGTCGACACATTCGCAAGTTTTTACGGACGATTTATGAATCGTACGGCTGTGCAAATGATTTGTTTCTTCGAACTGATTATTTCAACAGAGTAAAATTTGGATCATTCTGGTTACAAGCGATTATTTGAATCTTACTTTGATTACATTAGATTTATTTGAATCTGAAATCGATTACTGAAGATTTTTAAAAATCCTATTTTGATTCTAAGAAGTTATTTGAATCTCGGTTTCATTGTAATAAATTGTGAGATTGTTTCAATCTTACTCCCCATTGCGTGAGATTATATAAATGTTACCGTAATACATTGTATATGAACCATTTTTTGGTTTCATGTCTGTGAATGTTTGGATAGAGTAATTGAATCAGATGTATGTTTTAGAGCGTGAATAATTTTTTGTAATAATCCAATCCACATAATTCAATCGTTCACATTGTATTGTCATTTGTTTCAAGCATTCATTCAGTGTTAAAATTAGTATAAGCTGCAGATGAATGATAATAAAACTGAGGCCGACTCTCATTTCACATCGTTTACCTCATAAATAACAACAACACCAACATGAAATTTAGTCGATACGAAACTTAGATATTTCTTTACAGTATTCTCACATTGCACCAGCATGGCATGAACATATCCAAGGCTTGATATCTTGAGCTGAGAAGCATCAGTTCCATTCGCAAATATATTTCAGTTGATACCACTTGCGTGTTCATTAGTGGATTATTGTAACTCAGTTCGGTCTGGTTTATCTCAATATCTACTCCACAAACTTAAAAAATGTTAAAATACATCTGCTCTGATGTTCACTGACAAGACTCAAGCCCATTATCCCTATCCGTCCTCACCCATGTGTATACATAAGCAAGAAACTTACACTCCTCTTCTGACAATCGTAGACTTATTATTCCCACTATGAAAACTATGTGATCTGGACCACATTTTTTGCATACAGGACCCAGCAAAGTGGAGCAAATTGCCTATTGAAATTAAGACACAAAGACACATTGATCCCTCTTAAGAGTGCGCTTAAAACTCACCTTTTTCGAGGCAAGAACAAATAAAAAATAAACTAATAACAAAATACCAAAAGATTCCTATCTTAAATATTTTCAGCATTTTTCTTCAAACAAATTGTTACGGGTAATATCTTATGTTGTAAAGCACCTAGATCTTCTAGAGATCAGGTGCTATACAAAGTCTTCATTATTGTTATTAGTCTACATATGAATAGAATAGAAAAGTTAGTAATTTCTATTACAAATTGAAAACTCCTAAAACAGGGAATGAAGCCTAGTCTAATGAGAGCGTGCTTTCGTAATGTTGAACATACTAATGAGTTATTGCATATTTCTTTGTGGTTCCAAAAATATTATATCCCGTTTAGCATATATTCTCTCTATTTCTAAACCCACCTTGCTGTCCAGTGCAACACATTTCTTTTGCCTATGATTATCTCGGCCTGACCTATATAATTTAAGAGCTGTTTATGTTGGCCTTAGATTGAGATCTAGTATTAGTTGTCAAACAATTTTGTGTACCAGTCAAGATTTAAACATGCCCACACGTGACCAGGAAGAAATACCAGCTTGATCAGTTTAAGGCTTGCGAGAGTACATATGAATTAGAAAAAGGGAGATACTTCATAATGGCGTGTGCTATAACACGTACTGAAGACGAACCAACTTGTCCTATTTGTATGGGATTATTCAATGTACCAAGACAGCTACCGTGTGCCCACACATTCTGTCAGAGTTGTCTACAGTCATACATCACAAGCAAGGCTATAGAACATGAGAAAAAGAGATGCATCGAGTGTCCGGTATGTCGAAAAACAGCAGGTCATTTTAAAGAAAATAAACCAACAAGTGAATTGGCGTCGCTCTTTCCAGTCGACACTGTGATACAATCCATGTTACCGACGAAATCGAAAGTAGATCTTGTATGTGATGCTTGTTCATATGACGGCCTCTCTGTCACAGCTACGGGGTTCTGTATAGTATGCGAGGAAGCAATGTGTGACGACTGTCTAAAATTCCACAGGAAACAAAAAATCTCCAAAGCGCACTCTATTCTTACAACGGAAGAGTTACTGAACAATCCACAAAATGTGATGAAATTTGCTGAAGGTTTTACATGTTTTGATCACGACGATGAAGATCTAAAATTTTACTGCAATAATCACAACATTGTCTGTTGTGGAATTTGTTATTTTGAAAGCCATAAAAGTTGTTCCGATGTGAGAAAGTTGAAGGAGGAACTCCCTGCTCTGTTATGTGAAACCAAATCAGGTGAAATCATTGAAGAGTTGAAAAAACTGGAAACTCACTTAGAAAGGTTTATCGAGTTGAAGGAGTCTAATATGAAGGATCTAGAGTCCCAAGTTAATGGACTTGCTGATCAAATCAGAGAAATGAGAAAGAAAATCAACACAGCTTTGGACGAATTAGAGATAAAAGTGAACACGGAGGGTAGGAGAATCCACAAAGAAGTTGCTATTAGGACACAAGAAGAGAACCAGCAATGTTTGTCACTGATTCATGCCATAAGAAATTCTCAACTTCTGTATGAAACAGTCCACAAATATGGAATTGATATGCAAAAATTTCTGACTGCAGAAAAAATAAAGTCACAACTACCTTTATATTACTCTCAGGTCAAAGAAAAGTATGAGAGGACAGACACCGTGACAGTGCAGGTGAAATTCACTCCACTGTTAGAATCTATTATATCACTCTCATCATCAGATATTGGAAAACTTGTGACCATGAATGGCTCAACCCTTTCTATACCTGGTGTAAGGAAACCAACAAAGGAATGCCAGGTTGAGAATGTTGAAAGATTTAGTCTTAACATCAGTGGAGGTTCACCACATTATACTGGCATTACCATTCTCCCTAGAGACAGGGTGATGCTTGTTGATTTTAACAATAGTCAGTGCATTATTGTAAACAACTCACATCAAGTAGTTGCAACATACAAACTCACAGGAATGCCTTGTGACATTTGTGTGGTGGGTGATGAGGAAGTGGCTGTATCTGTGTATAATGAAAATAAAATTCAGATTCTATCAGTCAGCGATGATGTCATCAGTCCAGTCAGAACAATACCAACTAAACATAAGTGCAGTGGAATTGCAGCAGCTGGGAAGGGAGAGATGGTTGTAGTAGTTGGAGACTGTGGTAATAACAAGTATTGCTGGAGTCTGATCAGAGATGGGAGAGAGATCAATTATTCTGATCAGTATGACTCATTATCTGGATACTTAAACTACATAGCACTGAATAACTCTAAAACACGAGTCTATGTTAATGTACCTAATAACAATTCCCTTCTGTGTTTCAATATGGAAGGCGAGAAACAATATACCTACAGCCCAGACAACCTCAGATATCCATTAGGACTATCTGTGGACAGGGATGACAACATCTATGTTGTTGGAAACGATTCTCATAACATTCATCAGTTATCACCAGAAGGCTGCATAATACAGGTCATAACTACAGGGGTGCCAAACGATCCATGGGCAATCAGTTTTGACAACAGTAGAGATACTTTTATCATTACAAACTATAAAGAGAAAAAGCTACACATTTACCAACTGAAATAAAACTTAAAAACTGAAAATCTAATCATGATATATCATATGATAAAGTTGTAGAAATAGATAGTTGATGTTTCTTATCCGTTTACTTTCTGGCAATATAACTATATAAAGGAAAGAGGATTATGGAATTTTTAAGATTATACTTTTAACTTCATAGCTAAATTAAGAATATTATTGTAAAGATAAAAAATGAAGCAATATAATAAACGTTGGTCGTTGATGGCGATAAATGAGTACCAAATCGTTGTTATAAAGTAAAATCAGAAATTGAAATCTTTAATTTTATTTACATACAAGGTAAATAAGAAATATTTTCTCACTCCCCAAAGAGAAAAAAAAAATCAAATGAAACAAAAAAAAAATCCTTGTATTATTTAAAAGATGACAAAATTTGATATAGCATATATGGTGACCAAATAGATTGGTGGAAAAACAAACATAACATGAATTGAACAGAAAGTGGATGATAATACAGGGAATAGTTACAATGTGTTATCATAATTTTTTACTTGGATTGACCTTATTTTTTGAAATCTAATTTGTAGTTACAAATTTACGCGAGTTACTGTCTACAACAGTAACTTGCTACGGCACATCAAAATACATACTGGAGTAAATTTACACAGATGTGAAGCTTGTAATAAAGTGTTTTGTGACAATGTCAATTTAAAGAGGCACGCGAGGATACACACTGGAGAAAACACATTAAAATGTGAAGTTTGTTATAAATGGTTTACTGACAATAGCTGTTTGACAAAACACATGACGATACACAATAAGGAAAAATCATTAAAGTGTGAAACTTACAGTAGACGGTTTCGTGACATTAATAGTTTACAGAGGCACGTTATGATACACATTGGAGAAATGCCATGCAAATGTGAAATATGCAATAAAAAATTTAGTTGTAGCAGCAGCTTGAAGATGCACATGATGATACAAACTTGAGAAAGGCCATTCAAGTGTGAAGTTTGCAATAAAACTTTCTATCATAATGCCAGTTTAAAGAGGCACATAACGATACATACTGGAGAAACATCATTCAAGTGTGAAATTTGTGGTCAAAATTTTCGTCTACGCACTGGATTGAAAAGTCACCAGGATGTGCTTCCTGGAGAAAAACCATTCAAATGTGAAATTTGCAATAAAATGTTTTCCTACAATGGCAGTTTAAAGAAGCATACGATGATACATACCGGATAAATGCCATTTAAATGTTAAGTTTGTGATAAAACATTTCGTCTCGAAAATAGATTGAATAGTCACCTGAGAGTGCATACTGGAGAAAAACCATTCAAGTGCGAAATTTTGATAAAATGTTTCGTTGCAGCAGTTTCTTGAGCACTCATAGAAGCTGTCATACTGGAGAAAAACCGTTCAAATGTGAAATTTGCAGTAAAATGCTTTCTTTAAAGGACACTTTAAAGAAGCATACAATGATACATTCCGGAGTGATGCCATTCAAATGTGAAGTTTGTGATAAAACATTTTCTCTCCAAAATAGATTAAATATTCACATGAGAGTGCATACTGGAAAAAAACCATTCAAGTGTGAAATTTGCAATAAAATGTTTGGTTTGGTGACATGTTTTAAAGAAGCATTTGAGGATACATACTGGTGAGACACAAGTTCCATTTCCGATAAAATAGTTGTCTCAACACTTTTTAAAGTTTTGTAGTGGTAATATATTTTCCCATGGGTTGGTGGTTCTTCTTGTGGTTTTGCTCGATTCTTCCTCCAACAGTGATACTGGCTGCCATGTATAGCCTAGTATGTGCTGTGTGCTGAAAAATGGTGCTAAACCCCACAAGAACAGAAATGCCAGACTAAGGGACAAATTGAAGTAGATGATATGCTTGATTGTCAGTTTGTTTAATCCAGTTAGCTGGTAACAAATACATTTAAAGAGACTTGCCATGAAGCATTCCTTAAAGATATGTTTTACCTGTGAATCGAATTCAAAAGCAGTATAACATTTTTTGGGGGGAAAAACAGGAATCCCACCAGCACAAGTTGCAGTCCCTTACTATACAGTATATTGGGTATACCTGAAGTAGCTAAATTTCCAAATGAGTTGAACAAGTGGTTACCATTGAATTTAATTTTCTAAACTCTTTACACCACTGACATATATCTCTTGTTTTGTCCATTAGAGTTGGAGTGAATTATGTCAGGCCAATGAAAGGTCTTATTCCATGCACTAAGCTGGGCACCACACACTTTCTTACATCTGGATAGTATTCCATGTGAAATATCAATTGTAGCAACTTCTAGCACTCTGCTGAATCTCAGTACAATTTTTGTCAAATCACTATTTAACCCCAAAATACTTGTGTAAATTTTGCAAACAGAATTTTCTCTAACTCTCAATATGTTTTCATTTCAGGGTCACATGATCTACTTATTTGGTCACATTTGGAAATGAACACAATAATGAAAGCTCAAGTTGTTCATTGGATGTACGCTTATACACAAGGATATCACTGTGTTTTTCTGCCTCTGAATTCAGTCACTGTAAATATCGGCCCATTTTCTCACCACTCTGCAGCTTGTCAAGTCTTTGAACTTGCTGCCAAGCTATTGGGTAATGTTCTTCAGATGTACTCTTACAAATACAACATGTACATATGAGGGTCTTTCAGCCGCTGAATTCTTTCATTGTAAATATTAGTACTGTTACAATTATCTATTGATCACATGACAATTGCCACTCAGTCTTGTAAATATTAGCACGGTTACAATGATTAACATAGTTACAACCATAGCTATTTAATCTCATTGATTTAAATGATTTACTACTGTCTTTATCATGTGTATAATATGATGTAATGTTTGTGAAGTATCTTTGTAGGATCCAGAAAATATCATATTAAATGTATGTTATACAATCAATGAGATGTTGACTAAGTTGGTGTTATAACATCCATGAGATAGCAGATTAAGTATATTTGTTATAAAATTTATGATATATCTGATTACTTACAAGAGATATCAGATTAATTACATGTGTTATAAAATCCAAAAGATAAAGTAAATGTTATAAAATAGTTATAGGATTTAGTATGTGTATTATAACATCCATGAGATATCAGATTAAGTATATTTGCTATAAAGTCCATGAGATATCAGATTAAATCTGTGTTGTAAAACATACAGGTTCTCTTTCACAATGAAGTTATTTTAGCATATCTTAACATTTACAAGATATTCCATACAGTTTGTGTGCTATATTGTTTATGTCATTTTTTTGTATAATTAATACCAGTTTGACTTGACACTTCTTGTGACCATAAATATTTCTATCAGTAGAATTTAAAATCAAAATTGTTAACATACATCACATGCATATAATATATACTTTACTTTATGTATTATTACTTATCATGTGTTATTACCTTTGTCACAGAATTAGGCGAAAATTTAATTTTTTTTTTTTTTATTGATTTACAAACTAATCTCACCATTTTCTTGGTTTCGTCGTACATGCATTGCCTGGGGTGAATAAGTGGTTTTCTCCAAGGTAAGCGGCGTGTAATGATTTGCATGTGCCTGTCAGGGAACACCAAGAATCATGGGGTGCACGGTAATCTTGCCGTGATTTATGCTCTCCTATTTGAGAGTATATAAGACAGAATATTTCTCATAATAATTACGGGACCAAAAGTATCTTATCGTAGGAAAGATAGCCTGTCATTAATCTCCAGCCAAAGGGGTGAGTGTTAAATTTATATTTCGTTTTATTGTGAATTTTATTCAGTTTATCATTTCATATAATGATGCCTTTATTGCAATGCAGATTTTAAACGTGGAATATTTGGAATTACTAGTCACCATTAGACTTTCAATGCAATAGCGTGATCTAAGGTTTAGATTATTCTTTGAGACAACTGTTATTAGTCTGGTTTCTTTATTGTAGCTGATAACGTCGGTTGCTAACATCTGATAACGTCGGCTGATAACATCTAATAACATCGTTGATAACATCACTGAGAGCATCTCTGATAACATCACTGAGAACATCTCTGAATTATTGCTGATTTATTGTGCAATCGAATTGAAGTATCTGACTGTCTGTCTGTCGAACTGTCTGTTCGTCTACATCTGTCGTGACGTGTAAATATCCGGAAAGCTAGAAGTCCGAGTGTTGGAGCTGTCTAGTGTTATAAACATCCGGGGCGACATCTAGGGTATTGAGGAACGTAGGTTCTTGTAGATGTTGTATGCTGTCTGTACGTATAACTGTGGTGGATCCGTGAAGGGCAAACGGCCGATAAAAGTATTGGTCAACCCTAGGTCTTAAGGGAAACTGGGCGGCGATTCAACTGTGTGTGAATCGTACGGTTATACAGGGTCGAGACACATGTGTGTGTTTCAATTGTGTACAATTGAATACATAGTTGGATTTACATGGTTATTTCAGAACACAATAGTATTTCAATGCATTGCATGATTCTCAATAAAAGCTAGCAACTTGATTGAATACCTGTATATGTTCGTGCTAGTTGTCGCAATCCATACGTGCGATAGTATAGTTTGATGTTTGTGTTTATTATCGTGATTTATACTTGCGTTAATATAATTTTTGTAAAGGTTCTTTGGATCTGTGTATAGTCCAAGAGATTCCTTTATATGTGTTTTATTTTGTATTAATATTTCATTTATTCATGTATTGTGAATGGTTGTAAGTGTGTAATTGTGGGTTGAACGCATGAGTTATTGTGTTGATACATCATTATTTTTCATTAATAATTTATTTCATAAATTTACATTATCTTTCACACTTGTGTTTGTGTTGTTCATTTAATCCACCATCCACTCGGTAACAATTCTGTTACAACCTTACCATTCTCTCTACTTCGCTAAATATAACTTTTAAGTTTTCAAGTAAGCATGCCGTGGAATTTAACTGAAGTTGTACAATATATTGTATGGATATTACAATGTACAATAGTTGTAAAAATAATCATGATATAAATGAAATCATTCAAATAGATACATTTATTTATGTTAAATAATAATACTGATACTAATATTAATAATTCATGTAAATAATTTTGTCTTTTAAAACTTGAACAAAAACAGTCAGTCAGCATTATTTGTGTCTTATTGCCCTAATATTGAAACAATCCTGGCTACCTGTCAACTTATATTCTAATAAAGTGCAATTGTACATATTATTAATGTTTCAGGGAATTTATAATCTTCTTTTATTATTTACATTCCCTTCATGTTGTAAAGTTTTACCTGTTTCCAATGCAAATAATATTAAATGTGGTATTAGTTTTTGATATATGACCATTGTAGAAAAGAATTTTGCTTAAAAAATTAGTCTTTCTTTTTATGGTTTGTCTAAAGTGGAACTTAGTTTTGGCTGCTGCAATGGACTATTTATTCATCAGGGCCTTAAAATCATTCAGAGTGGGCAGAGCTGTTTGTTCTACAGCTTTCTGATGAAATAGTTGCTGTCGTTGTAAGAGTTGACCGTATTTGTGTGATTTTTAGGTTTTGAACAAATCATTGCGATCTATCAGCAATTTCAATTCGTGTTGTAATTGGGACATCTCGGTCAAATGAGGATTGGGTGGTAAATGTGGGGTTCGCTGTTCTTGCTAACGATGCTATTCCATCCATCGTTTGTAATAGACCAAAGTCAGTTGTCGTCCTTCCATTAGATTCCAAATTTTACATCTGAGATTGTTGTGCTCCATGGGTCTATTTTATCCTCTGGAGGGATCATACATATTTCTACCCATCCCTTGGGTCATGCCTTCTGTCATTGCTTGTATCATACATGGCAACACGCCGGATTGCATATTTTGCGTAAATCCTCTCACAAATGAGCAAGAAGGGTTAATAATCCTCCGCGTTACACCAGCATCTTTTTCTTTTGACGTGTGGGTAATTTCTTTTGGACCATTTGACGAAGGACGTGTGGATGTTTGGCTAAGCATTTTTTTCTGATGCGGAGACATAGGTATCGTGCTATTCAAGACATTCAAACAACATTCGCACATGGTATTGATGACATGTTTGGAGGCAGTTTGAATGATTTGTTTTCGCATGGGTGGAGAGGCTTTCAACAGGACAAACAACATGTCCCCGTGTTGGGCTAAACAAGGAGGTAGTCCTTTCCGTTTCCTTCCTTTGAGGAGTGAATAAGGATGTTTTCTGCAGGGTGACATCTTTGCTTGTTCGCTCCACAATTCCACTGACGTCCATGGCTTGGTACACACACCATTTTATCATCTTTTTCGAACAAGCGCTTCGTCAAAAATGTAACAATGTGTTTCCCAAAATCGCCAAAGTAACCTCCTCTTTGTTGACTCGTTTTTTTTAAGCGTCTCCATCTTTTTAGGGGATGACGTCGATGTTTGGCTAAGCGTTTTGTAGGATGACGAGATTGTCTTTTTACTTTTCATTTTTGGACCAAAAATCAACGAAGGTTGTGGTGTGCACGTCTTTGAGGAGGCATCATAGAGTGCTCAGAAGTAGCACAGAAAATACTGATTCACGTCGTTGACCTCAAGCCATTTTTATACCCGAATGCGATGCCACTGATTATCTTTGCGTCGTATCAACTTCATCACAGGTAACACGTTGTGAAGGGGTTGGCAACAGACTAAATTGGGACAGTTCTTGTTTGGACAAATCCAGTAAACTCTGTTTCATGCCGGATTTTTCTTGAACTTTAACTTTGGGGATAGGTACTTAGTGAGCAGCTGCCACTGCCGATAACGAGGAAGAAGAAGAGGGTGTCATCGGTGGTAGAGACGTTTTGGGAGACGCAGGTTTCCAACGTTTCATCAAATTAGGAAGAACGGGTGCCAAATTGTATTTCGCTGGCATCACTAGCATCGCAGAAGTGGAAGAACCTGAGGCTACTGGAAGCACGGCCACTGGTCCTGCAGGTCGTAGTTTACGAATGTAAGGTTGCATCATGGCCGAGGTGCCTCTTTTGCGGGTACAACTCTTTTCTGTGGACTTTAATTTTTCTGTGCTTTGGTCTTGACACTATTATTCTTTTGTTTATGGTTCGTTTGACTATTGTAGCAGTGACGTTTTCTTGGGGAGATCTTTGGGAGCATTGCAATCCCATTTTAAGAGGGAACGAATGATGATACCTCCTAGAGAACCGCTACATCCAGGTTTAAAAATGATTTGCTTCTTTATTTGAGTGTCGATGTCAGGATCGGAAAGTTGCGTCAAGGCAACTTTGTTTCTGTCAAAAAACAGTTTGGTTTCATTTGGAAGGTGAATGATGCCTTGCAGTAATTGACGTGCTGTCACCCTAAACCATCGTAAGACTTCTTTGAGACTGGTTTCTAAGATGTGAGCACGTATTTGTGGATTTTGTTCACGATTGATACCGAACAAGGCACGAATCAGTTTGAGAGGAAGATGAGACTGAAGGGACGTCATGTTGACGATGTATGAGACAAGGTCAATGTGACCGAAGTTTTAATAGATTATTTTTGTTGTTGTTGTTGTTATGTTGACGACTACGAGGACGTTTACTGGACAGGTCCTTCGTCTTGGCACCATTCGTGAAACAAATGGGTGCGAAATCGCAAATAATCGAGAGTTGTGGGTTTTAAATCCACGAGTAAATAGGAGTGTGGGGTTTGAGTGGCATCTTCGTACGCATGAGTCACCCAAGGTGTTCCTAACTGTTTGGCTAAGTCTTGCACTTACGATGTGTATCTCTAGGACTTTTAAACAAGACTACGTAATGAGCATTGAGACTAATGGTACGATGGGCTTTACTTCGTTGAAACAAATTTTGTGTAATATAAAGGACACTGGCAATACGATGATGCCTTTTACGCGTTAACCACAGTTTAATTTTTTCTTCATCTTCTCCTAACATGTCGTCGAAAATGACCAAATGAGTTTGACTGGGGTCAGACATGATCCCGTCGTCTTCGCTAGGAAAGCTTTCCACAAACACAATGTAATCACCTTGACTTTCTTGCAAGCGGCTGTATGCCGATTGCCACTCTTTGTAACACCACACGATGAGTTGAGGTGAACGATCGATCAATGATGTTTATGTTGGACCAAACGTTTGACAAATTCGGTTTTGCTTGAACCGCTCGGTCCAGCAATTAACTTGTTAAAAGGATGACGAAGATACAAGACCTACCAACTAGCATGACCTAAGTGTTCGTCAATGATTTTGAATATCGAGGAGGAAGGAGTAGAAATAGCAGAGGTAGCCATAGTAGTGTAAGGTGAGGTTATTATATTTTTAGAACACGTTTATTTCATGTTTAAACCTGAACAACACGAAAGACAAAAATACATTATAACCAAATGGATAAGTGCAGAAATAAAAAACACATGGTAACGATCAAAGTTGCATAAAAACAAGTCTCTGTACAACATCGTTATGGCATCCAAGGTGTCCTAGAGGCAGTTTGTTATGTTCTTACAGTCTCTTCATTCGGAACAGTCACATATATGTCGTCTCGGAATGGTCTTTTGGGAATGTCCATGATATTCCTGTTTTGAGAGGAATGATTATCCTTGGTGACAGATTCTTCTTCTTTTGGCACTGGCACTAACAGGATTAAAGTGACTTTTTTGACTCGATGAAGGATTTTACGATCACAACGCTTGAGCATGATGAGAAGCTTCTTTTGTCCCAGCCTAAAAAACCCAACTTTTCCAATCACGTACATCTGTCCAATAAGCGTGTAAATCACAAGCTACACACACACATCGTCGTACACCTCTTCCGTACGTAAAAATTGACGAATCTTTTATTCCTGTAGAGGTCGAGAAGTATCCAGATGAAACCGTAAGGAATTTAACAGAATGAGTATCTCGTGGACATTTAAAGGAGTCACCATTCTGTCTTTGTGGGTATTTTTTGTGAAGTGTCCACAAGGAGTCTACGGGTAAGCGAAATTCCAGAGAGCAAGTCAATAAAACACACACAATAAAACGACAATACGTCGACGTAAATTGATGGGGCACCGTTCTCGTAATAAGTGTTGGTAATCCTCCACCGTTTGAATATTCTCATTAATATCCGTCCACGGAATCTGTTTATCACAAGTGATAAAGGTTATGACATTGTAGTCTATTTTATATTTCTATATCTCGAAGACCATAAGTGTACATTCTGCACAGAATTATTTAAAATCTTCTCCAAGAGCGAAAGTGATTCATATGGTGTGTAATTTCGGACCACTGCCATTCAGGGTAACAGTCAAGAATGATCATAAAATCTTCAGATGAAAACGGACTAAATTCAAATCTGTGTAAAAAGACACTTGATCCAGAGTAATCTGACACATCGATTGATTTTTGTCACTTTCCTCCTGTGAATTTCACGCCACAAAAGTGTACGTTCTGCACAGAATTATTTAAAGTCTTCTCCTCTAGAGAAAGCGATGGACATAGTGTGTAATTTCAGACAAGTGTCATTCAGGGTAACGGTCAATAGTGGTAATAAAATCTTCTGATGTAAATGGTCTGAATTGAAATCTTTGGAAAAAGCACACTCGATCCAGAGAAATCTGACACGTTGGTTGACTTTTGTCACTTTCCCCTTGTGAGTTTCACGACACAAAAGTTCTACAGGCTCCAACTGATATTTTGGTCTAGCAAGTCCCTGCCAAACTCCCTTGTATATCTTATCTTGCAATTCGTTTGGTAATTTTTGAATATTATTTTTAGAGAGGGTTTATATATTTGTCTATCGTTGACTCCTAGCCTAACTGGTTTCTTAAGCGACATTATATGGTCACTTGCAATAACTAAGATCCCACTAAAGGTAGATATTGACAATTCGGAGACCATCGAGCATGTTACAGGTAGCGGAATCGTTCTGTTCCCACCGGTAAGTTGACACACCACAACTGAAGCACTTGACTTTATCCCCTTCGCTCAAGTAGAAACATCCAGCTCTGGCTACTTATTCAGACGTTGGTCTAGGAAGATATTTTAGCCAATTCGCTTTGAAGGTTTGGAATCGGCTTTTAAAGTGACAGTATTCAGGCAAGCGTACACGGATATTTGTCTTTAACAAGTTCATTTCGATACAGGTACGGTGAAATTCCCAGGAGGTTACTTTGGAATGCATGACATCCGTAGGATGGTAGCCGCATGGTCTCACGTGGAGATGGCATCACTTTTTCATCTAGAGTGCTTTAGAAGGTAATCTGCCGTTAGGTCACGTGCGTGCTTCAGAAGTACGCTTTTCGACTACGATGTCTCATTCTCTGTGTCGCTTTTACTTTGTTGTTGACCACGATGTCTACAAACAACTGTATGTCTTTATATGATTTTAAAAATATGTTGGTAGGAAATTGTGTGGTTTGTTGTCGGGGCCACACATATACCTCGAAAAGATATTTATTTTTTTGCCTCAATTTCACAGACGCAAATATTTCCCCATGTTAAATTCCCCTTGTCGCTAGATAGGCCCACCTAGATAGGCCCACCATGTTAAATTTCCCTTGTCGCCAGATAGGCCCACAATGTTAATTTCCCCTTGTCGCTATATTAACCCACCATGTTAAATTCCCCTTGTCGCTATATTAACCCACCATGTTAAATTCCCCGTGTCGCTATATTAACCCACCATGCTAAATTCCCATTGTCGCATCTATGAATTTTATTTTGATTACATTAGATTATTTGAATCTTAAATCGATTACTGAAAATTCGATTATTTGAATCGTATTTTTTAATTCCAAGAAGTTATCTGAATCTCGGTACTTGAATCTTACTCCCATTACTCGAGATGACATAAATGTTACCGTAATGCATTGTAAATGAACCCATTTTTTTTGTTTTCCAATTTGTGAATGTATGCATAGAGTAATTGAATGAGACTCATATTTTAGAAGCGTTTTATTTGTAAAATATATTTTGTCATAATCGAATCCATGTGTTGTGTCGTCATTCAAGCATCTATTCAGTGTTACAATTAGTATAAACTGCAGATGAATGAAAATAAAACTGAGGCCAATTTTCATCGTTAACCTCAACAAATAACAACAAGACCGACTATACATTCAGTCGATACGACACCTAGGTATTTCTCTAGACAGTACTCGCAATGCACCAACAGGTCATGAACATATGCAAGGCTTCATATATTGAGCTGAGAAGCATCAGCTCCGTTTACAAATATATTTCCGTTGATGTCACTTGCATGTTCACTAGTACTTTAAGCTGTATTATTGTAACTCAGTTCGGTCTGGTTTATATCAATATCTACTCCTCAAACTTAAAAAATGTTACAAATAGATCTCCTCGGATGTTTGACTGACGGACTCCAGTGCAACATACCTATCCGACCTCACCCATGTGCATACACAATATACTTACAATCCTCTTCTGAAAATCGTAGACTTATTATTGCTACTATGAAAACGAAGCGATATGGACAACTTTCCTTTGCATACAGGGCCCAGCTACTGGAACAAATTGGAAAGTGGAAAATTGCCCTTTGAAATGAGTACGCTAAAAATCAACTTTTTCGAGTGCAATAACAAATTTAAAAAAAAAACTAATAATAAAAAACTAAGGTTTCATATCTTCAATATTGTCAGCATGTTTTTCTATATAAAAAGTAATATGTAATGTTGTAAAGCGCTTAGAGCTTCTAGAGATTAGGCGCTATGCAACGTCCTCATTATTGTTATCCTATATATGAATAGAATATGGCCCACCCACCCACGAGTGGTGTAAAGCGCTCTCCGTTACGGATCACTGCCATCTCACCTCTATATCTGTGGATTCGAGTCTCCCGTTCGGCCAATTTGGTTAACTTATATGAGAAAACTTGCCAGTAGCTTCTCGTGGGTCGGTGGCGCTTCCGGGGCATTTCAAGGTTCTTCCTCCACCATTAATACTGGCCGCCATGTACTGGCTTGTAGTGTGCTGAACAAGGCTTTAAACCCTACATCAACAACATGAAAAGAATCATAAAAGTTAGTAATTTCTATTAAAAATTGAAACGCCCAATAGATTCCGTCTAATGTATTTTCATGGAAACACAGTAGACAACGAAGCCCAGTCTCCCCTACATCCAGAGAGCGTGCTTTCGTAATGTCTAAGATACTAATGAGATCTTGCATATTTATTTATAGCTCACATATATAATTATCTGTTTAACGATATTCTCCCTATTTGAAAACACACCTCGATGTCAACAGTGCAACGCATATTTCTTTTACCAATGATTATATCGGCCTTATCCATATAATTTAAGAGCTGTTTATATCAAGCCCAGACTGAAATACAGTATATATTCTGTCAAACAATTTTGTGAACCAGTCAATCTTTAAACATGACCAGGACAATACATCAGCGAGAGCAGTTTAAGGCTTATTATAGTACATACAAATTTATACCTCAATATTAAATTAGAAAATAAAGGGATATACTTCATAATGGCTACTGCTATAACACATACTGAAGACGAACCAACATGTCCTATTTGTATGGGATTATTCAATGTACCAAGACAGTTGCCGTGTGCCCACACATTCTGTCAGAGTTGTCTACAGTCATACATCACAAGCAAGGCTTTAGAACACGAGAAAAAAAGATGCATCGAGTGTCCGGTTTGTAGAAAAACAGCAGGTCATTTTAAAGAGAATAAACCAACAAGTGAATGGGCGTCGCTCTTTCCAATCGATACTGTGATACAATCCATATTACCGACGAAATCGAAAGTAGATCGTGTATGTGATACTTGTTCTTCTGGCGGCCTCTCTGTCGCAGCAAAAGGATTCTGTGCAGTATGCGAGAAAGCAATGTGTGATAACTGTCTAAGCGTTCACAGAAAACAAAAAATGTCCAAAGCTCACTCTATTCTTACAATGGAAGAGTTCTTGAACAATCCAGAAAATGTGATGAAATTTGCTGAAGGTTTTACATGTTTTGATCATGACGATGAAGATCTAAAATTTTACTGCAATAATCACAAGATTGCCTGTTGCGGAATTTGCTTTTTAGAAAGCCATAAAACTTGTTCTGATGTGAGAAAGTTGAAGGAGGAACTCCCTGCTTTGATTTGTGAAACTAAATCAAGTGAAATCATTGAAGAGTTGAAGAAACTGGAAACTCATTTAAAAAGGTTTATCGATATAGCTGAGTCTAATATGAATGATCTAGAGTCCCAAGTTAATGGACTGAATCATCAATTCAAAGAAATGAGAAAGAAAATCAACACAGCTTTGGACGAATTAGAAATGAAAGTGAAGATGGAGGGAAGGAGAATCCACAAAGAAGTTGTTATTAGGACACAAGAAGAGAATCATCAATGCTTGTCACTCATTCATGCCATAAGAAATTCTCAACTTCTGTGTGAGACAGTTCACAAATATGGAATTGATATACAGAAATTTCTGACTGCAGAAAAAATAAAGTCACAACTACCTTTATATTACTCTCAGGTCAGCGAAAAGTATGAGAAGACAGACACACTCACAGTGCAGGAGAAATTCACTCCACTGTTAGAAGAATCTATTATATCAGTCTCATCATCCGATATTGGAAAACTTGTGACCATGACTAGCTCAACTCTATCTATACCTTGTTTGAGTGAAGCAATACAAGAATGCCAGGTTGAGAAAGTTGAAACATTTGATGTGATACCATTTTATAGCGGCATTACTATTCTCCCTAGAGACAGGGCGATGCTTGTTGATTATAACAATAGTGTGTGCATTCTTCTCAACAATTTACATCAAGTAGTTGCAACATACAAACTCACAGAAAAGCCTTCTGACATTTGTGTGGTGGGTGATGAGGAAGTGGCTGTATCTTTGTGTCGTCAAAATAAAATTCAGATTCTATCAGTCAGGGATGATGTCATCAGTCCAGTCAGAACAATAAAAACTAAATATAAGTGCAGTGGAATTGCAGTAGTTTCGAAGCGAGAGATGGTTGTGGTTGGGGACTGTGGAAATAAAAGGTATTGCTGGAGTCTGATCAGAGATGGGAGAGAGGTCAATTATTCTGATCAGTATGACTCACCATCTGGAGCCGTACAATACATAGCACTGAATAACTCTAAAACACTAGTCTATGTTACTGTGCCTGATAAAAATTCCCTTCACTGTTTCAAGATGGAAGGCAAGAAGCAGTATACCTACAGTCACGACAACCTCAAATGTCCTTTAGGAGTAGCTGTGGACGGGGATGACAACATCTATGTTGTTGGAACTGATTCTCATAACATTCATCAGTTGTCACCAGAAGGGTGCGTAATACAGGTCATAACTACAGGAGTGCCACAGTCTCCTTGTGCAATCAGTTTCGACAACAGTAGGGATACTTTTATTATTACAAACTTTTCTGAAAAGCAAAAGATACACATTTACCAACTGAAATAAAACTTAAAAACCAGAATCTAATCATCATATATCGTATGATAAATGTCTTTTGTAGAACTAGATAGTAGAGGTTTCATTGAAGGTGCAAACAATCTCAATATTGTCAGATGATTTGTGACTTTTAATGCAATTACATTCTGGGTAGTTTTATAAATGAACCTGATAGATGATGATCTTTTCTTAATGATAAAAGGATAACATACTTCTGCATTTAAGGACGCTCTGAAACGTCTCCCCCTTTTGTTCATATCATATCCTTTTCCTTACTGGAAATATTTTATAACTATATAAAGCAAAGAGGATAATAGTACTTTTGCACTTGGAGTCTTATATTGGCGTCGTGGATGGTAACCCTACAAGAACACTCAAAATTATAAGATGTTTGGGGCTTCAGACTTAATGCCGTTAGAATTGAATATTATTTCTTCAAATAGCACTCTATTAGTAAATGATTGATTGCCATCTGTTGTGTTATTGTGTTAAAACATAATATGAGACGTAGTGTTCTAACAATCAATAACTTTAATATCTACAAATGACTACTGTGATGTCTTAATACAGAGTGGTATCAAAGAGGCAGACGCCTGATGATAGTACCTATGGAACCAATGACTCATGCACAGAGGGCTACGATTGGTCAGCTACACGTGTATAATGTTACATATCTCTTCTTACCAAGAAGAAGGTTTTAATACACTTTATTAAACAGTCTAAATTAATCATGAGCCATTATAACTAACATATCAAAATCGAAAGCGTCTTTGATAGCAAATATTACAATGATTAACTAATAAATTTCTGCAACATACTGAGAATGCATTTTACAGATTCTTAAAAATCTTGTTGTATGCTTGATTTCTATTTAATGTACACAACTGGTCCTTATGTATTTAATGTACACAACTGGTCCTTATCTTGAATCACCGTCTGTGTTTATCAACAAAACGATACACCGTGACACACTAATGACGGTTCTCTCGGCTCAGTCTCTCTATCTGAGAGTATCTGATTACACTGACTCGATTATCTTTGGTTTTACTAACCTTCCAGAACGTGTGTAATATCCACTTTGCTGGCAATCTTGTGGGAATGTTGCGTTTTGACTGAAACATTGAGTTCCATTGACTGTGAAATTGGCATACTGGCATTTGCGGGAAATGTACAGCTGTACACAGTGTTTTTATTCTGAGAAAAGGGCGCATTTATACTATATTGCAGGGGGTGTGATTCATTAGTTTTCACGAGCTGACGTCTATTTCGACGATAAATGGTACCATCTTTTTGCGAACTGAGTATGACCTTTCATTGTGTCTTCTTATTATAACGGCAGGTTCCCAGTTTTGACCTTTGAATTGAACTCTAACTGATTTCCCTTCCTTAAGTGTTTTTAGTGGTTTTGCACTTTTATCATAATAATTTTTTTTTTCTTCTTGCGAAGCGTAATTTTCTTTTTGACATCAGCGGTGTTGGATATTTTGGGCATTAATTTAGCCCATGATGTGGTAAGGTTGGAATTTTCCCAGCCCATGGTGGGTGTTAGCAAGCCGGAAAGATCCATTTTGAAGGTATTAAGTTCGTATGCAGAATTTTCAACGTTTTAAAGGTTTTAAATTCGTCCTAAATCTTCCGTGGATTGTAAAGTTATTGTTTCAAAATATCCATTTACGATCCATGTGCTATTTCAATTGCGATCACTTCTGACACCATGTTGTGTTATTGTGTTAAAACATAATATGAGACGTCGTATTCTAACAATCAATAACTTTAATATCTACAAATGACTACTGTGAGGCCTGATGCACTCTCTGATGCACAACATATTTGCGCTCCTCTTCTGACAATCGTAGACTTTGTATTCCCACTATGAAAACGAAGCGATATGGACAACTATTGTTTGCATACAGTTCCCAGCAAAGTGGAACAAATTGCCCTTTGAAATTAGGAGTGCGCTAAAAATCAACTTTTTCGAGTGCAATAACAAATTTAAAAAATCCTAATAATAATAAATACACAAGGTTTCATATCTGAAATATTGTCAGCATTTTTTCTATTTAAAAAAAGTGTTACGGGTAATATGTAATGTTGTAAAGCGATTAGAGCTTCAAGGATTAGGCGATATACAACGTCCTGATTATTGTTATTTTACATATGAATAGAATATGGCCCCCTTCCTCCCACGAGTGGTGTAAAGCGCTCTCCGTTACGGATCACTGCCATCTCACCTCTATCTCGGTGGATTCGAGTCTCCCGTTCGGCCAATTTGGTTAACTTGTATGAGAAAACTTGCCAGTAGCTTCTCGTGGGTAGGTGGCTCTTCCGGGGTATTTCCAGGTTCTACCTCCACCATTAATTCTAGCCGCCATGTATGGCTTGTAGTGTGCTGAAAAATGGCTTTAAACCCTATATCAACACCATGAATAAAAATAAAAGTTAATATTTTCTATTGAAAATGCCCAATGGATTCTGACTAATGTATTTTAATGGAAAAACAGTAGATAACGAAGCCCAGTCTCCCCTACATCCAGAGAGCGTGCTTTCGTAATGTCGAACATCCTAATGAGCTATTGCATATTTCACATACACAATATCTTGTTTAGCCTATATTCTCACTATTTCAAAACCCACCTTGATATCCACATGTATTTCTTTTACCAGGTACTATCTCGGCCTGACCTATATAATTTAAGAGCTGTTGTAACAGGTCTAGACTGAGATATAGTATAAATTCTGTCAAACAATTTTGTGTACCAGTCAAGCTTTAAACATGCATACACATGACCAGGAAGATATATCAGCTAGATCAGTTTAAGGCTTATACCTCAATATTCAATATTACAAGAAAATAAAGGGATATACTTAATAATGGCGACTGCTATAAGACATACTGAAGACGAACCAACTTGTCCTATTTGTTTGGGATTATTCAACGTACCAAGACAGCTCTCATGTGCCCACACGTTTTCTCAGAGTTGTCTACAGTCGTACATTACAAGCAAAGCTATAGAACATGAGAAAAGGAGATGCATCGAGTGCCCGGTATGTAGAAAACAGCAGGTCATTTTGAACAAAATAGTTAATTAGTGAATTGGCGTCGCTCTTTCCAGTAGACACTGTGATACAATCCATGATTCCTACGAAATCGAAAGTAGATTGTGTATGTGATGCTTGTTCCTCTGACGGATCTTCTGTCACAGCTACAGGCTTCTGTTCAGTATGCGAGGAAGCAATGTGTGATGACTGTCTAAATTTCCACAGGAAATAGAAAATTTCCAAAGCTCACTATATTCTTACAATGGAGGAGTTCTTGAACAACCCACAAAATGTGATGAAATTCGCTGAAGGTTTTACATGTTTTGATCACGACTATGATCTAAAATTTTACTGTAATGATCAAAAGATTGCCTGTGGTGTAATTTGCTTTGTAGAAAGCCATAAAACCTGTTCTGGTGTGAGACAGATGAAAGATGAACTCCCTGCTCTGCTACGTGAAACGAAAGCATGAGTAATCATTGAAGAATTGAAGAAGCTTTAAACGCACTTGAAAATGTTTATCGATGTAAAGGAGTCTAATATGAATGATCTCGAATCCCAAGTTAATGGACTGACTGGTCAAATCAGAGAAATGAAAACGAAAATCAACACAGCTTTGGACGAATAAGAGATGAAAGTGAAAACTGAGGGAAGGAGAATCCACAAAGAAGCTGCTATTAGGACACAGGAAGAGAACCATCAATGCTTATCACTGATTCATGCCATAAGAAATTCTCAACTTCTATGTGAAACAGTCCACAAATATGGACCTGATATACAGAAATTTCTGACCGCAGAAAAAATAAAGTCACAACTGCCTTTATATTACTCTCATATCAGAGAAAAGTATGAGAAAACAGATATACTGACAGTGCAGGTGAAATTCACTCCACTGTTAGAATCTATTATATCGCTCTTATCATCCGATATTGGAAAACTTGTGACCGTGACTCGCTCAACTCTATCTATACCAGTGTTGTAGAAACCAACAGAGGAATACCAGGTTGAGATCGTTGAAACATTTAATGTAAATGTCAGTGAAGATGCACCATTTTATAGTGGCATTACTATTCTCCCTAGAGACAGGGTGATGCTTGTTGATAAGAACAATAGCCAGTGCATTCTTCTAAACAATTCACATCAAGTAGTTACAACATTCAAACTCACAGGAAATCCTTATGACATTTGTGTGATGGAAGATGAAGAAGTGGCTGTCTATTTTTAGTCAAAATAAAATTCCAATTCTATCAGTCAGGGATGATGTCATCAAAACAATTACAACTAAATATGAGTGCTATGGAATCACAGCAGCTGGGAATGGAGAGATGGTTGTGGTTGGGGACTGTGGTAACAACAAGCATTGCTGGAGGCTGATCAGAGATGGGAGAGAGATCAATTATTCTGATCAGTATGACTCATTACCTGGATACTTAAATTATATAGCACTGAATAATTCTAAAACACAAGTCTATGTAACTGTGTTTGGTAAACATTCCCTTCTGTGTTTCAATATGGAAGGTAAGAAGCAGTATACCTACAGTCCAGACAACCTCAAATGGCCATTAGGAGTAGCTGTGGACAGGGATGACAACATCTATGTTGTTGGAAGTGATTCTCATAACATTCATCAGTTATCAAAGTTAATACAGGTCATACCTACAGGAGTGCCAAATGATCCATGGGCAATCAGTTTTGACAACAGCAAAGATACTTTTATCGTTACTAACTTTTCTGAAAACTAAAAGCTACATATTTACCAACTGAAATAAAACTTAAACACCGGAAATCTAATCATCATAGATCATATGTCTTTTGCAGAAGTAGATAGTTGGAATTTCTTTGAAGGTGCAAATAATTGAAACTCAAGATGTGTTTTATTGTGAAATGATTTATACCAATTATATAATAGTTAATTTGGGTAGTTTTATGCATGAATCTCATTGACAATGTTATTTTCGTAAATTGTAAGTGGATAACATATGTCGGTATCCATGGACACTCTGAAACGTCTCCCCATTGTGTATATTATGATCATATCCTTTTCCTTACCGACAATATTATATAAAGGAAATAGGAGAATGGTATTTTTCAGATTTTACTTTCAACTACATACCTAGAATGAGAATATAATTGTAATCACCAAAAAATGAAACACTATATAATCAAGTTTGGTCTTTCATGGTTGTGAATGATTACCAAATAAATTGAAACCAGAAATTAAAATCCTTAATTTCATGCACCTATAAGGTAAATAATTTTTCTCACTCCAAAATACTAAGGAAAGAAATAAAAGGTTTGTTTTATATAGAACATGATAAACTGTGAAATACTGAATACAGTAACAACGCCTTTTTCTATCTGGATGGCTCTGTGTCTGAGGCATGTCAGCAACTTATATGGGTCTCTCTCCCAGAATAAAATGTCTGAGGCCTAACTAAGTGTTAAATGGGTCCCTCATTATTCTGAGAATGACTTGTAAACATTTGATGGACCTATGCCCAATGCCTGTCTTAATCTGTTCTACTGATAAATGGCTGTCAAAATGGATGACTATGCCCACTGCCTGACTAAATCTCATCCACTGATAACTAGTTATCAAAACGGATGACTCTATGCCTGAATAATGTCTTAATCTCTTCCACTGATAACTAGAAACCTGTCTATAATCTCTTCAACTGATAACTAGTTGTCAAAATGGATGACCCTCTGCCTTACGCCCATCTTAATCTCTTCCACTGATAACTTGCTCTCCAAAATGCCCACTGCCTGTCTTAATCTCTTCCATTGATAACTAGTTGTCAAAAAAAAATGATTCAATGCCTTAAGCCTGTCTAAATCTTTTCAAGTGATAAATAGTTATCAAAGCAGATGAATCTGTCTGAAGCCTGTCTTCTGATGCCTTGAGACTGTTTTAGTATCTTCCACTGATAGCTAGTTGTCAAATGGATGTCTCTATGCCTGAAGCCTGTATTAATCTCTTCCACTGAGAAATACTTAATATGGATGACTCTATGCCTGAAGCCTGTATTAATCTCTTCCACTGATAACTAGTTATCAAAATCGATGACTATGTCTTTAGCTTGTTTTAATTTCTGCCACTGATAACTAGTTGTCAAAATGGATGAATCCATGCCTGAAGCCTGTTTAATCTTATGCAGACACCTCCTCTAATGAGAACTAGCTTCTACTTTTAATGTTAATTCGTGTGTGCAGTTGCATGATACCAATTTTATCTACTGAAAGATTTATGTTGATTAGGTCTTATGCTTTATCCACAATGATCATTGTTGATTGGGTCCTGTTTTCTACTTAAAGACCATTGTTGATTAGGTCCTGTATGTTTCCTACACAAGATCATTGTCTGTTTCCTACACAAAGATAATTGTTGATTAGGTACTCTGCTTTCTCAACAATGATCATTGTTGATCTCATTATTCTGAGAATGACTTGTAAACAGTTGAAAGCCCTAAGCATTGGATGACTCTATGCCTTCTGCCTGTCTTAATCTCTTCCACTGATAACTAGTTGTCACAATGGATGATTATGCCTGAAGCCTCTCTTAATCTCTTCCACTGATAACTAGTTGTCAAAATGGATGCCTCTATGCCTGAAACCTGTCTAATGTTATGTTGACCCAATCATCTCATGAGAACTAATTATCAAAGCTTTTACCTAGTGTTAATTCATGTGTGCAGTTACAGTTACCTGTTACCTATGTTATCTACTGAAAGATCATTGTTGATTGGGTCCTGTGCTTTCTACTGAAAGATTGTTGTTGATTAGGTTTTATGCTTTCTCCACAATGATCATTGTTGATTAGGTCCTCTATTTCCCTCAGAAATATCATTTTTGATTGGGTCATATGTTTTCTACTGAAAGACCACTGTTGGTTAGTTCCCGTATGTTTCCAACACAAGATCATTATCTATTTCCTACACAAAGAAAATTGTTGATTAGGTCCTCTGCTTTCTCCACAATGATCATTGTGGACCTCATTATTCTGAGAATGAATTGTAAACATTTGAAACCCCTAAACATTGTATGACTCTATGCCTACTGCCTGTCTTAATCTCTTCAACTGATAACTAGTTGTCAAAGTGGACAAATCCATACCTGAAGCCTGTCTAATGTTAGGTTCTATATTTCCGACAGAAAGTTCATTGTTGATTACTTGTATGTTTCCTACACAGAAATCATTGCTGAGAACTGTTTCTTACAGAAAGATCGTTGTTGATTACATTCTGTTTTCTCCACAAAGATATGTGTTGACCAAGCACTGTGTTTGCCACAGAAAGATTATTGTTGATTTAGTCATGTTCCCCACAAGAAAAGACTATTGATGATTTAGACTCGGTTTTCCAAAGAAAAAAATCCATCAGCATGTGACAAAGCATTTAAAATGTATTCTGAAAACATACCTAGTGGATTTCAGTATATAATATCATCTTTAAGACACAATTCATGTCCTAAAGCATTTATCATATGCAAACTACAACCCAATGACTTTCATCCTTTCCTGAGACTATTACTGATAAACCATGTTCACATGGAAGCTAACACCCAACCATTTTCATCAATCACTTGTTATCTTTGGGGAAATTAACGTCCACAAATATTGGGATAACAAAAAAATTTCAATTATAGAGATTTAGATAATATAATATGCAACATTTTATTGAATTTCAAGTACAAAAATTTAACAAGACCAAAAGTCTACAATTTTGATGGTTTATTTATGTTGAATGAGCCATGCTTCCCAATACCTTTCACAAATGATGCTGCACCTAAAGGGAGAATAAAAGGCATATTATATCATTTACTCCTTCAAATTCTGAAATTCAGTCAATAAATATCGTTAACAGATACTGGAATATTGCAGTAATCCAAAACAAATATTATATTTGCTGAAGGTTAAAAATTTCTACATGTAAATTAGTAATTTTGAAACAATTTTATTTGTTGTACTGGTGATGCCAAGCAACCTCTGGATCTGGTGGTTCATCATGTATCTGCAGATCTGGGTCTATTTTATTTACAAGTTGAAACTGTCAGTGTACTTGCAGATAAGGGTGAATGTTGTTTGCTGCATTTACGACTTCAAGCTAACAGCTGTGGGCTATTTATGATAATTGAGTATCATGAATGTTTCATATTTAGAATTAATAGCATTTCCCTATATGTTAGACATGTGATATTTGATGGTAATTCAATGAGGAATGGATATCACCATGCTGCTAGGTCAAGCAGATCTGAAGTGCAAGAAAACAAGATAACAAGAAAAAGATGCAACTATACCATTTATCAATAAGTATCATACTACATAAAATGTCTTGACTCATTCACTTAAAATATAACAAAAAATATCATAACACACACACACACACACACACACACACACACACACACACATATATATATATATATATATATATATATATATATATATATATATATATATATATATATATATATATATATATATATAACACATCCATGATATTTCGCTGTTGATGTGACTTTTAGCATTAGTAATTGCATGGCAATGCACTGTCAGATTTTGATTATTGATACTCTAATCTGAGTGCAAACATTATAAAAGCAGTTATTCTGTACTGTACTGTTTGTAATTTATTTTTGTATCATATATTAAGGCAATTTCAAAATTATAATATAAAAAATTATTTTTCTTGAGGATTTTTATAGCTTTAGAAATTATGATACAGAGCAATAACTTCAAAATCATAAATATTTTTATTTATTAACATATATATACCTTTCAAAATTTTATACAATACCTGCCACAGCTTCATCTTTGATCACTTTCATGCCATTTTAAAATTTATATTGCATAGCTGCATCCCATGATGCTGCATCAAAGGTTGAATAGTAGGCCGATCTCCCGTCTCCACTCATACACTGCTGTGGAAATTTAGCTATCTCTTGTGCCAGCTGAAGGGGTTGTCCTAGAGCTGTGAATGAAAAAGATAATGAAAATAAAATATCACTAACCAAATATCTGAATATTGCATAGAGTTTGGTAATCATATGGGATAATTAGTAACCAATGGGTATTAGGACTAAAACTAACATGAACACATAAATGAGTACACTTTCTGGAAATGGAAACAAATGTGACCTGAAAACTGAAGAATCACTGTTACATTTGCACAAATCTACATAGAAAAAAAAACGTTTATCTTCATGGAAATTCAAAACTAGAATTTCCACAAATTACATGAAACTCAGTTATGACCAGATACAGTCAACAGAATTGCTGTCATTATATATTTATTTCAAGATTGCTGAAAGAAGGAAATAAACTTCAATCGTAATATTAGTCATAAGTGACACAGATTTGCCAAAAAGATATATAGACTCCAAAACTGTACAATTATACAAGACAAAAATTTATATGAA
Organism: Unio pictorum; assembly: GCA_030141615.1. Taxonomy (NCBI): domain Eukaryota; kingdom Metazoa; phylum Mollusca; class Bivalvia; order Unionida; family Unionidae; genus Unio; species Unio pictorum. Next base: position 925,787 of record JARLTB010000316.1, read on the forward strand.
TATAATTTGTTTGACCAAGGGAGATAACTCTGAAATATAGCTTTAGACTTTCAATTTCATGTATACCAATGAATAAATTGATAAATTGTTTTCATTCACCAGACCACACACTGGTTAATCTGGAATGTATCTATGATTAAGACATTGGGCATTATGTCAAATAAAATTAGTGGGAGAAAAAAAACACATGTAAAAATTATATTAAAACATACTGACTTATGATTGTGGTTGTGGAGTTTAAGTTTTTCACCACAAGAAAGGCTATGCATAGAGGTCAGTATTGATGGTGGAGGAAGAACCAGGGGAAACTCCAGGAAGAACCATCGCCCCATGAGAAGCTACCAGCAAGTTTTCTCACATACCCACTATGCCTGAATCCTAGATCTGAACCCATGCAGACAAAGGATTGCCTTATGAAGTTTATTACATATATACTTAATGAGCTGCACAGACCTGAATATGGTAACTTTATAGAGACACAAAGATGGTGGGACAATGAATTGAATACAGGCAAACCAGTCAATATCGATCACTCAAGGGGAAATGGTAGAACTGGCTGTTGCAAATAGGTGACTAATATATACAGTTTGACAGTTAAAACAAGTAAGACATCAAATATCAGTCATTACAAATATTATTTTATGATCAATATTTATGTATTTGTGCTGTGAAACAAAATTATAATTACAGGTATAGATTGTTCTCTCGGATTTAAAGTCCCCACATGATTACTTTACCTTGCACTTTATTCAAAGCTAGAAATGAAATCACACCAATTTAAAGATATACACCCATCTATGTTCACCGTATGCAAACAAAACCTGCATTAGTCATAAAATAAAAAAATACATAGTTTTAGAAATTCACATATTGATATGTTTGAGTTAATGCCGACATGACAGGATATGAGTATAAGCAAGATAAGAGCTGCTAGCATATTGTTTTACAGAATAATCCCTTATCTAAACAATACCTCTCATGAAGAAAAAATTAAGTTTGTGTATAAAGAATATTGAATAGAGATGCGCTTTATTGATCACTAAACACCTTGCTACTCACCACACAAGGCAGATGACTGTTAAATACAGGACATTTATGTAGGAAATTGCCTTGCTGAAAATTAGAATGGCCATTGTGAACATGTGACTGTTGACTATGGGCGATTGTTAGGACAGTATTTAATAGGGACATAATTATTTCTAGAGATACCAAAATCAAGATTAGGGAAATAAGGAGCTGTGAAGACTCCAACATAAATAAAAGGGATATAATGAGTTGTAGAAATGCAATTAAGTTATTTTGACCCAAGGCAATTAGTGTAACATGTCTAACTCAAGAACACATCATGACAGAAGCCATTAGCCACTATATTCTACATCCCCGAAACAATAGAAGGTAATGAATCACAGATGAATATAGTGAGTATGGTAGACTAACCAATGAGTTATCATGGCTCTTGACTGTAAAATAATTTTAAAAAAATTTGCCGTTGATTGGCTTGATGTTGTATTGTTTTATAGCATAGAAAAACAAAATAAGGTATTGTATGACTAAGCAACTGAAATGAATCTTTTAAGCATCTGCCTTAGAGGTAGTGTTAGCAATCAATAAAAAATATTAAGAATTTTCACTCGTGTAACATAAGCAACGAAAGATTTTAATTGGCACAAGATATTTTCGAGATATTTTATGGACAATGTAATTCTTGCATACTAGGCAATAATTGTCAAGATGCTTGTATCATTTATGTATTCTTGGTTGTTTACTCTAACCATCTGTAAAACATAATGCAAACATTCATACTGGTAGCAATGCTGTCCATTCTCATTTTTAAGGTCATGTTTCAGTTGGACAAAATATTTTAACAACTGTTTGCATGTTATTGGTATCATATTCATATTGAATAATTGATATCCAGATGGAGTAATTGATATCTAGATGGAGTAATTGATATTCAGATGGAGTAATTGAAGATTGAATAATTGATATTCAGAGAACCCAAAATACTGAGTTGTCATTAAATGGTACTTCTAACATTTTGTTTGGTAATATACCACAGACATAGGAACTATGTATCATTCTCTAAAACCCACTAGTCATGAGACACCAAAGACCCACTAATGTAAACAAACTACATGAGTCAATGGCATAAATGACACACCAAGAAACCACTAAGGCAACCAACCACAGAATCCAGCCACATAGATGAGACACCATGGATTTAAAAAGGCAGCCAACTGCAAGGATTGTACAAATAAAAGGGGCAGTCAGTAATTAACATGTTGATTTTATCTGGAAAATTATTATGGGCCTAGTCTGAACAACAAGCAAATTAATAAATGTTAGGACGTAAACATATCTAGCTAACTCTAAATTCTTCAAATTGCTTTATTATTATGGTATACATATGCCAAAATTTAAAAGCTAATTTAGTCTGCAAGGTTATCAGTCAGATCACAGATTTATGTATGTAAATTATATGTGTGTGTGTGTGTGTGTGTATTTTATTGTGGGTATTTTTATTATATTCTGAAAAGTTTAAATACAGTGATTCAATTTTGAAGTTCTATGACTTGAGTGTCAGTAAAATTTTATTGAACAATAGCGATAAAGTTTTTAAAATTACATCACCGATAATCACATCAATGTATATATGAATGTGTGTGTTTTCTGTTGTGTGTATTTTCTTGTATTGTTTTGAAAAGTATAAATATGGTGATATAATTGTCCCATGCATTTAAGTGTCAAAAAGATTTGACTGGACAATAGCGATTAAAATTTCATCACCTATAATGATAGCAATGTAGGCTTTTTCAAATCCTTACACGGACATCAATACCAAATTATGACAAATATCTAAGAAATAATGTGGCATTCTATAAAATACGTATAACTATGCCGCACAATCAACAAAATTAACACATTAGGTTTCTTACTGTTATATCTGTACACTGACCCTGACACTAAGTTATAACAAATATCTTTACAACAATGTTGGTTTCTTTGCGTAAAATCTTCATGAGAACTGATCATGAATTATTACAAATATGAACGTCATCTTCTTTGTGTAAAATCATTAAAATGTATGACCCTAATTTATGACAACAATCTTTACAATAATGTAGGCTGGTCTCTAATCCCTAGACTGACTATGATTATAAAATTATAAGAACTAGCTTAAAAACAATGTTGACTTGTATCAAATCCTTAGAGTGACCACAATACTAAATCATGACAACTATCTGTACAAGAATGTCACCTTCTGTAAAATCAGTATAATATTAATATTAAAAATAGATCAGTCAACAGGCACTACCACAGTTCTCAAGTACAAATCTGACAAAGTGGAATATAATATAAGACAAAAACATCTGTCAAGATACAACTACATACAAAGTTCCATGGAACACAAAGACTTTTCATGACTCAAATACGTTCAAACGTTTTATGGACACAGTAACATGCTTTAAATACGTTCAAACATTTGTGATACAAACAACTGTCATGAGATAACTATTTCTCACCCAAGCGACAAAATAAACAATGGAGAATGTTACACAGCATCATTAAGGAAGTCAGTAGGAACATCTTAAGGCCTATGTGCAGCAGTTTTGAACAATCTAAAATAAACAGAATAATTCTAGCAAAAACAAAACTGGTTAACAGCTTTGGGAAATATATTGGACCTTTTCCACACAACATTAATTGCTTCAGTTGTAACTTACCTGAAGATTACATCACATATTTAATAACTGTAAAAAAACGCAAAAGGAAAGGATCATATTCAGATCTAAACAATTAAACATTTCTGCACCAAGTACATACCCGGAAGTAATGCAATTAACCAACAGGAACCCTAAAAAAACAATTCAAAATAGAATAGAATTACTCAGAATAACAGGGCTCATTAATAAAATATCAGATTAAAATAATTACATCAAGATCAAATAACTCACTAGTCCTGGATTTTAACCTTATATTTTAAAATAATTACATCCTCGCAGAATGGGAGTGTACATGATCAGAAGGGACTCCGTTACCCCTCAAGGGGAGCCCACCTACACTACGCTGGTATAACACACTCATGACGATACCTGTGCAACCAAACCTAACAGGATGTTGTAACACTCTAATGAATTCACCAGGAAAAACAAAAATAAACATTGAAATATGCTAGAAATAACAACATATAGGACCATACAAAATTATAAAACAAGTGTCTAGGAATCCACCTCTTCTGTCTGCTCCTAAATCTCTCCCTATATACAGCCTCAATGACAGCATTAGTATGCAACTAAACTATGATTTACATGTTCAGATTAGAACCCCAACAATCCGGGATATCGTCATGGTCTAAAATGTGACTATTAAAATCGTAACCTGTTTTCTGGCCTTAAATAGATATTATGAGGTAGTCTCAAAGTCCAAAGACTATCAGGCGACACAATGTTGCAATATAAATTTATTAACTCAGATCCTCAAATTAATATTACTATAAGGTAGTCAAAGATCAGATTATCAGGCCCCGCATCACAAGGCTGCATTATAAACTAAGCTATAAGAACGAAGGCCTATAACATGATTTAGGTGGTCAATACCTGACCATCTAGCATGACAGCAAACTGCTGCAATAAATTTCTTACACAATAACCTTAATTACTTTAAATGTTTACGTCGAATAATTTCCAACGCGAAAATAGGCTGTCATATGGGGTTGTATACTTTACTTTAATAACAGCACAAAGTATTCCAAATTGTTAAGCGAAAACACGGAATTGATACGACGGAAGGAGGCAACATCAAGATGGAGGAACAACAAAAGCAAGACACCCAAGAAGGACACAGGGACTCGCCGGACGGAATGAGGGAACATCGGTTACACCCTGTAACACTCCATCAAAAAGACCTTTTAAGGGCTATTGCCATTTATACTTATACAGTTTCCTTTTGGCTCAGAAACTCTATTCGACAATCTCGTTCTTCAAAAATGAAACTTGATGATTTTTGGCTCTCCACCATCAAAATTAACAACCCACTTAACCTGACATTGACCAACCTCCACATGTCACTTCACATACCTAGTTTACAAAATTGATAGGGAAAACACCAAATGTACACTCTGTACTAGACAAAAATTGGAATGTTAGGATGTTACGAAAAAATATAACGTGAAAGAGTGACTCATTTGCACAGGTGCCTTACACAATATCGGTATAGAGTGTCCACTAGCAACAATTTGACTCGATTTGATAAGGCTAGGGCGTGCAAGACGAACGACATCAACGTGCCAGTTCACAGATCCTTTTTCTCCATCTCCGCTGCCGGACTCCAACACCAGCACATGCCTATAAGTGGAAACCATTTTTCACTAGTCATCATTTGGTGTCATTTGGTGCCATTGCACCTCTAGCTCTGCATCTTCCGATTGGTTGATAGAGTTGAGTGCGTGGCTGTTCTATTCCCACTCACCTAGGTCTTTCATTCATGTCGATAGCCCCTTATAGGGGTGCGGCATGACGACCAAATTAAATAGCATACTATGTATACATAAACGCCCGTGGGGATGTGGCACCATTCCTTCCTCAAGGGAAACTCTAAATCACTACCATATTAATTGGTACTTTAAAATAGTCAACAAATGACATTCGTGGCCGGTTTCACTTAAAACCAAACATTCATACATTCATTCGTTCATTCATTCATTCATTTGAGCCATTCAATTTTGAACACATAAAGATGAACATCGACTTGTTTATCCAACTCCGAGACAGCTGATTTGGGATCATTGATGCAGAATATGAAGTGGAAAGACTTGAGGAAGAATTTCAGTGTAACCTGGACATTGTAAGCAATTTGAAATTAGCAAGAGATCTATTAAAAGATATGATAGAAGAGGAAGTCAAGAAATTAAGAAGACTTATTAAAACAAAATATACAAGAATACGGGACTTGAAGGAGGCACTTCATAATATCATCAAAGTCAGGTGCTTTCTAGAAGAAACATTAAATTTGATAGAGTGGGATTATGTGAAGTGGGGACTAGACCGGCTATAGAAAGCAGAAACAATGATGAGAAAGGTGATGGAAGAAGAGGTGATCAAGATTAAAGATAACTGGGCTAAGGAGATAAAGGAACAAAACAACAAACAGAAGAAAGTGGAATTTGATCAACTAAATCAGAGATGAATCAAAGTTCAGGAAACGTTTAGAGCTTTTGGACATCATAACTGGATTCCCGAGGACGAAAAGAAGAAGAAAACGTGAATCATTGGAAGGTGGTGGAACAACGGCAGAAAATAAAAAAGTATCCAAAGGCCCTTTTTAGGGCCACTCATATCCCTCGAAAAGATATTTGCTTTATTTGCCTCTATTTTCCCCTTGTCTCTAGACATTGCCATAAACAAATGATATTCCCCATGTTCAATTTCCCTTGTCGTTATACAGGTCCACCATGTTCATTTTTTCATGTCGCCGGATGGTCCCAAATATTCCCATGTTCAATTTCCCTTGGCCCTATATCGCCCCATGACCTTTTGACCCATATCGCCCCAAGCCCTTTTTGACTGGGATTTCCATTGTCCCCATAAATCTTTGCCCCAAACAGGCCCAAACCCTTTTTGATTGGATTTTCCATTGTCCCCATATCGCCCCATATTACTACTTATCTACAATGAGTCGGATGCCATTACCCGGCAATATATCAGATAGGGTATGTACACATAAAGCACTCAACACACGAGATAAAATTTGAACTGGTGAAACTTAAGCCTACAATTTACTATCTACATGTTAGGGTCTGCAAACATAAAACGCTCAACAGACGAGAAAAATATTCAGTGCACATGAGACATGATAGTATATTTAAGACATAAAACATGCGCGCCTCTGAAAATCGTAGGATTGTTCACAATCGAACCTTAGGAACACATATGTTATCACAATCATATTTGCTAATAAATAACTAAATCATGATGACACATTTTAAATTTTATTTAATCCATATGTTTTTTTTCTTCCGAATGTTGAATTTGACCAGAGCATATTTCACAATTTTCAATTTTAGCCACTAAATTGACATGGGACACTTTCCATTTTTGCTACGACTTGCATCATATCAACAGTGTGTTTTAAGTATTCATGACAAAATAGTTTTCAAATTGTTCTTTAAAACAAAGTTAAGTGTAAGTTGTACAAAATACAATTATATTTATGAGCCTTTAAGTACGCGTTTCAAACGTGTCCCATATATCAATGCAGTGGCTACAATGGAAATGTGTCCCATATGAAAGATCAATATATGGGATGAATAAACAAAAGATATAACCAAAACAATGAATAATAAACAGATGATGGGACATGAAAACTAACTAACGAGGTACATATGATTAATTAAGACAGGAAGAAGCATTCTCAAGAGATACGTATAGCTAATTAAGACTTGGAGATGAATAATCAAGCAACAGGTATGGCTAATTAAGACGTGGAAATGAATAATCAAGAGATAGGTATTTCTAATTAAGACGTGGAGAGGAATAATCAAGAAATGCATGTGACAAATTAAGAGGTAGAGAGGAATAATCAAAAGATAAGCATGACCAATTAGGAGGTGGAGATGATTAATACAAATATACGTATGGTTATTTAGGAGGTGGAGAGAAATAATAGGTAATTATGGCTAATTAGGACGTGGAAAGGAATAATCAAGAGATATAAAGGACTAATTAGGAGGTGGAGATGAATAATACAAATATACGTATTGCTAATTAGGAGGTGGAGAGGAATATTCAAGAGATAAGTATAGCTAATTAAGACGTGGAGAGAAATAATTAAGAAATATGTATGACTGATTAAGTATTGGAGAGGATTAATGAAAAGATTAAATAATAGCAAACAAGCTAATGAAAACGGCGGGAATCATAGGGACTGATGTCTGTGTGTGTGTGTGTGCGTGTGTGTGATTTAGACTTTTAACTTGTAGTGATTTTAGTTTATAGTGATGAATAGTACCATGACTGATACTGGGATGAGAGCAGTTTTGTTGCAATAACAAGACAGGATTCAATGAATACATCAAAAAGATGAATAGAATATAAAATTTAGTAATTTCTATTAAAAATTGAAAACGCCCAATGGATTCTGACAAATGAATTTTAATGGAAACACGGTAGACAACGAAGCCCAGTCTCCCCTACATCCCGAGAGTGTGCGTTCGTAATGTCGAAGATCCTAATGAGCTATTGCATATTTCTCTATAGTTCACATACACAATATCATGTTTATCCTATATATATAACCCTTTCTCAAAACCCACCGTGATACCAACACCCATGTATTTCTTTTACCAGGTACTATCTAGGCCTGACCTATATAATTTAAGAGCTATTTATATCCGGCTTAGGCTGAGATATAATATAAATTCTGTCAAACAATTTCGTGTACCAGTCAAATTTTAAACATGCCTACGCATGACCCGGAAGAAATACCATCGTGATTAGTTTAAGACTTAGAGAGTAAATAAAACATAACAAGTTATACCTCAATATTAAATAGGAAAATAAAGGGAGATACCTCATAATGGCGACTGCTATAACACGTAGTGAAGACGAACCAACATGTCCCATTTGTTTGGGATTATTCAACGTACCAAGACAGCTGCCATGTGCCCACACATTCTGTCAGAGTTGTAGACAGTCCTACATCACAAGCAAAGCTATAGAACACGAGAAAAAGAGATGCATCGAGTGTCCGGTATGTAGAACAGCAGCAGGTAATTTTCAACAGAATAAATCAACTAGTGAATGGGCGTCTCTCTTTCCAGTCGACACTGTCATACAATCCATGTTACCGACGAAATCGAAAGTAGATCGTGTATGTGATGCTTGCAACGCCGAAGGCTCCTCTGTCACAGCTACAGGATTCTGTGCAGTATGCGAGGAAGCAATGTGTGATGACTGTCTAAAATTCCACAAGAAACAGAAAATCTCCAAAGAGCACTCTATTCTTACAATGGACGAGTTATTGAACAATCCACAAAATGTGATGAAATTTGCTGAAGGTTTTACATGTCTTGATCACGAAGATGAAGATCTAAAATTTTACTGCAATAATCACAAGATAGCCTGTTGTGGAATGTGCTTTTTAGAAAACCATAAAACTTGTTCTGATGCGAGAAAGTTGAAGGAGGACCTCCCTGCTCTACTTCAAGAAACCAAAAAAAGTGAAATCATTGAAGAGTTGAAGAAACTGGAAACTCACTTGAAAAGGTTTATTGATGTAAAGGAGTCTAATGTGAATGATCTAGAGTCCCAAGTTAATGAACTGACTGATCAAATCAGAGAAATGAGAAAGAAAATCAATACAGCTTTGGACGAATTAGAGATGAAAGTGAAGATGGAGGGAAAGAGAATCCACAAAGAAGTTGCTATTAGGACACAAGAAGAGAACCATCAATGCTTGTCACTCATTCATGCCATAAGAAATTCTCAACTTCTTTGTGAAACAGTCCACAAATATGGAACTTATATACAAACATTTCTGACTGCAGAAAAAATTAAGTCACAACTACCTTTATATTACTCTCAGATCAGAGAAAAGTATGAGAGGACAGACACACTTACAGTGCATCTGAAATTCACTCCACTGTTAGAATCAATTTTATCACTCTCATCATCCGATATCGGAAAACTTGTGACCAAGACTGTCTCAACCTATACTGTACCTGGTTTGAGGAAACCAACAAAGGATTGTCAGGTTGATAAAGTTGAAACATTTGACGTAAATATCAGTGGATATGAACCGTACTATACTGGCATTACTATTCTGCCTAGAAACAGGGTGGTGCTTGTTGATATTAACAATAGTCAGTGCATTCTTAACAATTCACATCAAATAGTTACGATATACAAACTCACTGAAAATCCTTCTGACACTTGTGTGGTGGGTGACGAGGAAGTGGCTGTATCTGCGAGGCATGAAAAAACAATTCAGATTCTATCAGTCAGGGATGATGTCATCAGTCAAGTCAGAACAATAACAACTAAATATAATTGTACTGGAATTACAGCAGCTGGGAAGGGAGAGTTAGTTGCGGTTGAGGACTGTGGCAATAACAAGCATTCCTGGAGTCTGATCAGAGATGGGAAAGAGGTCAATTATTCTGATCAGTATAACTCATCATCTGGTTACTTAAACTACATAGCACTGAATAACTCTAAGACACGAGTCTATGTTACTGTGTCTAATAACAATTCCCTTCTGTGTTTCAATATGGAAGGCAGGACACAATATACCTACAGTCCAGACAACCTCAAATGTCCTTTTGGAGTAGCTGTGGACAGGGATGACAACATCTATGTTGTTGGAAGTGATTCTCAAAACATTCATCAGTTATCACCAGACGGTTGCATAATACAGGTCATAACTACAGGAGTGCCAAATGACCCATGTGCAATCAGTTTTGACAACAGTAGAGACACATTTATCATTACAAACTATTCTGAAAAGCCAAAGCTACACATTTACCAACTGAAATAAAACTTAAAAATATAAATTATAATCATCATATATCATACGATAAAGTTGTAGAAATAGATAGTTGAGGTTTCTTATCATTTTGCTTTCTGGCAATATAAGTATATAAAGGAAAGAGGATTATGGTATTTTAAGATTATACTTTGAACTTCATACCTAAATTAAGAATATTATTGTAAAGGTAAAAAATGAAACAATATAATAAAGGTTGGTCGTTATACAAACATATTAACGTCACAAAATAATTATTCCTACTACGATTCTAGTAATTATAATAATAAGTATATCTACGATCTCCAATTAAATGCAGTTGCATTCAGCAAAGATCGAACAACTAGCTCACTGACCTTTAGAAGCTACACTTTGAATCCTGTCCTAAGGTTTTTTCCCCGCCAATAACGCATGTCTGATCGGAGCTGCTATCTTCTGGCAATCTCTCTAACGAACTATAGCGAACTAAATCTTGCTGGCAGGTCTAAGGATATCATACTTAGCCCAAATCAGGGTCCCATCCTTGTCTCGATTCTAATTGGGTAGCTCTGTGGCCCTGTCCAATCGACTAAGTGACCAATTCAACTTGGCTGTCAGTCTGCGTATCAAGAAGATAAGTCAGGTCCACTCCTTCGGGCAACTTCTTTGATCTGCACAAGCGCTTCCACACCAAGGTGATAATTGCTCTTCAGACGGCCTTGGTCGGGCTTCCTACCCTAGCCACGGCACACTTACGTAAGGGATAGTGTTAGCATGCGGTCATGTTTAACATTAAACAGTGGCTTGTCGGAATTACTTTGATTATACATGTTTCTAATTCAATTTTGGGTCGGGCAAAACGCCACAGTATGGCTGATTAGGACATGAAAAGGAATAATCAAGCGATAGGTACGGCTGATTATGACGTGGAGAGGAATAATCAAGAGATAGGTATAGATGATTAGGATTTGTAAAGGAATAATCAAGAGATGGGTATTGCTCATTAGGATGTGGAGAGGAATACTCAAGAGATTAAAGAATTACAAACAAGCTAGTGAAAACGGCGGGAAACATAGGGGCGTGTGTGTGTGTGTGTGTGTGTGTGTGTGTGTGTGTGTGATTTAGATTTTTAACGTTTTTTTTTAGCGATTTTAGTCATTTTATAGTGATCTACAGTACCAGGACTTCCGATACTGGGATGAGAGCCGTTTTGGTGCAGTAACAAGACAGGTTTTAATGACAGACGCCTATGCCAGTAGGAAGTTACTGTCTAGGGAACAAACATTCTCAGTGATTGAGAAACAATGCTTAGCTGTAGGTGGGGGATTGGTAAGTTTCGGGACTCTCTTTTTCGGAGAGATTTTGTTCTCAAAAGAGACCATCGACCATTGATGTACTTAAACAAAGCTAAGGTCGATAACACTGCTGCGTTGGTTGCTAACCCTTCAACCCTATATTTTTCGAGCTAAGTAAATCAGTGGGGTCGAAAACGTAGGTTCGGATTATTTGAGTAGGATGTAATTAGAAAATCTAGATTACTGTATAACCACTGTAGATATTGTAAAGCAGTACCAGTAGTTATTTTATTTTATTCTGTGTAAACTAAAAATATGAGTACATTTTTCTCGTTTGGGGTGGGAGTGGTATTGTCACAGAAAAACACGAGAAATATTTCGGTTACTCCGTAGAACGGTTCTCATTGTATATGCGTACAACGTTACCTACGGTGAATAATTTTTTTTCTAGTTAAGCAGCTGAACTAGCGTGTATCTATCTCGTCGTAGATCGCTTGCGGCGAGAGACACTAAAAGCACGGTATGCACGGGTATTTCACCCTGACTAATACTCGCTCTCCTGTGTATTTAAGGCAAGTCTTTTGCTTAACTGATACACTCGTCTTTGGATATTGTCAAGCAGTGAACGTTCTCTATTGTTGTTCTCTAGCCATGGGTGTAAGTGTTACATTTTTAATTTATTTGATATGTGAAGCATATTCAGTTGGGTTTTTTTTATGTCGTATTGTGAAATGATGCCTTTATTTGATACGTTGTGAACTTTTAGTTACAAGCTGTTTTTAAGTGTTCCATTTAGCATCATGCATCTATATATTTTAAGTCCGTACCTTTTATTATGGCCAGTTGATATGGTGGATCCATAATAGGTGCGCGTGACCAATAAAGTGTTCAAAGCCAATTCAGGAGAACAGTGTTGTCTGTACGTATGTGTCTGTGAGCATAACAGGCTGTCTGTCTGGTCGTACATATTGATATGAAAGATGACTGAACCATTAATACCAAACAAAGTCGAAACCGCTCATTTGTAAACGTATGGGCATGGTGGATTCCTGATACAAGTGTTAGTGGCACAAGTGGGGCCATACCCAAAAATACCGGATAAGTGTGGTTTGTCAGTCGACACATTTGCAAGATTTTACGGACATTTATGAATCGTACGGCTGTGCAAATGATTTGTTTCTTCCAATTGATTATTTCAATAGAGTACAATTTTGATCATTCTGGTTACATGCGATTTTTTAAATCTTACTTTGATTACATTAGATTTATTTGAATCTTAAATCGATTACTGCAGATTTTGTAAAATCTTATTTCGATTCCAAGAAGTTGTCTGAATCTCGGTTTTATTGTAATAAATTGTGAGATTATTTCAATCTTACTCCCATTACGTGAGATTATATAAATGTTACCGTAATACATTGTATATGAATCATTTTTTGGTTTCATATGTGTGAATATTTGGATAGAGTAATTGAATGAGATGTATGTTTAAATTGTTATATAGCGTGAAAATTTGTATTCGTAGAATATTTTTTGTAATTATACAATCCACATAATTCAATCGTTCACATTGTATTGTGTCATTTGATTCAAGCATCCATTCAGTGTTACAATTAGTACAATCTACAGATGAATGATAATAAAACTGAGGCCGACTCTCATTCACATCGTTTACCTCAATAAATAACAGCAACACCAACATTAAATTCACTCGTTACGAAACCTAGGTATTTCTCTAGACAGTATTCGCAATGCACCAACAGGTCATGAACATATGCAAGGCTTCATATATTGAGCTGAGAAGCATCAGCTCCGTTCACAAATATATTTCCGTTGATGCCACTCTTCGAAATTCAAAAATGTTACAAATAGATCTGCTCCGACCTCACCCATGTGCATACACAATATACTTACATTCCTCTACTGACAATCGTAGACTTATTATTCCCACTATGAAAACGGAGCGATTTCGACAACTTTCGTCTGCATACAGGGCCCAGCAAAGTGGAACAAATTGCTCTTTGAAATGAGTGCGCTCAAAATCAACTTTTTCGAATGCAATAACAAATTGTAAAAAAACTAATAATAATAAATACCTAAGGTTTCATATCTTAAATATTGTCAGCATGTTTTTCTATATAAAAGTGTTACGGGTAATGTGTAATGTTGTAAAGCGCTTATAGCTTCTAGAGATTTGGCGAAATACAACGTCCTCATTATTGTTATTCTACATATGAATAGAATATGGCCTCCCCCCTACCCCGAGTGGTGTAAAGCGCTCACCGTGACAGATCAATGCCATCTCGCCTCATCTCTGTGGATTCGAGTCTCGCGTTCGGCCAATTTGGTTAACTTATATTTGAAAACTTGCCACTAGCTTCTCGTGGGTCGGTGGATCTTCCGGGGTTTTCCAGGATCTTCCTCCGCCATTAATACTGGCCGCCGTGTATAGCTTGTAGTGTGATGAAAAATGGCTAAACCCTACAACAACAACTTGAAAAGAATTATTAAATTAGTAATTTATATTAAAAATTGAAAACGCACAAAGGATTCTGTCTAATGTATTTTCATGGAAACACAGTAGACAACGAAGCCCAGTCTCCCCTACATCCAGAGAGCGTGCTTTCGTAATGTCTAACATACTAATAAGATTTTGCATATTTATTTATAGCTCATATATAAAATGATGTGTTTAACGATATTCTCCCTATTTGATAACCCACACTGATATCAACAGTGCAACGCATATTTCTTTTACCAATGATTATCTCGGCCTTATCCATATAATTTAAGAGCTGTTTATACCAGGCCCAGACTGAGATACAGTATATACTCTGTCAAACAATTTCGTGAACCAGTCAAGCTTTAAACACGCCCACACATGACCAGGAAGATATATCAGCGACATACGTTTAAGGCTTATTATAGTACATACAATGTTATACCTCAATATTAAATTAGAAAGTAAAGGAATATACTTAATAATGGCGACTGCTATAACACATCCTGAAGACGAACCAACATGTCCTATTTGTATGGGATTATTCAATGTACCAAGACTGCTGCCATGTGCCCACACATTCTGTCAGAGTTGTCTACAGTCATACATCACAAGCAAGGCTTTAGAACACGAGAAAAGGAGATGCATTGAGTGTCCGGTATGTAGAAAAACAGCAGGTCATTTTAATGAGAATAAATCAACAAGTGAATGGGCGTCGCTCTTTCCAGTCGATACTGTGATACAATCCATATTACCGACGAAATCGAAAGTACATCGTGCATGTGATGCTTGTTCGTCTGGTGGCCTCTTTGTCGCAGCTTCGGGGTTCTGTGTAGTATGCGAGGAAGCAATGTGTGATAACTGCCTAAGCGTTCACAGAAAACAAAAAATATCCAAAGATCACTCTATTCTTACAATGGAAGAGTTATTGAACAATCCACAAAATGTGATGAAATTTACTGAAGGTTTTACATGTTTTGATCACGAAGATGAAGATCTAAAATTTTACTGCAATAATCACAAAATTGCCTGTTGTGGAATTTGCTTTTTAGAAAGCCATAAAACTTGTTCCGATGTGAGAAAGTTGAAGGAGGAACTCCCTGCTCTGTTATGTGAAACCAAATCAAGTGAAATCATTGAAGAGTTGAAGAAACTGGAAACTCATTTAAAAAGGTTTATCGATATAAATGAGTCTAATATGAATGATCTAGAGTCCCAAGTAAATGGACTGAATGATCAAATCAAAGAAATTAGAAAGAAAATCAACACGGCATTTGACGAATTAGTGATAAAAGTGGACACGGAGGTTAGGAGAATCCTTAAAGAAGTTGCTATTAGGACACGAGAAGAGAAGCAGCAATGTTTGTCACTGATTCATGCTATGCGAAATTCTCAACTTCTGTGTGAAACGGTCCACAAATATGGAACTGATATACAGAAATTTCTGACTGCAGAAAAAGTAATGTCACAACTACCTCAGATCAGAGAAAAGTATGAGAGGACAGACACACTGACAGTGCAGGTGAAATTCACTCCACTGTTAGAATCTATTATATCACTCTCATCATCAGATATTGGAAAACTTGTGACCATGAATGGCTCAACCCTTTCTATACCTGGTGTAAGGAAACCAACAAAGGAATGCCAAGTTGAGAATGTTGAAACATTTAGTGTTAACATCAGTAGAAGTAAACCAAGTTATAGTGGCATTACTATTCTCCCTAGAGATAGGGTGATGCTTGTTGATAATAACAATGGTCAGTGCATTCTTCTAAACAATTCACATCAAGTAGTTACAACATATAAACTCACAGGAAAGACTTGTGACATTTGTGTGGTGGGTGATGAGGAAGTGGCTGTATCTGTGTATAATCGAAATAAAATTCAGATTCTATCAGTCAGGGATGGTGTCATCAGTCCAGTCAGAACAATAACAACTAAATATGAGTGCTCTGGAATTACATCAGCTGGGAAGGGAGAGATGGTTGTGGTTGGAGACTGTTGTAATAACAAATATTGCTGGAGTCTGATCAGAGATGGGAGAGAGGTCAATTATTCTGATCAATATGACTCATCATCTGGATTCTTAAACTACACAGCACTCAATAACTCTAAAACACTAGTCTATGTTACTGTGCCTGATAAAAATTCCCTTCTGTGTTTCAATATGCAAGGCACAAAGCAGTATACCTACAGCCCAGACAACCTCAAATGTCCTTCAGGAGTAGCTGTGGACAGGGATGACAACATCTATGTTGTTGGATTTCATTCTCATAACATTCATCATTTATCACCAGAAGGCTGCATAATACAGGTCATAGCTACAGGAGTGCCACACTATCCATGGGCTATCAGTTTTGACAACAGTAGAGATACTTTTATTATTACAGACTATAAAGAGCAAACGCTACACATGTACCAACTGAAATAAAAGTTAAAAACCGGAACGATAATCATCACAGATCAAATGATAAATGTCTTTTTGCAGAAATGGTTTCATGGATGGTGCAAATAACTGAATCTCAAGCTATGTTTTATTGTGAGATGATTTATGCCACTTATATAATAGGATAATATCTGTAAGTATGGATACTCTGAAACTTCTCCCCAGTTTTTATATTATATTCTTTTCCTTACCAGCAATACCAAATAACCATTCATGAAGTTATATTGTGAGATGATTTATGTCACATATAATACAATATTATTTTGGGTAGTTTTTTGCATGAGCCGCATAGGTGAGGTTATTTTTGTAAATGATAAGAGGATAACATCTGTCTGAATTTAAAAACACTCTGAACCTTCACCCTCTTTTTGATATATTATATATTATTTCTTTACTGACAATATTAAATAACTATATAACTGAAAAAGGATGGTATCTTTTAGATTATACACCATAAAAAATGATATAATCAAGTTTGGTCATTCATGGCGGCGAGTGATTACCAAATCAATATTATACAGTGAAAACAGAAATTCAAATCTTTAATTTCATGCACATATAAAGTAAATAAGGATTATTTTCCTACTCCCACAAAAAACTAATGAAACAAATAAAAGGTTTGTTTTATTTAGATGATAAACTGATGTAGCATATATGGTGACCAAATAGATTGGTGGGAAAACAAGCATAAAATTGAATAGAAAATCAATGATTTACACGGAATAGTTACAACAGGTTTTCATAATTTGTTACTTGGATTTACGTCAGACTTTGAAATCTACCTAATTTGTAGGTACAATTTTTGGCAGTTAACAATGAATTTTGAAATGAAACTTTTGTTTTTGTCTTGTCTCATTGCATGACATGTATTATTAGATTAATAATGCTCAATTATTTCCAAGAGAAAACAAATATTTGAATCTTTTAATATACTTATTTCTATTGTATCATTTACATATCATCCCTTGTTTAATATTAAATATTCATTGATGAGCATGCATATTCTGTACACATCATTTGTTGGATGTATGTATCTGACAACCCGTACACTGGTAGCATTCCTCCTTTTCTTCTCAACGTATTGCTATAATTTCGTCCCCTCTAATGGTTCTGCTAGAATTACCAATCCTACTATTTATATTTCTTCTAATTGTAAAACAAGGATTACTACTTCTACTATTACTATCTGGACCTTGCATAAACTAAAAGCAAAACAATTCAAATTAAAAAATACATTTATCAAATTCTTTCATATTTTTTAATTCTCTCTTTTAAGTAAATTTAGTAATGATTCATTTCTGAAATAGTCTTCCACTGGCAAATAAATTTTATGTTTCATAGCTTGGCTAATTTATTTTATATTTTGATTGCTCCAACAGTATGTGTTCTAAAATCAAACTTGTCAAGAACCCTCTCTTCATGTCCTCAAAAAACAGAATGACCATACGAGGTCTGTCTAAATATTTCATTAGTACACTAGTGTGCTGAGATCTACATATCACAAAGTTTAAAAACATCTGCAGGCAATACTGGATTCTTAGAAAATTTATACAATACCTGGCACAGCTTCATCTTGGATCACTTTCTTGCCATTTTTGAATTCAAATCCAGAGCTGCAGTCCACAACTCTGCATCAAAGGCTGAATAGTAGACCTACCTCCTGTCTACATTCATACACTGCTCTGGAAATTTGGTTCTCTTGTGCCAGCTGAAGGGATTGTCCTAGAGCTGTGAATGAAAAAGATAATGAAAATAAAATAGCACTAACCAAATATCTGGATATTGCATAGAGTTTGGTAATCCTATGGGATAATTAGTAACCAATGGGTATTATGACTAAAACTAATATGAACACATAAATAAGTAAACTTTCTGGAAATGGAAACAAATGTGACTTGAAAACTGAAGAATCACTATTACATTTGCACAAAGCTACAAAGATAAAAAAAAACGTTTATCTTCATGGAATTCATAACTAGAATTTCCACAAATTTGATGTAACTCGGTTATGACCAGATACAGTCAATATAATTGCTGCCATTATATATTTATTTAAAGATTGCTGAAAGAAGAAAATAAACTTCAATCGTAATTAGTCATAATGGACACAGATTTGCCAACAATATGTATAGACTGCAAAAGTGTACAAGTATACAAGACAAAAATTTATATGAATATAATTTGCTTGACCAAGGGAGATAACTCTGAAATATAGCTTTAGACTTTCAATTTCATGTATACCAATGAATAAATTGATAAATTGTTACATTCACCAGACCACACACTGTATAATATGGAATGTGTCTATGATTAAGACATTGGGCATTATGTCAAATAAAATTAGTGGGAGAAAAAAAAAAACCACATGTAAAAATTATATAAAAACATATTGACTTATGATAGTGGTTGTGGAGTTTAACAGCTTTTCACCACAATAAAGGCTATGCATGGAGGTCAGTATTGATGGTGGAGGAAGAACCAAGGAAAAGACCCAGGAAGAACAGCCCCAGAAGCTACCAGCAAGTTTTCTCACATACCCGCTATGCCTGAATCCTAGATCTGAACTCACGCAGACAAAGGAATGAATTATGAAGTTTGGTACATATATACTTAATGAGCTGCACAGACCTGAATTGGTATCTTTATAGAGACATAAAGATAGTGGAGACACCAATATCAATACAGGCAAACCTGTCAATAGCATATCACTCAAGGAGAAATGGTAGAATTGGCTGTTGCACATAGGTGACAGCTATATACAGTTTGACAGTTAAAATAAGTACCACACATCAAATATCAGTCATTACTAATATTATTTTATGATCAAGATTTATGTATTTGTGTTGTGAAACAAAATCATAATTACAGGTATAGATTGTTCTCTCAGAATTAAAGTCCACACATGATTACTTTACCTTGATAACTTTATTCAAAGCTAGAAATAAAATCAACCCTATTCAAAGATATACACCTATCTATGTTCACCGTATGCAAACAATATCTGCATTAGTCATAAAATAAAAAATACATAGGTTTAGAAATTCACATATTGATATGTTTGAGTTAGTGCCGACATGACAGGATATGAGTATAAGCAAGATAATAGCTGCTAGCACATTGTTTTACAGAATAATCCATTATCTAAACAATACCTCTCATGAAGAAAAAATTAAGTTTGTGTATAAAGAATATTGAATGTAGATGCTCTTTATTGATCACTAAACACCTTGCTAACTTCACACAAGGCAGATGAATGTTAAATACAGGACATTTTATGTAGAAAATTGCCTTACTGAAAATTAGAATGGCCATTGTGAACATGTGACTGAAAAGTATTAGTGACTGTTAGGACAGGATTTAATAGGGATATTAGGATTTGTGGAGACACCTACATACCAACAATATAATGAGTTGTGGAGATTCCAAAATCAAGAATAGGGAACTAAGGAGCTGTGTAGACTTCAACATAAACATAAGTAGTTGTGGAGACATCAACATAAATAATTAAGATGTAAAGTATTGTGAAGATGCCAAGTATGTTTTTTTTTTTCTGGTTTGTCGTCTTAAAGCAGAGCAACACATGTAGGGTATTTATCCTCAAGGCAATTAAATATAAATTGCCATGCCCAAATAGATCAAGACATTTTCCACAACTATTCTACATCAACAAACCAATGCAAGCCACAAATCACTGAATCATATAATATTAGAGACTGTTACCATGAGAGGGTCACGAATCGCTGAAGCATATATTTAGACTAGTACCATTATTATAGGGTCAAGAATCAATGAAGCATATAATTAGAGTAGTACCATTAGAGAATAAAAAATCAATGAAGCATATAATTAGAGTATTACCATTAGAGGGTTAAAAACCAATGAAGCATATAATTAGAGTAGTACCATTAGAGGGTCAAGAATCAATGAAGCATATAATTAGAGTAGTACCATTAGAGGGTCAAGAATCAATGAAGCATATAATTAGAGTAGTACCATTAGAGGGTCAAGAATCAATGAAGCATATAATTAGAGT
Organism: Unio pictorum; assembly: GCA_030141615.1. NCBI lineage: Eukaryota > Metazoa > Mollusca > Bivalvia > Unionida > Unionidae > Unio > Unio pictorum. Next base: position 946,561 of record JARLTB010000316.1, read on the forward strand.
AGTACCATTAGAGAATCAAGAATCAATGAAGCATATAATTAGAGTAGTACCATTAGAGGGTCAAGAATCAATGAAGCATATAATTAGAGTAGTACCATTAGAGGGTCAAGAATCAATGAAGCATATAATTAGAGTAGTACCATTAGAGGGTTAAGAATCAATGAAACATATAATTAGAGTAGTACCATTAGAGAATCAAGAATCAATGAAGCATATAATTAGAGTAGTACCATTAGAGGGTCAAGAATCAATGAAGCATATAATTAGAGTGTTACCATTAGAGGGTTAAGAACCAATGAAGCATATAATTAGAGTGTTACCATTAGAGGGTCAAGAATCAATGAAGCATATAATTAGAGTAGTACCATTAGAGGGTTAAGAATCAATGAAGCATATAATTAGAGTAGTACCATTAGAGGGTCAAGAATCAATGAAGCATATAATTAGAGTAGTACCATTAGAGAATCAAGAATCAATGAAGCATATAATTAGAGTAGTACCATTAGAGGGTCAAGAATCAATGAAGCATATAATTAGAGTAGTACCATTAGAGGGTCAAGAATCAATGAAGCATATAATTAGAGTAGTACCATTAGAGGGTTAAGAATCAATGAAGCATATAATTAGAGTAGTACCATTAGAGAAGCATGAATCTGGTACCCCTGCCAATGAGCTGTCATGTCTCTTCACTCCATTAATCTTCTATATGATATCACGGTACCAATTGTTTTTCCATAGACCTCAATGCTAATATTTGGAGAGATAAATATATTTTCTATCCTAATTTAGCGTGCATCTCACACACTGATATAGAGAATAATGTTAGATTGTCAATTTGACGATGACAAAACAAGGTACTCCATTGCATTTAAGAGAGATAACTCTGCTGGAACTACACAGGGGTATGAGTTATCTAGTCACAACATACATATTTTCAGTCATGTATATTACATTTTCAAAACATCATAAAAATATACAAAATATGATCTATATAGGAATTAGCATAAATATTACATGTTGCCAAGAGGCTAAACTTTTTTTAAGCCTAACAGAAAGTACAACTTTTACATAATCCATCAATCATAGCTAGTGTTGTTGTTTATTTCTGATTGCAATGTTCCCTACAAAACACCCACTTGGACTTGCACAATTGGTACCGTTATACCATATCCCCATGCCACTATAGTGTCACTTCTTTTCCAAACAACTTTCTTACAGAAGTGTCTAATTGGATTGCAAACATAAGCCAACAATTTCCTTTACTAACAACTCTATTGGCTATTCCCATTTCAGGACTTTTTGCTCCAACTGGCCTGACAGTCATGATTAGGTCCAGGGCATGAGACATTCCTGTCAGCTTGGAAAGTCTGAGAGTGTCTCCATCTATAAAAGGCATACCTGTAACCATAAAGAAGACTGATATATTTTCCATGGAGTGGCTTGGTGTGTTATGTTTTATAGCACATAAACACACAATAAGCTATTTGATGCCTAAGTATCTGGAATAAAGTGCTTTGTCCAAGGACACACCACAAAGACTGGTGTAATAATTCAATCCCATAATACACACAAAGACTGGTGTAATAATTCAATCCCATACATGAATGATTAAGAATATCATGGTATCTGCCTTAATGGTAGAAATGTTTATAAAATTAAGAATGATCACACATGAAAAATGATAATTGTTAGGACGTAAACATTTCTGAGTCTTAATTCTTCCGTTTGCTTCATTATTATGGTACATGGACATACATGCAAAATTTAAATATTAAGTTAAACCACCAGTGACAAGAATATCAGATGTATGTGTATAATACAGGGCTTGAATTAAACACAAATTTCTTTGTAGCCAGAAGGACTAGTGTACTGAGAAATTTACTAGTCCTGCCAAACATTTACTAGTCCTGTCCAAAAAACTATGTCAGACACTTGTATTGAGATTAACAACAAGTTTCTTTCATAAATAGCATTATCATATGAAATGCAGAGGTACAATGCGGAATCAAAGCAGTTGCTATTGTAAACACTGTTATAAAATATTAACATCAAAAGATAATGTTAGTTTCAACTTGGAAATTGTGTGTTCCCATCAAACCAAGCCATCGGACTCGGCGCGTTGTGTTCAACTGCACCAATTACGGTCTCATCATTAATAGCGTAAGTTTAGTATGTGTTCTTCATTATTCCTCTCAACCTTCAATGTAGTGTTGAAATTAATAATAAGCGGGAAAATTTGAGAGATTTGAATTTCCAACAAATGTACGGAATGTAGGTATGCCTAATTAAGACGTGGAGATGAATAATAAAGAGATACATATGGATAATTAGGACGTGAGATGAATAATTAAGAGATAATTATGGCTAATTAGGACTTGGACATGAATAATCAAGACCTGCAAATGACTAATTAAGAGGTTGAGAGGAATAATCAAGAGATAAGCATGTAGCGATTTTAGCTTATAGTGATGTATAGTACCATAACTGATACTTCCGATACTGGGATGAGAGTGGTTTTGTTGCAATAACAAGACAAGATTCAAGGAATACATCAAAAAGATGAATAGAATATAAAATTTGGTAATTTCTATTAAACATTGAAAATGCCCAATTGATTCTGACCAATGTATTTTCATGGAAACACAGTAGACAACGAAGAACAGTCTCCCCTACATCACGAGAGCGTGCTTTCGTAATGTCGAACATCCCAATGAGCTATTGCATATTTATCTATAGTTCACATACACAATATCGTGTTTAGCATATATATATATATATATATATATATAACCCTGTTTCAAAACCCACGGTGATATCCACACCCATGTATTTCTTTTACCAGGTACTATTTCGGCCTGACCTATATAATTTAAGAGCTATTTATATCCGGCTTAGGCTGAGATATAATATAAATTCTGTCGAACAATTTCGTGTACCAGTCATGTTTTAAACATGCCTACGCATGACCAGGAAGAAATACCACCGTGATCAGTTTAAGACTTAGAGAGAACATAAAACATAACAAGTTATACTTCAATATTAAATAGGAAAGTAAAGGGACATACTTCATAATGGCGACAACTATAACCCGTACTGAAGATGAACCAACATGTCCAATTTGTTTGGGATTATTCAACGTACCAAGACAGCTACCGTGTGCCCACACATTCTGTCAGAGTTGTCTACAGTCATACATCACAAGCAATGCGATAAAACACGAGAAAAAGAGATGCATCGAGTGTCCGGTATGTAGAACAACAGCAGGTAATTTTAAACAGGATAAATCAACTAGTGAATGGGCGTCTCTCTTTCCAGTCGACACTGTCATACAATCCATGTTACCGACGAAATCGAAAGTAGATCGTGTATGTGATGCATGTAACGCCGAAGGTTCCTCTGTCACAGCTACAGGGTTCTGTGCAGTATGCGAGGAAGCAATGTGTGATGACTGTCTAAAATTCCACAACAAACAGAAAATCTCCAAAGCGCACTCTATTCTTACAATGGACGAGTTATTGAACAATCCACAAAATGTGATGACATTTGCTGAAGGTTTTACATGTCTTGATCACGAAGATGAAGATCTAAAATTTTACTGCAGTAATCACAAGATTGCCTGTTGTGGAATGTGCTTTTTAGAAAACCATAAAACTTGTTCTGATGTAAGAAAGTTGAAGGAGGAACTCCCTGCTCTTCTTCGAGAAACCAAACCAAGAGAAATCATTGAAGAGTTGAAGAAACTGGAAACTCACTTAAAAAGATTTATTGATGTAACGGAGTCAAATATGAATGATCTAGAGTCCCAAGTTAATGGACTGACTGATCATATCAGAGAAATGAGAAATAAAATCAATACAGCTTTGGACCAATTAGAGATGAAAGTGAAGATGGAGGGAAAGAGAATCCACAAAGAAGTTGCTATTAGGACACAAGAAGAGAACCATCAATGCTTGTCACTCATTCATGCCATAAGAAATTCTCAACTTCTTTGTCAAACAGTCCACAAATATGGAACTGATATACAAAAATTTCTAACTGCAGAAAAAATCAAGTCACAACTACCTTTATACTGCTCTCAGGTCAGAGAAAAGTATGAGAGGACAGACACACCTACAGTGCAGATGAAATTCACTCCACTGTTAGAATCAATTTTATCACTCTCATCATCTGATATCAGAACACATGTGACCAAGACTGTCTCAACCTATACTGTACCTGGTTTGAGGAAACCAACAAAGGAATGTCAGGTTGAGAAAGTTGAAACATTTGATGTAAATATCAGTGGCAGTGTACCATATTATACTGGCATTACTATTCTGCCTAGAAACAGGGTGATGCTTGTTGATACTAGCAATGGTCAGTGCATTCTTCTTAACAATTCACATCAAATAGTTACAACATACAAACTCACAGGATACCCTTATGACATTTGTGTGGTGGGTGATGAGGAAGTGGCTGTATCTGTGTATAATCAAAAGAAAATTCAGATTCTATCAGTCAGGGACGATGTCATCAGTCCAGTCAGAACAAACACAACTAAATATGAGTGCTCTGGAATAACATCAGCTGGGAAGGGAGAGATGGTTGTGGTTGGGTACTGTGGTAATAACAAGTCCTGCTGGAGCCTGATCAGAGATTGGAGAGATTTCAATTATTCTGATCAGTATGACTCATCATCCAGATACTTAAACTACATAGCACTCAATAACTCTAAAACAAGAGTCTATGTTACTGTGTATGCTAAAAATTCCCTTCTGTGTTTCAATATGGAAGGCAAGAAGCAGTATACCTACAGTCATGACAACCTCAAACGTCCTACAGGAGTAGCTGTGGACAGGGATGACAACATATATGTTGTTGGACATAAGTCTCATAACATTCATCAGTTATCACCAGAAGGCTGCATACTACAGGTCATAACTACAGGAGTGCCGCAGTATCCTTGTGCAATCAGTTTTGACAACAGTAGAGATACTTTTATCATTACAAACCATTCTGAAAAGCCAAAGCTACACATTTACCAACTGAAATAAAACTTAAAAACCAGAAATCTAATCATCATAGATCATATGATAAATTTACAGAAATGGATAGTTGAGGTTTCTTGGAAGGTGCAAATAATTGACTCTAAATTGATGGACAGATGCAGAAAAAATAAAGTCGGAACTTCCTTTATATTACTCTCAGGACAGAGAAATGTATGAGAGGACAGACACACTGACTTTGCAGGTGAAATTCACTCCACTGTTAGAATCTATTATATCACTCTCATCATCCGATATTGGAAAGCGTGTGACAATGAATCAATCAACCCTTTCTATACCTGGTGTAAGGAAATCAACAAGGGAATGCCAGGTTGAGAATGTTGAAACATTTAGTGTTAACATCAGTGGAAGTACACAAAGTTATAGTGGCATTACTATTCTCCCTAGAGACCGGGTGATGCTTGTTGATTTTAACAATAGTCAGTGCATTCTTCTAAACAATTCACATCAAGTAGTTACGACATACAAATTCACAGAAAAGGCTATTGACATTTGTGTGGTGGGTGATGAGGAAGTGGCTGTATCTGTGTCTGATCAAAAGAAAATTCAGATTTCTATCAGTCAGGGATGATGTCATCAGTCCAGTCAGAACAATAACAACTAAATACAAGTGCTGTGGAATTACATCAGCTGGGAAGAGATGGTTGTGGTTGGAGACTGTGGTAATCATAAGTGTTGCTGGAGTCTGATCAGAGATTGGAGAGAGGTCAATTATTCTGATCAGTATGACTCATCTAAACGCTTTAGCTACATAGCAATGAATAACTCTAAAATACGAGTCTGTTATTGTGCCTGACACAGATTCCCTTCATTGTTTCAATATGGAAGGCAAGAATCAATATACCTACAGTCCAGACAACCTCAAATGGCCTTTAGGAGTAGCTGTGGACAGGGATGACAACATCTATGTTGTTGGAAGTAATTCTCATAATATTCAACAGTTATCACCAGAATGGTACATAATGCAGGTCATAACTACAGGAGTGCCAAATGACCCATGTGCAATCAGTTTTGACAACAGTAGATATACGTTTATCATGACAAACTATTGTAAGCAAAATCTACACATTTACAAACTGAAATAAAAGTTAAAACCCGATAAAGTTGTAGAAATTCTTATCCTTTTACTTTCTGGCAATATAACTATATAAAGGAAAGAGGATTATGGTATTTTTAAGATTATACTTTGAAATTCATACCTAAATTAAGAATATTATTGTAAAGATAAAAAATGAAACAATATAATAAAGGTTGGTCATTCATGGCGATAAATGAGTACCAAATCGTTATTATAAAGTAAAATCAGAAATTTAAATCTTTGATTTTATTTACATATAAGGTAAATAAGAAATATTTTCTCACTCGAAAAAAAAACATCAAATGAAACAAACAAAAGGTTGATATAGCACATATGGTGACCAAATAGATTGGTGGAAAACCAAACATAACATGAATTGAACATAAATTGGATGATAATACAGGGAATAGTTACAATGTGTTTTCATAATTTGTTACTTGGATTTATCTTATTTTCTGAAATCTAATTTGTAGGTACAATTTATAAGTTTTCTTGGCAATTAACAATGAATTTTCAAATGAAACTTGTTTTTGTCTTATCTTATGTGCATGATATCTTATATTTGATTAATAATGCTCAATTAATTCCATGAGAAAATATATATTTGAATGTTTCAATCGTGCTAATTTATATTGCATCATTTACACATCATCACTTATTAAATATTCCTTGATGAACACACTTATTCAGTACACATCATTTATTGATTGGGGGATATATGTATCTGACAGCTTGTACTATTACTCCTAGAATTTCTTCCCCTCTAATGGTACTGCTCAACTGCTAGGATTACCAATCCTACTACATGTATTTCTATTTCTTCTCTTCTAATGCTACAACTAGGATTACCACTCCTATTTCTACTACTTCGTCCCTTCTACTTGTACAACTAGAATTGCTAATCCTGCTATTTATAATTTTTCCCTTCTAATTGAAAAACTTTTATTAAAACTACTACTTCTTCCTTTCTAATTGTAAAACTAGGAAAATATAAGCAAAATAATTCAAATTTTAAAAAATGACAAAAAAATCTTATCCTCTAATTAATACACTGATAAAATTATTTTCATATATTTTTAATTCTCTCTTTTTAAGTAGATTTCATTTCTGAAATAGTCTTCCATTGGTTTCCATTTGATTGCTTGGCAAATTTATTTTATATTTTGATTGCTACAACAATATGTGTACTTAAAATAGACTTGTCAAGAACCATCTCTTCATGTCCTTGAAAAACAGAATGACCATATGCATGGTGTTACGTGCTTAGGCTCGAATAAGCAACAACATAGAAAGAAGTTAAAATAACAAGCTTGTACAATTTAACAAACAATTTATTGAGTACAAATATTTTCATAAAATAAAACATTTAAACTTACGGTTTTAGAGAATCAAGTTAACAAATTAGTCCAATATTGAATTCACAATACAGTATAATCCAAGATTATCCAATAATTGCAAGAGTCCTGATAATAATATGTCCTAATAGTTCCCGGTTCGAATCTTGACGATGTAATCCAATATGGACGACGATGTCACTTGATTTAGCCAGTTCTTGTTAATGAAAATCTATGAGCACATATTCTTTTCCAGATAAATAATACAATAATTCCTCTTGCTCCAAGCGAATCAACACAATTTGCAGTACACGGTAATTAAAAATAACTCAAAAAGAAGGCACAACTTAATATTATAAAAGCCCAACTTCTACTGATCTGTTCTCTCCCAAACAATAATTTAAATACCTGTTTTTACGTAAACAGGAAAGGGGTCACGACCTTCCAGAATCTCTCAGAACAATCTCACGTTCAAGAAATCACGTAACCAGCCTATGACCCAACTAAAATAGAAAGATGTTTATACTTTATTCCATTTTGTCCTTGGAACCAACCAAATATTTTAAAAGTAAAGCTATAATGTCCTTGGATTCAACCAATCATTTTAGAAGCTTGTTTACTCTCTGAAGCAAGGTCAGAAAAAGAGGTTAACATCTGGTGTTTACTTGTAAAGTATATAGGTCATCCATTTCTAGAAAATCTCTCCCAACTAAGGAATTTTAAACTCAAAATGTCAAATTTGAATCTGACAAACAAAATTAAATGATTTAAATCAAATATACTAACAATGGGGTCTGTCTAAATATTTCATTAGTACACTAGTGTGCTGAGATCAACATGCCATTGCTGGATGGGCCAATGTCTGAGGCCTGTCTAACCTTATATGCCCCTGTAGAACTGCTAGTAAATAACACGATGGCTTTATGCCTAGAACATCTTTAATTTATGGGGAGGGGGTCCCCTCTTCCTCATAAATACTTGTGAACAACTCCATGGCCCTATATCATTGACCTTTCAAACTCTTATAAGGGTTCTTCTGAGAAATAGTTGGAGCAAGTTGTCTAAGCAAGTTGGACCTATGCCAGAATCCTATTTAAATCTTGCAAAAAACTTTCTTCTAATGAAACAAGGAAAAACTGGATGGGCCTGTGTATGAGGCATGTAAACATCTTGTATGGGTCCTACTCCTAGAAAAATGCCTAAGGCCTAGTTACGTTTTATATGCGTCCATCTCCTAAAAGAAAATGCCAGAGGCCTAGATAAGTTTTATATTGTCTCCTCATTATTCTGAGAATGACATTGTTGTACACATTGGATGGCTGTATGCCCAATGGCCATCTTAATCTCTTCTACTGATAACTGGCTGTCAAAATGGACGAATCTATGTCTGAAGCCTGTCTAATGTTGTGTAGACCCCTCTTCTAATGAGAACTACTTGTCAAAGCTTTTACTTAATCTCAATTTAAGTGTGCAGTTCCCTGTGTGTTTTCTACTAAAAGATCCTTGTTGATTAGGTCCTGTGTTTCCTCCACAAAGATCCTTGTTGATTAGCTCCTACGTTTCCTACAGAAATATCATTGTTAATTAGGTCCTATGTTTCCTACAGAAAGATCATTGTTGATTTGGTCCTATGTATCTTACACAAAGATCTTTGTTGATTAGCTCCTATGTTTCCTACAGAAAGATCATTGTTGATTAGGTCCTATGTATCTTACACTAAGATCTTTATTGATTAGGTCCCGCTGTTTCTTACAGAAATAGCTTTGTTGACCAAGCCCTGTGTTTCTCACAGCAAGATCATTGTTGATTTAGTCCTGTTTCCCTGTTTCCTGTGAAACATAATACATACACAAAGATCTTTGTTGATTATGTCCTGTGTTTCCTCCACAAAGATAATTGTTGATTAGGCCCTATGTTTCCTACAGAAATATCATTGTTGATTAGCTCCTATGTTTCCGACAGAACGATCATTGTTGATTTAGTCCTGTTTCCCATCAACAAAAAGATTACTGGCGATTGAGTCTTGTTTTCCATAGCAAGATCATTTTGGGTTAGATCCTGTGTTTCCTTTTCACTGTGTCTTTAAAGTTGTAATTGTACTTAACTACAAAATCTATGAAAATTTGCACAGTAAATGTACAGCAGTATACGATATAACACCTAATCATTTTCAACAGACATTTGTTGTGTTTGTGGAAATGAGGTGGCAACATTGTAGGATAACAAAATAATTCAAGTTATAGAGATATTAATTAATATAATAAGTTACATTTTATGGAAATTTAAGTAACAAACTATTAGCAAAACCAAAACTTTACAATTTTTTGATAGTTTATTTATGTTGAATGAGTCCTGTTTTTCAATGTCTTTCACAAACGATACTGCACCTACAAGAAGGAAAACAAATGGTGTTAAAATGGCATATTATATAATTTATTGCTACAAATTCTTAAATTTTGCCAATGAAAAAGCAATATTATGTTATTTCTCATGAATAACAATTTCTCCAAGTAATTAGATAATCTGGATCAATTAATTTCTGTACTGATGATTTCAATCTGTCAATGTAGACCTGGATTCTAAGTTGTAAATGTACATCTGGATCTTATGGTTCATTATGTATCATGGCAATTAAAACGTATTGATGAGTATCATGGCACTTAAAGCCTATCGAGATGTATCATGGAACTTTAAATGTATTGATGAGAATCATATAACATATGACATCTGGGACAAGTTTTCATTTTAGACACCCCATTGACATTTGGGACACATTTCCATTTTAGCCACTCCATTGACATTTCCCTTTCAGCCACTACATTGACATATGGCCCTGTTTTTAAAATGTATTATTAGTATCATAACACTTACTTTGTATCAATATGTATCATAACACATGAAATGTATCAATATGTATCATAACACATGAAATGTATCAATATGTATCATAACACATTGCCCTTTGAAATTAAGAGTGCGCTAAAAATCGACTTTTTCGAGTGCAATAACAATTTTAAAAAAACTAATAATAATAAATACCAAAGGTTTCATATCTTAAATATTGTCAGCATGCTTTTCTAAATAAAAAAATGTAATATGTAATGTTGTAAAGCGCTTATATAGAGCTTCTAGAGATTAGGAGATATAGAGCGTCCTCATTATTGTTATTCTACATATGAATAGAATATGCCCACCCCCTTCTCCTTCCCCACCCACCCGAGTGGTGTAAAGAGCTGTTTCGGATCACTGCCATCTCACTTCTATCTCTGTGGATTCGAGTCTCCCGTTCGGCCAATTTAGTTAACTTGTATGAGAAAACTTAACAGTAGCTTCTCGTGGGTCCGTGGCTCTTCCGGGGATTTCCCAGGATCTTCCTCCACCATTAATACTGACCGCCATGTATGACTTATAGTGTGCTGAAAAATGGCTTTAAACCCTATATCAACAACATGAAAAGAATTATAAAAGTTAGTAATTTCTATTAAAAATTGAAAACGCCCAATAGATTCTGTCTAATGTATTTTCATGGAAACACAGTAGACAACGAAGCCCAGTCTCCCCTACATCCAGAGAGCGGAATTCTGGCTGATTCGGACCTTGGCTGATCGGACCGTCGCTGATTCGGCCCAAATTACGGGCTGATTCGGTCCAACTGACGGGCTGATTCGGACCAAGATGACGGGCTGATTCGGACCATGTGAACTATTATAAGAAAAACCATGTAACACACACATTATTTAGTTTGGTAGTTATTACTGTTTTTGCAGACATACCAAGAGCATATAACAAGTTTAAATTTACGTAAGACAGTTGCTAGCAAATTTCTAACCGAAATCAGAACAAACTCCATATTAACTATAGCATTTAGATTTGTTCAACCAATATATATATATATATATATATATATATATATATATATATATATATGCGCAATAAACTGACAACGAACAGTGCAAAATTAGTATCTAACTAGCTTGAGCGCTTTCGACTCTTAATGGGTCTTTTCAAAGGCAAATACAAAACATAGACAGGACAAACAAATAAAACAGAAAAACGGTTATGTTTGCAAAGTTTTACATGGCTATTTCTACTGGAATTAAACATTTAAGTTTATATTGTTTCAACTAGTTTATTTCAACTTGTTGTGGATACTGGAAAATATTTTTTTTCATCTAAAAGTCGATAAGCCATTACGACATCTGTTGTTTTATGTAAATTTATGTAAGCGCAAATTATATCCAGGATATTTCATTATTATAGTAGTAATTATAGGCTATTGACCAAATTTAGAAAATTATTTAAAAGAAAATTTTATTTGTGCATGGTTGTCTTTTTCTAGTCTTCTTGGTTTAAACCGCTTGCTTTCAATGTTCTAAGGCGGCGTATCCATTAAGATTCCTTTTCTATCCTGGTTTCGGAACTCGAAACTAATAAAATGCAGTCATTTTTATAAGTCGTATTTCACAGCTGTTATTGCTGCAAATGAGCTGAAAATTGACGTCCCCATTTTATTCTGAAATGAATCCCTAATCTGATCCGAATCAGCCAGAAAACTGGTCCGAATCAGCCCGTAATTTGGACCGAATCAGCTTGGTCCGAATCAGCCATGGACCAAATCAGCCTGTTACCCAGAGAGAGTGCTTTCGTAATGTATAACATAGTAATAAGATATTGCATATTTATTTATAGCTCACATATATAATGATGTGTATAACGATATTCTCCCTATTTGAAAACCTACCTTGATATCAACAGTACAACGCATATTTCTTTTACCAACGATTATCTCGGCCTTATCTATATAATTTAAGAGCTGTTTATATCAGGCTCAGACTGAGATACAGTATATACTCTGTCAAACAATTTCGTGAACAAGTCAAGCTTTAAACACGCTCACACATGACCAGGAAGAAATATAAGCGAGATCAGTTTAAGGCTTATTATAGTACATACAAAGTTGTACCTCAATATTAAATTAGACAATAGATATACTTCATAATGGCGACTGCTATAACACATACTGAAGACGAACCAACATGTCCTATTTGTATGGGATTATTCAATGTACCAAGACAGCTGCCATGTGCCCACACATTCTGTCAGAGTTGTCTACAGTCATACATCACAAGCAAAGCTATAGAACACGAGAAAAAGAGATGCATCGAGTGTCCGGTATGTAGAAAAACAGCAGGTCATTTTAAAGAGAATAAATCAACAAGTGAATGGGCGTCGCTCTTTCCAGTCGATACTGTGATACAATCCATATTACCGACGAAATCGAAAGTAGATCGTGTATGTGATGCTTGTTCGTCTGGCGGCCTCTCTGTCGCAGCTACAGGATTCTGTGCAGTATGCGAGGAAGTAATGTGTGATAACTGCCTAAGCGTTCACCGGAAACAGAAAATATCCAAAGCTCACTCTATTCTTACAATGGAAGAGTTAGTGAACAATCCACAAAATGTGATGAAATTTGCTGAAGGTTTTACATGTTTTCATCACGACGATGAAGATCTAAAATTTTACTGCAATAATCACAAGATTGCCTGTTGTGGAATTTGCTTTTTAGAAAGCCATAAAACTTGTTCTGATGTGAGAAAGTTGAAGGAGGAACTCCCTGCTTTGCTTCGTGAAACCAAACCAAGTGAAATCATTAAAGAGTTGAAGAAACTGGAAACTCATTTAAAAAGGTTTATCGATATAAATGAGTCTAATATGAATGATCTAGAGTCCCAAATTAATGGACTGAATGATGAAATCAAAGAAATGAGAAAGAAAATCAACACAGCTTTGGACGAATTTGAGATGAAAGTGAAGATGGAGGGAAGGAGAATCCACAAAGAAGTTGCTATTAGGACACAAGAAGAGAACCATCAATGCTTGTCACTCATTCATGCAATAAGAAATTCTCAACTTCTGTGCGAGACAGTTCCCAAATATGGAATTGATATACAGAAATTTCTGACTGCAGCAAAAATAAAGTCACAACTACCTCTATATTACTCTCAGATCATAGAAAAATATGAGAGGACAGACATAGTAAAAGTGCAGGGGAAATTCACTCCACTGTTAGAATCTAATTTATCGTTCTCATCATCCGATATTGGAAAACTTGTGACCATGACTTGCTCAACTCATCCTATACCAATGTTGAGGGAACCAACAAAGGAATGCCAGGTTGAGAATGTTGAAAAATTTAGTGTTAACATCAGTGAAGGTACACAAGGTTATAGTGGCATTACTATTCTCCCTAGAGACAGGGTGATGCTTGTTGATCATAACAATGATCAGTGCATTCTTCTAAACAATTCACATCAAGTAGTTACGACATACAAACTTAAAGAAAAGCCTTGTGACATTTGTGTGGTGGGTGATGAAGAAGTGGCTGTATCTGTGTATAATCAAAAGAAAATTCAGATTCTATCAGTCAGGGATGGTGTCATCAGTCCAGTCAGAACAATAACAACTAAACATAAGTGCATTGGAATTGCAACAGCTGGGAAGGGAGAGATGGTTGCGGCTGGAGACTGTGGTAATAATAAGTATTGCTGGAGTCTGATCAGAGATGGGAGAGAGGTCAATTATTCTGATCAGTATGACTCATCATCTGGATTCTTAAACTACACAGCACTGAATAATTCTAAAACACGAGTCTATGTTACTGTGTCTGATAAAAATTCCCTTCACTGTTTCAATATGGAAGGCAAAACGCAGTATACCTACAGTCATGACAACCTCGAATGTGCTTTAGGAGTAGCTGTGGACAGGGATGACAACATCTATGTTGTTGGATGTAATTCTCATAACATTCATCAGTTATCACCAGAAGGGTGCATAATACAGGTCATAACTACAGGAGTGTTACGGTATCCAAGGGCAATCAGTTTTGACAACAGTAGAGATACTTTTATTATTACAAACTTTTCTGAAAAGCAAAAGCTACACATTTACCAACTAAAATGAAAATTAAAAACCGGAAATCTAATCATCATAGATCATATGATAAATGTATTTTGCAGAAATAGTTTCATGGATGGTGCAAATATTCGAATCTCAAGCTATGTTTTATTGTGAGATGATTTATGCCACTTATATAATAGTTATATATGCATGAGCCATATAGATGACTTTTTTTGTAAATAAGAGGATAATATCTGTCAGTATGGATACTCTGAAACTTTTCCCCATTTTTTATATTATATTCTTTTCCTTACCAGCAATACTAAATAACAATTCATGGAGTTATATTGTGAGATGATTTATGTCACATATAATACAATAATATTTTGCGTAGTTTTTTGCACGAGTCTCATAGATGCGGTTCTTTTTGTAAATGATAAGAGGATAACATGTGTCTGAATTTAAAGACGCACTGAAACTTCTCTCCATTTTGTAGATTATTATATTCTTTTCCTTACAGGCAATACTAAATAACCATTCATGGAGTTACTAATATTGTGAGATGATGTATGTCACTTATATAATAATACAATAATATTTTTGGTAGTTTTATGCATGAGCCGCATAGATGAGGTTCTTTTTGTTAATGATACCATCTGTCGGTATCCATGGACACTCTGAAACTTCTCCCCCTTTTTTGATATATTATATACTATTTCTTTACTGACAATATTAAATAACTATATCAATGAAAAAGGATGGTATTTATTAGATTATACACCATAAAAAATGATGATATCAAGTTTGGTCATTCATGGTGGTAAATGATTACCAAATCAATATTATAAAGTGAAAACAGAAATTAAAATCTTTAATTTCATGCACATATAAGGTAAATAAGGAATATTTTCCTACTCCCAAAAAAACTAATGAAACAAATAAAAGGTTTGTATTATTTAGATGATAAACTGATGTAGCATATATTGTGACCAAATAGATTGGTGGAAAAACAAACATAAAATTGCACAGAAAGTGGATTATAATACAGGGAATAGTTACAAAGGGTTTTCATAATTTGTTACTTGGATTTACCTCAGACTTTGAAATCTATCTAATTTGTACATAGAATTAACAAGCCTTTTGGGCATATAACAATGAACTTTGAAATTAAACTTTTGTTTTTGTCTTGTCTTATTGCATGACATTTATTATTAGATTAATAATGCTCAATTACTTATAAGAGAAAACAAATATTTGAATATTTTAATATATTATTTCTATTGTATCATTTACATATCATCCCTTGTTTAATATTAAATATTCATTGATGAGCATGCATATTCAGTACACATCATTTGTTTGATGTATCTATCTGACAACCCGTACACTGGTAGCATTCCTCCATTTCTTCTCAACCTATTGCTACAATTTCTTCCCCTCAAATGGTACTACTAGAATTACCAATCCTACTATTTCTATTTCTTCTAATTGTAAAACAAGGATTACTACTCCTACTATTAATATCTGGACCTTGCATAAACTAAAAGCAAAGCAATTCAAATTGAAAAATACATTTATCAAATTCTTTCATATTTTTTAAATTCTCTTTTAAGTAAATTTAGTAATGATTCATTTCTGAAATAGTCTTCCACTGCAAGTAAATTTTATATTTGATTGCTTGGCTAATTTATTTTATATTTTGATTGCTACAACAGTATGTGTACTAAAATCAGACTTGTCAAGAACCCACTCTTCATGTCCTCAAAAAAAGAGAATGACCATACGAGGTCTGTCTAAATATTTCATTAGTACATTAGTGTGCCGAGATCTACGTGACATTGATCGATGGGCCAAAGTCTGAGGCCTGTATAACCTTGTATGCCCCTGTAGAACTGCTGGTAAATAACTCGATGGCTTTATGCCTAGGACATCTCTAACACAGACAAACGACAAACAAACTCACAGGAAAGCCTTGTGACATTTGTGTGGTTGGTGATGAGAAAGTGGCTGTATCTTTGTATCATCAAAATAAAATTCAGATTCTATCAGTCAGGGATGATGTCATCAGTCCAGTCAGAACAGTAACAACTAAATATAAGTGCTCTGGAATTGCAGTAGTTGGTAAGGGAGAGATGGTTGTGGTTGGAGACTGTGGTAATGACAAACCTTGCTGGAGTCAGATCAGAGATGGGAGAGAGGTCAATTATTCTGATCAGGATGATGTTACGTGCTTAGGCTCGAATAAGCAGCAACACAGAAAGAGTGAAAACTAACAAGCTTGTATAACTTAAACAATGAATTTATTAAGTACAATTATTTCATAAAATAAATAAACTTACAGTTTTAGAGAATCAAATCCAACATTAATCCAATATAGAATTCACAAAAATAATCCAATAATGGAATTGCAAGAGTCCTGATAAATAAATGTTCAAATAGTTCCAGGTTCGAATCTTGACGATGTAATCCAGAATGGCTGACAATGTCACGTGATGCAGTTCTTGTTTAATTATCATCCAAATGAATTATGAGCACATGTTTTCTCCTCCAAATAGATAATAAATCTTCTTTCTTCAATGAATTGACACAAAGTCCAGAACAAGATAATTATAACTCAAACACAACTATTAACTTTACAGCCCAGAGATTCTACTGAATTGTTCTATCCCAAAAAAGTCTATATAACCGTTTTTCTTAAGTAAACAAGTGATCACGTGATTTTCTAGAAATTCATGGAAGGTCACTACCTTCAGAAAGTCACGTATTCTAGATATTTCCTACACCCCAAGAACTAAAAATAAAAGTTATCCTTGAAATAAACCAAAAGTTTTAAAGACCTGTTTATCAATCTGAAGCAAGATCAGATAAAGAGGTAACTAAGCCAAGGTCAAAAACTTGTTTACAGTTAGAGTGGTCAGCCTGAACTTTCTAGAAAAAAATCTCCCAATTAATGAATATTAAACCCTAAATGACAAATTTGGATTTAATAATTAAAAATAAATAAAATTAAATCCAATAGCCGTAACAATGACTCAACATCTAATTACTTAAACTACACAGCACTGAATAATTCTAAAACACGA
The DNA here is from genome assembly GCA_030141615.1 of Unio pictorum. Taxonomy (NCBI): domain Eukaryota; kingdom Metazoa; phylum Mollusca; class Bivalvia; order Unionida; family Unionidae; genus Unio; species Unio pictorum. Next base: position 963,998 of record JARLTB010000316.1, read on the forward strand.
GTCTATGTTACTGTGTCTAATAACAATTCCCTTCTGTGTTTTAATATGGAAGGCCAGATGCAGCATACCTAGTCTAGACAACCTCAAAAAACCTTTCGGAGTCGCTGTGGACAGGGATGACAACATCTATGTTGTTGGATGTATTTCTCATAACATTCATCAGTTATCACCAGAAGGGTGCATCTTACAGGTCATAACTACAGGAGTCAGGGCCCCGAATGGCCGAGAGGTCTAAAGCGCTGTCCGTTACGGACCACTGCCATCTCACCTCTGTCTGCGTGGGTTCGAGTCTAAGATTCGGCTAATGTAGTTATGTGAGAAAGCTTGCCAGTAGCTTCACGTGGGTCGGTGGTTCTTTACAGGATTTGTCCGGGTTCTTCCTCCACTTTTAATACTGGCCGCCATATATAGCCTATATTGTGCTGAAAAAATGGCGTTAAACCGTAAAAAAAACTACAGGAGTCCCACTGAATCCAAGGGAAATTGGTTTTGAAAACAGTAGAGATACTTTTATCATTATAAACTCTTCTGAAACCCAAAAGCTACATTTACCAACTGAAATAAAACTTAAAAACTGAAAATCTAATGATCATAGATCATATGATAAATATATACAATATGCAGAAATAGTTGAGGTTTCTTTGAAGATGCAAATAAATGAGTCAGTTCATGGAAAGACACTTCACCCCCTTTTATATATATTATATCCTTTTTTCCTAGTATTAGGGAATATTAGATAACTATATAAATGAAAGAGAATGGTATTTTTCAGATTATTCTTTGGACTTCATACCTAAATTAAGAATATTATTGTAACCATAGGAAATGAAACACAATATAATAAAGTTGTCATTTATGGTGGTAAATGATTACCAAGTCAATATTATTTAATGCACCTATAAGGTAAATAAGTAATATTTTGTTACTCAAAAATAGTGAAACAAAGAAAAGGTTTGTATTTTTTAGACTGGTTGAAAATCAAACATAAAATGAATTGCCCCAAAAGGTGGGTTATATAATACAGGGAATACACTAGAACGTCGTTTATCCGAATCAATTGGGACCGGTTATAATACAGGGAATAGTTAAATTGAGTTTTCATAATTTGCTACATAGATTTACCTCGTATTTTGAAATCTAATTTATAGGTAAAATTTACAAGCCTTTTTGGCATATAGCAATGAATTTTAAAATGAAACTTTTGTTTTTCTCTTATCTTTCTTGCATGACATTTATTATTAGATTAATAATGCTCAATTAATTCCATGAGAAAATATATATTTGAAGGTTTTAATATACATATTTTTATTGAATCATTACATATCATCCCTTGTTAAATATTAAATTCCTTGATGAACATGCATATTCATTACACATCATTTGTTGGATCTATGTATATAACAGCCTGTACACCAGTAGCATTTCTCCATTTCTTCTTAACCTACTGCTATAATTACTTCCTCTCTAATGGTACAGCTCCTACTATTACTGCTTTTTCATCCCTTATAACGGTACAACTAGGATTACCAATCCTACTATTACTTTCTGAACTTTGCAAAACATAATAAAATCAAAACTTAAAATATTTAAAAATGTTTTAAAAGACTTGTGCACCATCTCCTTCATAAATTATTTTCTCTCGCTTCAAGTAGATTCAGTACTGACAGAGACTGCACTTTTCTTCCTTTGGTACATTTATTTTACATTTTGATTGCTACAATAGTTTCATTAGTACACATTTGTGCTCAGGATCTAAAAAATCAGAATGACCATATGCATGAGGCCTGTCTAAATCTTTCATAATACACTACTATGCTGAGATCTACGTGACAATGCTGGATGGACCAATGTCTGAGGACTGTCTAACCTTATATGCCCCATAAAACGTCTTGTAAAATACTGAATGGCTCTACGCATAGGACATATCTAATTTTACAGGTGGAGGTCCTCTATTCCTGGTAACTACTTGTGAAAAACTGTATGGCCCAGTATCTAAGAACTTTCAAAGTCTTATAATTGTCCCACGTCTTCTGAGAACTAGTTGTCTAAGCAAGTTGACTATGCCTGAATCCTGTGTAAATCTTGTATGGACCTTTTTCCAATGAAAGATACAGATCAAAACGGTTTCATGGCCCTATGGCTGAATCCTGTCTAAATCTTGCATGGAAATTTTTTCTAATGAAACATACTAGTTAAAAATGAATGGCCCTATGCCTGAATCTTGTCAAAATCTTGCATGAACCTTTTGTCTAATTAAACATACAAGTCAAATCTGGATGGCTCTGTGTCTGAGGCATGTCAGCAACTTATATGGGTCCCTCTCCCAGAATAAAATGCATGATGCCTAGCTAAGTGTTATATGGGTGATGGGTCCCTCACTATTCTGAGAATTATTTATTTATTAATTCGATGCCCCTATGCCCAATGCCTGTCTTAATCACTTCCACTGATAATTAGCTGCCAAAATGGATAACTATGCCTACTGCCTGTAATAATCTTTCACTCCATGCATGAAGCTGGTCTTAACCTCTTCCACTTATAACTGAAGCCTGTCTAAAATCAGTTAGACCCCTCTTCCAATGAGAACTACTTGTCAAAGTTTTTACTTAATGTGTTGCAGTTATAGTTGCATGTTACCAATGTTATCTACTGAAAGATGAATGTTGATTAGGTCGTACGTTTCCTACTGAAAGATCATTATTGATTGGGTCCTACGTTTCCTACACAAAGATATTTGTCGACCAAGCCCTGTGTTTTCCACAGAAAGAAATCCATCAGCATGTGACAAAAAGTTTAAAATGTTTTCTGAAAAACTACTTAGTGCAGTTCACTATATAATGTCCTATTTGATACACAATTTAATGTATGTCCTAAAGCATTGATTGTATGCAAACTACAACCCAGTGACATTCATCTTTTCCTGAGACTTTTACTGCTAAACAATGTTCAAATGCAAGCTAGCACACAACTGTTTTCATCAAGCACTTGTTATCTTTGGGGAAATTAAGGTGCACAAATATTGGGAAAACAAATTATCTACAACACTATAGAGATATTAGATAATATGCAACATTTTATTCATTTTTAAGTATAAAATTTTAACAAGACCAAAACTCTACAATTTTGATGGTTTATTTATGTTGAATGAGCCATGCTTCCCAATACCTTTCACAAATGATGCTGCACCTAAAAAAAAATATGAAAAACATGAAGTTAAAAATGGCATATTATATCATTTACTGCATGCATGATGGAATACTGCAGTAATCCAAACCACATATGTTATATTTGTTCAAGTATAACAATTTCTCCATGTAAATTAGTAAATCGGAAGCATTTTTTTTTCTGCATTGGTGATTTCAAGCTACATCTGGATCTGGTGGTTCATTATGTATCTGCAGATCTAGGTATATTTTATTTTTAAGTTGAAGCTATCAGTGTACAGCTGGATCTGCAAGTTCTCTATGCACCATATAGTCTAAATCTAAATTATTTTGTTTCATTTATGAGTTTAAGCTAGGTCTAGTTATGCAAGCTGATTAGGTATCAGCAGATCAGAGTGAATGGTATTTGTTGCATTTACGACTTCAAGCTAACAGTCAGTCATGGGCCATTTCATGATAATTGAATATTATGGATGTTTCCTAGTTAGAATTAATAGTTATTCCCTAGATGTTAGACTTGGGACATTTCATGATAATTGAATATCATGAATGTTTCCTAGTTAGAATTAATTGTTATTCCCTAGATGTTAGACTTGGGACATTTCATGATAATTGAATATCATGAATGTTTCATAGTTAGAATTAATATGTATTCCCTAGATGTTAGACATGGGACATGTCATGATAATTCAGTGAGGAATGCACATCACCATGCTACTAGGTCAAGCAAGATGTAAAGTACAAAATAACAAGAAAAAGATGCAACTATACCATTTATCAATATGTATCATAACACATGAAATCTATTAGTATGTAATATAACACATAACATCCATGATATATCACTGGTGACTCTTAACATTAGTAACTGCATCCAAATGGACAATGCACTGTCAGATTTTTATCATTGTTACTCTAATCTGGGTGGAAACATTATATTGTACTGTTTGTAATTTATTTTTGTATTAATCATTTTTCTCATATTATGGCAATTTCAAAATTATAATATTAAAAAATTATTTTTGATATGATGCATCACATGTATCAATAAGTATCTATTATATCGCTAAGAATCTATCGTGACACTTGAAATCTATTGCTAAGTATCTACCGTGACACTTGAAATCTCATAGATGCCAACCCCCGAGTGCAAAAATACTGATTACTTGTGACAAAAATTCTGATTTTCAGGAACAAATACTGATTTTTAAATTTCAATGCGTATGTATCTATTTAAAACATATACAATCATCAGTAAAGTTGAACAGTGCCTTACGTAATTATTTAATGTCAAAGATGCACATGTTGCACATTTGTACCTTCTGGAGTTGCACCATGTTCCATATGGGTGCCCATTCAAAAGGTGCAAGAGTGCAACACACTCAAACACAAGCTATTTATAGGAGCCCTTTCCACGCCTTTTCTTTTTTAATCATTGATTCCAATGTACCAACTTTCATTGATTATCTCAGCTCTGAGATTTTCTTATTGAAATGTTTTCGTTCAAGCATAAGAATTCTTTTGCGATTTTAATGTCTGAAAAACTTGTGCAAAATAAATCGCCAACAACACTAGTAACTAAAAAGGAAGGTTTATTTCTAAAAGAAATTTAAAAATCAAATTACGATCGAGGTACATTAAGGTTTACTTTGTCATTTATCTACGTCGTAAGTTGTGTTGGCTGAAGCAGGAAGCTGATTTTTATTAGCTTTTTCGTGTTTTTGCATTTCATGGGCGCCTCCATGCCCAAAAGCGAAACAAGATACATAATTTACAAAACGTCAATTTTTCTCCTTTACAATATGGTTTCACAAATCTATACAAGCAGGCATAAATATCCTTCCAATTGTCTCCTATTTCTCCTGGAGAAAATTTTGAATATTCTGCCTTCCAAATTATTATGATTAGAAGCTGAATATTATGATGACTAGATACAGCAACAGCGGTAACTATTCCGAAATCCAATATGGCGGATAAAGACAGGCCTGGTAGTAGGGTTGTCAAAACCCACAGAAAACTTACCCGGTTACCTGTTGCTCTGGTGAACAGGTACCCGGGTACTAGTTAGAACATGAAGACATGTACAACCCTTGAGCAACAAATTGTTTTCCACTAAATTATGCGTTACGAGTAAACGTATATGGTTTGCGCTTTTTCGGTATATCCACCTTCCAAAAATCTTGTTTATATTAACATTCCATTAATCCCACAGACCGTATTTTAGAAAAGACCGCTTTACATAACTACAATATACGAGTACCCTTGTCCGTGGATTTGTACTTTCCTACAGCAACATGTTCTATTTATACCAAACATTGTTCAACTTTCCCCTCAAATTCTATTTATAGCATCTGTATGGCTTAGTGATGTGGCTACTAACAGATGCTATACTCATGATTTTTGAGAAAATAAAATATATTCCTATCGATGCTGGTATATCTGGATGAAAGATTGTTCAAGTTTGCTGGGCCGGCATGTAAGCTGCTGCTCATGCCGACATCAAATAGTGTGGGCGAATTCCAACTTTTTGATAGGAAATGAGCTCTGGCTGTCGTTCTGCTCAAAGTGTGGCTGATATCATTTCCCACTTTAGGTAACACTTCCACCACACGACTCACTTATAACCTGGCTTCTTGGATAATGGTTTTGTATTCGCTGGCATGAGCCACCAAATGTAAAGAAGCCACCAAATGTAAAGAAGTACTGCTACGATTCAGTCTCAAGCGAATATCCACACCGTTCAGCAAATACTTCTTTTGAAACCACATGTCCAAATGTAAACGATCGAACAGTTCTAAACTACGTCCTTGCAGATTTTTCATTCGACGGTCGTTAAAACCCACATTGTGAGGATCTTCGTCTGCTCTCAATTCTGTGTCGTTAAACGTGTCCTCGCCTTCTGTGTCAGGTTTCCATACCACGCAATCGATCTAGATGAGTGTTCATGGCTTCCTTTCCGTACGTCAAGAGATGTTCGAGGTACGCTCGATAAGGGTAAGCATCCATGCTACTGCGAACCAGTTTGTTATTCATGTACACATCTACATCGCTCAACGAGGAATGCATTAAATTGTTGACGGGAACTGCTCGAGTATCGGCTCCCGGAACGGTGTTGTCCGTTTTGATCCCTTTCACGTTCAAATACAAGTAACTGCTGTTCAAATCGATGTAATCTTCGGGTTGTCCCTTGATTTCAAACTCGATGTTTGCTGCATCCGCCAAAGAGGAGACGGGATGAAATTCGACCCATTGGGTTTCTTGCATGGTCATCATAGCTGGTGGCATAGTAAATAGATCCAGTTCCGACGTGGAATAGGCACAATATTCTTGGTGCATCATTTTTTTCTGTCTCTATGATTTGTTTTTAATAATAAAAAAAATGTCTAATCCTCGAACGGTTCTTTTTTCCGTAGTCTTTCTAGCTTTAGAGGTATGAAGACTTTTGGAAGGGTGTCTTCGTCGTCGCTTTCTATCTTATCTTTTCTGTGTCCTCAGCGAAGCAGAAATGAAAGACTGTACCGTTCAGGGCATTTACAAGAGTTTCTCGTTGACCCAAACTTTCTTTACCCGTTTCAAGCAAGACATTTTTGCCTGCTCTCAAGAAAGCCTCTTTGGAGTTTTGTTTGTCAGTGAGGACATTTTGAAGAAAATCTTTACCGTGAGTCACTGCGGCATCTTTTAAGGCGTGCAATCCTCGTGACACCACCGGTTTCAAAACAGGGGCCACTGAATGAAAGGCTGATTTAAACATATCTCCTAAACCATGTCCTCGTTGTCGAGCGACTCCTTGGTACACAGGATACATAACTTTTCAGTTGTTACAAAATCGTTTTTGAAAATGGAGTTTCATTGCGAATTTTCCTTTGGTAAATGGAATATTTTGTCCCAGTTCTCCTTTTATAGTAATGTTGACACTGTCGAAATACGACTTACTGACGGGCAAATAATGAGGATGTACAAATTCTCGGTGAACGTGATAGGTATTTCCACCTTCCTCGTCAGCGCTCGCGATAGAATCCACTTTGAAAGGAATTACCAGCAGCAACGGTGCTGAGGTGTGTCCCACTACGTTGTAATGGTTATAGTTATTGCTTGTGCCTTAGCAATTGTTTTTCAGATTGGGCTTTCAATTATTTGAGTTTTAATTGTTCGTACCTTAGCACTGTATTTTTTCCATATCATTTAGGGATTTGGAGTAAAGGTCCCATCTCGGGTGTCTTATTTGACCTTCCGTTAATCCCTTGACAGTGTAAGGCGGTATTGTTTGTTTTTTGTTTTTTTGTTGTTTTTTTTTGTTTTTTTTGGGGGGTTTTTTTTTTTTTAAGTTTTACCTGCGTATGCCGTTGCATTTGTAAAATCTAAATAATATTAATTGTATTATACTCCTTGGGATTATTCACTATCATATGCAAACTGAAAGTTATGACATGATGTATATAATGTTGCTGTTTGTTATTGTTTTCTTTTGTTTGTTACGGTTTATTCATTCATGCAGCAAGTCATGCTTATTATCTAAATTTTGATTGGTTGGTATTCTTAGTTCTTGTTTTGTGTCCTCTTTTTTGATTGGTTAGCATTAGTTGCTTTCTTGCCAAATATTTAAAGTTAAGCTAACAGTATTTCATTATTTTGCGTCAAGTTTTTAGAGTGATGCATTTGCTTGTAGTTGGAGACAAAATCGAACCTCGTTTGAGCCGTTACCCTGAGTTGCCACAATTGTGTCATCAGCCAGAGGATTTTGTGGTTACTTTGGATCGTCGACCTGGGGCACAAGTTTGAGATTTCCTGGCCAGGTTAACTGTTATGAATCCAATCCCGGACGTGGTATTTCTTAAGTTGGGTGAAAACGATATTGGAGTGATAAGCCCTTATGTAATAGTAAACCAGTTGTTGCATTTGTACCAAGTCTATCATGAGGGAGGAGTGCAGTTTGTTATAGAGTTCCCTTATTCCACGCATGCGCCCTCGAGGAATGTCGCACCAACGCTACAGTCGGAGGGCCCGAGAGGTCATTTGTGAATTATTCAGAGTTTTTGCCACTCTGTAACACCACACCATGCGTTGAGGTGAACGATCGATCAAATGATGTTTATATTCGACCAAACGTTTGACAAATTCGGATTTGCTTGAACCACTCGGTCCAGCAATTAACATGTTAAAACGATGACGAAGATACAAAGCCTCCCAACTAGCATGATCTAAGTGTTCGTCAATGACTTTGAATGTCGAGGAGGAAGGAGTAGAAATAGCAGAGGTAGCCATAGTAGTGTAAGGTGTGACACTTTTGACACAAAAATAGACAAGACAAGAGGTTATTATACTTTTTAGGACACGTTTATTTCATGTTTAAACCTGAACAACACAAAAGACAAAAAATATATTAAAACCAAATGGATAAGTGCAGAAATAAAAAACACCTGGTAACGATCAAATTTGCATATAAACAAGTCTCTGTACAACATCGTTATGACATCCAAGGTGTCCTAGAGGCAGTTTGTAATATTCTTACAGTCTCTACATTCGGAACAGTCACATATATGTCGTCTCGGAATGGTCTTTTGGGAATGTCCATAATATTCCTGTTTTGAGAGGAATGAGTATCCTTGGTGACAGATTCTTCTTCTTCTGGCACTGGAACTAACACAGGATTAAAGAGACTTTTTTGACTCGATGAAGGATTTTAAGATCACAACGCTTGAGCATGATGGGAAGCTTCTTTTGTCCAAGCCTAAATAAACCAACTTTTCCAATCACGTACATCTGTCCATTGAGGGTGTAAATCACAAGTTACACACACATCGCCGTACACCTCTTCCGTATGTAAAAGTTGACAAATCGTTTATTCCTGTAGAGTTCGAGAAGTATCCAGATGAAAGCGTAAGGAATTTAACAGAATGAATATCTCGTGGACATTTAAAGGAGTCACCATTCTGTCTCTAAGGGTATTGTTTGTAAAGTGTCCACAAGGAGTCTACGGGTAAGCGAAATTCCAGAAAGCAAGTCAATAAAACACACACAATACTTCGACACCAATTGATGGGACACAGTTCTCGTAATAAGTGTTGGTAATCCTCCACCGTTTGAATATTCTCATTGATATCCGTCCACGGAATCTGTTTATCACAAGTGATAAAGGTTATGGCATTGTAGTCTATTTTATATTTCTATATCTCGAAGACCATAAGTGTACATTCTGCACAGAATTATTTAAAATCTTCTCCAAAAGCGAAAGTGATTCATATGGTGTGTAATTCCGGACCACTGCCATTCAGGTTAACAGTCAAGAATGATCATAAAATCTAAAATCAATGAGGCATATAATTTGAGAGTAGTACCATTAGATGAGCATGAATCAATGAGGCATATTACCATGAGGATCATATAGTGGGTCTGCTACACCTGCCAATGAGTTGTCATGGCTCTTGACTCCATTAGCCTGGCCCCTTCTACATCCCCAAGCCCACAGAGGTCCACACTCGTGCTGACTCTTCTTATCATGCGGTATGCTTCGGTGACATTCAATCATTGTACGACTTAATACATGCATCGAACCTTTGCTCTCAACAAACGTCTATAAACACGGTATATGAAACAAAAGAAGAAAAATATTTTTAACACGATCTGAGATATAATGTTATGATTACATTTAAATTGACAGTAAAATTGTACTCTTTTCGATACTCTTTTATTTTTTACACTTCACATCACAATTTATTTATTTTTTTGTTTATTTATTTATTTATTAAATTATTTATTAAAATTGTCTCGTTTCTTAATTTTCTCTATAGTTCTTATGGAAAATTCAGCAATATCTTTGTGCATTTTGTTTCAAGTTTATTTAAACCCAAAAATAGTCGTAAATATTTTTCAGAAATTGTTTTGTCCCATGAGTCATGTTTTGAAGGAATGATGACATTAGCTATATAGACGGTAATGGTTTTAATTTTATCGTTATAGCGCAACCGCAGATGCATCATAACGAAAGATTATAAAAAAATAACTACTGTTAAAGTGTTTAGTGAGATGGAATCAGGACCAGAAGGATGTTTGTTCGATCCTTGAAGTATGCTTGGCAAAGATGGTTGTTTGATCCTTGATGCGTATCTGAGAAGGTACTTTACAGCAAATGACATTAGATACCCTATTGATGGAAACTGGAATTATTGAAATTATCTTGCTCTGATTTATAGCGAAATAAAACTTATATCCTGTATTATATCCATCATAATAACATATGGATTTATCCATTTTATATTATATAATATCCAGGATGTTATTTGAAGAAAAAAATAACAATTATCTTGAGATAGAAGACAAGAAAATATTGCAGATCGAAGAAAACTCACACACACAACCCTCAACGAGAAAATTAAATGGCGAATATCTTAAAGGAGACGAATTTTCTCTGTGTATGATACTTATTGTGTAAGCTGCAATCTAAAACCTGTAAGTAAAATGGGGCGTTTAAGCTTACACCACAGCTGATCCTGTGAAAGATGTCGTGCTGACATTACAGAGCCTGTTGATAAAAATTGGAAGTGGTGAAAATTAAGCCTACTATTTGCTAGCTACATTGCAGGGAGTGAAACACTTTGAGTGGGATGCCAACACCCGGCAATATAGTTATCAGATAGGGTCTAGAAACATAAAACACTCAACAAATGATACAAATATTCAGTGTACATGAGATATTAAATTTCTGACAGAAAACATGTTCGCTTCTGAAAATCATAGGATGGTTCACAATCAAGCCGAGGAACACATATCTTATCAAACTCATATTTGCTAATAAATTATTAAACCATGATATATTTTAAATTTTATTTCAGAATGTTTTTCCGAAAGTTGAATTTGACCAGAATATTTTTCATAATGTTCCATTTTAGCCACTCTATTGACATATGGGACACGTTTTCATTTTAGGAACTCCATTGACATGTGAGACACGTTTCAAACGTGTACTTAAAGGCTCAAAATTTAATTGTATTTTGTAAAATTATATTTAACTTTTTTTAAAGAACAATTTAAAAACTAATTTTTCACGAATACTTAAAACACACTGTTGATATCATGCAAGTCGTAGCAAAACACCTTGTAAATTTCCTGACAAAATACCACAGTAATCCAGTATACCAGTGATGATGTGTACCTCTGATGCTTAGACAAGTAATAAAAGTGTGGAGATCAATACTCGAGGCATGGAGGTTACAAATCCAGGCAATAAAATGAATAATCAAGGTATGGAAACGAATAATCAAGCTATGGAAACGAATAATCAAGGTATTTAAAGGAATAGTCAACGTATGGATTTGAATATTCATGGTATGGAGATGATTAATCAATGTATTGAGATGAATAATCAAGATATGGAAACGAATAATCAAGGTATGGAAACGAATAATAAATGTGAGAAAAGAAATAATCAAGGTATGCAATGGAAACGAATAATCAAGGTATGGTATGGAAACGAATAATAAATGTAAGGAAACGAGTAATAAACGTAAGGAAATGGATAATCAAGGTATGGTATGGAAACGAATAATCAAGGTATGTAAACGAATAATAAATGAATGGAGATGAATAATAAATGTAAGGAGATGACTAATAAATGTAGGGAAATAAATAATGAAGATACTGATACGAATAATCAAGATATGGAAATGAAAGATCAATATATGGAATGAATAAACGAAATAAATAACCAAGACAATGAATAATAAACAGATGATGGGATATGAAAACTAACTAACGAATAAATAAAACAGGAAGAAGCATAGTCAAGAGATAAGTATAGCTAATTAAGATTTGGAGATGAATAATCAAGAGATAATTATGGCTAATAAAGACGTGAACATGAATCATCAAGAAATGCATATGACTAATTAAGAGGTGGAGAGGAATAATCAAGAGATAAGCATGACCATTTAGAAGGTGGAGAGGAATATTACAAATATACGTATTGCTCATTCGGAGGTGGAGAGGAATATTCAAGAGATAGGTATGACTAATTAAGTATTGGAGTGGATTAATCAAAAAAGTAAAGAATAGCAAACAAGCTAATGAAAACGGTGTGAAACATCGGGACTAATGTGTGTGTGTGTGTGTGTGTGTGTGTGTGTGTGTGTGTGTGTGTGTGTGTGTTTTAGATTTTTAACGTATTTTTAGCAATTTAATCAATTTATAGTGATGTATAGTAGGATGAGAGCAGTTTTATAGCAATAACAAGACAGGATTCAATGACTGAAGCCTATGCCAGTAGGAAGTTGCTGTCTACAGAACAAAAATACTCAGTGATTGAGAAAGACTGTAGCTGTAGAATGGGGGATTGGTAAGTTTCAGGACAATCTTTTTGGGAGAGACCATTGACCATTGCTGTACTTAAACAAAGTTAAGATCGTTAACACTGATGCGTTGGTTGCTAACCCTTCAATCCTATCTTTTTCGAGCTGAGTCAATCAGTTGGGTCGATAAAGTAGGTTCGGATTATTTGAGTAGGATGTAATTAGAAAATCCGGATTACTGTATAACCACTGTAGATATTTTAAAGCAGCATCAATAGTAATATACTTCTATTCTGTGTAAGTTAAAAACATGAGTGCATTTTTCTCGTTGTTGGTAGGGGATGGTATATTCATCGAAAAAGACAAGAAATGATTTGGTTACTCCTTAGAACATATCTCGATATATATGCGTACGTCACCTAGGGTGAATATTTGTTAAAAGTGTTCTAAGCCAATTCAAGACAACAATGGTCTGTACGTTTCTGTCTGTTGGTAGAGACAATAGAAACACGGTATGCACGGGTATTTCACCCTAATACTCACTCTCCTGTGTATTTAAGGCAAGTTTTTTGCTTAACTGACACACTCGTCTTGTACCTTGTCAAGAAGTAAACATTGTCCATTTTTGTAATATAGACATTTGTTTGAGTGTTACATTTCTAATTTATTTGATATGTGAAGCATATTCAGTTTTGATGTCGAATCGTGAAATGATGCCTTTACCTGATAAATTGTGAACTTTAAGTCACTAGCTGATTTTAATGGTTCTTTTTAGCAGCATGTGTCTATATCTTTAAGTCCGTACCTTTTATAATGACCAGTTGATATGGTGGAGCCATTAAAGGTGGGCGTGTTCAATAAAGTGTTCTAAGCCAATTCAGGACAACAGTGGTCTGTACGTTTCTGTCTGTGGGTAGAACTATCTGGTCGTCTATATTGAAATGAAAGATGACTGAACCATCAAGACCATACAAAGTCGAAAACGTTCATACAGCTGTAAAAATGATTGTTCTTTGTTCCAATTGATTTATTTCAATCGAGTAACATTATGATAATTATGTTTACATGCGATTCTATGAATTTTTTTTTGATCACATTAGATTATTTGAATCTTAAATCGATTACTGAAGATTGGATTATTTGAATCTTATTTTGATTCCAAGAAGTTATCTGAATCTCTTTTTCATTGTATGAAATTGTGCGATTATTTCAGTCTTACTCCCATTACGCGAGATTATATAAATGTTAACGTAGTGGATTGTAAATGAATCAGTTTTTGTTCCTATCTGTGAATGTTTGCATAGAGTAATTGAATGAGACGCATATCTTAGAGCGTGAAAGAAGCGCTTTATTCGTAAAATATATTTTGTCATAAACCAGTCCATGTGTTGTGTCGTCATTCAAACATATATTCACTGTTCAATTAGTATAAACTGCAGATGAATGATAATAAAACTAAGGCCAATTTTCATCGTGTACCTCAAAAATTAACAACACCAACATTCAGTATCAGTCGATACGAAACCTAGGTATTTCTCTAGACAGTACTCGCAATGCACCAACATGTCATGAACATATGCAATGCTTCATATATTGAGCTGAGAAGCATCAGCTCCGTTCACAAATATATTTCCGTTGATGCCACATGCATGTTCACTAGTACTTTAAGCTGTATTATTGTAACTCAATTCGGTCTGGTTTGTATCAATATCTACTCCTCAAACTTCAAAAATGTTACAAATAGATCTGCTCGGATTTTTTACTGAGGGACTCCAGTGCAACATACCCATCCGACCTCACCAATGTGCATACACAATATAATTACGCTCCTCTTCTGACAATCGTAGACTAGTTATTCCCACTATGAAAACGAAGCGATATGGACAACTTTCGTTTGCATACAGGGCCCAGCACAGTGGAACAAATTGCCCTTTGAAATTAAGAGTGCGCTAAAAATCAACTTTTTCGAGTGCAATAACAAATTTTAAAAAAACTAATAATAATAAATACCCAAGGTTTCATATCATAAATATTGACAGCATGTTTTTCTATATAAAAAAGTCTTACGGGTAATATGTAATATTGTAAAGCGCTTAGAGCTACTAGAGATTGGGCGATATACAACGTCCTCATTATGGTTATTCTACATATGAATAGAATATGACCCCCCCTCCTCCTCCCCCACCCACTCGAAATTTGTAAAGCGCTTTCCGTTTCGGATCACTGCCATCTCACCTCTATCTCTGTGGATTCGAGTCTCCCGTTCGGCCAATTTGGTTAACTTATATGAGAAAACTTGCCAGTAGCTTCTCGTGTCCTATTTGTATGGGATTATTCAATGTACCAAGACAGCTGCCATGTGCCCACACATTCTGTCAGAGTTGTCTACAGTCATACATCACAAGCAAGGCTTTAGAACACGAGAAAAAGAAATGCATTCAGTGTCCGGTATGTAGAAAAACAGCAGGTCATTTTAAAGAGAATAAATCAAGTGAATGGGCTTCGCTCTTTCCAGTCGATACTGTGATACAATCCATATTACCGACGAAATCAAAAGTAGATCGTGTATGTGATGCTTGTTCCTCTGGTGACCTCTCTGTCGCAGCCTCAGGATTCTGTGCAGTATGCGAGGAAGCAATGTGTGATAACTGCCTAAGCGTTCACAGAAAACAAAAAATATCCAAAGCTCACTCTCTTCTTACAATGGAAGAGTTATTGAACAATCCACAAAATGTGATGAAATTTGCTGAAGGTTTTAAATGTTTTGATCACAATGATGAAGATCTAAAATTTTACTGCAATAATCACAAGATTGCCTGTTGTGGAATTTGCTTTTTAGAACGCCATGAATCTTGTTCTGATGTGAGAAAGTTGAAGGAGGAGCTCCCTGCTTTGCTTCGTGAAACCAAACCAAGTGAAATCATTGAAGAGTTGAAGAAACTGGAAACTCATTTAAAAAGGTTGATCGATATAACTGAGTCTAATATGAATGATCTAGAGACCCAAGTTAATGGACTGAATGATCAAATCAAAGAAATGAGAAAGAAAATCAACACAGCTTTGGACGAATTAGAGATGAAAGTGAAGATAGAGGGAAGGAGAATCCACAAAGAAGTTGCTATTAGGACACAAGAAGAGAACCATCAATGCTTGTCACTCATTCATGCCATAAGAAATTCTCAACTTCTGTGTGAGACAGTTCACAAATATGGAATTGATATACAGAAATTTCTGACTGCAGAAAAATAAAATCACAACTACCTTTATATTACTCTCGGGTCAGCGAAACGTATGAGAGGACAGACACACTGACAGTGCAGGTGAAAATCACTCCACAGTTAGAATCTATTATATCACTCTCATCATCTGATATTGGAAAACTTGTGACCATGACTAGCTCGACTATATCTATACGTGGTTTGAGGAAAGCAATACAAGAATGGCAGGTTGAGAAAGTTGAATTATTTACTGTTAGCATTAGTGGATGTACACCACATTAGTGGCATTGCTATTCTCCCTAGAGACAGGGTAATGCTTGTTGATGATAACAATGATCAGTGCGTACTTCTAAACAATTCACATCAAGTAGTTACAACATACAAACTCACAGGATACCTTTCTGACATTTGTGTGGTGGGTGATCAGGAAGTGGCTGTATCTATGTATAATGAAAAGAAAATTCAGATTCTATCAGTCAGCGATGATGTCATCAGTCCAGTAAGAACAATAACAACTAAATATAAGTGCTATGGAATTGCAACAGCTGGGAAGGGAGAGATGGTTGCGGATGGACACTGTGGTAGGAACAAGTATTGCTGGAGTCTGATCAGATATGGGAGAGGAGAGAGGTCAATTATTCTGACCAGTATATCTTATCATCACAATTCACAAAGTACATAGCACTGAATAACTCTAAAACACTAGTCTATGTTACTGTCCCTGAAAAAAATTCCCTTCTGTGTTTCAATATGAAAGGCAAGAAGCAGTATACCTACAGTCCAGACAATCTCAAAAGTCCTAGAGGAGTAGCTGTGGACAGGGATGACAACATTTATGTTGTTGGAATGGATTCTCATAACATTCATCAGTTATCACCAGATGGCTGCATAATACAGGTCATAACTACAGGAGTGCCACAGTATCCATGGGCAATCAGTTTTGACAACAGTAGAGATACTTTTATCATTACAAACTCTTCTGAAACCCAAAAGTTACACATTTACCAACTGAAATAAGTTACAAACCGGAAATCTAATCATCATGGATCATATGATAAATGTCTTTTGCAGAAATAGTTTTATGGATGGTGCAAATAACTGAATCTCAAGCTATGTTTTATTGTGAGATGATTTTTGCCACTTATTTAATAGTTATATATGCAGGAGCCTCATAGATGACTTTGTTTGTAAATAAGAGGACAATATCTGTATCCCTCATTATTCTGAGAATGACTTGTAAACATTGGATGGCCAAATGCCTGTCTTAATATTTTCCAGTGATAACTATCTGTCAAAATGGAAGAATCCATGCCTGAAGCATGTCTAATGTTAAGAAGACCCCTCTTCTAATGAGAACTAATTATCAAAACTTTCAGTTAATGTTAATTCATGTGTGCAGTTATAGTTTCCTGTTATCTATCTTCTAGTGAAAGATCATTGTTGAAGGGGTCCTATGTTACTTACACAAAGATTATTGTTGATTGGGTCCTATGTTTCTTACAAAAAGCACATATTTTATTTTGGTCCAACGATTCCTACAGAAATATCATTGTTGACAAAGCCCTGTGTTTGCCACAGGAAGATCATTTTTGATTTAGTCCTGTTTCCCACCCAAAATAGATTACTGGTGACTGTGTCTTGTTTTCCACAGCAAGATCATTTTGGGTTGAGTCCTGTGGTTCATGTTCACTGGGTTGTAATTGTATGTAACCACAAAATCTTTAAAAATTTGTACAGAAAATGGTGAATGTAAAGCAGTATACAGAAACATTTTCAAGAAAATGATTCCTACTATCAGCATGTGAGAAAGTTTTAAATGGAAAAATTACCTGGCACCATTCACAATATAATGTCATATTTGATACACAATTTATGTCAAAATACACATGCAAGCTAACACCTAATCATTTTCACCAGGAATTTGCTATGTTTGTGGAAATGAAGTGACACAATTGTAGGATAACAAAATAATTACAATTATAGGGATATTAAATACTTTAATAAGTTACATTTTGAATTTTAAACAAAAACAATTATCAAGACGAAAAGTTTACAATTTTGATAGTTTATGGTCGATTGAGCCATGTTTTCCAATGCCTTTCACAAACAATGCTGCACCTACAAGAAGGAAACAAAAATGATGTTAAAATGGCATATTATATAATTTATTCCTACAAATTCTGACATTTCTGTCAATGAGAAAGCAATATTATTATTTTTTTCAAGTATAATAATTTTTCATTGTAAATTAGAAAATCTGGATCAATTATATTTGCTGTACTGATGGTTTCAATCTGTCAATGTAGACCAGGATTCAAAGTTGTAAATGTACATCTGGATCTTATGGTTCCTTGAGTATCATAAAACTTAAAATGTATTGTGTATCATAACACATGAAATCTATCAATATTTACTGTACTGTCTGTGATTTTTTATTTCCAAAATCTAATATATTATGGCAATTTCAAAATTATAATATTTCTTTTCATATTATTCATTTTATTGAGAATATTTTGCAATTGTAAAACTCATTTTGACACAGTGCATCAAGATGAAAATCATAAATACTTTTTTATATCAAGTTTTATATACCTTAAAAAATACATATCACAAAGTTTAAAAACAACTGCAGGCAATACTGGATTCTTAGAAAATTGATACAATACCTGGCACAGCTTCATCTTGGATCACTCTCTTGCCATTTTTGAATTCAAATCCAGAGCTGCAGTCCACAACTCTGCATCAAAGGCTGAATAGTAGACCTACCTCCTGTCTACATCCATACACTGCTCTGGAAATTTGGTTGTCTTGTGCCAGTTGAACGGATTGTCCTAGAGCTGTGAATGAAAAAGATAATGAAAATAAAATAGCACTAACCAACTATCTGAATATCGCATAGAGTTTAGTAATCATATATGATAATTAGTAACCAATGGGTATTATGACTAAAACTAATATGAACACATAAATGAGTAAACTTTCTGGAAATTAGGTTGTTTTGTAATGAAAACTGGAACATCATGTATACACTCATACTGATTTATTTAAAAAACCCACATTTATCTGTGTATTCAAATTCATTCATAGAATCTCCAGTTTGAAACTCATAAATGACCATATATAGTCAGGCATTAGAGTG
Organism: Unio pictorum; assembly: GCA_030141615.1. Classification (NCBI taxonomy): domain Eukaryota; kingdom Metazoa; phylum Mollusca; class Bivalvia; order Unionida; family Unionidae; genus Unio; species Unio pictorum. Next base: position 982,800 of record JARLTB010000316.1, read on the forward strand.
GCTATCATTGTATATTTGTTAAAGTCAGCTGAAAGAAGTTAAAAACTACATTCTTACATTCTACATAAGGGAAAATCTTTTGCCAACAAGACATATAGATAGCAAACATGTACAAGTAAACAAGACAGAAATTTATAGGAATAGATTTTGTTAGGCCAAGAAAGATAACTGAAGCATGGCATTAGACTTTTTTATTTCACATGTACCAACGTATATAATTATTTTCATATGTCAGACCCTATTCTGGTTAATCTGAATGTTGTTGTTGTTGTATGGTTTAATGCCATTTTTCAGCACACAATAGTATTAGTGGTGGAGGAAGAACCTGGGGAATATCCACGGAAAGAACCAGCGACCCACGAGAAGCTACTGACAAGCTTTCACAGATAACTACATTAGCTGAATCGTAGACTCGAAAACGCGCAGACAGAGGTGAGATGGCAGTGATCCGTAATGGAGAGCACTTTATACAAATACAAAGAGGTGCAGAGACCTGAATATGGTAGCTTTATCGAGACATAAAGATAGTGGAGACACCAATATGAATATAGGCAAATCTATCAATAGTGATCACTCATGGGGAAATGGTACTGTGAAGGGGTAAATTTTTGGCGATCTATCAAGAATACATGAGTTCAGACCAGAGAACCATTAATTAGATTTATGGAGACAATCGCTGTATCATATTACCATACTACAGTTTTCGGTAAGGTCCTTTATAGGGAGAATTTTATTTCTAATTATACATTTGTTTATACGGCAGTCAGACGGACTATTAAGGACGGTAAACTTCATTTTCATAAAAAAGTTGTCAAAACTGAGAAAACAGATATTCTGTTACTCAAACTACCAGGTCAAGCTGATCCAGCTTTGGCGCCTCTTAAAGGGCGGCAGAGATATTTGATTCTGATTGGCTATGCTAGTTAAGGGTGTGTGTTCACATACAAATTTCCTAGATTTTATATTGTCTCATTGAGAATTATAATTAGTCTAAACTTTTCCTGCAAGAGGACAAAGACAAAATCCGAGGACTCCTGGGATTTTTAAGAAATTACCTCGTAATTGTTTAATTTGTTGTTGTTTGCATAAACACTAGGTTTAAAGGATTGAATGCATTACTTTACTTAATATGATTATGAGAATCCATGTCACTTCACATAATTTAGAAGATTTCATGTATGATTTAGAGCGAGTGTGAAATGAGTGATAATGCATCATCTGTAGCAAGAAATTTAGGTTGCTTCTATTTTATATTCATTTAAAAGGGAGAAAATAGCTTCCTGGGATGTATGATGTGATATTACCCAAAGTATCATCATGAGATCAAAAGTTCTGTACAGATAAAAAGGAAGCAGAACAAACTGGGGACTAGCAGGTTATGAAATCGTACAAGGTGTTGACTTTGTTTCACTTGATCCTATTGTGAACTAAATCTATCAGTAACAGATTGGCTAGTTATTTAAATATATTTGCGTTTTCTTCGGTGAAAAGTTTTATTTAAAAAAGCAGTCTATTCCTAATGTAAGGAATTTTCAGTTTTATGTAATTGATTAAATTGTTTGTTCATCTGTACAGGGGCTCGTGTTTGTTCAATATATCCGCTCAGATATATCTCTCTCTCTCTCTCTCTCTCTCTCTCTCTCTCTCTCTCTCTCTCTCTATATATATATATATATATATATATATATATATATATATATATATATAATTTCCATCTATAACTTTCACCACTTACATATACTCTAAACGGGGTAATTATATTGAGGGTGGTCATCTCCTAGATATAGAGTACCAAAATGGGTGGATATATAATCGTATTTATTATGTTATACCCCCAACCACCTAGTAACGGATACAACTTGCTATTGCACATACCAGTAATGGATGAATCCTAGATTTAAATCCATGCAGACAAAGGATTGGCTTATGAAGCTTAGGACATAAATACATAACGAGCTGAGACCTGAATATGGTAACTTTATTGGGACATAGTGGAGACATAAATATGAATAGATGCAAACCTGTCAACGGCAATCACTCATGGGGAAATGGTAGAACTGGCTGTTGCACATAATTGACTGCTGAATTTATGACACATCAAATATCAGTCATTACTAATATTATTTTATTATCAACATTTATTTATTTGTGCTGTGAAACAAAATCATAATTACAGCTTGATACTGTTCTCTCTGATTTATTTATTCCACACTTGATTATTTTACCTTTCTCACTTTAATCCTATGCTAGAAATGAAATCCCACCAATTTAAAGATATATACCAATCTTAGTTTCTTCACCGTATACAAACTATATCTCCATTAGTCATAGGATAAAAACTTGCTTGTTTTAGTAATTCACATATTGATATTTTGAGTTACAGGGTCAACATGACAGGATATGAACATGACTGGAGCATCAGCAGTATAATAACTGTTACCACATTATTTTATAGTTTAATCCTTTATCTAAGCAATACCCTTCTCATGAAGCACAAATAATGTTTGTGTCGAACGAATAGTGAATATAGATATACTCTTACCGACCACTAAAGGAAGCAGGGAGAAACCATTCTTTGATTAGGAAACACCTTCCTACTCACCACACAAGGCAGATGACTATTAAATACAGGACATTTATACAGGAAATTTGACTTGCTGAAAATTAAAATGGCCATTGTGAACATGTGACTGTTGGGTATGGGTGACCACTAGGACAGGTTTTACAATGATAGGGATATAAGGAGTTGTGGAACTAATTGGGATTTAAAAAGTCGTGGAGACACCAGGAAAAACAAAAGGGGCACAAGGAGTTGTGGAGACACCAATATAAACAACAGAGATATAAGGAGCTGTGGAGATGGCAAAACAATTTTAGCGGTATTTGATGTCTTACAGCACAGCAACACTAAGCTATTTAGACTGAAGGCAATTAATGTAAACATTAGTAAATCTATTAGACCTCCCCAAACCAATAGAGGGCCATGAGGTATCATGTTACCAATTATTTTTCCATAGACCTCAATGCTAATATTTGGAGAGATCAATATATTTTTTATCCTAATTTAGCGTGCATCTAACACACTAATAAGAACAATGTTAGATTATCAATTTGATGATGACAAAACTAGGTACTCCATTGCATTTAAGAGAGATAACTCTGCTGGAACTAGACGGGGGTATGAGTTATCTAGTCACAACATACTTATTTTCAGTCATGTGTATCACATTTTCAAAAAAATCATAAAAAATACAAAATATGATCTATATAGGAATTATCATAAATTAACATGTTGCCAAGAGGCTAAACTTGTTTGTAAAGCCTAACAGAAAGTACAACTCTTACATAATCCACCAATCATAGCTAGTGTTGTTGTTTATATCTGACTGCAATGTTCCCTACACCTTAAGCTCCTCCCACCTCGACTTGCGCAATTGGTACTGTTATACCTATAGCAAACCTTGATTTTTCCAATAATCTGTGAAATAGCTCCGGACTATATAAGTAACACATGTATTTAGTCTCACTTGTCACTCAATCATATAGAGATTGGTCATAAGCTGCTTAATCAATTAGAGGAGATGGGATCGTGAATCACAAACACATATAGCAAATATGATGCACTAAAATATGAGCTGCATCGTTCGGGACTCCATTACTGAAATCCCTTTCTACATCGCCAATCCCACCGAGAGGAAATTTTGTTGTCCCAACAACTTTTGTAAGTGCTTTATTGCATTGTAAATATATGCCAGCCTGTTCCTGTAGCAACAACTCTATTGGCTAGTCCCATTTCAAGTGCTTCCTTTGCTCCAACTGGCCTGCCATTCAGGATTAGGTCCAGGGCACGAGATAGTCCATACAACTTGGGAAGTCTTGACAGTGCCTCCATCTAGGAGGGGCACACCTGTAACAAAAACAAAATAACAGTATATTTTCCATTTGACTGGCTTGGTGTTTTGTTTTATAGTACATAACACAATAAACTATTTATGCCTAGACGACTGGAATAAAGTACTCTTCCAAAGAAAACACATCACAGGCTTATGCAACTTATTTTGTATGGACAAAATAATTTTTGTATACTTGGAAATGATCAAGTTGTTAACTTGCTTGTTTACATTGACAACTTTTCTGTGGAGGCTTTATAAAGATGGAATGATTTGATATCATTATCAGAGGTCTTAGAAACGTTTAATCGCATGTATTTGGACACAAATTTTTATCGATGATGCAGAAAATCATTTAGGCAGGAGTCTTAATAATCTTCAGGCCCAAAATGTATTGTTACATTTTTCACATCATCTGTCAGCAAGCCACATGTCATGCACATAAACACCATGGACCCACTAAGGCAACCAACTACAGAACTTGTGCACATAAATGTCACACCATGGACCCACTAATGCAGCCAAATACAGAATTTGTGCACATAAATGATAGACCATGGACGCACTAAGGCAGATAACTAAAGAATTCATGCACATAAATATAGCAATCAGTCCAGAAAATGTCTACACATGAATTTGGGATATTCACACTTTTAACAGAGTGACCGTTGAGAATGGTTAGGATATACACACTTTTAACAGAGTGACCATTGAGAATGGTTAGGATATACATACTTTTAACAGAGTTACCAGTTGAGACTTGTTAGGATATACACACTTTTAACAGAGTTACCAGTTGAGAATGGTTAGGATATACACACTTTTTATCACAGTGACCTTTGAGAATGGTGCAATGGTGCTTCATCATTATGGTAGATATAGACTACTGTTTAATATTAGTTATATAACATTTCATATTTAACTATTCTTCAGCTTACAAAAGGGAAATGAAGTCATAGCTGATGTCCTTTTGTTATCTCAATGATTATTTTTCTAGAATACTTTGGAACTAGTATCCTTAGAGTAACTACATGCTACCAAAGTGAATGGATGACTTTGAAACTAGCATCCTTAAAGTACATGCTACCAAGGTGAATAGATGACCTTGGAACAAGCATCCTTACAGTAAGTACATGCTACCAAGGGGAATAGATGACCTTGGAACTAGCATCCATAGAGTAAGTACATGCAACCAAGTTGAATGGCTGGCTGTGGAACTAGCATCCTTAAAGTACATGCTACCCTAAAACTATATGCCAAGACTTGTCATGGTATAACTGTATACTGAGTTGGGGTACAAGCACTTACCATGGTACAACTACATTCTACGTTTCATGGGACAAAATATTTCTGATACAACTACAGACCAAGTGTAATGAATATTTATGCTGAGGAAAATGACTGTTGAAAAGTCATGCACTAATTACTTGCACTAATCACATAATTTGATTGGCTAATCACCATCCAGTCAGAAGCTACAATTTGGGAGATGAGTCTGAGTCTATGACTTTTTTAGTGACAGTCCTTTGAATGGCTGCATTTCTTGAATCTGTTACAAACTGAATTGTCACCATATGAAAATGATAGAAATATCAGTTGAAATGAAGCTTGGGTCTAAGATGGAGATAAATGGAATGCATGGTTTTGTTTTTTTAGCCTATACTTGATGACACCTGTTTTTACCCTACAGTTGATGACACCTGTTTTTACCTTACAGTTCATGATACCTGTTTTTACCCTATACTTGATGATACCAAGTCAGTATTAAACTTTCCCTTCTTTCCATGGAAGCACCTCATCCCATACACTCATTGCCACATGACCTTCTAAAACTGCGGCATATGTTAAATGGTCATACACAGACACTGTCTCATGACATTCTAAAATGGTGGCATATAATGTTGAATGCCAATACAAAGACATTGCCAAATGAAATTGTAAAACTGACATAATGTTAAATGCCATACACAGTCATTTCCACATGACAGTATAAAACGGTTGCATATATTGTTAAATGCCCATACAAAGACATTGCGACATGACGTTCTAAAACGGTGACATTTAATGTTAATTGCCTATGCACAGACATTGTCACATAACATTCTATGATAACCATGATCTGGATAACTGTTCATACCAAATCTCCTGCAGAAAATGCCCATTATGGCTGACTCCTCCATGAGTTAAGGTATGTAAGGTCATCTGATGGTTGTTTCAGTTAGGTTCAGGTATTTAAGGTCATCTGATGGATGTATGAATTGAACATGAACCCAAACCCTTCAGCGATATTCATGTCATGCTAACCAATGAGCCACTGAACCCATCATGTATATGGGGTTCATCCAGAATTCTTACTGATAAATTCAAACCCTTCCATGATACTCATGTCATGTAACCACTGAACCACTGCAACCATTATATATACGGGGTTCATCCAGAATTTTGAATGATAAATTGAAAGACTTTTCCCAAAATTAAAAAAAGCATAGATTTACAAGACCTATTTTCACAAATATTTTGTATGAAATTATGTTTTAAGAGAAAACAATGAATGCAAAATACTAATGTTTAATGATGAAATTAAAAGTAAACAAAATTTATTTCCTAATTTCGAAACAAAAAGCCATGAAAACTCTACTGCATCTGACTTTAACAACCACTGACAATTTTATTTATGATTATGGAAAGAAATCAAAATGTTTGGGTTTATTTCAATTTGCAAAGACTTTTAAAGCCCTCAGAATACTCGGCTCTATTTACCACACCTACCCATCCCCGAAAAAAAAAATCAAGATTTTTCTTCACAAATTGTCAAAGACCTTCAAAGACCCTAAGAACCCAGGTGTATGAAATCTTTCAGTGACAATTCCAAGATGATAATCACATCCAAATAACAATACATGTAATTATAATAATTGGGGCTTTGTACATTTATACTTTGATACAATAGTTTCATACATTTGTGCTCAGAAATGCGTGATAATGCTGGATGGGCCAATGTCTGAGGACTGTCTAACCTTATATGCCCCGTAAAATGGCTTATAAAATACTGAATGGCTCTACGTCTAGGACATCTAATTTTACTGGTGGGGGTCCTCTATTCCTGGTAACTACTAGTGAAAAACTGTATGGCCCTATATCTAAGAACTTTCAAAGTCTTATAAGGGTCCCACATCTTCTGAGGACTACTTGTCTAAGCAAGTTGACTATGCCTAAATCCTGTGTAAATCTTGTATGGACCTTTTTCCCAATTAAAGATACAGATCAAAACGGTTTCATGGCCCTATGGCTGAATCCTGTCTAAATCTTGCATGGAAATTGTTTCTAATGAAACATACTAGAAATAAATGAATGGCCCTAGGCCTGAATCATGTTGAAATCTTGCATGGACCTTTTGTCTAATGAAACATGCAAGTCAGATCTGGATGGCTTTGTGTCTGAGGCATGTCAGCAACTTATATGGATCCCTCTCTCAGAATAAAATGCTTGAGGCCTAGCTAAGTGTTATATGGGTCCCTCATTATTCTGAAAATTATTTGTAAACATTCGATGCCCCTATGCCCAATACCTGTCTTAATCACTTTCACTGATAATTAGCTGTCAAAATGGATGACTATGCCTACAACCTGTAATACTCTTTCACTCCATGCATGAAGTCTGTCTTAATCTCTTCCACTTATAACTGAAGGCTGTCTAATATCAGTTAGACCCCTCTTCTAATGAGAACTACTTGTCAAAGGTTTTACTTAATGTGTTGCAGTTATAGTTGCATGTTACCAATGTTATCTACTGAAAGATTAATGTTGATTGGGTCCTAGTTTTCCTCCACAAAGATCCTTATTGATTGCGTCGTATGCTTCCTACTGAAAGATCCTTGTTGATGGGGCCGTATGTTTCCTACTGAAAGATCATTGTTGATTGGGTCCTATATTTCCTACTGAAAGAGCCTTGTTGATTGGGTCGTATATTTCCTACTGAAAGAGACTTGTTGATTGGGTCATATGCTTCCTACAAAAAGATCTTTGTTAACCAAGCCCTGTGTTTTCCACAAAGAAATCCATAAACATGTGACAAAAAGTTTGAAATGTTTTCTGAAAAACTACCTAGTGCAGTTCACTATATAATGTCATCTTTGATAAACAATTTAATGTATGTCCTAAAGCATTGATTGTATGCAAACTACAACCCAGTAACATTCATCTTTTCCTGAGACTATTACTGGTAAACCATGTTCAAATGCATGCTAGCACCCAACTGTTTTCATCAAGCACTTGTTATCTTTGGGGAAATTAAGGTGCACAAATATTGTGAAAACACAAAAACTACAACACTATAGAGATATTAGATAATATGCAACATTTTATTGATTTTTAAGTATAAAAATTTAACAAGACCAAAAGTCTACAATTTTGATAGTTTATTTATGTTGAATAAACCATGCTTCCCAACACCTTTCACAAATGATGCTGCACCTAAAATAAGGAAAAACATGTTAAAAACGACATACATCATTTACTGCTTAAAATTTTTAAATTCCGTTCATAAGAAAACTTACATGCATGCTGGAATATTGCAGTAATCCAAACCAAATGTTATATTTGCTCAAGTATAACAATTTCTCCATGTCAATTAGTAAATCTGAACCAATTTTTTTGTTGTACTGGTGGTTTCAAGCTACATCTGGATCTGGTGGTTCATTAAGTATCTACCGATCCGGGTCTATTTTATTATTTATAAGTTGAAGCTATCAGTGTACAGCTGGATCTGCAAGTTTCTATGCACCAGATAGTCTAAATCTAAATTAGTTTGTTTGATTTATGAGTTTATGCTAGGGCTAGTTATGCAAGTCAATTTGGTACCAGCAAATCAAGGTGACTGTTATCTGTTGCATTTATGACTTCAAGCTAACAGTCATGACACATTTCATGATAATTGAATATCATGAATGTTTCATAGTTAGAGTTAATATCTATTCCCTAAATGTTAGACATGGGACATTTCATGATAATTCTGTGTGGAATGCATATAACAATACTACAAGGTCAAGTGCAAAAAAACAAGATAACAAAAAAGATGGAACTATATACCATGTACCAATAAGTATCATATTACTTAAAATGTATAAATACATAAATAAAAGCTTAAAATGTATCTACTTAAAATATATCAATAAGTATCATAACATATGAAATCTATTAATATGTATTGTAACACTTCACATCCATGATATATCTCTGTTGTTGTGACTTAACATTACAGTAGTCCCCCTCTTGTACGGCCCCCCCTGACCAGCGGCCACCCGCTCCAAACGGCCAGAATTCATTGGCACCGACGAGTTTCTGTTCAAAAGTACCCCTCACGAGAGGCCACCCAGCTAACGCGACCAGCGGCCAGCATTTTTGTGCAATAATATAAAATTTTCCCCCTCACGAGCGGCCGCATTTTATTTTTAAATGTATCCAGAACCAATAATTAATTCAAATCTTGACGTAAGGTAAGTAATTTTGATTATCTCTATCGTAGATACACGTCTCCGAGTGTCAAGTCGCCGTTAAAAGTGTCGACTAAAGATTTAAAGTATATATCATTATCTATGAAAGTCGATGTTTACAGGAAATGGGCTCAATAATGTTTTGATAGAGTTTGGGGTTTAACACCTATGTTGAGTTCTTCTCGTTGATGATTATAACCAGACGTAATTGTTATAATCATAACAAGGTCAGCATAGGCTAAAAATAGATTTTGTACATTGGCACACAGAGAACCTTAAAAAAGACAATAGGGTACCAGACAAAGACCGGAAAAATTACGTGACCAAACAATATGGCTTCCTTTACGAAGGCTGCATTTCGTAGACTCGACACAAGTTTTGTCTGCATAATTAAATCGCATACAGTCAGCAATAACCGAATAAATCATTACCAAACACTAAAATGCCATTACATTAACGGATACATTATTTTCAAAGAAAGTCGGTTATTCTACTCGACGACATCCGGGGGGAGGGGGATGCCGTATGTACAAAAGACTCGTAAAAACAAGTTTACGTTGAAATAATTTGAATAAACAAAGTAATAACCGATAAGAAGGTTATTCAGCAGCAGTGGGAAAATGGAGCAAATGGAAAGATAATTATGTATGTACCAAGATGTAAATGACGTTTTTGAATCCATTTGCAATGTGCATGACAACAATACCCGCTCGCATATCAAACTTACGCCAAGAAAGCAAAAATAGTAACGTATATTCAGTTGAAATAAATTTGTTATTATGACAAAAAAAAACTTTTATTGATTAATGTTTCATTTAGACTAAGATATTTAATGTTTTGAAGTATGTAGCTTTCTTACTACGTTTATTACATATACATGTACTTCTCATAATAAATTTAGCCCCCCCTCTGGAACGGCCACCCGCCTTATAAGGCCACTTTCCCGGTGCAACAGGGGTGGCCGTATAAGAGGGGGACTACTGTACATCTATTTGGCTAAAATGCAGTCAGATTTTGGTGATGCTGTAATCTGGTTGGAAACATTATACAAGCAATTATTCTGTACTGTACTGTTTGTAATTTACTTTTGTATCCATCAATTTTTTTCATATTATGGCAATTTCAAAATTATAATATTAAAAAATATTATTTTTAGTAAGAATTTATAGTTTTACAAATTCTGATACAGAGCAATAAGTTTAAAATCATACTTTTATTTATTAATATATATCTATACCTTTAAAATTTGATACAATACCTGGCACAGCTTCATCTTGGATCACTTTCATGCCATTTGTAAATTCATATTGCATAGCTGCATCCCATGACTCTGCATCAAAGGTTGAATAGTAGGCCGATCTCCTGTCTACATTCATACACTGCTGTGGAAATTTAGCTATCTCTTGTGCCAGCTTAAGGGACTGTCCTAGAGCTGTGATTAAAAAGGGACAATGAAAATAAAATAGCCATAACCAAAATATCGGAATATTTCATACAGTTATGTAATCATATGGGACAATTAGTAACCAATTAGTAACCAATTATGGCTAAAACTATAATGTGAACACATAAATGAGTAAACTTTCTGGAAACAAAAAAAAACATATGGTCTGGCGTTAGAGTTGCTATCATTGTATATTTGTTAAAGACAGCTGAAAGAAGGAAAAAAACTTCATTCTTCATTAATGTCATAAGGGAAAAACTTTTGCCAACAAGATATATAGATAGCAAACATGTACAAGTAAACAAGACAGAAATTTATAGGAATAGATTTTGTTAGGCCAAGAAAGATAACTGAAATATGGCATTAGACTTTTTAATTTCACATGTACCAACATATATAATTATTTTCATTTGTTAAACCCTATTCTGGTTAATCTGAATGTTGTTGTTGTAGGGTTTAATGCCATGTTTCAGCACACAATAGGCTATACATGGCAGCCAGTATTATCAGTGGAAGAAGAACCGGAAAGAACAACTGACCCATGAGGAGCTACTGACAAGCTTTCCCACATAACTACATTAGGCAAATCTAGACTCGAACACACACAGACCAGAGTTGAGATTGCAGTAATCCGTAACGGAGAGCGCTTTAGACCATTTGGCCACTCTGGGACCCTGTTAATCTGAATGCATGATTAAACATTGAGCATTATGTAAAACTAAATTAGTGGGAAACAAATACAAGAAATGTATAACTTCTGGAAAGAAATATTGCCTTATGAAGTTTAATGCATAAGAATACGAAGAGGTGCAGAGACCTGAATATGGTAGCTTTACTGGGACATAAAGATAGTGGAGACACCAATATGAATATAGGCAAACCTGTCAATACTGATAACACATAGGGAAATAATACTGTGAAGAGGTAAATTTCTGGCGATTTATCAAGAATACATTATTAGTTGAGACCAGATAACCATTAGTTAGATTTATGGAGACAATCTCTGTATCATATTAACATACTACACTGTTCGGTATTTTCGTTTATAAGGAGAATGTTGTTTCTAATTAAACATTTGTTTATACGGCAGTCAGACGGACTATTAAAGACACGATAAACTGAGAAAAAACACAGAAATGCTGTTACTCAAACTACCAGGTCATGCTGACCCGACTTTGGCGCCTCTTAAAGGTCGGAAGAGATATTTGATTCTGATTAGCTATGCTAGTTAAGGGGTGTATACAAAAGTTTCCTAGATTTTATATCGTCTCATCGATAATTGTAATTAGTCTAAACTTTTCCTGCAAGAGGACAAAGACAAAATCCGATTACTCCAAAGGTTTTGAAAGAAATTCCCTTGTAATTGTTTAATTTGTTGTTGTTTGCATAAACACTAGGTTTTAAGGATTGAATGCATTACTTTACTTAATATGATTATGAAAATCCATGTCACTTCACCTAATTTAGAAGATTTCACGTATGATTTAGAGCGAGTGTGAAACGAGTGATAATGCATCATCTGTAGCAAGAAATTTAGGATGCTTCTATTTTATATTCATTTAAAAGGGAGAAAATAGCTTCTGGGGACATATGATGTGATGTTACTCTGAGACATATGCTGAGAAAAATTAGAGGGAAGTGCAGTGAGACATATAATCCTGTGATGCAATTCTACTTCGTACTAATTTCAAAACTTATTCTGAGACAGATGGTAGAAAGTATCATGAGATCAGCTACAAAGGAAGCAGAACAAACTGGGGACTAGCAGGTTATGAAATCGTACAAGGCGTTTGACTTTGATTGTTTCACTCGATCCTATTATTAACTAAGTCTATCAGTAACAGATTGGCTAGTTATTTAAATCAATTTGCGTGTTCTTCGGTGAATGTTTTATTTCCAAAAGCAGAGTATATTTCTAATGTAAGGAATTTTCAGTTTTATGTAATTGATTGAATTGTTTGTTCATCTGTACAGGGGCTCATGTTTGTTCAATATATCCGCTCAGATCTCTATATACATTTCCATCTAAAACTTTCACCACTTATATTTACTTGAAATGGGGTAATTATATTGAGGGTGGTCATCTCCTAGATATAGAGTACCAAAAGGGGTGGATATATAATCGTATTTATTATTTTATACCCCCAACCACCCCGTAACAGATACAACTTGCTATTGCACATACCAGTAATGGATGAATCCTAGATTTGAACCCATGCAGACAAAGGATGCCTTATGAAGTTTAGGATATAACGAGCTGAGACCTGAATATGGTAACTTTATTGGTACATAAAGATAGTGGAGACACCAATATGAATATAGGCAAACCTGTCAATAGCGATCACTCATGGGGAAATGGTAGAATTGGCTGTTGCACATAGGTGACAGCTATATACAGTTTGACAGTTAAAATAAGTACCACACATCAAATATCAGTCATTACTAATATTATTTTATGATCAAGATTTATGCATTTGTGCTGTGAAACAAAATCATAATTACAGATATAGATTGTTCTCTCTGATTTATTTATTTCACACATGATAATTTTACCTTTCTCACTTTAATCCATGCTAGAAATGAAATCCCACGAATTTAAAGATATACACCCATATTAGTTTCTTCACCCTATACAAATAATATCTCCATTAGTCATAAGATAAAAACTAGGTTGTTTTAGTAATTCACATATTGATATTTTGAGTTACAGGGTCAACATGACTGGATCATCAGCAGGATAAGAACTGTTAGCATATTATTTTACAGTACAGTATAATCCTTTATCTAAACAATACCCTTCTCAAGAAGCACAAATTAAGTTTGGGTAGAACGAATAGTGAATATAGATATACTCTTACCGACCACTAAAGTTAGCAGGGAGACACAAATGTTTGATTAGGAAACACCTTGCTACTCACCACACAAGGCAGATGACTGTTAAATACAGGACATTTTTACAGGAAATCTGACTTGCTGAAAATTAAAATGACCATTGTGAACATGTGACTGTTGGGTATGGGTGACCACTAGGACAGGTTTTATAATAATAGGGATATAAGGAGTTGTGGAGACGCCAACATAAACAAAAGAGATTTAAGGAGCTGTAGAGATGACAAAACAATTTTGGTGGCATTTGATGTCTTGCAGCACAGCAACACTAAGCTATTTAGACTGAATGTGTAAACATTAGTCACATCTATTAGACGTACCCAAACCTTTAGAGGGTCATGAATCACTGAATCATATAGTGAGACTGGTATTATTGAGGGAGGAGGGTCGTGAATCACAAAGGCATATAGCAAATATGATGCACTAAAATATGAGCTGCATTGTTCGGGACTCCATTACTGAAATCCCTTTCTACATTGTCAATCTCACCGAGAGGGAATTTTGTTGTCCTAACAACTTTGGTATAAGTGTTTTATTGCATTTTAAATATATGCCAACCTGTTCCTGTAGCAACAACTCTATTGGTTAGTCCCATTTCAAGTGCTTCTTTTGCCCCAACTGGCCTGCCAGTCAGGATTAGGTCCAGGGCACGAGACAGTCCTATCAGCTTGGGAAGTCTGACAGTGCCTCCATCTATGAGGGGCACACCTGTAACAAACACAATATTTTCCATTGATTGGCTTGGTGATGATGAATCTGTTAAGGATATCATGGTATGTCTTAATGGTAGTGTTAGCAATTTACAAATATTAATAACTATCATTCGTGTAACTTAAGCATTTAACCATTCGCTAAGGTAGCCAATTCATGCAAAAAATGTCACACCATGGACCCACAATGGCGGCCAACTACAGAATTCATGCAAATAAATGATACACCATGGACCCACTAATGCAGCCAACTACAGATTGCATGCACATAAATGATACACCATGGAGCCACTAAGGCAGCCAACTAAAGAATTCATGCACATAAATGATACACCATGGACCCACTAAGACAGCCAACTACAGAATTCATGCACATAAATGATACACCATGGACGCACTAAGGCAGCCAACTACAGATTTCATGCACATAAATGTTACACCATGGACCCTCTATGGCAGCAAACTACAGAATTCATGCACATAAATGATAGACCATGGACCCACTAAGGCAGCCAACTACTGAATTCATGCACATAAATGTTACACCATGGACCCTCTATGGCAGCCAACTACAGAATTCATGCACATAAATGATACACCATGGACCCACTAAGGTAGCCAACTACAGAATTCATGCACATAAATATCACACCATGGATGCACTAAGGCAGCTAACGAAAGAATTCATGCACATAAATGATACACCATGGACACACTAAGACAGCCAACTATAGAATTCATGCACATAAATGATACACCATGGACCCTCTATGGCAGCCAACTACATAATTCATACACATAAATGATACACCATGGATACACTAAGACAGCCAACTACAGAATTCATGCACATAAATATAGCAGTCAGTCCATAAAATGTCCACACATACTGATTACTATCTGAATTTGGGATATACACTTTTAACAGAATGACCATTGAGAATGGTTAGGATATACACTTTTAACAGAGTGACCATTGAGAATGGTTAGGATATACACACTTTTAACAGAATGACCATTGAGAATGGTTAGGATATACACACTTTTAATAGTGACCATTAAGAATGGTGCTTCATCATTATGGTCGATATACTTTTATGCAGTCCGAAATATAAATACTAAATTATTTGTATCCATCAAGGTCTCAGTCTAATAGATATTAATTACAATAAATGTCTGTGTATAAATTCTATATTGTTATAATGGATACACAATTCTTATAATACCTAATTTACACAATGTCAATTAATGTACAAAATATTAGTAAATTCCATTTTCATATTACATCATTAGGTTCTCAATTTAAAAATCAAAATTCAAAATTAATGCTAAAATATGTACAAACCCTGACTTGTTTCTCATACACAACAATACCGGAAAACAAATTTAAATGTTTTTATTTATTTTTTTAAATAAAGAAAGACTACTGTTTAATTATAGTTAATTACCATTTCAGATTTAACTATTCTTCAACTTACAAAAGGGAAATAAAGTCATAATGGATGTCGTTGTGATATTTCAATGATTATTTTTCTAGAATACTTTGGAACTAGCATCCTTAGCGTAACTACATGCTACCAAGGTGAATGAATGACCTTGGAACAAGCATCCTTACAGTAAGTACATGCTACAAAGGTGAATGGATGACATTAGACCTAGCATCCTTACAGTAACTACATGCTACCAAGGTGAATGGATGACCTTTGACCGAGCATCCGTACAGTAAGTACATGCTACCAAGGTGAATGGATGACCTTGGAACTAGCATCCGTACAGTAAGTACATGCTACCAAGGTGAATGGATGACCTTGGAACTTGCATCCGTACAGTAAGTACATGCTACCAAGGTGAATGGATGACCTTTGAACTAGCATCCGTACAATAAGTACATGCTACCAAGATGAATGAATGACCTTGGAACCAGCATCCATACTGTAAGTACATGCTACCATGGATGAGTAGGATTATTAAAGCTATTTTAAATGGCATGGACAAAAAATGACAAATTTTATTTTGTAACTCCATTCAATCAAGAAAAATGGTTGCCAACATTTCAATAATGTGTGTGTGTTTGTGTGTGTGTGACCTTAATTGTAAGTGTCAAATCATTTTCCTGATGCTAATACTTAGAGATTTTTATGAGTAACATTTGTACCAGCACTTGCATTTGTAGATGGTTATGCAGGGTTTCTTTTTCTTTAAATATGAAAACCATTCATGAGTCTTAATATATTCACAATACTAATATATAATATATCCACAATTACTAATACATAATCAAACAATAAATCATAATAAATAATCTCAATATATGTAATTTTATTAGCCAGTACGCAATACCACACCATATCATTTCTGACAAAACTGGATGTTATATGAGATGGAAAGACTTGTCAAGATGCAAGTACATGTCATGATACATTTCATGAGACACAAATACTTGTCATAAAACAACCACATACCAAGACTTGTCAGAATAAAACTACATACCAAGATTTGTCATAATAAAACTACATATCAAGACTTGTCATAATAAAACTACATGCCAAGACTTGTCATAATAAAACTACATACCAAGACTTGTCATATTAAAACCACATACCAAGACTTGTCATGGTATATGTAATTGTATACCGAGTTGGGTACAAGCATTTACCATGATACAACTACATACCAAGACTTGTCATGGTATAATTGTATACCGAGTTGGGGTACAAGCATTTACCATAATACAACTACATACCATGACTTGTCATGGTATAATTGTATACTGAGTTGGGTACAAGCATTTACCATAATACAACTACATACCAAGACTTGTCATGGTATAATTGTATACCGAGTTGGGGTACAAGTATTTACCATAATACAACTACATACCAAGACTTGTCATGGTATAATTGTATACCGAGTTGGGGTACAAGTATTTACCATAATACAACTAAATACCAAGACTTGTCATGATATAATTGTATACGGAGTTGGGGTACATGCATTTACCATGATGCAACTACATACCAAGACTTGTCATGGTATAATTGTATACCGAGTTGGGGTACAAGCATTTACCATAATACAACTACATACCAAGACTTGTCATGGTATAATTGTATACGGAGTTGGGGTACATGCATTTGCCATGATGCAACTACATACCAAGACTTGTCATGGTATAATTATATACAGAGTTGGGGTACATGCACTTATCATAATAAACTACATGCCAAGACTTGTCATGGTATAAATGTATACTGAGTTGGGGTACAAGCATTTACCATAATACAACTACATACCAAGACTTGTCATGGTATAATTGTATACCGAGTTGGGGTAGAAGCATTTACCATGGTACAACTACATACCAAGAATTCTCATGGTATAATTGTATAGAGTTGGGTACAAGCATTTACCATAATACAACTACATACCAAGACTTGTCATGGTATAACTGTATACTGAGTTGTTGTACATGCAGATGCTATTAAATACCTGAAATTTTTATGCTGAGGAAAATGATTGTTGGAGATTAAATGGCTGAATGAAATCAAAATTAATGACCATACAGATGACAGTTTGAATGTATGTTATGAAAACTTATGAAAACCCTGAAAATTCAGATATCATGCACTAATGACTTGATATCAAATCACATTTGACTGGATAATTACCAACCAATCAGAAGCTAACATTTGGTGATGTGTCTTGTCTATTCTTTATAGCCTTGGTACTGATGATTGTGACAGTCCTTTGAATGGCTACATTTCTTGTCTTCAAGCTGTTACAAACTGAATTGTCACCATGTGAAAATGAGAGAAATATCATTTAAAATGAAGCTTGGGTCTAAGATGGAGATAAATGGGATGCATGGTTTGTTTGTTACCCATACTTGATGATACCAAGTCAGTAGAAGCATTTCCCTTCTTTCCATTCAAGCACCTTTTCCAGCCAGTAATCTACTAATCAATACATACATTTACTTGATAAATGACAAATAATACTACCAACAAAAGACTAACTGATCCTGTGGCAGATGCTATTAAATACCCCTACAGAGATCTGCTACATGACCTAAATCTCTGGCACACAATATTAAATGTGAATAGTCTGTCACTGCCAGATGACCTTCTAAAACTGGACATTAGCTTATGTATGATAACTAGGATTTGGATCACTACAAATACCAAACATCCTGCAGACAATGCCCATTACAGCTGACTCATCCTTAACCCTGAGGTCACAATGCAAGTTCCATGCCTAAAGCAAGATTCCATCTTACTTTGTATCACTCCATACACTGGAGCAATGGCAAATAATATTACTAATAAAGGACGCTTCTTCCCGTGGCATATAATGTTAAATGTCCATACACAGACATTGCCAAATTAAATTATAAAACTGTGACATATAATGTTAAATGCCCAAGCACAAACATTGCCATATGACATTCTAAAACAGTGCCATATAATGTTAATTGACATACACAGACATTACCACGTGTCATATAATGTTAAAAGCCCATAAAAAGACATTGTCACATGACATTCTACACGTGAACATTAGCCTATGATAACCATGATCTGGAGAACTGTTTATACAGACATTGCCACATGATATTCTAAAACTGACATATAATGTTCAATGCCTATACACAGACATTAAAACATGACAATAAGAAACGGTGGCATATACCTGAATATTAGTCTATGATAATCATGATCTAGATAACTGTTCATACCAAATCTCCTGCAGAAAATGCCTATTATGGCCGACTCCTCAACTCAATGCCAGTTCCATGCCGCCAGCCACTGCATATCCAGACACAGCTGCAATGATTGGCTTGGATGTCAAAAGTCGAAAGGGACCCTTAAATAAAATCAGATAATGACTACCTGTATAGTTTTGGAATTTTTAATAGAAATGCACACATGCACAGACACAATAAATGAAAATTCAGTCTACTGTATTATGCCATTCTTTCCTATAACCTTGACCTTGAACTTTTATTGCAAAGCCATATTTTTTCAAGCTGCTAGTGACCCTATGAAAATGCACAAATATTCATAAAATAGATGTAAAGTAATTGCTGATTGCAAATCAATAAATGATACAGGTAAAACTGCATGACATGTCATGTAGGAAGATATTGTGGTCAAGCATTATTTTGAAATCTGCAAAGGGTTACTACATCTAATAACTCAAGAATAAATTGAGGCAGAAGATCCCAAATTTTTCAAACAATAATCCCACCTTACAGACTGAATCTCTACTGACCTTGCCAATCCCATCCCAAATTGGTGGGATCCTTATAAATCAAT
The DNA here is from genome assembly GCA_030141615.1 of Unio pictorum. Classification (NCBI taxonomy): domain Eukaryota; kingdom Metazoa; phylum Mollusca; class Bivalvia; order Unionida; family Unionidae; genus Unio; species Unio pictorum. The sequence goes on from JARLTB010000316.1 coordinate 1,002,539, forward strand.
TTCGTATCTCCTTCCATATTCTTTTTCAACGTCAAGTTTGAAGTCAAGTCATAATTTATTAGTATACATACAGAAGGCCTGAATTTCATCCTTTTGATTTAGGTTTGGGTATTTAAAGTCATCTGATAGTATACATACAGCAGGCCTGAATTTCATCCTTTTCATTTAGGTTCGGGTATTTAAGGTCATCTGATAGGATACATACAGCAGGCCTGAATTTCATCCTTTTCATTTAGGTTCTGGTATTTAAGGTCATCTGATAGTATACATACAGCAGGCCTGAATTTCATCCTTTTCATTTAGGTTGAGGTATTTAAGGTGATATGATTTTTGAATGAACATAAACACACACCCTTCAGTGATACTCATGTCATGCTACTGAAACCATTATGTATATGGAGTTCATACAGAATTCTTAATGATAAATTCAAAGACTTTACCAAAATTTTCAAAGACCTCTAGCATAGATTTACAAGACCTATTTTCAGAAACATTTTGTATCAAAGTTATGTTATATTCAAAAACAATGCAATCCAAAATACTAATATATGTTTAATGATGAAATTCAAAACTATAATTAATTTCCTAATTTCAATGTTAGAAATACATCGTTCGCATTAGTCATATGAAATATTCCTACTTTGTTTTAGAAATTCACATACTGATGCCTTGAGTAACAGTGTCAACATGACTGGAGTTAGGAGCATAAGCAATATAATAACTGTTAGCACATAGATTTACAGTTATCTGTTACCACTAAACATCTTGCTACTTACCACACAAGGCAGATGACTGTTAACAGGACATTTATGTAGGAAATAGCCTTGCTGAAAATTAGAATGGCCATTGCGAACATGTGACTGATGAGTATTGATGACTGTTAGGACAGGATTTAATAGGGATATTTGGATTTGTGGAGACACCTACATACCAGCAATATAACTAGCTGTGTCGACTCCAACATAAACATAAGTGATATAAGGAGCTGTGGAGATATCAACATAAATAGTAGAGATGTAAGGAGTTGTGAAGATGCCAAAATAATTTTGTGTTGTTTGTTGTCTTAAATCAGAGCAACACGTGTATGGTATTTAGCCTCAATGCAATTGGTGTAAAGTACCATGCCCAAAAACGTCAAGACAGCTGCCCTTAGCCACAGCAATTCTATGTTCCTGGAAGCATATAATTAGAGTAGTACCATTAGAGAATAAAGAATCAATGAAGCATATAATTAGAGTACCATTAGAGAATAAAGAATCAATGAGGCAATTACCATGAGGATCATATAGTGGGTCAAGAATCAATGAGGCAATTACCATGAGGATCATGTAGTGGGTCAAGAATCAATGAGGCAATTACCATGAGGATCATATAGTGGGTCTGGTACACATGCCAATGAGTTTTCATGGCTCTTGACTCCATTAACCAGGCCCCTTCTACATCCACAATCCCACAGAGGGCATTTTTTTGTCTCAACAACTTTTTTTTAAAAAAAAGTGTTTTATTGTATTACAAATATATGCCAACCTGTTCCTTTATTAATAACTATATTGGCTATTCCCATTTCAAGTGCTTATATTGCCACAAATGGCCAGACAATCAGGATTAGGTCCAGGGTATGAGACATTCCCATCAGCTTGGGAAGCTTGACAGTGCCTCCATCAATGTGGGAATACCTGTAACAAAAAAAAGAACACTGATATATTTTCCATTGATTAACTTGGTGTGTTATGTTTCATAGCAAAGAGAGATAGACTGACTTGTTAAGATTATTTACTAATTGTTTTAGTGCAGGCTTTCAGGCAGACTGACTGGTACTTAGTTTTTGTTAATCACTATGATTTGTGAGTAGATGCCATGTAAGCTAATCCACACAATATATGATTTTGGACTGGTTAAATAAACTCACATCTGATTCACTGAATCATTATCTGCTGACCAACATTACAATAGCCATAATAAAAATTATACTAAGCAACTGCCTCAATTATTGCTCAGAATCAAGAGGTCAGTGTTACAACTGGTCGGCCTAATGTCACGATAATGTGACTGGGTGGAACATGATGCTTCATCTGTGTGGCATGATGCTTCACTACTAGACATTACTATAAACTACCATACTGTAGATAATGTACCAAAATGAGTCTGAAATATTATTAAAGCTACATTGAAAATCCAGACCTTATGAACAAAGAATTTGCATGCCTTTTAAATTTTCTTTTATTTCACCTCTTTTATTTGATACAAAAGACTTAATTAAGATGATAATACAAAAGAGATCAGCTTTTAATCCAGGAACAATGTAGCAAATACTAACGCATGTCAGAAATAAAAAAGCAAACGACATTTAATTAAATCTTCGCAAAAAAAATGCTTATTGATATGCTTTTATGGTATTTTGGGCAAATTGCATTTCTTAGGATTGCACTTAAACCAAACTTAAAGAAACACAAATTTCACTGAATGAAAAACTTATTTACTTGGTATTTGTTTATTTAGTATTGCCTCCACTAGGTATAAGTGAAAATTCATTCATTGTAAGAATACTCTTTATTGTTAAGTTACCTGACAATTGTCATACTCCTTATGTAAACATTACAAGCACACTATTATATTCCATTGGCAATCAAAACCTGAATAAAGACATCATTTTGGTTTTAATTATGAGATCCATTGTCCCTGTGTCACATGGTCAAGCAGATGTAATATACATGCTAATTAAATACTCTTGACCTTTAGCTTGGTTATTTCTAGCTAAAGTGTTGTACTCATTATTGTAGCTTTAACTTATTTTTTGTGGTTGAGGCTATAAACTGATCATGTAATGGATAAAAATAACTCAAGTCAGAAAAACAAATAGTATAGAAATCTATTACATAAGTATAATTGTGTTGTGAAAGAAGTTCAGTTTAATATAAAATGATATATTAAAATAAACTGGGATGGTTACATAACTCAAGACTCTCTCGTTTTTACTTTTATTTGTTTGTTTCCAAAAAATGGTCTTATAAGGCACACAAACAAATGAGGCTGAGAACAGAAATAATCATTATTTGAAAAAATATGACGGACGATTGAAAATATCTAATAAGAAAGGTAAATGAGATTTTCCAACTATTTCTACAATGACATGCAATACTTATGAATTTACATAAGAGGGTTAGTCAATTTATTTCATTATATGCAAGGAACATGTTAATAATAGGCTAAAAATGTGAATCACACAAACGTTTCATTGACACATAGAAAGAGTAGGGATACTAATATTAGTACTAGGTCTTTTCCAGTAAATAATGTACAGATGGAATCGCATCACAGTTCTTATTTCCAGTTCAGTACCACAAATGTAGCTCTAGTCTATTTTTAGAACATTTTTCCCTCTCATTTTGGTGGTGATAGAAGAGTTAAATTGATACATTTTTGGTAGGGATTTAAAGGTAATTGTTTATTCTTGAGAATGTGAGCTGAGAGAGTGGATGTCTGTGTGTATTTTGGCGACAGTGCACATTGAGTAATAAGGCCTTGGTGATGATCTGGAAGTGTAATCTGTGGTCTGTTTACATGCTGTTCTGTTTACAGTGCAGTCACTCAAAAAATGCTGGTGAACCCTTGACAAGAACTTCACACAGTTGAAAGGTCAGTACTGAGAAATATATGTAGAGAACATATAGTAAAATTAATTCTGATGTATGTCCAGTTCAAATTAAGAAGGCTCTATGTAGGGAAATGAGGCTACCCATGGGGTATTGAAAATGTCAATGATAAGCCCAGTAGCTCAAGAACAATATTAATCTACTGATACTTTCTATGAAGCCAGTTGGAAAAGAAAATGGCAAATGAGAGAGAGAGAGAGAGAGAGAGAGAGAGAGAGATAGAGACAGAAAGAGAGCAAGACAGAGAGCAACTAAGCAATGTGCATACAAAATAATTTGTTGTAACATAAACACGTTATTTTCAAGGATATAATCTGTGATCGAATGTTCGATGAATGCACAAAACAAATGCAAAATCATGCATAATTTTCAAGAGTTTTACAAGTCTTCAAGCTCAGAACACTCAAAGCCTTCACATTCTTAGCCACTAGAAAGACTTTCCTATGGCGCTGATTGTCACTCATGGTTCTCTCTACCGTTTATTACATTTAAAAGACCAGTAACTTTAAAGCTACTGATTATCTTGTCCTTTTCTTCTTTAATTCTTCATTGGTTACTAAGATCCAGTCAATCATCTGCTGCTTTAAAGGTGATGTAACTTGTTATGTTGCCTCCTCAAACACTTCACTGGTTGAATTATTTTGGAAGTCTGGTCCTTCAAGTATGTTGACCATTTTTTCCACAGCAGTCTCCTGAAAGACTTATTAGATATACATCCAGTTTATTTTTTGTTTACTGCAACCGTCAAATGGCCATAGAATAAATCCAACACTAGGAAAGAAGGTGCTCACTTCATGTGTACTTTCCAAACTTCATCAATATAAACCAACAGTAGGTGTTTATCCATCAATGCCTTCTGTTGAACTTTCAATGCAACTCCCTTTTGAATTTTTTTAATGTTTTAAGTTTTTTTTCCCCGAGTTTTTTTTTTTTTTTTATTTTTTTACTGCATCATTCAAATGGCGATGGAATACATCCAACACTAGGAAAGAAGGTGCTCACTTCATCAATATAAACCAACATTAGGTGTTCATCAATCCATGCATTCTGTTGAACTTTTTAAATGCAACTCCCTTTGGGATTTTTAAATGTTTTAAGTTTTTTTTCCCTGAAAAGATTACCATGGATGGCAACAAGTCTCCAGATGCCAGGCATGTCAATACACAAGTTAAATGGAGCTTGTCACTGCAGGTACCTCTAACATGCAACACTCTCATTCCAACACTTTTATGAATTATATTCCCTGGAACCAATCAAAATACACTGGTGTTTCATCCATATTTCCAGTTAAATGTTCATGAATCTCCTCATCCTCCCACAGCACTCATATATATCTGGTATAGCAGTCTATTTTTTCCTCTAGGTATTGAGGTCGTTTTAGAAAAATTGAAGTTCTGCATCTCAGTGAGAGTCCATTTCACTTGCAAATCCATCAATCCATCCTCTTGAGCCCTGTCACTTTGAATTTTCCTCCTGAATAACTGCAGTAGCATAATTTTGTAACATCTCAATTGTTACATGCACATTATAGTCCCATATACTGACTAACCAGGTAAACATTTCATGCTTGTTCTCACTAGAATACCTCAAGGGTCAGATGTCACCTGGGATATATCCTTTTTGACCTTTCAATATTTTTCGAAAAATCCATTTTCATCTAGTTTGATAAAGTACTTAGTGTAATGTGATACTTTGCAGCTAAGTGCCTAATTCCACATAGTTTTTCTCCTTAACAATTCTTATATAATTGTTAATGTCCCATTTCTTATACTTTCCTCTTACCGGTGTCTTTGCAGTACCAGAAAACTGTCTTATATCCCTTAATATCTGTGCATGTAGTCCAGCTTGTATACTGCAGATTCTCAGGGAAATTTTTCACCAACAATGGACACTTTTTCAATAATATCTTTGAGTATGATGGCATTATCTGCTGCATTAATATCTGATTTGTGCAGTTCATTATCATCTTTTACATTGGTAACTGCAGTAACAGACAGGTCATGGTCTAAAAGTCTCTCCATTTGGCAGGGGTTTCAAGAAACTTTATAATGAAGACATGCCAAAGCACAAATAGTCCAAGATCACTGATGATATTAACTATATATAAATCAAACACATGTAGTCAAAGACTTTTGCCTTTATGATTAAACCTCACTGGAATTTTAAAGTTTTTATCACATTATTATATTGAGACAATAAGATTAATTGCCCAATGGTATGTGGTCTTCACATCTTCCTGTACCAATATATTAATTTTACTGGATAAATGAATTCATATGCATGCGTTTATTTGTTACACTGACTGACATAATCAAGAGTGCTCATTAAAGATGTTGTCCAGCTGTTAATGAATAGTGGTATATATTGTAATGACAACATAACAAATACACCAATCATTACATTTTCTCACTGATACAAAAGACGAAGAAGGGTAATATGATGAATGTTAATAAGATTCTTAGTTAACAAAACAGCTGAACTTTCCTAGCTAACTGAGCAAAGGGCTTTCTACACGATTATAATTGGTTAATATTTCTTTTTTTTCTTCTTTTTCATTATAAAATGCTTTAGATACACATTTACGCTAAGAGAACATATAATTCGGGTTTGCGTTTCATTGAGGAAAGCACTATTTATATTTTTCATATTGGATTATACCAAATATACTTGGCAAAAAATAAATTGGTCGTTTTTTTAATACATTAGCATGTTCCTGTTGTGTCAGACCAGTGCGAAATGTCGTACAAAGGTTTTATATGGCATCATTGTCATAAATATCAAAGATCGTCATGTAGAAATGCTTTGTGTCAAATTCTCAATACCAAAGTTGCTTATTTGTACTGACAACATTGTGTTTGCGTCGTGTGCATCATTCCTCGAAATATGGGAGTAACGAAGTCTCCTGGTGCCATGCTTGGCAATTTAACATACACCTACCTTTGCTTGCCCATGTCTAATTCCATGATTTCTAATAATGTCTTCTTATCACCCTGTGCTGATTTAGCATGTGTCATTTTGTTTAAATCGATATATTTACCTAATATGCTGATTTTGTCGGTGCACACTCTAGTCTGGTTCCCTGCTTAGTATGCTCCCATGCGTTGAACTCCGCTATACTAAGTCAGGCGAGCGCGGACGCCATATTGTCACGTGATCAGAACAAATGGACTCACCTAAACAGATATCGTAATCTAACCGTGGCACATTTATTGCTTTAATATTCTGTTTGTTGTGACACAATGCGAATTTTACTAATACTTTCGATTTGAAATATAACATGCGTTATCTTGTGTTTAAGCTTAACCTGCAAATCGGCTACGTAGGTATTTATACAAATATTTATACAATTAGGCGACGACGAAGTATAGGGATACACACAACAATTTTTGTACAATATTGCACCTTTCCCACTGGATCATCTCAAAAATTATATTTCCAATCGATTCCTTGATAAATTTTACGTCGAAATAGATATGAGGTTATGTACGGCGGATTTATTTTTTCCCCAAGATTAAGACGAAAATATCTTCCCCATTTTACCACGGGTGAGGGTAACGATTGTTTCGCAAATAATGCACATTTTACACTGCATCATCTAAAATATTTAAGTTTCAATTAATTCCTTGACCAAATTTATATAAATATGTATATATCGTTTTCCATGACAGCCCAAATTTTGTCAAATATTGCACATTTCGACTGCATCAAGTACGACATTTCATTTGCTATCGATTACTTGATAATTATTATGTCGGACTTTGTATAAGGTGGTAGATGACATCCTTAATTGACCATAGGTTGATATCAATTCCCTTAAATGAAGCAAAAGGTTGGGGGGGCAAATATTGCCAAAGATGGAATATTTTAGACATCATCATCTCAATGTTCCATTTTAATTCAATTGTGTGATCAATTTTACATTGACATTAACATATTGGTATATGTAACAGCACAGGTTTTGCCATTTGCCAAAGATTAATCATGATTTAGCTAGGATTCCTCAAGGAGGGTAGTACATTTTTAGCAAATAAAATGACTTGATGCATCTTTATCATTTTTTTGGATGTCACCTTTTTAGGCAATAGAGACAAAACGTCATTCATGATTTAATGTAAAATTATAAAAACATTAAAAATAAGAGGAGTCGATATAAAACAACACAGTTTAAAGGAATTGTTTAAGACTTGTGTTGAGAGACAAAGTAGAGACATTTAGAAGGGAATGGGGGGGGGGTAAAGGATTCCTCTGTTCATGTGTAGCTAGCACTTATTTAAACCAAAACACTAGCCTTCATTTATGAGTGTTTGCTGGAGGCTTGGACTGAGATTGAGTACGGAATGAAAAATCTCAATTATCTCATTTTGACTGATTCAACCAAAATGTACCAAATTGGTAAAATCTTATTTACTCTGGTGTTCTGTGTTTACATGAGCTTATTTTTTTTAATAAAAAAATAATTTTTAAATTAAACCATACATACATATGATGAAATCTTCATGGTATTAATTAAGTTAAATAAATATCCTTTTTTAAGGGAACTTAAATTTAACATTGTACGTTTAATGACTGGCAATAACACAAGATATGTGAAGCTTTCATCATAAAAAGATGCCTTCAAAAATATCTTTATTATATCTATATTTCGTTTACAATACAAAATTGTTACAAAATTAATACCAGTATTAACTATTGTGTCATTAAAAAATACACTGAATTGATTCTGTGATACCAAATGAGAATAAAAATTAAAAAACATGTTTCTTGAAATGTTCTAATGTTTTTTTATAGAAGGGGGTGTCATCCTAGCTTCTACACCTATTGTAAAATATAGATGTCATCACCAACATGAACGACTCCTGTGCAGATAGAGAAGCGCGGACAGTTAGAGGTATTTTATAATATCTATTTACATTTGCAGTTGGCAATATTATGTACTGATTAACTTTGCAAAAATTCTGAATGTCTATCATAATTTACATTCAAGACCTTGTTTAAAGAAATGCTCATTTTATGTTGATACTTTGAATCAGATATTTTACATTACAAAAGTGAAACAGATATTCTCTTAAAACTATACATGACTTTTTTGTATTTAATTCATCAGTAAGACAAGTAAATAAGTATTAATTAAAGTCAATTGTATATCTTTATTTATGCATTTGTAAGGTACACATGGGAATATAAAAAGTATCTATAATTATACTGAGGTACTGTAATTTAAAAAATATAATCACTGATTATATATCAATGTTTACCTTGCTATTATTATAGGCATATATCAAACACAGTGTAACACTTGCATTTACTGTATTGTAGGACCAATGTATTGTATTTTACATTGATATTTAAATGACATATAAGCACACATTTTATTGGCTTTTAGCTTGTCATCCAGTATTATTTTCATTATATACTCTTGTGTTTTGTTTTGTTTCTTATAATAGTTGTTAGCAGGTAATTTTCTTACATTATTATGCAATTAGCAGCCTTGTAACATTAAGGATTGAAAATGAAGACAATAGGTACATATTTGCATTATTAAGTAGCCATAGGTAATTAACTAAAAGTTATTTGTCTTTTCTAATTCTTGATAAAAGTATTTGTTACGAAGTCTAAGATTTATATGACAAGTACCAACTTGTACTTGCAGTTAATTTCCAACATTATAGCACATAAATGTTTATTGATTCCAGTCCCCAGACCAAAACAGATCATACGAGAAATGGAGCAAAGAAGAGAAGTTAGCAATGATGGAGTTTGTGGAGGAGCATGGGATACCATCATCAAATGTTAACAAATTCTGGGAGGAGTGTGCACATTACATTTTCCAAACTATTGGCATTGTGAAATCAGGTTACATTTAGCAAAATATATACAGAATATGAATCTCTTTGGATCTTAACACTACCTACCTTTTAACTGTACTGGCACAAACTCTGAAGCAGTATACTTAAATTGAATGCATTCCATTAACTAGCATGGTAGATAATTATGATACATATTGTGATTTTAAAATGTTTTATTAATGGTCTTTGATTAGGAAATATTATTATTTATTGTCAGCTTGGTTTGGTTGTAAAATGCACACTTTGTCCAGGTCTTTTGTTTTAAAGGCCCATGAATTTCTAATTGCTAGAACTGGTGAATAGTCTTAGTTTAGTGTATAATAATGGACGTGGCTTCATTTTCTGGAGTTTGTGTGGCAAAAAGTATATGCTAGATCATCAAAAATCCAACGGTTGATAGTTCAAAGAAAATGTGGCATTACCCCATTTAATATATTTCCTTATCTTTGAATCATGTTTGGCATTATTTGTCACTTGTCATAGGCCAAGCATTATTAGCCACTTGCCATAGTTCAGGCATTATTAGCCACATGCCATATGTTAGGCATTATTAGCCATATGTCATAGGTCAGGCATTTTTATCCACTTGCGATAGGTAGGCATTATTAGCCACTTGCCATAGGTAGGCATTATTAGCCACCTGCCATTAGTCAGGCATTGAGAGCCACCTGCCATGTCAGGCATTATGAACCACTTGTCATAGGTCAGGCATTATGAGCCACTTGTCATAGGTCAGGCATTATGAGCCACTTGTCATGGGTCAGGCATTATGAGCAACTTGCAATAGGTCAGGCATTATTAGCCTTTTTCAGTTCTTGTTGTCAATGATTTTGAAGCATAAGTGCCATAATAAGGATTTACATTTAGAGCTAATTAGTTGATATTGTTAAGTAATTAAACTTTATTAGTGCATGCCAAGTCATTAAAACCAAGGCCACACTATACAAAAATAATTGAATTTGGTGTTAAGTTCAAGTCTTGCTTGTCCAATGTGGGTGAGGAAGCTTGCCAATAGCTTCCCATGGGTTGGTGGTTCTTCCCAGGGTTTTCTTGGGTTAACTGAGAAATGGCAATAAGTTCACAGCAACAACAATAAATCAAGCACACCCAAGCAAACAATATGGCCACCTGGAAGTGTTTGTCTACTATTTTCATGTAAATAAGGCTCTGAAACTAAATTGATGTGTATATTTTTAGTGAATTTGTTTTAGAGAAACTCCACTTACCTATTTAGCCTAATGTTTTTGATTAGTTGGTTGTAGCATGTACAGTAATATAGCTTGTGTGTGTGTGTGTAATCGTTTTATGTTTTACATTGAATGGGTATGGTGTGTGTTTTAAAAATCTTTACTGGTATATGAATTTTTTATTCATGATTGTTTAGGAGTTTCATGCAAATCACAGCATGTCAGGGTGAAATGCTTGTTCCCTTCTGTATGTTCGGGCACTGATGAAAGCACCTCAATTAGTGACGTGTCCAACAGTTCAAGAAAAAATGAAGCATCGACTCAGTACAATCACATTTATACTTGTACAATATCTAGACAAACAGATCCAGTTTTACCAGTCTTTGACATAAGGTATAAAACATGATGTATACATTTGTTTAAAAAACATCACACTGTAATACAAATTTTGAGGTAGAGACAATTGAGAAGGTAGGGTCTTGAGCTGGCATTTTAAGTTTAAATTAAATATTTGATAAATATCAATAAATTGTGATATAATAATTCAAAATCTTTTGCACTTAATGACAGGCTGTGGATATAAAATATTGACAGGCACTGAAGCCCAAAAATCAGAAAAGGCTGTTAAACTTTAATCTTTATTTGTTTCAGCAGATAATATCATACACGCATTGCTACAGCCAATCAATCTGGAGAAATGGCTTTACATAAGCTATACCTCAATAGTCCATTGACACAATAAAAAAATTACAAAGTTATCATTATTTGATGATGTAACTCTATCTGACAGAGCAAAATTGCTGCATGCTGCTCTATATACTTCCACTGAAACAATTGCTGAGACTGTGTTAAATAGTGAGTCACACAGAAAAGCTGTACAGATATTTGGGAAGTTGAACAAAAAGCATCTTCCAAATGTATAAGGGATGAAAGCAGCATATTATATCCTAATCGTGATTTAACCGCCTTTTCATGGAAAGATATATGCACATAATTTTTTCTGAGTAACCCTATATTGGCTGAGGTATTACTAGCAGTAGAATTGCCAACAGGCAAACTCGGCATGATTCAACCTATTAGGTTACTTCTGCCCAAGTTAGGACTTGTATACTCAATACTTACGTACAATAGGTTTGTGGAATTATCACTTGTACAGAAGATAATAGCTATCACTATGAAAAATGAACAGACTCATGAAAAGGTCTAAGTTATTATAGTTTGTTATGTATTGTTATGATTTTAATATTCCAACAGTTTAACTTAATGACAATCCATGGCATACATTCTGAATTTTCAAGGTTTTAAACATTGTATCCCCAATTTTTTTCAGTGCTTGAATACTTTAATAGGAAGCTAGCACTCAGTATATTATTTAGTCAAATAGTGCATCTTGGAATTATTATTTTTATTTTCAGAAGATGTTATTGCTACTTGCACGTTTTGTTAAGCTATGGTTCGTCTTTTCCTTAAAGTCACAGGAAACTCTTACTTTAGACTAACACTAAAACAGACATTGAATTCTCATCCTTTTAAAATAATCATAATCTAGACATCAGCAGTTGTGACCAGTCTTGGCAGCAAGTAGGGAAAGTTATTTCCTATTGGCACATTTCATTTTTATCATACATGATAAAATTTGGGTGATACAATGATTGAGTTGGACACTTGTATTCACCTTAACTTATTTGTTACAAGATTGCTTCCCTCTTACCCAAATGTTTTCTAACTGCTTCTTGATGCAGTGGGCTTCATCAATAATCTAGCATACCTGTTGCTTTGTCCATTCAGCCTCAAGTAGGCATTCAAGAACATTTTTATCCAGTATGTCTTCTGGGTGTCCAACCATATACGAAAATTCACCTATGCATAAGGTACTGTGATCTTGAAAATGTTTAGTGACACGTATCCTATGCCAATCAAGTGTTGAGCAAAGCTGATTAAGAATGACATTGAGAGGTTCCAGTACTATGACTTTGCACTGAAGGTAGAATGGAATCAGTTAAAAAAGTCTTTCCATATCCTGTGGGTAATAAAATAACTAAGTCTTTAGATTCTCTCAGGTTGTACAAAGCATCTATTTGTCTGGGCCTGAGCCCATTAATTGGTGTCTCTGAAGCAAGCATTGTCTGGTTATATTTAATGACAACTCGTTTGAGAATACACATCTGATCTAAGTAAGGCATCTGCAAATAGGATGACAATGAGAAAGCTTTGATAATATAACACTGGCAAACAACCATTGTTATGAAGGTTGCTATATATCATTAAGTGTACATGTGATTATGTTATGGCAAACAACCATGTATATGAAGGTTGCAATATATCAATAAGTGTACATGTGATTAAATAAATGTTTCAGTCAGCAAAGCAATCATATTATGAAGCCTTTTATTCACTGTGTCTTCTGAAACATTTATACAAATAACATGTCATTCAAATATTGTGATTTTTACTGTCAGTAAAATCTATCTTAATTTATTTGAAGCAAGTTTGTTTAGAGGTTTGTGTGTGTGTGTGTGTGTGTGTGTGTGTGGTGCGTATGTGTTTTGGAAGATACCATTACAGTCTGAATGATAAAGGATATTAAAGACAATACAATGTATTTGTGTCATCCAATTTAGTTGAAATGTTGAGAAAAAATCCTTAGAAAATGTTCATTCTTACTACCTTTTTAGTTTTTATTTCTCCAGAACATCTTCAGTAGAAACCCTGTATGCTTCAAAAGGACTGCACATACATGTATTTCATATATATACTTGACAAATACTTAACTGATTAACACTTAGCTAAGTTTGAGTCATATTCTGTTGATGCATATTTAATAATTATCATGAAAACTACATGCATCATGATAGGCTGACATGTGTTTCAGTACTGATACTGTACAAAGTGTATGCCGAATGTGTGTTCATTGTAACACAAGTATAATTAATATTTCTTCTTGAATTCTTTTGAATCAGTTGATAGGAATGTTACACAACTTATTTCTTATTAATGAACTCATTTGAGATATATACACACACAAAACAATCTTAAGACATGCTGCCATGTTCAAGTTATTTTCTTTTCATATATATATATATATATATATATATATATATATATATATATATATATATATATATATATATATATATAATGACATAAATTGAAATATGTATAACATTTGCATATAACTATATGTATTCAGTTATCAGAACATGACAATGAAAAAGAGAAACTAAGAAGGTCAGATGCGCATGTATTTATTAGATACCGTTCCATTTCAATCGAAGTAACACGAGAGTTATTACTGTTCATATTTAATCATATAAGGCTCAGTGATTCATTTAATGAACATGTCAGTGTGTTTTATTGGTTTTTATATTTAAATATAACGACACATTTGGTTAAATTGAGAAATCACTGTTAGGATTTGGATGAATGATTGTGACAGTATAAGGAATGAAAATACTGTTCAATTTCAAGTCATACTTGTAATGATGAAAAGTACAAAATAAATATGAAACATCGGTCTCAACTTGTTTACAATGTTAGCCTTAATAATGCATCTCCATTAGATTGATACTTAAAATTAAGTTTATATTAAGTTTTGGAATTTTATAAACTAAATAATGAAAATATCATTCATTATGGAAGCAAATCAAATTAGTGATAATAAAATGTACAGTGCTTAACATTAAATGTACTAACATTGTCTTTCAGTTATGATATATTGAGTGACTTTTGAAGAATCTTACCAAGCATGTAAATGAAACCTGAATTCAGTTCATTGTTTATTTTAGAAAATCTTGCAACACAGTAGCACATTAAATTTGTATCATGTGGAGGCAATTAATGTGCCTTGCTAATGAATAGAATATATTTACAGTAATATTGTAGAAACTGTCTTGAAAGACCACCCCTTCTGCCAAACAATAATAGTCTGTCAAGACAAGTGGTCTTTCATAACAGGTCATAACACGATATAATGAATAAATCTGTGCATGGTGATTGTGGTCTCTCAAGACAGGTTTTACTGTATGTGATATACAGTATATCTGTATGTGAAGACAGTTTGGAAAGACAGAAACACCTCAGTCAGCTCAAAATCTAGACTGATGTGCTCCTTGGTTGCATCTGTATTCCGATATGCCTGTGAGTCATGAACCCTCACAGCGGATCTCGAAAGGAGGATACAAGCTGTTGAAATGAGATGCTTTCGAAGGTTGCTTGGCATTACATATAGAGATCATGTCACGAATCAGGAAGTGGGAAACAGAATTAAGCAAGCCATTGGGCCCTATGAAGAGCTATTGACCATTGTGAAAAAGTGTAAAATGAAATGGTATGGACTTGTCAGATGATCAACAGGGCTTGCTAAGACAATCATGCAAGGTACTGTGCAGGGAGGGCGAAGTAGAGGAAGACAGAGGAAAAGATGGGAGGATAACATCTCAGAGTGGACAGGACTGAAGCTCAGTGACACAGTGAGAGTATCAGACAACAGATTGGAATGGAGGAAGCTGGTTGTCAGGTCATCATTGGTGCCCCAACGGTCGGCAAGACTAAGGGATAGATAGATAGATAGATAGATAGATAGATAGATAGATAGATAGATAGATAGATAGATAGATAGATAGATAGATAGATAGATAGATAGATAGATAGATAGATAGATAAACAGTATCAATGTAAGTGATGTGGCAATAAATTTGGGTCATACTCTCCCAAAGATTTATTGATAGGGCACACTCCCAGTAAAGTCTGTCTGATTGTATTTTAGACCCCTTCACCACTACTCCAGGTTGTAGGGGATGCTATGCCACTTTCTTTCATGAAATCAATTTGAAATGGAACTGACAAAAATTTTGGTATTTTGGTCTGAATCGTTAACAAAATGTGGGTTATCATGTTCATCCATACATCAATATCAATGTAAAATTGATCAAGCAATGGATTTAAAATGGAACATTGAGATGATGATGTCTAAAATATTCCATCTTTGGCAATATTTGCCTCCCCCCTTTTGCTTCATTTAAGGGAATTTATATCAACCTATGGCCAATTAAGGATGTCATCTACCACCTTATACAAAGTCCGACATAATAATTATCAAATAATCGATAGCAAATGAAATGTCGTACTTGATGCAGTCGAAATGTGCAATGCTTGACAAAATGTCACTTTCCACCCTTCGTAGAAGAGGGTTGTTATATTGATCATAATATTTGACAAAATTTGGGCTGTCACGGAAAACGATATATACATATTTATATAAATTTGGTCAAGGAATTAATTGAAACGTGAATATTTTAGATGACGCAGTGTAAAATGTGCATTATTTGCGAAACAATCGTTACCTTCACCCCTGGTAAAATGGGAAAGATATTTTCGTCTTAATCTTGGGAAAAAATAAATCCGCCGTACATAACCTCATATCAATTTCGACGTAAAATTTATCAAGGAATCGATTGGAAATATAATTTTTGAGTTGATCCAGTGGCAAAGGTGCAATATTGTACAAAAATTGATGTGTACCCTATACTTCGTCGTCGCCTAATTCTATAAATATTTGTAAGAATACCACTGTAGTCGATTTGCTGGTTAAGATTAAACAGAAGATAGCGCATGTTATATTTCAAATCGAAAGTATTAGTAAAATTCGCATTGTGTCACAACAAACAAAATATTAAAGCAATAAATGTGCCACGGTAAGACTACCGATATGTGTCTAGGTGAGGCCATTTGTTTTGATCACGTGACAATATGGCGTCGGCGTTCGCCTGACTTAGCATAGCGGAGTGCAACGCATGGGAGCATACTAAGCAGGGAACCAGACTATCCACACTTATGGCCATACACCACAATTAATTTTACTATATGTTCTCTACATATATTTCTCAGCACTGACCTTTCCACAGTGTGACAATCAATACAAATCATATGAAAATCTAAAATACCCCCAAAGATGACTTCACGGTGAAATTCTTGTCAAGGGTTGACCGGCATTTTGGTGAGCTGCTGCACTGTAAACATAACAGCATGTACACAGACCACATATTTCACTTCCGGATCATTACCAAGGCCTTATTACTCCATGTGCACTGTCGCCAAATTACACACTGACAACCACTCTCTCTGCTCACATTCTCAAGAATAAACAATTACCTTTAAATCCCTACCAAATATGCATCAATATAACTCTTCTATCACCACCAAAATGAGAGAGGAAAAAATGTTCTAAAAATAGACTGGAACTACATTCGTACTGAACTGGAAGTATTAATTGTGATGTGATTCCTTATGCTGACTTTTCTTATCATGCTGTATGCTTCGGTGACATTCAATCATTGTACGACTTAATACATGCATCGAACCTTTGTTCTCAACAAACGTCTATAAACACGGTATCTGAAGCAAAAGAAGAAAAATATATTTTAATACGATCTGAGATGTAATGTTATGATTACATTTAAATTGACAGTAAAAATGTACACTTTTCGATCCTCTTTTATTTTTTAAACTTCACAGCACAATTTATTTATTTATTTTTGTTTATTTATTTTTTAAATTATTTATTTATTAAAATTGTCTCGAGCTCGTTTTTTAATTTTCTCTATCGTTCTTATGGAATATTCAGCAATATATATATATATTCAGCAATCTTTGTGAATTTTTGTTTCAAGTTTATTGAAAGCAAAAAATAGTCCTAAATATTTTTTCTCAGAAATTCTTTTGTCCCATGAGTCATTGTTTGAAGGAATGATGACATGAGCTATATAGATGGTAATGGTTTTAGTTGCATCGTTAGAGAGCAACAGCAGAAGCTTCATAACGAAATAAATTACGTTAAATTGTTTTTTCAAAAATAATTAGTGTTAAAGTGTTTAGTGAGATGGAATCAGGACCAGAATGATGGTTGTTCGATCCTTGAAGTATGCTTGGGGCAAAGATGGTCGTTTGATCTTTGATGTGTATCTAACAAGGCACTTTACAGTAAATGACATTAGAGAACCTATTGACGGAAACTGGAATTATTGAAACTATCTTTCTCTGATTTATAGCGAAATAAAACTTATATCCTGTATTATATCCATCAAAATAACATATGTATTTTAACCATTTTATATTACATACTATCCAGGATGTTATTTGAAGAAAAAAATAATAACTATCTTGAGATAGAAGACAAGAAAATATTTCAGATCGAACGAAAGGCACACACACACACCTCAACGCGAAAATTAAATGGCGAATATCTTAAAGAAGACGAATTTCTCTGTGTGTGATACTTATTGTGTAAGCTGCAATCTAAAACCTGTAAGCAAAATGGGGCGTTTAAGCTTACACCACAGCTGATACTGTGAAAGATGTCGTGCTGACATTACAGAGCCTGTTGATAAAAATTGGAAGTGGTGAAAATTAAGCCTACTATTTGCTAGCAACATTGCAGGGAGTGAAACTTTGAGTGGGATGCCATCACCCGGCAATATTGTTATCAGATGGGGTCTAAAACGAGGTATATTTTAATTTGAATGTATGTCCGAAAGTTAACATATGGGACACGTTTCCATTTTAGACATTCCATTGACATATGGAACACGTTTCAAACGTGTACTTAAAGGCTCATAAAGTTAATTGCATTTTGTAAAATTACACTGAACTTTTTTTAAACGAATAATTTGAAACTAATCTGTAATGAATACTTAAAACACACTGTTGATATCATGCAAGTCGTAGCAAAAATCCTCGTAAATTTCCGGAAAAAAATACCAAGTAATCCGGTATACCAGTGATGATGTGTACCTCTGATGCTGAGACAAGTAATCAAGGTGTGGAGATCAATAATCGAGGTATGGAGATTATAAATCTAGGTAAGGAAACGAATAATCAAGCTATGGAAAGGAATAATCATGGTATTTAAACGAATAGTCAACGTATGGATTTGAATATTCAAGGTATGGAGATGATTAATCAATGTATGGAGATGAATAATCAAGATATGGAAACAAATGATCAAGGTATGGAAACGAATAATAAATGCAAGAAAATGAATAATAAAGGTATGGTATGGAAACGAATAATCAAGATATGGTATGGAAACGAATAATCAAGGTATGGTATGGAAACGAATAATCAAGGTATGGAAACGAATAATAAATGTAAGGAGATGAATAATAAATGTAAGGAGATGAATAATAGATGTAAGGAAATAAATAAAGATACTGATACGAATAATCAAGATATGGACATGAAAGATCAATATATGGAAATGAAAGATCAATATATGGAATAAATATACAAATTAAATAACCAAGACAATGAATTATAAACAGATGATGGGACATGAAAACTAACTAATGAATAGTTAAAACAGGAAGAAGCATAATCAAGAGATAAGTATAGCTAATTAAGACTTGGAGATGAATAATCAAGAGATAGGTATGGCTAATTAAGACGTGGAGATGAATAATAAAAAGATACGTATGGCTAATTAGGACGTGGACATGAATAATCAAGAGATAAGTATGGCTAATAAAGACGTGAATATGAATAATCAAGAAATGCATATGACTAATTAAGAGGTGGAGAGGAATAATCAAGAGATAAGCATAACCAACTAGGAGGTGGAAATGAATATTACAAATATACGTATTGCTAATTCGGAGGTGGAGAGGAATATTCAAGAGATAGGTATGGCTAATTAAGTATTGGAGAGGATTAATCAAAAGAGTAAAGAATAACAAACAAGTTAATGAAAACGGTGTGAAACATCGGGACTAATGTGTGTGTGTGTGTGTGTGTGTGTGTGTGTGTGTGTGTGTGTGTGTGTGTGTGTGTGTTTTGCTATACTTGCGAGGACTTGAGTTGGGTTGCACACCAACATCTCGAGGACTGTACTACATTTCGAGGACTTACACACTAGTCCTCGAAATGATATATCGGAAAACGGTTGAGAATGATCATATTAGATGAACCACGTGTTTTTGTAAAAGTCCTCACGAAGTCGGTAATGCTTGACATAGAGTTACACTCGTGTGTAAAGGTCACACAATTTGCGGCTTTCCGTTTGGCGCTTTAGAGGCTTGACAAGTGTGCAAACTATTAGCCAATCAGAAGGCGTGTGATCTAAGACTGTCATCCAATCAGAACATCGCTACTTTGCAGTGTAACTGTACATTTTATACAGATAAATGTGACTTTTAAAAATAATTACTGGTTTAAAAAAAATAATTTTATAATAATTTTAAACTGGCGATGCCTGAACAGAGTGCGGTATTTTTAGCCCGGGGCTTCAGTTTGTGCGGTGTCTTGGCGCGTTTTTAATTTTTTTTTATATTGCGTACATTGATTCCATTCCGGCAAGGATTAGCCAATATTCCACTACAGTAAATTCTTGGAAGATGGCAGGACATGCTTAATCAAACTGGTAAGTAATAAAACAATTCTTTTTCAAGTTGTTAACTGTATTCCTCCAAAATAGCTACTAGTTTTTTTTTTTTTTTTGTAGCTACGATGTCGTAGCCTCAACTTGATTTGTTGTGGTTGAGTGTCCACGACGTAGGAGTAAGGGTACAACTAGTTTTTATATTATTCTAATTATTATTTGTGACAACTTGGTTTTATCCCATTTTCAGCAATGAACTTATATTGATGTCAGTACAGCTCGCGTATATTTTCGAAATTCCACGCAATGCAGTGGTGGGTGGTGCAGAAAGAGCGAGAGACAGAGGGGTGGGTGTGGGTGGCCATCTCTCCATCGTCGTAGTCATTCTGGATGACACCACCGCAGAGTGGGCATGAGTTAATGTCACAGGCACTTGATTCTGGGTAAATTAATGTATACACTCACCATATAATATGGTGAGTGTATACATTAATTTACCCAGAATCAAGTGTCTGTGGTTAATGTGTATGACCCTGGAGAGAGAGAGAGAGAGAGAGAGAGAGAGAGAGAGAGAGAGAGAGAGAGAGAGAGAGAGAGAGAGAGAGAGAGAGATGCAGATGTATCTGCATCGTTATCAGATGAGTATACACATTTTTCTAGTTCTAATGAACACCATTTAATAGATATGCCAAATCAAATTGTAGATAATACTTAGAGAAAGTCTCGAAAACAACTATACACTACTGTACTTTTTTCATTTACAAAAAGCTGATGAACACATTTTGCAACGGTGCATAAAAATACCAGACACCAGAACTAAGACATTTAAGTACATGTATTTCAATACAGCTTCCTGTTTGTGACTATTTGGGCATTTGGCTATTGAGACCAAGAAATGAAATACCGGTACATATAAAACATGAAAATCAGATTCTTTCAATAGTATATAGCAATTTTTTTCTCCCTAAATTATTAAGCTTATACGCGAGTATTTATACTGTGATAATCTCATAATCAGTATCGGCAATTTTAATAATTGGCCATACGCGGTATCAGCATAATTGGCAAAAAGTGACATCGGTACAGCTCTACATTTCATCTGACGGATTGACTTTGTTAGTGACCATGATTTGCCTTTATGAACTGAGACATGAACAACATTCTCTATATTGCAGGACATGGTGTATTTGCTGGAAAGAGCGTGAAGAAAAATGATTACATTTTACAATATCAGGGAGAACTGATATTATACAAAGAAGGTAGCCAGAGGGAAAAGTAATACAGGAAAAAACTAGCTGCAAGTTTCCTGTTTTTTTAAGATACGGTATGTGTACTTTATGGTGCATTATGTAATCAAAATGGCAAGTACACCACTCCCTCGAAAACTAGCAAACACTCTTATAACGCGGTGTACAGCATGGAGCCTGATTTTTTTCAAAGAAAATATATTTTAAATACCTTTTAAATATGCTGAACATAAGGACAAAGTCTAGACGAGATACAGATTGATAATGATGGTAGGTCAATGTGAATTTTTATCAAGTGTGAATAGTTGTATATTACATTAATTCAGTGACCAAAACTTTGCAAAATACGTAAAGAAATTCTTTGATTCTTCTGAACATAACTTAGCAGGGATATTTCTGTCACATGATATTGCAGGTAATTCATATGAAGGACTTTGGTAGTTTTTGAGCTTTTTTTATAAAGCTTCTAATTTCTGATGCATAGAAAAATTGCGAATGGGTTGTTGCAAGAACCAAAGACTGATTATCACGACTCCTCTCAACATAGGACTTGATAAATTGTCCTCAAAATAAAGAAACGACGTAAAGCACAAAGTTTATGTATAGATGACATTCAGCATGTTAAATTTTCAGATAACTGGTTTAAATATAATCTCTTTGATTTTACTGATCTATTGTAGCTTAAGAATCATTCATTTTCGGTTTCTTTTGCAATCCAGTATTTGTCATTATCACTACAAACATCATTATCCAAAGTCTGTCCTATTATTCTGCAGTGTTGCTTGTCAATTGATTTGTCCTTTTGTTGATATTTCACCCAGATATGTATCATAGCTAGACAGTATGTCATGTGAAGCGAACATTTTCTGTGTATTTTGTTCTATGTATTTGATATGTAGCTTTTGTAACTTCAGGAAATATGATGAAAGCATTCGCAAATAAAAATGATAGCTGGACAGTGTCACATATTTGATAGTCAGGTTCCAGTTTTAAATTTCAGAAGATAGTTTGGTTACCTTGTTATAATATATTTTTTTATTGATGAAAACAATTGGCAAGTATACAGTTCATACATTTTATGTAATATAAAATAAATTTGAACATTATCTTTACAGATATTATTGAAGACCTTCAAGATGGTTGTTCAGTGGAGGAAGAAGAATAAAAGACATAATTTTGTGAAGGTAATGTATTACAGTTGATGCTTTTGGAGATTAGCACCGGAAATAAGTTGATGTGCAGTGCTTACCAAAATAAAAGATACTGATATGATCCTGACAAACCACTAAGACTATGAATTCACTATCTTTATGGTTGTTACACACAACGACTTTCCAGATCCTATGATTATTCATACCGGGACACAAAAGATGCTTGCATATTAAGTATATGCACTTATGTAATATCTATTGAAATATGAGTGTCACATGTTATGTAACTGTATCATACTGCAATGTTTGGACCCGTTGCTGTAAGCTTATAACTATATTTCAGAGCATAAGAGCACTGATAGAAATATATTTTTACAAAGCCACAAGATTTTTACATTATAATGAAAGAAATTACTGTCAATTACTAACATCTGTACTATAAAAATTGTTTAATAAAATCAGTGATCCCAAACAATTTAACTTTATTTTATGTCATAACTCATTGTTTCAGTAAATGTAATTAATATATTGTTAATGGCACAGTAATCCTTTTGTGATTTGATGTGTACCTAGAGAATGTTAACAACTGAACTTGTTTCTTTCTTTCACTGGCTTAATTTCATATACTATATGGCCGTAATGCTGAGGTTAAACTTTTTACCTAATGTTTACTGTGTTTGTAATTGATATTCACTTGTAGCTGTTGCTTTTAAAGCAAACTAAATAGTATGGTAAACTAATATATTTGTTAGTGTGAACCCAAGATCCTAATTTCAATGTTTCCTTTTGGCAGGATTGGTTTCTTCACATTTCTTAAATGGTAAACAGTTGAAAAATTTGTAGTTAACATAGTATCAATGTTTGGTGAATCTATCATCCTAAATGAAGAGGGATTATTTGCTTTGTAGGTAAAAGCTGCAAATCAGTCGTTAAGGCAGAGAAGAAGAAAACAGCAAGAGTACCATGGCTAAAGAAGGATAAGGCAGCTGTAGAAAGACAACCTGGACGATTAATCAGAACAGCTTCATTACTAAGAATAACAGCATGCGAAGAGGCAAAGAGAAAGATGCCTATTCTGGCAAGTCGTCCATGGACCCAGATCAGATATTTTATAAAATATTTAAAATATAAACCTTTTTAAGGCTAAAGAACTAAAACAGTTGCCTAAGAATTTCACAGAGATAATAAATATTTGCTGGCATATAAATTCTGGTGCATCTTATGTAATTGTGCGAAAGCAGCATGTACTAGTAATTTGATTACATATAATAGATAAGTTAGAAAATGAATATCCATGACAAAGACAGGTATTCAATCCATTTTTATTTTTGTACCTTGTGATATAATATGGCCTGATATGAGAGGTTTCCGGAGAATTGTAGCCTGCATTAAAGTTAGACGACAATAGTGATCATACTCCTTGTACAAAGGCAATGCACCGTTCCATTATCAATTGATATCACTGTCAACAATTCCTTCTAGTCTAAATTATTTTATCCATAGTCTCAAAAACAAAATCGTTTGCAGTGTTAATTATATGCTCATTAAATATAGTAATGATTTAGTCCGGTCACTCTTGTCAAAACCGGTGTGAGCTTAATGTTTGGCAGACCAGATCAAATTGGAAAATTAGGCTACCCATAGGATATTGTGAATATGTTACCATGTAATGCCAGGTGCTTAATGGTGTTGGTTTCTCAACCAGTGATGCATTTTGTACAGAAGTGTCATTTAGAGCAACAACTAACATGAGCAAATATAGAAACCACATGCATCCTAACTACAGAAAGTGCAAATACTCTTATGTGTTGGGCATGGAGAGGTTATTATACATAAAAGTTAAATTACACATTGTGACCAAATGGTCATTTCAGAATTTAAATTGATTCTTTATGGATATAAATATTGTGATTGCTTAAACTTAGAAACTGAAGAATTCTGGCTTGTATTTAAGTTTACATTGGCAATTTAGTTTATTACTGTTTTCTCTTTCAAGAAAACTTGAGATGAATGGGGCAGTAGTAAGGTATAAAATACCCTCTCTCATCCAAACAGAACTCTGGAAAATATATTTTAGCATTAGTGATACAATTTCCCTGTTGCCATAATCCGAAATACATACACATCGCTGCCAACCATTTTTCAGTGATTCACAAATTCACGCCTTTATGCAAAACATTAATTAATTCCCCAATTTTCAATTATTTTAAGTATTTTTTAAATTAACTGATTTCTCATTAAACGCTAGTTATGATATCAGTAACATTTGTTTTGTATCTTATATGTTTTCAGCATGTTTTTTATGTTTTCCAATTTCATTTTTTTTTCTGTTGTGTAGTAATATCATTATAGATGGTGTAAGGTGCTTAGAGCTTCGAAAGATTAGGGAATTTAGGCGCTATACAAAGTCCTCATTATTATTATTATTTATTATATCAGCAGTTGCTGAATAGGTCTGGTACAACTGGTCGTGGCATAAGTGAACTATAGCTGATAGGTACTGTTTTTACCCTGGTAGCAAACATTTTAAGGTATATATATACACACACACACAGTGGTCCCACTCTTGAACGGCCCTCCCTGACTAGTAGCCACCTGCTTCTTACGGGCAGAATCTCATGGCACCAACGAGTTTGTATTCAATTGATTATCTCTATCATCGATCCATGTCTCCCAGTGTCATGTTTCCGTTAGAAGTGTTGACTAAAGATTAATAGTACATGTTCATTATCAATAAAAGGCTTTGTTTACACAAAATTGGCTCATTAATGTTTTGATAGAGTTTGGGGCTTAACACATATGTTGAGTTCTTCTCTGATAATTATAAATAGTTTTAATTGTTAAGATCATAACAGGGTCAGCATAGGCTATAAATAGATTTTGTGCATTGGCACACACATAGAACTTTGAAGGAAACAGGGTACGATACAGAGACCGAAAAATCATGTGACAATACAATTATGGCTTCCTTTATGAAAACTGCATTTCTTCCACTTGACACAAGTTTTGTCTGCATAATTAAATCACATACAGTTAGCAACATCAGAATAAATCCTTATCAGATATTAACAAGTCATCACGTTAACAGAGATATATGTACAAAGATGTAAATGACGTTTTTGAATGTATTTTCATTGCGCATGACACCAATACCCGCTCGCATATCACACTTAGGTCAAGATATAGAACTATTAACATATATTCAGTTGAAATAAGTTTGTTAATATAACAAGAAGAACATTTAATGATTAATGTTACATTTAAACTAAGATATTAAATGCTTTGAAGTATATAGCTTTCAATCTATGTACATTACATATGCTTCTTCTAATAGAAATGTATTCCCCCCTCTGGAAAGGCCACCCGTCTTATAATTCCACTTTCAAGGTACAGAAGGGATGGCTGTATAAGAGGGGGACTACTGTATATAAAAGATTAGTTTTACAAATGCTTTAGGTGGCCCCAAGTGGTCTAAAGCGCTCTCCATTATTGTGGGATTGTGGTCTGAATTCAAGATTTACTTGCCTCCAAAATTGAAGAGCTAGACAACATGTCAATCTATGAACCTCCGGAACTAACGATTTGACAACGGACGTGCTCCATACGGCATGAGCAGTATTACTTTGTTTGTTTGGTTAGGATTTTTAATGTAGCTTTTGCTACGATGCCTGCAGTGAGGCAGTTTATAGTGATGTCACTGGGGCATCATGCCACAGACATGTCATGCTTCACAGTCACATTATCCTGACAACCAGTCCTAACACTAACCTCTTAATGCTGAGCTTCAAGCGAGGCAGCTGTTAGTACCATTTGTATAAGTCTTTTTTATGACTCTGCCGGGGATTGAACCCACGACTTCCCACTTCCGCGGCGGACACTCTAACCACAAGTTAAAACTAGATTATGTTATTGATGATGGGAATGGAATATTTTTGTTTACCTCGTGATATGGGAATGAAAACTGGTATTATTGGATACAACAGCCATTTGACACGCTTACATATGGACCTGGTAAATAATACAATACCAGTGACTGAAAAGCAGTCAGTAACAATTCGTAAAGAAGAGAATGTGATTAGCAGTTATGGTGACAAAAGGTTAAAAATGGTGAGAGATTGTAATTGGTCTATTCTTATCGTGACAAAAGGACAATCGGTGAGAGATTGTAATTGGTCTACAGTTAAACAGCTGATGATTAAAAAACAGAACTAATTTACTTTATTCACGAAGCAAATAAACAAGTGTCTATGGTTATGTATGTGGTTGCGTGATCTGACTGAATTTACTTCTGAAAATAGTTTTTTTCTTACCCATATTATTATTTTGTGTTCATTCCTTTTGTTGCCAAATGTTAACATGAGTTTTGAATCACATACAACAAGTTAATTACGGCCAAAAATAATCAGAATAACATCATCAGTTAATTAAGGAACAAGTTGTCCAGCTTATTTTAAACGCTATCTTTTTTACGCTTTCAGAAATAAACAATCAGTGATGCTTGTGCTTTTAATCTGACTCGAACAAATAATGTCAGTATTTAGATCTCTTGGTTTACATTGTCAACTGGTGCCTATGTGTCACCAACTGGTGCTTCATACATGCCAACCATTACGCTTTTTGTCCCTAAATTACGCGTTACGCTTAAACGTATATGGATTACGCTTTTTCGGTACATCAACCTCCCAAAAAAGATCAATTATTTGTTTTCTCGTTATTATTAAAGTTCCATTAATCCCATAGACCGTATTTTAGAAAAGACGGCTTTTACGTAACTACAATATAAGAGTACGCTAGAACGTGGACTTTCGTAATAGTACCATGTTCTATTTATAGCTAACCTGGTTCTACTGTTGACCTCGATTCTATTTATATTTATTTATATGCGTAGTGAGGAGATAGCAGACTGGTTTTCCAAATTTAATATTTACTCGCAGATTCCATATTCTAATTCATATTTCTTGCAGCACCAGTCTAAATATATTTTAGCGCTTAAAAAGTATATTTTATTCTACTCTATGCATTTATGTGAGCAAAAATATCCCCTTTCAAAAATTTCCCAGATAAATTAGAAAAAGGCAACCGAAAACCCCCGAAACAAAATATAACAGAATCATCTAAATATTAAGAACCAAAAAAAAAGTACAGCATCACGTGACATCTATTTCCGGCCGTGTTGAAAATTTTTAAAAATTTAGCGCGAAACGTCTTAAGAAGGTTTCTAGTCGATGTGTGTAAAGCTAAAAGTGCTACATATGAAAACTTGAAACAGTAAAGGATGAGCAGGGCAAATAATCGTTGTTTATTGAAATTTTAGCATGTTATATGTGGATTACGCTTTTTCCACCTGGATTCCGCTTTTTTACCACTTGGATTACGCCAATTCCTCGTCAGGGGTTGGCATGTATGGTGCTTATGTGTCACCTTTACTCGTCCATTTCCTCCTATAAGACATTTTACCAAATTTATTATGTTTAGACCAAGGGTTTTCTGATGCCATGCAAAAAGATGTATTTGCTTGTTGCAGGTGTCACACCTTCTCGTTGAAAAATCGTTTTAACATTTCGCCAAAAAGTAAATTTTGTTATGTTATTAAAAATTTGTATTTAAAAGTATTTTATGAATCTGTTAAATGTTCAGTTAAATGTTTTTTGTTTGTTTGTATTTTAACAGTCCGTAAAATGTATCGCAATTAGCTTTTCTTAGTTTATAGTTTGGTTAAATAGATGATATGTTGTACCTTCCTCACTTTAAATAATATGCGATATCAGGTTGTTTAATAAATATACTTGCTTACATTAAATAGTTAGCAATTACAGACTGTTCAACAAATCCTACTGCATACTTTTGCTACTTTGTGATAACAGGTTGTTGAATAAATATTGTTGCTTACTTTCAATACTTTGCGATTACATATTGTTTATTAAATACCATAGAATACTTACTTTTCATCTTTGTTTTGTCCTAAAGACATATAGCTTACTTCTAAAACCACTGTATTTTTGTATTCAGCTAATTACATGATCGGTTTTCTTTTTTTCCTCATATGAGGAACACCAAAATATCATCTTTTTGTAGTTACGTGTATCATAAAACATGGTCATTTTAAAGTGTATGTTTCTACAGGTCTGCATTAATACAAAGAAATCTATATCTGCCATGAAAATATAATGCTCTTAATATGTTATGGTTTTTGGGCTTGCTGCAGTAGAAGACTTAATTGACTAATAAAATGTTTACCTTTAAATGTTTTCTTTGGAAATGATATATCCTTTCGAAGTTTAATACATTTTTCTTTAGAGTACCAATCTTTGTACTTGCTTCCTGTTTTTAAATTGACCCACCAGTTAACTGTACACAACAATATTCATCAGTTTTAAGAAATACTTTTTTTCTTCAAAAGTTACGTATTTCTTTCTTTGCTTTAAAGTTGTATGGATTTCTGTGGATGATTTCAAACATTGTTCTTGAATATACTGTTCTATGTATCTAGTTTAGTTTAAATCCTCACTGAACATAAAATTGGAATTCTGACAGTGGCTAACATATGGACCTGGTTTTGTTTATGTTTTTGTGGTTTTTTAAGGTACTTGATAGTTTAGGTGCTGAAGGCTTGGTACATTTTATCTTCTAATAATTTCATTTTGATTTGTGACAAGTCAACCGATTTAGGGAAGTGTTATTTTTCTTCTTCTTCATCTTCTTCTTCTAGTGGAATGGATACTCTCTAAAATAGTAGTGCAAATGTGTCAGTCAGTGTCTGTGTGGGTTCGAGTCTCAGATTGGGCCAATGTGGGTATGTGAGAAAGCTTGCCAGTAACTTCTCATGGGTCAGTGGTTCTTTCCAGGGGTTTTCCCGGGTTTTTCCTCCACCATTAATAATGGCTGCCATGTATAGCATATCTTGTGGTGAAAAATAGTATTATACCCTTCAACAACAACAAATGCTTTTAAGAGAAACTGGTGCCCAGCCAAAATGTTGTTCCTCACATGCACCTGCAACTAATCTTGAAATTTTCTCACCATTTTCTCTGACCCTTGTTACCCCACTTTTACTTTGGAAATTTGTTTATTGTCCATGTCACGTGACTATATGACCTAATTGACATGTAGGTGGCGAGATTTGTATAGTCATGTCATTGGGACAAAAATGGCCAGATCCAGGTCAAATTTCAGCAAGAACGCATTTTCATCTCGCCTGTCAGCAGATTAAAGACATGACGAACGCTATGTTCATGATTTTTGAGGAAAAAAAATAATTTTCCTATCGATTTCAAGCAGTTATATCTCAAGGAAAGGTCTTTAAAGTTTGCTATGCCAGCTAGTAAGAGGCTACCCCATTTTGACACCAAATGGTGTCGGCAAATTCCAACTTTTTCGATAGGGAATGGACTTTGATCCTGCACCCCCCCCCCCCCCATAAAACTCCAAATATAAAAAAATGGTGTGGCAAGGGACATGAAACTCGGAATAGTAAAAGGAAATATATTACGCATACAATGAAGTTTAGTTCGGAATATACCAAACACTTGCCATGCATTCATTTGTATCGACAAATATTCGCAGACTCTCGGATCACTTCATGAATTCATGTCAAAATTCACTAATTTTTATCACCATTTTCACAAAATTGTGAGTCTGGAGGGTTGGCAGCTATGCATACAGTGTAATATTTCTGAAAACAGAAGTTGCTATTCTACATTTCATGCAGCATTACAAATTTTATCCTATCTGTAACTCTGTAAATTTTCAGGTCAATTGTGGCTAAAAGTATCCTATTTGTTTTAGATATTTGGTGTGAAACAAATTACCGGCAAGTTTTTTTTAGCTACATTTAACTATTCTGACTGGTAAATTTGTGGAGTTACAGCTAGGATAAAATTCATGTGTGTATCAAACAGTAGTGAAACAAAGTTGATGTATTGCTCTAGCCTTGTCTTATACTTGGCATCTACTTGTTTATGAATGGACAGAAACTGGCTTCACAGTGACTTATAGGCCAACAAATAGGATAGATTCTCCAGTTGTGTTTATGATGTGTTCTTAGATTTCCGTTTGGTCATTTGATTAATTTGCATCCAGGCCAAATATAAAAAGTGTTCAGATATATAGTTTTGTTACTTGCTTTTTCTAAATATATTTCTTAAGCAAATATATTTTCGAGGCAGTGAAGTTCTTTTGATTTTTGTCACTCATTAAAACACATTGAAATATTGCCATGTTTCAAAAATATAACTTTGAATATTGCTCAGAAAATAGTGTAGTCTCTGACATCATGATTACTTCAGTATGATACTTATTGATTGTGGTTTCTTAACATGATAATTAAATTGTGTTGTTTTAAAATAATAACAAATATTACAATTATGTTCTTGTATATATTTTTCATATTAGTTTGGATTTTAATTTCTTTTCTCATAGTACATTGAGACATGTTTACTTTGTTAAGAAATAAAATGCAGTTTTGAAATGGGATATTGCATCTTGTAAATGCATGTACAGTAAAATATCTTTTCTCCAAATTAAGTTTGTCTGAATTTTCTGAATGCAAAACTTAACATTTTTCAGATGAATTGGTTTAGGTAACAGTTGTATTTGTCATATGTTTAATATGTCAACCAATGAGATTACGCCACATCTATATTTTTTACTTGCATTTTAGCACCAGTTTTTAATGTGTTCAAAGGTCTGCTAGCCATTTCTCATTTATTATTAATATTCTGCAGTATGGACTCAAGGGGACAATCTAACTGGAATTATGGTACAGCTAACTTAAATTGTGTTTGCTTCTTTCATTAAATAAGTAAAGATGAAATTTTTTGAATTACTAAAATGCATTTACGCTTTACGAAGGAAATTGTCTTGCTTCCTGATGTTCCTTCCAAAAACAAATTGACAGTGTGACGTTTCATCAAGGTTGGAAGGAATTACCATATCTTTATATAATAGAGATTGTCCATGCAGATATTAATGATAGATAAGATGTTTTCATTTAACAATGCAGCAGTATTGCATGTCTTCCTGTGATGCCATTTTTTGTCAAGACTTCTCCACCTTACATGGAAGTTGATGTCCTTTCATTCATCTGTCAATACCCTTTAATTACCTTCAATGAAACAGTTGTTTTACTTTATTTCACTTTAATACCATTGTAACCAACATTTTAAATGTTTGTGACTGGACTTAATATGCAGGCTGTAGCCGGCTTCTTGCATTTATTCAATAATGACATACATAATGACTGAAATGACTTTATTTGGGTTGCATCTTTTATATTAAACATTTTTGTCGAGATGAACATTTACTTTATGCAATGAAATATGTGTCATATTTGTACATGCTTCGCTCAATTAAATTATAATGCAATTTAACCATTTAATGTTTTTTTTTTCTTCTCAACTTCCTACTGTTTTTTATTTTTAATTTGTTGGTTTCAAACAGTATTAGATAGGTGGCCATAGCAGTTCAGTAGGCGGATACTGCATTTTGTAATCCAATGGTCATGAGTTCAGTACACTGGAGATAAAAAGCAAAGCCTGATTTTACATCCTAAATAAGAACACTGTGACCAGAGTTGTGCTCAGAAACAGGCAATGTACCTGATAATAAAAAAGACTGAAAAGCTCCTGTGTCCCTTATTTTAATTGGGATAGGTTTGGTAGAATTGCTCACAGGTGATAAAGAGCCTTTCAACATAAATGGCTTATAATTATCAATCATAAAATCAGACTGATTTGTTTGATCCAACAAATTGATTGCTTTCAGTACAAGTCTGTGACATTGGCCTCTTAATATAGGAGCCTTTGACTAGTCTGTTTCAATTATGTTGCTTATTTTTCAATCTTTAGCAGTCGGAAATAGCATGCACTTTCTTGCTGTAATATAGATTTATACAGTTTCCATTTTGAAATTTTCTAATGTGTTAAAATACGTCAGGTACCAACTCTTCACTCCTCAAAGATATGTACCTGAAGCACATCATTATTAAAACTTTGTTGCAATGGCAATGAAGTGTAGATTGTATTAGTTTTGCCAATAAGTACACTTTGTACAAATATATTTCAATGCTGTCTTGGCCATATTGATCTACTTCCTCTTCTCTAATAATGTATACTAACCTATTATTTATGATAGCATCAAAACACAATCATGTATGTAAACGAAGAGTTTTCTTTTCTTCTCACTTTCCAGTTCTAAATATTTAATCTTAATTGCATTTCTCCATTTGACTTTTCTCTCTGTATTTTATCTCTTCTTTTTTATTTCCATTTGCCTTATAGACCACTCCGGTGGTTTAGTTGCAAGAGTGTCAGTCCTAGATTGGGGTGGGGGGTGCTGGTTTTAACCCAGGTCGAGTAATATACCAAAGACATAAAAATGGCAGCTTTTGCGATAGATGCTCAGCAGTAAGAGTTTGGCACTTCTTATCCTGGTGTTAGGATAATGTGTCTTGCTAGGACAGCAGTATGATACACAAGTGCTAGACATCACTATATACTGCCATGCTGCAGACCTTATAATGATATGACTGAAAAATTGTTAAAGCTATGGTAAATATCCAAATCGCACACATGCACATAACTCAATTTGCATATCTTCTCGCTCTCCTCTTTCTGCAACACTCTCTTTATGAAATTGCACTTGATTTTCTCTTCAAATGATATCCATTAGTGATGCAAGCCAAATTCCAATACTGAACTAGATATGTAAATAGCTTAGAATGTACTAATGTGCCAACATTCTTCATGTCTCGGGGGGGGGGGGTAATCCAAACATCTTTAATCAGTTCAGTACCATTCCAAAATAGTCATTTAGTCTAATATGTAATAATAGGAACCTTGAAATTCCAGTTCATAATTTAAAGAAATTAGTTTCTTAAATATTAACACATTAACCTCTAGTGACGACTTTACGGGGCAGAAGGTAGTAGCCTACTTCCAATGTTTGCAGTATCATGGTCATGCATGATACACTAAAGTGGGTGGTATTATAGAAAGGTAGACAGATGTAGCTCTACAATGATAGCAAATAATCTGGACCTTTTAATTGCACTACAAAATACAGAGAAAGAAAACCTAAGTTTTTGGACCCGTTTTTTTTTTTCTCGCCCAAAATTCGCCCATGGTCGGATTCCGAATTTGTGTCCATGTTTTAGACTTTATGGCCACAGATCTACGGTAGACAATATCTGAAGCGTACACAGACCGGTAAACCTGTGCAAAAAGTAGGATAAGGTGGACATTTTGAATAAAGAGTCTTTTCCATACGAAAATTATGGGTCTGTTAAGCAAAAGAAAATAATCCATTTTTTCACCTTCTGCCTATGCGCCAGCAAACTAACCAAAGAAAAACATTTTCTTTAGCACAACTAGCCATTTATCTTATGGAATATTGCTTGGAAGTCGATGTATTAGGATGTATTCAGAAAAAGTCCCCAAAATTGTTTCCAACTCACATTGCATGCGAAAACAACAAAAATCTCCAGGGGTTAATATGCAACCCAAATTGAGTCCTCAAAAACTGATGTTATTAAGACATGCAATAAGGAAGTTCTATTTCTTTTTCTTTAAATGCCTAATCAATCAACCTAAATACTTGCAACTTAATCAATGTTTATTATCTATTGTATGATTGTTTACCTGCAAATTACAGAAGGCTGATAACTCTTTATTGTTGGAAAAAGAAGTAAATTAAAATAAGTGTACTTAACTCCTCCGAATTCAACTCGTCAGAGAGAGTTTAAATGCATATCGCAGACTTCATGGTGACTAGATGATTATTTTAAGAAAATGAATATGCCAGTGTTCTGAAAACAATTAGTATTTAGAACAAAACATTTTTCCTAAAGTCTAGCTTTCATTACTGCACATGTTGATATAGTAGCATATCATGGCGTATATAAGTGAATTTAATAACGGTTCCAAAAGCAAGTTAAATGAAGCCGTTAGAAGACAACATTTTTAATGTTTCAGTTCGATGTACTTTAACCCCCTTTCTATCTATACTCTCTCATTTCTAAATATTTAAAAACCATACCATATTTATGTATGTATATACAGATGCATATATATGCATTCTAACCCTTCCTTTCCTTTTCACATACATATTTTATCTTCATTTATTATTTACACTTTTTGATAACTTTAATTATGGGCATATGATTTTAAGGCATTAACAAATAAAAAATGAAAAAAATAACTGTAAAATTAATGGAACGCAATTTCCTTAACTTCCCATTATATGCTGCATAATATTTAAAATTTGTAGTGATATACATGTATTATCATATAATGAGTCAAGCGCAGATTTCCCAAAGGCAACTTGAGTTCCAGTGAATTTACATTGGGCAAACTGCCTTATGGCATTTGAGTTGCTTTGGTGTAAAATTACATTTTTAGAAATCACATTTTTTTTATTTTAATAGATGAATTGACAATTTTGATATAATTGCTATTCTGGATGGTAGTTTTCATTGTGTCAATAAAAGAGGTCACAAAGTTGCAAAACAGTGCCTAAGATTTAGGTTTTTGCAAAGGAATTTAAAACTTATATATTTTAATAAGATTTGAACATTTAAGCTCGTGTATCTATTTATCTATCTGTAGTTTTAATTGCAGATAAATTTGTTCCTAAACTTTTAAATATCTTCTCATGTTTTTCCAGGACAGGTGCAATAAGAAGTGAAAAAAATTCAGGTCCTCAGGTTGATGGTAGTCTTTGATTGTGTGTAAATTAGTCCTCACAATGACGTCCTCACAATGATGGCAAAGTCAGAGTAGTCCTCATAATGCATAAAGAAGTATATGGCAAAAATGAAGTGATACAGATATTGCCTATCTTAAAGTTAAGCTTACTTTCAAATTTCTAACATATACTTTCATTCCTTCTTATGGTCCTCGAAATGTAGTAATATGTCAAGGTCCTCACAAGTATATGAATACACGCATGTGTGTGTGTGTGTGTGTGTGTGTGTGTGTGTGTCTGTGATTTAGATTTTTAACGTATTTTTTAGCAATTTTAGTCAGTTTATAGTGATGTATAGTACCAGAACTGATACCTCCGATTCTAGGATAAGAGCAGTTTTATAGCAATAACAAGAAAGGATTCAATGACTAAAGCCTATGCCAGTAGGAAGTTGCTGTCTAGGGAACAAACATACTCAGTGATTGAGAACGATTGCTTAGCTGTAGGATGGGGGATTGGTAAGTTTCATGACTATCTTTTTGGGACAGACCATTGACCATTGCTGTACTTAAACAAAGTCAAGATCGTTAACACTGATGCGTTGGTTGCTAATCCTATTTTTTTCGAGCTGAGTCAATAAGTGGGGACAAAAATGTAGGTGCGGATTATTTGAGTAGGATGTAATTAGAAAATCTGGAATACTGTATAACCACTGTAGATATTGTAAAGCAGCATCAATAGTAATATACTTCTATTTTGTGTAAGTTATAAACATGAGTACATTTTTCTCGTTGTTGGTAGGTGATGGTATATTAATCGAAAAAGACAATAAATGATTTGGTTTCTCCTTAGAACATATCTCGATATATAAGCGTACAACGTCACCTAGGGTGAATATTTGTTTTGCTGGTTAAGCAGCTGAAGTAACGTGTATCTCGCCCTAGATCGCTTGCGGAGAAAGACACTAGAAGCACGGTATGCATGGGTATTTCACCCTGGCTAATACTCACTCTCCTGTGTATTTAAGGCAAGTCTTTTGCTTAACTGATACACTCGTATTGGATTTTGTCAAGCAGTGAACGTTGTCCATTTTTGTAATCTAGCCATATGGGTAAGTGATATGTGGAGCATATTCAGTTTTATGTCGTATCGTGAAATGATGCCTATACCTGATAAATTGTGGACTTTAAGTTACTAGCTGATTTTAATGGTTCTTTTTGGCAGCATGTATCTATATCTTTAAGTCCGTACCTTTTATAATGACCACTTGATACGGTGGAGCCATTAAAGGTGGGCGTGTCCAGTAAAGTGTTCTAAGCCAATTCAGGACAACAGTGGTCTGTACGTTTCTCTCTGTGGGTAGAACAATCTGGTCGTCTATATCGATATGAAAGATGACTGAACCATCAAGACCATACAAAGTCGAAACCGCTCATTTGTAAACTTGTGGGCATGGTGGATTCTTCAACGGCAGATACAAATGTTAGCGGCAGATACAAGTGTGGGCCGACCCAAGAATTCGGGATAAGTGTGGTTTCTCCATCGACACATTTGCAAGTTTTTACATATATGTATGAATCGCACGGCATTAAAAATGATTGTTGCTTGTTCCAATTGATTTATTTCAATCGAGTAACATTTGGATAATTATGGTTACATGCGACTCTATGAATTTTATTTTTATTACGTTTGATTATTTGAATCTTAAATCGATTACTCTAGATTCGATTATTTGAATCTTATTTTGATTCCAAGAAGTTATCTGAATCTCGGTTTCATTGTACGAAATTGAGAAATTGAGAAATTGAATCTTACTCCCAGTACGCGAGATTATATAAATGTTACCGTAATGCATTGTAAATGAACACATTTTTGTTTTCCTATTTGCGAATGTTTGCATAGAGTAATTGAATGACACGCAAATTTTAGAGCGTGAAAGAAGCGCTTTATTCGTAAAATATATTTTGTCATAATCCAATCCATGTGTTTTGTTGTCATTCAAGCATCTATTCAGTGTTACAATTAGTATAAACTGCAGATGAATGATAATAAAACTGAGGCCAATTTTCATCGTTTACCTCAACAAATAACAACAACAACACCAACATTAAATTCAGTCTATACGAAACCAAGGTATTTCTCTAGACACTACTCCCAAAGCACCAACAGTCATGAACATATGCAAGGCTTCATATATTGAGCTGAGAAGCATCAGCTCCGTTCACAAATATATTTCCGCTGATGCTACTGCATGTTCACTAGCACTTTTAGCTGTATTATTGTAACGTAACTCAATTCGGTCTGGCTTGTATCAATATCTACGCCTCAAACTTTAAAAAATGTTACAAATTGATCTGCTCGGATGTTTTACTGACAACCTCCAGTGCAACATACCTATCCGACCTCGCCCATGTGCATACACAATATACTTGCGCTCCTCTTCTGACAATCGTAGACTTTTTATTCCTACTATGAAAACGAAGCGGTATGGACAACTTTCACTTGAATACAGGGCCCAGAAAAGTGGAACAAATTGCCCTTTGAAATCAGTGCGTTAAAAATCACAACTTTTCCGAATGCAATAACAAATTTAATCCAAAAAAAACTAATAATAATAAAAACCTAGGGTTTCATATCTTAAATATTGTCAGCATGTTTTTCTATTTAAGATGTTACGGGTAATATGTAATGTTGTAAAGCGCTTAGAGTTTCTATAGATTAGGCGCTATACAACGTCCTCATTATTGTTATTCTACATATGAATAGAATATGCCTCCCCCCGAGTGGTGTAAAGCGCTCTCTGTTACGGATCACTGCCGTCTCATCTCTATCTCTGTGGATTCGAGTCTCCCGTTCGGCCAATTTGGTTAACTTGTATGAGAAAACTTGCCAGTAGCTTCTCGTGGGTAGGTGGCTCTTCCGGGGTATTTCCAGGTTCTACCTCCACCATTAATACTAGCCGCCATGTATGGCTTGTAGTGTGCTGAAAAATGGCTTTAAACCCTATATCAACACCATGAATAAAAATAAAAGTTAATATTTTCCATTGAAAATGCCCAATGGATTCTGACTAATGTATTTTCATGGAAACACAGCAGACAACGATGCCCAGTTATCCCTACATCCAGAGAGCGTGCTTTCGTAATGTCTAACATACTAATGAATTTTGCATATTTATTTATAGCTCGCATATATAATGTATTTAACGATTTCTCCCTATTTGAAAACCCAGCTTGATATCACCAGTACAACGCATATTTCTTTTACCAATAATTATCTCGGCCTTATCAATATAATTTAAGAGCAGTTATCAGGCCCAGACTGAGATGTAGTATATATTCTGTCAAACAATTTAGTGAACCAGTCAAGCTTTATACACGCCCACACATGACCAGGAAGATATATCAGCGAGATCACTTCAAGGCTTATTATAGTACATTTACAAAGTTATAACTCAATATTAAATTAGAAAATAAACGGATATACTTCATAATGGCGACTGCTATAACACATACTGAAGACGAACCAACATGTCCTATTTGTATGGGATTATTCAATGTACCAAGACAGCTTCCATGTGCCCACACATTCTGTCAGAGCTGTCTACAGTCATACATCAAAAGCAAGGCTTTAGAACACGAGCAAAAGAGATTCATCGAGTGTCCCGTTTGTAGAAAAACAGCAGGTCATTTTAAAGAGAATAAATCAACAAGTGAATGGGCGTCGCTCTTTCCAATCGATACTGTGATACAATCCATATTACCGACGAAATCGAAAGTAGATCGTGTATGTGATGCTTGTTCGTCTGGCGGCCTCTCTGTCGCAGCTACAGGATTCTGTGCAGTATGCGAGGAAGCAATGTGTGATAACTGCCTAAGCGTTCACAGGAAACAGAAAATGTCCAAAGCTCACTCTATTCTTACAATGGAAGAGTTAGTGAACAATCCACAAAATGTGATGAAATTTGCTGAAGGTTTTACATGTTTTGATCACGACGATGAAGATCTAAAATTTTACTGCAATAATCACAAGATTGCCTGTTGTGGAATTTGCTTTTTAAAAAGCCATAAAACTTGTTCTGATGTAAGACAAATGAATGAGGAACTCCCTGCTCTGTTACGTGAAACGAAACCAAGTGAAATCATTGAAGAGTTGAAGAAACTGGAAACTCATTTGAAAAGGTTTATCGATATAACTGAGTCTAATATGAATGATCTAGAGTCCCAAGTTAATGGACTTACTAATCAAATCAAAGAAATGAGAAAGAAAATCAACACAGCTTTTGACGAATTAGAGATACAAGTGAACACGGAGGGTAGGAGAATCCATAAAGAAGTTGCTATTAGGACACAAGAAGAAAACCAGCAATGTTTGTCACTGATTCATGCCATACGAAATTCTCAACTTCTGTGTGAGACAGTTCACAAATATGGAATTGATATACAGAAATTTCTGACTGCAGAAAAAATAAAGTCACAACTTCCTTTATATTGCTCTCAGATCAAAGAAAAATATGAGAGGACAGACACAGTAACAGTGCAGGTGAAATTCACTCCACAGTTAGAATCTATTTTATCGCTCTCATCATCCGATATTGGAAAACTTGTGACCATAAATGGCTCAATCCTTTCTATACCTGGTGTAAGGAAACAAACAAAGGAATGCCAGGTTTTGAATGTTGAAACATTTAGTGTTAACATCAGTGGAGGTACACCAAGTTATACTGGCATTACTATTCTCCCTAGAGATAAGGTGATGCTTGTTGATAATATCAATGATGAGTGCATTCTTCTAAACAATTCACATCAAGTAGTTACAACATACAAACTCGCAGGAAAGCCTCATGACATTTGTGTGGTCAGTGATGAGGAAGTGGCTGTGTCTGTGTATAATCAAAAGAAAATTCGGATTCTATCAGTCAGGGATGATGTCATCAGTCCAGTCAGCACTATAACAACTAAATATAAGTGCTCTGGAATTGCAGCAGCTGGGAAGGGAGAGATGGTTGTGGTTGGAGACTGTGGTAATAACAAGTATTGCTGGAGTATTATCAAATATGGGAGAGAGGTCAATTATTCTGATCAGTATGACTCATCACCTGGATACTTAAACTACATAGCACTGAATAACTCTAAAACAGGAGTCTATGTTACTGTGCCTGATAAAAATTCCCTTCATTGTTTCAATATGGAAGGCAAGAAGCAATATACCTACAGTCCAGACAACCTCGAATATCCTTCAGGAGTAGCTGTGGACAGAGATGACAACATCTATGTTGTTGGAAGTAATTCTCATAACATTCATCAGTTATCACCAGAAGGCTGCATAATACAGGTCATAACTACAGGTGTGCCACAGGATCCATGGGCAATCAGTTTTGACAAAGGTAGAGATACCCTTATCATTACAAACGATTCTGAAAACCAAAAGCTACACATTTACCAACTGAAATAAAAGTTAAAAACCGTAAATCTAATCATCATAGATCATATGATAAATGTCTTTTGCAGAAATAGTTTCATGGATGGTACAAATAACTGAATATCAAGCTATGTTTTATTGAAATGATTTATGCCACTTATATAATAGTTATATATGCATGAGCATCATAGATGACTTTTTTTGTAAAGAAGAGGACAATTTCTGTCATTATGGATACTCTGAAACTTTTCCCCATCTTTTATATTATATTCTTTTCCTTACCGGCAATACTAAATAACCATTGATGGAATTATATTGTGAGATGATTTATGTAACATGCAATACAATAATTTGGGTAGTTTTTAGCACAAGCAGCATAGATGAGTTTTTTTTTTAAATGATAAGAGGATAATATCTGTCTGAATTTAAAGACACTCTGAAACTTCTCTCCATTTTGTATATTATATTTTGTTCCTTACCAGCAATACTAAATAACCATTCATGGAGTTACTAATATTGTGAGATGATGTATGTCACTTATATAATAATACAATAATATTTTGGGTAGTTTTATGCATGAGCCACATAGATGAGGTTCTTTTATTAATGATACAATCTGTCGGTATCCATGGACACTCTGAAACTTCTCCCCCTTTTTATATATTGTATACTATTTCTTTACTGACAATATTAAATAACTATATAAATGAAAAAAGATGGTATTTTTTGATTATACACCATAAAAAATGATATAAGCAAGTTTGGTCATGGTGGTGAATAATTACCAAATCAATATTATAAAGTGAAAACAAAAATTAAAATCTTTAATTTCATGCACATATAAGGTAAATAAGGATTATTTTCCTACTCCCAAAAAAATAATGAAACAAATAAAAGGTTTGTATTATTTAGATGATAAACTGATGTAGCATATATGGTGACCAAATAGATTGGTGGAAAAACAAACATAAAATTGCACAGAAAGTGGATTATAATACAGGGAATAGTTACAATAGGTTTTCATAATTTGTTACTTGGATTTACCTCAGACATTGAAATCTACCTAATTTGTAGGTACAATTTTTGGCAGTTAACAATGCATTTTGAAACGAAACTTGTTTTTGTCTCGTCTTATTGCATGACATGTATTATTAGATTCGTTGATGTTATTGAGATCATGCTTGTTTGTACTGGGTTTGTGTTCTCCACTATTCGTTGAAGTAATTCCATCTGTGTTGTCATTGTTATTATACTGTTGTTGTCACTCTAATTTTGACATCGCAGAATCGTAAATACCTACCATCGCTGAAAACTCACTCTCTGATATAATTGTATTATCGTGAGATGACGATATCAATGAGGATAATTGCGAGTATGCAGTGGACACAACATGAAATTGAATTATGTAGTCTTGTAGTTTCCGTTGGCTACATGATGATATTTTTTTTGTTATTATTGAAATGACTCCAGCGATTGTTGTTGCCGCGGATATGCAAATTGGAACAGCTATCGGGGCAATCATTGTTACTGAAGACAGTATAATACCAGCCCCAGCGATTACACCACTCAGAGTACACGGTAACATCAATTGTGGTAATTCTCCTGCGATATTTTTTAATTTTCATTGCATACTCCTCAGAGAGGGTTTTGAGTTTCATTGAAAATTCTCTGACCTGGTCATAGCGATATTGCGATGATGAAATCATTTTATTTTTAAATCAGTTTACGATTTCAATTGAAACCGTTATTTACTTAAATCCGCTACGAATTCCACATACCACATTGTATAAACCCTAACCAAATTTTTATCAGTAGATGTTAACGTGAACTGTTCAGTTGTATCCTTGTCGATGATCGTTGAAATCGTATTGTTGACCCCGGATGAACTCGACGATGAAATATTAAATGGAGTCGGTGTCACTAGTGTCAATCGATAAATACCCTTAACGGTTGCAGTGATATCTAATTTGTTGTTTGTAGGTGTCCACGCAAATGATCAGTGTTGGATCGTGTATACTATATTGTTGGTTCTGTCATGAGGAATTCTTGTTTTTTCAATGATTGTTATCATCCTCGTAAAATCATTTTTGATGGCCCCGCTGAAGATTTTCGTCTCATCGATGGATTTTTTGATATCCGGAAGTTTTAGTTCAATTTTATCCAACGGGGTTCCAATAAATTTATCAAGGATATTTATACGAAATGATGTAAACTGTTTTCCGTGTTCTTCAGTTTTAGATTGAAGTGTTGTTAGTTCCAACACAGAATTTTTCAACTCATCGTTGAGAGTTTTTAATCTATCTGTAATCGTCGAGAAAAGTACACCCGGTTTGAGTTTACCCTGATCGGAAAATAACGCAACGGTGTTCTCGATTGCGTTTCGTTGTTTAACCAATATATCATCCAACGACACATTACTAGAGTTCAATTTGCCCTGACGATCTTGAAATACAACTATTTCCCCGGGGTCAACACTTGCTAGGTTCAACTTCTCAGCGATTTCATCTTCAATTATTTTTTTTATGTCCTTGATAGAATCAAGGGTTGCAAGTGCCATCGGGTTCGGGTTTTTTCAACATTGATAAAGATCTCCCCCAAATATCAATCATGATATTTTATA
This sequence comes from Unio pictorum, assembly GCA_030141615.1. Taxonomy (NCBI): domain Eukaryota; kingdom Metazoa; phylum Mollusca; class Bivalvia; order Unionida; family Unionidae; genus Unio; species Unio pictorum. Next base: position 1,045,715 of record JARLTB010000316.1, read on the forward strand.
CATCTCTCTCTAAAAAGCGATTACTACTGTAATCATTTACGACAATGTGTGGTGGTTTTCTAGATGCTGAAATAGCATCAAGGACATTTAATACTTCACTGCCGCATATTGGTGGATCATTTATTTGTTGTGTTGGTAGCGTAGAATACCAAGTCTTCATTGGAAAATTTTTTATATTTAGTGTTAAAGTGTTTAATGAGATGGAAGCGGGACCAGAATGATAATGGTTAATCCCTGAAGTGTGTTGGGCTAGGATTGAAGTTTGTTGTGCATCTGGCAAGCCACTTTACTGCAGAGGAAAATAAAATGAGGTCGGTTTCTTAACAGTATTAGACTCACAAGATTCAGTACAATTAAATTAGCAAATAAACTGTACAATTGTACATGCTTTTTATTTTTATTTTACAATTTTCATCACAATTAAATTATTGTATAATTTATTTCTTTTTTTTAAAATTGTTTTGTTTATTAATTGTCTTGATATTTTTTTGGGGAATGTCAAGCAGTATTTTATAAAATAAATTTTCGTTTTAAGTTTATCTACAGCAAATTATTATTTCTAATATTTTTCAGAAATTGTTGTCCAATGAATCATTGCTAAATGCCATTTTTCAGCACACGATAGGCTATACATGGCAGCCAGTATTATTGGTAGAGGAAGAGCCCATGAAACACCCCGGAAAGAACCACCGACCCACAAGAAGCTACTATCAAGCTTTCTCACATAACTACATTAGCTGAATCTTAGACTCGAACCCACGCAGAGGCCAGACATCAGTGATCCGTAACGGATAGCACTTTAGACCAGTCGGCCACTCTGTCCCCCCCCCAAAAAAAAGGTGAGAGCATTGGATGCAAGAGATCATGGGTTTTGAACCACAGCCAAGTCATAAATGGTACAAGCAAACGCCTCACTTGTTTGCTCAACAATAAGAGGTTACATAACAATTGGTCAGCCTGGTGTCAGGATAATCTGACAAGGTGGGACGATTCTTCATCTGTATAGCATAATGCCCCAGTGCTAGACATCACTATAAACTGCCACAATGCAAACAATGAAGCGAAATATCTTTAAAGCAACATTGAAAATCTTTATGTAGGATTTGCATGCCTTTACCATTTCTTTAATTTCACCTCTTTTATTTGACACAAAAGACGTAATTAACATGATAAAACAAAGGAGATCAGCTTTTAATCTAGTGAACAATTCAACAAATATTTCTGTAAACACAAATGGCATTTAGTTGAAGATTCTCTGAAAAATGCTTATGGACAAGCTTTTATGGTAGATTGGGCAAATTGCATTTATTAGGAATGCACTTAAACCAAACTAAAAGATGGAAGTAAAACACAAATTTCACTTGATGAAAAACTTAGTCCTTTCAATATTTTTTGAAAAATCCATTTTCATCCAGTTTGATAAATTACTTAGTGTAAGGTGGTACTTTGCAGCTAAGGACCTAATTCCACATAGTTTTACCTCCTCAATTCTTATTTAATTGTTAATGTCCCATTTCGTATACTTTACTCTTACTGGTGACTTTGCAGTACCAGAAATTTGGCTTACATCTCTCATATCTTTGCATGTAGTCCAGCTTGAATAATGCATGCTCAGGGAATTTTTTCTGCAACAATGGGCACCTTTTCAAAAGTATCTTTTAGTACGATGGCAAAATTTGATTTGTGCAGTTCAGCATCATTTTTTACATTCGTGATCTCTGTAACTCCAGTAACAGACAGGTGATAGGCTTGACCTTTGTCTTTTCTGGGCCGTTCAGCTCCAATATTCTACATTTTGTTTGGTGGTTCAATGTATTTAGGTGGTGGGATACAAGTTTCTCCATTTGGCAGGGGTTTGAAGAAACTTAATAATGAAGACATGCCCAAATAGTCCAAGATCATTGATGATATCAACTATATATAAATCAAACACATGGAGACAAAGACTTTTGCATTTATGATTAAATCCAACTGGGCTTTTACATTATTATATTGAGACAATAAGGTTAATTGCCCAACAGTCTGTAGTCTTCGCATCTTCCTGAACCGAGATATTATTTTTACTGGATAAATGAATTAAAATCATGGCTTATTTTCAAATGCATGCGTTTATTTGTTACACTGACATAATCAAGAGTGCTCATTAAAGATGTCCAGCTGTTAATGAATAGTGGTATATATTGTAATGACAACACAATTACACCAATCATTACATTTTCTCACTGGTACAAAAGACCAAGAAGGGTAATATGATAGAACGTGAATGGTAGTGTTTAACATTTATCAGCACAAGATAGGCAATACATGGCGGCCAGCATTAATGGTGGAGGAAGAACCTGGGAAAATCACCGGAAATACCCACGACCCACAAGAAGCTACTGGCAAGCTTTCTCACATACCCACATTGGCTGAATCTGCGACTTGAACCTACGCAGACAGATGTGAGATGGCAGAGATCTGTAACGGACCGCGCTTTAGACCACTCGGAGCCCCTGAATGTGAATAGATTCTTAGATAACAAAACATTTGACCTTTCTGAGCTAAGTGAGCAAATGGTGTTCTACACGCTTATCATTGGTGAATACTTATTTAATGTTCTTATTCATTATTAAATGCTTCAGATATACATTTACGCGAAAAGAACATATAATTCTGGTTAGTGTTTCATTGAGGAAACATTTATTTATATTTCTCATATTGGATTATACCAAATATACTAGGCAAAGAATAAATTGGTCATTTTGTGATACATTAGCATTTTTCTGATGTCAGACTGGGTATGATTAAAGTGCAAAAAGTTACGTAATGTTATGAAAAGTTACGAAAAGTGCAAAACGTGAGAAAAGGGAGAAAAGTATGTAGAATGAGTTGTTGCACGATATAATTTAAGTTATATATAATTTTAAATTTTAGAATTGTGATAAACGAAAACCACAAATGCCGATAATTATGTGTAACTAGTTTTACATTAATTGTATGTTTCATAATTCTTTAGTGTTTTACAGCTTTTGATGAAATTGCTTCCTTCATTCATTAAAGGTACTACTGATTTCATTAAAAACTTCAAGTCTATTCCACAGCTATCTGATAACTCAGTCCTGGTATTATAAGATGTAACATCCCTATATACCAACATTATTCATATAGATAGCATTGAATCATCTATTTCACTTGTTTCATTTTTAGATGCAAATGTAATAAAAATATTGATAACACTATCTCTACAATATTCATAGCAAGGAAGCTAATATCAACTGAACATATTTCCAAAATTGAAATTATCCTACACATATAATTGATTATGCACTGGACAAAGCTCGTAATCTTACACAGCATGAGGCTTTAAACACAGCAAAATGTACAATAGAGAAAAATATAATTTCTTTCAGAATATAATTTAATTCTTCATCACCTAATATAGGCCTTATAGTCAATAAATATTGGAGTCTCCAAAATTTATAAAATAAAAACAGCGTAACACACTTTTAATACCTGTTCTTGCTTATAGAAGACCCAAGAATTCGCAAGATTTTCGAATTAAAAATAAACAGGCATTAAGTAAAAACATATTTTTCATTATTTGAGACATCTGTGCTCTCAATGTAAAAATATAAGAGAAAATACTTTATTTTTAGCAGCGCAAATACAAATGAAGTGTTTTCTCTTCATTATAACATTTGCTGCGTGTCAACTGATGTGACTTTTTTGATAACCTATAACATTTAACATGCATCATGTTGGACAATCGATATTGTGCATGGAGACATGAACACATTAATCCAAGAAAGTTATTGGATTCGTATGATACTATATAATTACATGGCATTACGCGATATAAATCAGTCTGATTAAAATGTAATTGTATGTATGACTGTTTGTCTCTATTTTATTATTTGACTATAATTTTAAATGAACTTTTCGCAATTTTCGTAACTTTTCACACTTTAGTCATACTGTGTCAGACCAGTGCGAAATGTCGTATAAAAGTTTCTTATGAAATCATTTTGAAAAAAATCAAAGATGTCACTTTTACTAACAACATGGTGTTTGTGTAGACCAAGAAATTGTTATCCGCCTTTTCTATTTTGACTACGCTAGTCAAAATAATAAAAAGGCGGAGAACAATTTCTTCGTCTAGGTGTTTGTGTTGTGTGCAACATTCCTCGAAATATGGGAGTACAAAAATTTTCTGCTGCCATGCTTGGCAATTTAACATACACCTATCTTTGCTTAACCATGTCGAATTCCATTGTTAGGCAATGTCCTTATATCACCCGATGTTAATTTGATATGTGTCATTTTGTCTAAATCGATTTATTTACCTAAATGTGCTGCATTGTCGGTCCACACTCATACTGACTTTTTCATGTCATGCGGTCTGCTTCGGTGACATTCAATGATTGTATGGCTTAATACAAACGTATGTAAACACGGATCTGGAATCACATCACAATTAATACTTCCAGTTCAGCACCCACGAATGTAGTTCTAGTCTATTTGTAGAACATTTTTTTCCTCTCTCCTTTTGGTGGTGATAAAAGAGTTATATTGATGCATCTTTGGTATGGATTTAAAGGTAATTGTTCATTCTTGAGAATATGAGCTGAGAGAGTGGTTGTCTGTGTGTATTTGGGCGACAGTGCACATGGAGTAATAAGGCCTTGGTGATGATCCGGAAGTGAAATATGTGGTATGTGTACATGCTGTTATGTTTACAGTGCAGCAGCTCAAAAAAATGCCGGTCAACCCTTGACAAGAATTTCACCGTGAAGTCATCTTTGGGGGTATTTTAGATTTTCATATGATTTGTATTGATTGTCACACTGTGGAAAGGTCAGTGCTGAGAAATATATGTAGAGAACATATAGTAAAATTAATTGTGGTGTATGGCCATCTGCAGCATAAGAAGAACAATATTTTTTGATACTATCTGAGATATAATGTTATGATTACCTTTAAATTTACAATTAAATTTTACTCTTTCGATTCTCCTTTTGTTGTACACTTCACATCACAATCTATTTATTTAATGTTTTATTATTTATTTATTTAATAAAATTGTATAGTTTCTTAATTGTCTCCATTGTTCTTATGGAACATTCAGAAAAATAGTTTTGCATTTTTTTTTTTTAAGTTTATTTAAAGCAAAAAATAGTCCTAAATATGTTTGTCAGAAATCGTTTTGTCCCATGAGTCATGGTTTAACGGAATGATAAGATAAGCGATATAGACGGTAATGGTTTTAAGGGTTTCGTTAGAGCGCAAGCGCAGATGCATCCTACTAAAAGAATTTACGTGTTTAAAAAAAAGAAAACGTAGTCTTAAAGTGTTTAGTGATATATAATCAGGACCAGAAGGATGGTTGCTAGATCCTCAATGTGCGCCTGGGAAAGATGGTTGTTTGATTCTTGAAGTTTGCTTGGCAAAGATGGTTGTTTGATTCTTGATGTGTATCTGACACAGCAATTTACAGCAAATGACATTAAAGACCCTATTGATGGAAACTGAAAGTGTTGAAACTATCTTGCTCTGATTTATAGCGAAATAAAACTTATATCATTTTTATATCCATCATAAATTATGCATTTTATCCATTTTATAGTATATACTATCCAGGATATTATTCCGAAGAAAATAAAATTGGTAACTATTTGGAGATAGAATTAAATAAAATATTTCAGATCAAAAGAAGCTCACTCGAAAACGCGAAAATTATATGGCAAATATCTTAAAATAGATGAATTTGCTATGTGTATGATACTTACTGTGTAAGCTGCAATCTTAAAGCTGTAGTTGAAATGAGGCGTTTAAGAGTACACCACTGTTGTTGCTGTGAAAGATGTCGTGCTGACATTACAGAGCCTGTTGATAAAAATTGGAAGTGATGAAAATTAAGCATACTATTTGCTAGCTACATTGAAGGGAGTGAAACTTTGAGTGGGATGCCAACACCCGGCAATATAGTTATCAGATAGGGTCTGTAAAAATAAAACACTCAACAAACGAAAAATATATTCAGTGCACATGAGATATTACAGTAAATTTCTGTTAGAAAACATGCGCTCTTCTGAAAATCGTAGTATGGTTCACAATCGAACCTTAGGAACACATGTTATAACATTCATATTTGCTAATAAATAACTAAACCATGATACATTTTAAACTTTATTTACTCCGAATGTTTGTCCGAAAGTTGAATTTGACCAGAGTATGTTTAACAATTTTCCATTTTAGCCACTCCATTGACATATGGGACACGTTTCCATTTTAGTCACTCAATTGACATATTGGACAAGTTTCCATTTTAGTCACTCCATTGACATACGAGGCAAATTTCCATTTTAAAATTCCGGGAAAATACCGCAGTAATCCCGTATAACAATGATGATGTGTACCGCTGATGCTGAGACAAGTAATCAAAGTGTGGAGACCAATAATCGAGGTATGGAGATTAAAAATCTCAAGTTATACAAACGAATAATCAAGCTATGCAAACGAACAGTCAAGCTATGTAAACGAACAGTTAACGTATGGAAATGAATACCCAAGGGATGGAAATGAATATATCAAGGGATGGAAATGAATATTTCAAAGTATCGAGATGAATAATCAAGGGATGGAAACGAATAATATATGTAAGGAGATGAATAATCAAGATATGGAAATGAAAGATCAATATATGGGATGAATAAAGAAAATAAATAACCAAGACAATGAATAATAAACAGATGATGGGATATGAAAACTAACGAGGGACATTTATGTAATTAAGACAAGGAAAAGCATAATCAAGAGATAAGTATTTCTAAGTAAGACTTGGAGAGGAATAATGAAGAGATAGGTATGGCTGATTAGGACGTGGAGAGGAATAATCAAGAGATAGGTATGGCTGCTTACGACGTGGAGAGGAATAATCAAAATATGGAAATGAATAATAAAGATATGGAAATGAAAGATCAATATATGGGATAAATTAACAAAAGAAATAACCAAGACAATGAATAATAAGCAGAAGATGGGATATGAAAACTAACTAAAGAGTTTATATGATTGTTTAAGACAGGATGAAGCATAATCAAGAGATAAGTATGGCTAATTAGGCCTTGGAGAGGAATAATCAAGTCATAGGTATAGCTGATTAGGACGTGGAGAGGAATAATCAAGAGATAGGTATGGCTGATTAGGACGTGGAGAGGAATAATCAAGCGATAGGTATGGCTGATTAGGACGTGGAGAGGAATAATCAAGCGATAGGTATGGCTGATTAGGACGTGGAGAGGAATAATCAAGCGATAGGTATGACTCATTAAGACGTGGAGAGGAACAATCAAGAAATGGGTATGGCTGATTATGACGTAGAGAGGAATAATCAAGAGATTAAAGAATGTCAAAAAAGCTAGGGAAAACGGCGGGAAACATAGGGAGGTGTGTGTGTGTGTGTCTGTGTGTGTGTGTGTGTGATTTAGATTTATAACATATTTTTAGCGATTGAAAGTAATTTTATAGTGATGTATAGTACCAGGACTGATACTTCTGATACTAGGATGACAGCCGTTTTGTTGCAATAACAAGACAGGTTTCAATGACTGAAGCCTATGCCAGTAGGAAGTTACTGTGTTGGGAACAAACATACTCAGTGATTGAGAAACAATACTTAGCAGTAGGATGGGGGATTGGTAAGTTTCGGGACTCTCTTTGTGGGAGAGAATTTGTTCTCAAAAGAGACCATCGACCATTAATGTACTTAAACAAAGCTAATGTCACTAACACTGCTGCGTTGGCTGCTAACCAAGCAGCAGAGGGGGATAATCCTACAACTTTTGCGACAAAATCGATTTAAACCGTCAAAACGGCAAATAGAGCCTTCCTGCGAAATCTCATGTTTTAACCAAAAAAAAAATAAAGTCTCCATTTGGTAAATAGATCCTTATTGATTTCTTGCTCAAGACATGAATTTGCGCGGGTGATACTCTATTCGCGTTTTCGTTGCTTAACCATAAAACGTCGCAGCGATGTTGTCATCGCCCCCTCTGCTGCTATGGGTTAATAATTCTTTTAGGATTTCAACCGAATATTTGATCAAGTAAGATACGATATCGTGTTCGAGGGTCATGTAAATTTATTGTTATAAATCCGTGTGGGGTCGACTGAGCATGACTAAAGAAATTTCGAAATTGATTGAAGTCCATATCAGAGCACCATGTCTGCCAAATATTTCGTAGCGTATGTGTATCAACGCCGTTGAATACAGCAAGAATATTACAGTTATCTCTGATCACTTTTGGTATTTGAGTGAAGCGTTGAGTGACATATATCACATCACTGCTTTTATGCCTGCCTCGGGAAAATATTCTAGCTGGGTTTTTTTGTTTATCTAACATGACATCATCGTATACAATTAATTTGTTGATACTTCCATCGAGGTCTTCTACTGATGGTGCCTCGTCAATATCGGTTATAAATTCAATAATACACTCGCCGGCAATCTCTGAAGCGTTTTCATTAAAATCTTTTAGCACTTCGTAGCATCGCTGATCATCTACACTAGGAGCAACTAAATACAACTATCCCATTTCATCCATCTCATTATTAAATTGAGCAACAATAGCGTCTTGCCGGATCCAGATGGTCCAATTATAATTGCGTGGATAGAGTTTGGTAGCGCTGCATGATGCTGAACTGGTTCTTTTGTTTTAGTCGCTGAAAAATCAATTATATTCATATCTCTATACATAAATTATGGATCTATATTGTGTGAAGTGTAAAACGCGTACTGGCACAAATGATGTGACGACGATTACAACTAAAAATAACAGATCAGCACTTACTGGTAGATGTGCAACATGTGGTATAAAAAAGTTTAGATTTGTTTCTATGAAATCCAGAAATGATTTTTAAAAAAAACGAGGAGGTGATATCGCAGCCAAATTTGCAAAACTCCTTGGAACCCCATGGGCAAAGTACCCTGGAGAAAAGCACCTTCCAGGATATAGCTACTGTGGTCCCGGAACACGATTAGATATCAGACTTGATGATCAAAATCAGCCCCGACCCGGCGAGTATCCGATAAATGCTATTGATAAGGTGTGTCATGCTCATGATGTTGCATATAAAAGCAGCAATTTGCAGCATAGGCATCTAGCTGATGTGAAATTAATTCATGCATTAAATGCTATTCCTGATAAATCTTTCAAAGAAAAATTGGCTTCGTGGTTGGTAAAATCAGCTATGAAAGGCAAATTGATGTTAGGTGCCGGTAATTAATAACAACATGGAATCTATTTATTATTCTTCAAAAGGATACTGGAGGGGTAACGCTGCAATCAATAAACTCGCCAACGCCGCAAAAGTGAAAAAGGCCACTGCGGCTAATTGGTTATCCAAACAGGCTATATGGCAAATTTATCTACCGCGTCCTAAACAAATCAATTTCTCGCATTTTGATGTAACCGGACCCAATGAAGTTCATCAAGCTGATTTATTGTTTTTACCACATGATGGTGGTTACAAATATGCGTTAACTGTAGTTGATGTTGCGAGTAGATACAAACAAGCAGAACCGCTAAAAACAAAATCATCACCTGAAGTTGCTTCTGCATTTGAAAAGATTTATCGAAAGGGTCCTCTGCATTGGCCAAATTTATTACAAGTTGATCCTGGTAAGGAATTTCAGGGTGCAGAGTTATCTACGATGAAACATCACAATGTCACAATACGACGAGGACATACTGCACTACATCGCGATCAGGCAATTGTTGAACGATTTAATCGGACTCTTGCTGAGCGGTTATTTGGATATCAATACGCAAAAGAATTCATCCAAGAAAAAAGATCCCGTGAATGGGTCAAAAGGTTACCAGGGGTAGTTGCAGCGCTAAATAACGAGATTACCAGAGCAATCAATATGAAACCTAACAACGCAATAAAAAAAAGTATATACCACAACCACAGCGGGATAGCGTTTCTCAGCCAATTCTTGGCAATGTCACCGTGAGATATTTATATGAACCAGGAGAGCTTGAAGGTGGTAAAAAAAGGGCTACTGATCCTATTTGGAGTGTCACTACACTATAACACGATCAACTGGTAGACCTCCAATCTATAAATTGGATTCAACTGCCCCTCAGCGGGGTTTTACACGCGAACAATTACAAGTGATTCCTGACGATACTCAATTGCCACCGTATGGTCTTAACTAGCGCCGTTGCGTCTATTGCACTCAAGACAAGCCAACATCACATTGTTTCTTACATGACCGAGACTGTTATTTTTTCTGTCTACGGTCAATTGGCGAGGATCTTTATCCGAATACTACCAACGAATTATACAATTGCAACTTGCGCAGTGATTATTCTGTTGTTTCTTCAAAGTGATTATTAATTTAGCATCAATGTCAAATTCTCGTTGGTTTTTTTTTTGTCTTGTTTTTTGTAACCGGAGAGTTTTTTTATCAATAATTTTAACATCAATATCATCCATTGTTGTGTAATTATCATCGAAAACAATTCTTCGAAGTTGATTTATTCGCCGTACTCTAGACACTGCAAGATAGACTAAATTTGACCACTCAATGCAATTATCGACTATCCAAACAATTGTATCCGCGATGGTTAATCCCTGTGAGGAATGTATTGTTGTTACATAACCCAGTGTCCATGGCGATTTATCAGCACGCAATGCGTCTTCGACAACACTGATATCAACCAGCACAATATCATTTAATACGAGAATTTGCTTTTCACTTTGTCCTGGAATATCAACTTCGATATTTTGTTTTCGTGTATCACAGGGTCTATAACACAGCGGCACTGGGCGCGTTGGAAATTTTTCTTTGTGTAACTCAAACAACTTTCTCTGAAGTGTGTCTCTGACTATCTTTCTACTTGCCACTACAAAATCATTTGGTCTCCATGCTTCCCAAAATTCCTCCATGGGAGTTTCAGGAATTATTTCTCTGATTATTTCACATTGGATTCTATCCGGTTGTAATCTAATTAATTTCTTGATCTCACGCAATTGTTCATCAAGTGCTCTATAATCAGTATCAATTTCTTCATAATAGTCAACAAACCCTTTCAACCAATCATGCGGGGATAAACCAACAAATGGTGGTGATTGGCCATGATCGCTGCACATTATTACTTTCGTATTCGCGTGCAGTAACCAATCAAGAAACATTTTTAATACATCTACCGAAACCATACATATCTCATCTCAAATAATAACCCTAGGGATAAATTTCTCACCCATTCTATCAGGGGTCCATTCATCACCTTTGTATCGAAAAAAGCTGTGATAAGCGCAAGAGTCGACGTTTCGTTGTTTTATTTCTCGCGCTAATCTATGTGTTGGTGTCAGCACAATCATATTTGTGAAATCCGTAGGATTTTTCCCTTGATATAATTCAATTGCCCGAGTCGTCTTTCCCGACCCGCCACAGCCGTTTAAATCAACTGTTTTATATCTACAAATCGGATCTGATATCGGTGGTGCATTAGAACGTTCTGATAAATTATCTCCTTGTAACTAACTGTTTTTAATGTCAACATCTGCTGATTCAGAATAATCACGCAGTGTTTCCTTTTTAAATCTCCATGTACCCCAGTGTTCGTTGCTACCACTAGTAAATTTAGTCACCTCGTTGATGTACTTTTTGTCAATATAAAATGAATCAAATGCAACTCTAACTGACCAAAAATCGATAATTTCAGTCAATAAATGCCAAAAAATGACAAAAACAACCAAAACTCACCAATAATTTCAGTCGGGTAAAGTAGTCGATTTTGCATGGGATTTTCCATAGGGAAAAGCTGTTAGGATTCATTTTGATAATTGATGGATTGATTTTATTTTTTTTATTCACTAGGAAATATTTTTTATAAACAGAAATTTTATTTTTTATTCACTGTGAAATATTTTTTATAAACAGAAATTTTTGGTGGTTTTTCATTGATTTTCATTGATTTTTTGACTGTTTTGGTGGTTTTCAGTTGAAAATATCTTTAGTCGATTTTGCATGGGATTTTCCGTAGGAAAAAGCTGTTAGGATTCATTTTTGATGATTTTTGACCAATTTTCATTGATTTTTGACCAATTTTCATTGATTTTTGTCTGTTTTCATTGATTTTTGATTAAAAAAAAACCCGTAGGGTAAAGTAGTCGATTTCCCATAGGATTTTCCATTTCAAAATCATGATTACTGCAACTAACAATAAAAAATATTTTTCTCATAGAATTTTTATTGCTGTGAAATATTTTTAATGCATTTTCACTGATTTTTATCAATTTCAGTTGAAAATCTCCTTGAGATTTTACGGTCAAGTAGTCGATTTCGGTCGAAATCGTTTATTTTCTTGAATTAACTCCCGTATATTTCTTTCTATACCTGGTGTAATGAAACCAACAAAGGAATGCTAGGTTGAGAATGTTGAAACATTTACTGTTAACATCAGTGGAAGTAAACCAGGTTATAGTGGCATTACTATTCTCCCTAGATACAGGGTGATGCTTGTTGATTTTGACAAATAGTCGGTGCATTCTTCTAAACAATTCACATCAAGTAGTTAGGACGTACAAACTCACAGGATACCCTAATGACATTTGTGTGATGGTTGATGAGGAAGTGGCTGTATCTGTGTATAATAGAAAGAAAATTCAGATTCTATAAGTCAGGGATGATGTCATCAGTTCAGTCAGAACAATAACAACAAAATATGAGTGCAGGGGAATTGCAAAAGATGGGAAGGGAAGGGAGAGATGGTTGCGGTTGGAGACTGTCGTAATGACAAATATTGCTGGAGTCTGATCAGAGATGGGAGATAGGTCAATTATTCTGATCACTATGAATCATCATCTACAGGCTTTCACTACATAGCACTGAATAACTCTAAAACACGAGTCTATGTTAATGTGCCTATTAAACATTCCCTTTTGTGTTTCAATATGGAAGGCAAGAAGTAGTATACCTACAGTCCAGACAACCTAAAATGGCCTTTAGGAGTAGCTGTGTACAGGTATGACAACATCTATGTTGTAGGAAGTGATTCTCATAACATTCATCAGTTATCACCAGAAGGGTGCATAATACAGGTCATAACTACAGGAGTGCCAAACGATCCATGGGCAATCAGTTTTGACAACAGTAAAGATACTTTTATCATTACAAACCTTTCCGTACGCCAAAATCTACATATTTACCAACTGAAATAAAAGTTAAAAGCCGGAAATCTAACGATCATAGATCATATGGTAAATGTATTTTGCAGAAATAGTTTCATCGATGGTGCAAATAACTGAGTCTCAAGCTATGTTTTATTGTGAGATGATTTAGGCCACTTATATAATAAGAGGAAAATATCTGTCAGTATGGATACTTCTCCCCATTTTTTATATTATTATATTCTTTTCCTTAACGGGAATACTAAATAACCATTCATGGAGTTATGTTGTGAGATGATTTATGTCACGTATAATACAATAATATTTTGGGTACTTTTTTGCATGAGCCTCATAGATGAGGTTCTTTTTGTAAATGATAAGAGGATAACATCTGTCTGAATTTAAAGACACTTTGAAACTTCTCTTCATTTTGTATATTATTATATCATTTTCCTTACCGGCAATACTAAATAACCATTCATGAAGTTACTAATATTGTGAGATGATGTATGTATGATGCCAAATCAATATTATAAAGTGAAAACAGAAATCACAATTTTTAATTTCATGCACATATAAGGTAAATAATGAATATTTTCCTACTCCCAAAAAAAACTAATGAAACAAATAAAAGGTTTGTATTATTTAGATGATAAACTGATGTAGCATATATGGTGACCAAATAGATTGGTGGAAAAACAAACATAAAATTGCACAGAAAGTGGATTATATTACAGGGAATAGTTACAATAGGTTTTCATAATTTGTTATTTGGATTTACCTCAGACTTTGAAATGTACCTAATTTGTAGGCACAATTAATTTTTGGCAGTTAACAATGAATTTTGAAATGAAACTTTTGTCTTTGTCTTGTCTTATTGCATGACATGTATTATTAGATTAATAATGCTTAATTAATTCCAAGAGAAAACAAATATTTGAATCTTTTAATATACTTATTTATATTGTATCATTTACATATCATCCCTTGTTTAATATTAAATATTCCTTGATGAGCATGCATATTCAGTACACATCATTTGTTGGATGTATCTATCTGACAACCTGTACACTGGTAGCATTCCTCCATTTCTTCTCAACCTATTGCTGTAATTTCTTACCCTCAAATGGTACTGCTAGAATTACCAATCCAACTATTTATATTTCTTCTAATTATAAAACAAGGATTACTACTCCTACTATTATTATCTGGACCTTGCATAAACTAAAAGCAAAACAATTCAAATTGAAAAATACATTTATCAAATTCTTTCATATTTTGTTTAATTCTTTTTTAAGTAAATTTAGTAATGATTCATTTCTCAATTAGTCTTCCACTGGCAAATAAATTTATATTTCATTGCTTGGCTAATTTATTTTATATTTTGATTGCTACAACAATGTGTACTAAAATCAGACTTGTCAAGAACCCTCTCTTGATGTCTTCAAAAAACAGAATGACCATACGAGGTCTGTCTAAAGATTTCGTTAGTACACTAGTGTGCTGTGATCTACGTGACAAGGATGGATGATCCAAAGGCTTAGGCCTGTCTAACCTTATATGACCCCAATGAACTGCTAGTAAATAACTGAATGGCTTTACGTGTTGGACATCTCTAATTTGTGGGGGCGGGGGGCTCCTCTTCCTAGTAAATATTTGTGAACAAGTGGATGGCCCTTTATCTGTGAACTTTCAAAGTCTTATAATTGTTCTTCTGCGAACTAGCTGTCTAAGCAAGTTGACCCTGTGCCAGAATCCTGCTTTAATTTTGCATGGACCTTTCTAATGAAACAGACAAGTAAAAATCGGATGGCCCTGTGTCTGAAGCTTGTTATCATCGTTTTGATCCCTCTCCCAGAAAAAAAAATGCCTAAGACCTAGCTACGTTTTATATGGGTCCAACTCCCAGAAAAAAAGTGTCAGAGGCCTTGATAAGTGTTATATGGGTCCCTCATTATTCTGAGAATGACTTGTAAACATTGGATGGCCCAATGCCCATTTTAATTTTTTCCAGTGCTAACTAGCTGTAAAAATGGAAGAATCCATGCCTGAAGCCTGTCCAATGTTATGTAGACCCCTCTTCTAATGAGAACTAATTATCAAAACTTTCAGTTAATGTTAATTCATGTGTGTAATTATAGTTTCCTGTTATCTATCTTCTAGTGAAAGATCATTGTTAAATGGGTCCTATGTTTCTTACACAAAGCACATATTTGATTTTGGTCCAATGATTCCTACAGAAATACCATTGTTGACAGAGCCTTGTGTTTGCCACAGCAAGATCATTTTTGATTTAGTCCTGTTTCCCACCCAAAATAGATTGCTGGCGACTGTGTCTTGTTTTCCTCAGCAAGATCATTTTGAGTTGAGTCCTGTGGTTCATGTTCACTGGGTTGTAATTTTATGTAACCACAAAATCTTTGAACATTTGTACAGAAAATGGTGAATGTACATCAGTATACAGTAAATGGTGAATGTACAGCAGTATACAGAAACATTTTCAAGAAAATGATTCCTACTATCAGCATGTGAGAAAGCTTTAAATGGAAAAATTACCTGGCACCATTCACAATATAATGTCATATTTGATACACAATTTATGTCAAAATACACATGCAAGCTAACACCTAATAATTTTCACCAGGAATTTGTTATGTTTGTGGAAATGAAGTGACACAATTGTAGGATAACAAAATAATTACAATTATAGGGATATTAAATACTTTAATAAGTTACATTTTGAATTTTAAGCAAAAACAATTATCAAGACGAAAAGTTTACAATTTTGATAGTTTATTGTCGATTGAGCCATGTTTTCCAATGCCTTTCACAAATAATGCTGCAACTACAAGGAAACAAAAATGATGCTAAAATGGCATATTATATAATTTATTCATACAAATTCTGACATTCTGTTAATGAGAAAGCAATATTATTATTTTTTCCAAGTATAACAATTTTTCATTGTAAATTAGAAAATCGGGATCAATTATATTTGCTGTACTTATGATTTTAATCTGTCAATGTAGACCAGGATTCAAAGTTGTAAATATACATCTGGATCTTATAGTTCCTTGAGTATCATAAAACTTAAAATGTATTGTGTATCATAACACTTGAAATTTATCAACATGTACTGTACTGTTTGTAATTTTTTATTTCTAAAATCTCTCGTATATTATGGCAATTTCAAAATCATAATATTGCTTTTAATATTATTCATTTTACTGAGAATATTTTGCAAATGTAAAACTTGACTCATTTTGACAGAGCATCAAGTTGAAAATCATAAATACTTTCCTATATTAAGTTTTATAAACCTTAAAAAATACATATCACAAAGTATAAAAACAACTGCAGGCAATACTGATTTCTTAGAAAATTGATACAATACCTGGCACAGCTTCATCTTGGATCACTTTCTTGCCATTTTTGAATTCAAATCCAGAGCTGCAGTCCACAACTCTGCATCAAAAGGTTGAATAGTAGACCTACCTCCTGTCTACATTCATACTCTGCTCTGGAAATTTGGTTCCCTTGTGCCAGCTGAAGGGATTGTCTTACCACTGTGAATGAAAAAGATAATGAAAATAAAATAGCACTAACCAAATATCTGAATATTGCATGGTGTTTGGTAATCCTATTGGATACTTACTTTGTACAGAGTTTAGTAATCCTATGGTATAATTAGTAACCAATGGGTATTAGGACTAAAACTAATATGAACACATAGACCTGTGAATGAAAAAGATAATGAAAATAAAATGGCACTAAACAAATATCTGAATATTGCATAGAGTTTAGTAATCGTAGAGGATAATTAGTAACCAATGGGTATTAGGACTAAAGGTAATATGACACATAAATGAGTAAACTTTCTGGAAATGGAAACAAATGTGACTTGAAAACTGAAGAATCACTATTACATTTGCACAAATCTACAAAGAAAACAAAACCTGTTCATCTTCATGGAAATTGATAACTAGAATTTCCACAAATTTGATGAAACTCAGTTATGACCAGATACAGTCATATACTTGCTGTCATTATATATTTCAAGATTGTTGAAAGAAGGAAACAAACTTCAATCGTAATTAGTCATAAGTGACACAGATTTGCCAACAAGATATATAGACTGCAAAAGTGTACAAGTATACAAGACAAAAATTTATATAAATATAATTTGTTGACCAAGGGAGATAACTCTGAAATATAGCTTTAGACTTTCAATTTCATGTATACCAATGAATAAATTGATAAATTGTTTTCATTCACCAGAGAACACACTGGTTAATCTGGAATGTATCTATGATTAAGACATTGGGAATTATGTGAAATAAAATTAGTGGGAGAAAAAAAGCATGTAAAAATTATATAAAAACATATTGACTTATGATTGTGGTTGTGGAGTTTAACAGCTTTTCACCACATGAAAGGCTATGCATGGAGGTCAGTATTGATGGTGTAGGAAGAACCAGAGAAAACCCCAGGAAGAACCATCGCCCCATGAGAAGCTACCAGCAAGTTTTCTCACATACCCGATATGCCTGAATCCTAGATCTGAACCCACGCAGACAAAGGATTGCATTATGAAGTTTAGTACATATATACTTAACGAGCTGCGCAGACCTGAATATGGTATTTTTATAGAGACATAAAGATGGTGGGGGCACTGAATTGAATACAGGCAAACCTGTTAATAGCGATCACTCAAGGGGAAATAGTAGAATTGGCTGTTGCACATAGGTGACTGCTATATACAGTTTGACAGTTAAAACAAGTACCACACATCAAATATCAGTCATTACTAATATTATTTTATGATCAAGATTTATGTATTTGTGCTGTGAAACAAAATCATAATTACAGTTATAGATTGTTCTCTCAGATAAGTCCACACATGATTACTTTACCTTGATCACTTTAATCCAAGCTAGAAATGAAATCACACCAATTTAAAGATATACACCCATCTATGTTCACTGTATGAAAACAAAATCTGCATTAGTCATCAAATAAAACTACATAGTTTTAGAAATTCACATATTGATATGTTTGAGTTAGTGCCGACATGACAGAATATGAGTATATGCAAGATAAGAACTGTTAACAAATTGTTTTACAGAATAATCCATTATCTAAACAATACCTCTCATGAAGAAAAGATTAAGTTTGTGTATAAAGAATATTGAATATAGATGCACTTTATTGATCACTAAACACCTTGCAGCACAAAACACAAGGCAGATGACTGTTAAATACAGAACATTTATGTTGGAAATTGCCTTGCTGATAATTAGAATGGCCATTGTGAACATGTGACTTTTGACTATAGGTCGTTGTTAGGACAGGATTTGATAGGGACATAATGAGTTGTGGAGATACCAGAATCAAGATTAGGGAAATAAGGAGCTGTGAAGACTCCAACATAAATAAAAGGGATATAAGGAGTTGTAGAAATCCAATCACATTATTTTGACCCAAGGCTATTAGTGTAACATGTCCTACCTAAGGACACTTCATGACAGAAGCCATTAGCAACTATATTCTACATCCCCGAAACAATAGAGTGTAATGAATCGCAGATGAATATAGTGAGTATGGTAGAATAACCAATGAGTTGTCATGGCTGACTCCAGTACTAAAGCCACTTCTGTATCTCCAGCTCAGAGAGGGCATTCTGTTAACTTTGTTAAGAAAGTGCTTTTACTACATTGCAAATATATGCCAACCTGTTCCTGTAGCAACAACTCTATTGGTTAGTGCCATTTCAAGTGCTTATTTTGCTCCAACTGACCTGCCAGTCAGGATTAGGTCTAGCCAGGGCATGAGACAGTCCTATCAGCTTGGGAAGCCTGACAGTGTCTCATTTTATAATAGGCACACCTGTAAAGAAAATATAAAAAATATTGGCCATTGATTGGCTTGGAGTTGTATTGTTTTATAGCATACAAAAACAAAATAAGGTATTGTATGACTAAGCAACTGAAATAAATCTTTTAAGCATCTGCCTTAGAGGTAGTGTTAGGAATAAAAAAAAAAGATTGATCACTCGTGTAACCTAAGCAACGAAAGATTTTAATTGGCACGAGATATTTTATGGACAATGTAATTCTTGCATACTAAGCAATAATTGTCAAGATGCTTGTATCATTTCTGTATTTTTGGTTGTTTACTCTTACCATCTGTAAAACATAATGCAAACAGTCAAACTGGTAGCAATGCTGTCCATTCTGATGTTCAAGGTCATGTTTCAGTTGGTCAAAATATTTTAACAAGTATTTGTATGTTATTGGTATCAGATTCATATTGAATAATTGATATCCAGATGGAGTAATTGATATCCAGATGGAGTAATTGAGATTGAATAATTGATATTCAGAGAACCCAAAATACTGAGTTGTCATTAAATGGCACTTCTAACATTTTGTTTGGTAATATACCACAGACATAGGAACTATGTATCATTCTCTAAAACCCACTAGTCGTGAGACACCAAAAACCCACTAATGCAGACAAAACACGCGAGTCAATGGCATAAATGACACACCAAGAAACCACTAAGGCAACCAACCACAGAAGCCAGTCACATATATGAGACACCATGGATTTAAAAAGGCAGCCAACTTCAAGGATTGTACAAATAAAAGTGGCAGTCAGTAATTAACGTGTTGAAATTATCTGGAAAATTATTATGGTCCCAGTCTGAACAACACGAAATTTGATAAATTGCTAGGACGTAAACATATCTGACTCTAAAATTCTTCAAATTGCTTTATTACTATGTGTGTGTGTGTCTTTTGTGGGTATTTTTATTATATTATTCTGAAAATTTTAAATACAGTGATACAATCTTGAAGTTCTATGCCTTAAGTGTCAGTAAAATTTCATTGAACAACAGCGATAAAGTGTTTAAAATTACATCACCGATAATGACACCAATGTATATATGAATGTGTGTGTGTCTTCTTTTGTGTGTATTTTTCTTTTATTATTTTGAAAAGTTTAAATACAGTGATATAATTATGATGTCCTGTGCATTTAAGTGTCAAAAAGATTTAACTGGACAATAGCGATAAAGTGTTTCAAATTTCATCACCTATAATGACAGCAATGTAGGCTTTTTCAAATCCTTACACGGACACCAATACCAAATTATGACAACTATCTAAGAAATAATGTGGCATTTTATAAAATACGTATAACTATGCCACACAATCAACAAAATTATCTATTTAACACATTAGGTTTCTTACTGTTATATCTGTACACTGACCCTGACACTAAGTTATAACAAATATCTTTACAACAATGTTGGCTTCTTTGTGTACAATCTTCATGAGAACTGATCATAAATTATTACAAGTATGAACGTCATCTTCTTTGTGTAAAATCATTAAAATGTAAGACCCTAATTTATGATAACTACCTTTACAATCATGAAGGCTTGTCGCTAATCCCTAGACTGACCATGGTTATAAAATTATAAGAACTATCTTAAAAACAATGTTGACTCAGGATACAACTACATACCAAATTTTGGAAAAAAAAACACTTGTAATTATATAACTGCATACCAGGTTTCATGAAAATATCTTAAACTGTTACCCAGATAAGATGAGAAGAATCCAATGGCAGGACAAATATGATGAATTAAAAAAAGGGGATAATTCATCTAAAGTTGATAAATAAAAATTATGGGGATAATTCTTCGAAAAGACTTCCTTGACAAAATGTCTAGCCATGATACATATGCAAGTAAAATTAGATGAAGAAATTTCAAAAAAGGTTCAGGAGTTATTAAGTAAAAGGTAAGTAAGATATATGAATAAATTGACATAAGTATACTCATCCCCACACCCAGTTCATTTGTGATACAAACTGTTATCAAAGAACTATATACCATCTTTGAAACACAAACTCTTGTCAGGATACAACTGCATACCAAATTTCGGAAGAAAAAAAACACTTGCTGAAGCCAATTCACAAACCATATGGACATTTTTTGAGTCAAGTCAGAGAGTAAAGACTTCTTTACAATCTTGGGACCTGATGATCCTAACAGCCATTGAACAGTATCAAATATTGTCCTCACACCGTTAAATATTGGCCCTGTGACCACATGAAAATCTTAGAAATATCTTAAATGAAGTTAGGGTTATAGGTGGGTTAAATGGGATGCATCATTTGTTAGTTACCAAATATTAGATGATACCAAGTCAGCAGAAAATGCATCCTTCTTTCCATGCAAGTACCTCTTAGGAACGTTTCCTAATATGGTATCATTCCATACATTGGGTCACTGGCAAATAACACTAATAATAAAGGACCCTTGTTCCTGTGGCATACATGTTAAATGCCCATACAAAGACTTTGCCACATGACATTTTCAAATTGGACATTAGCCTATGATAACTGAGATTTGTATAAAGGCCAATACCAACCTTCCTGAAGAAAATGCCCATCATGGCCCACTCCTCCAGGAGTCAATGCTTACACATGATCTATGCTAGTTCCATGACTCTAGCCACTGCATATCCAAACACAGCCATGAATAATCACTTGGATGTCAGATGTAAGGAGGGCCCTTAAATGAAATCAAAGATTGGTTATCTCTACTACTTCCTTTAAAATTTCAATGTTAGAAATTGTGACTCAATTCATGTTATTAAATACTGCAATTACAACACAAACAAAAATTTGAAAATTCAATCTCTTACTTGTATACAGTTATTTCCCTTGAAACCAGACCTTTTGATGCAATCATAACCATAGTTGTTTCAGTTGTTGGTGTACCTATAGACATGCACTAATTATATGATCTTTTAGTTGCATTAACAGGATGTGAAGCACCTGCAAGCCAAAACTCATCAGACAAAACTGCATCACATGGCATGAGGAATAACATTGTGATCAAAGATGATTATAGGAAATGGCAAAGTTTCTGAGGGAGGGAAATTTAATTTGAGATGTTTACAATCCCCTGTAAAAATATAAATCTTGAAATTAACAATTTCCTTTCATGGAAAGTTGAGAACGTCTTATTATATGTAAAGAAGGAATGCTTAAAGAGAATTTATGTAACAACATAAAAGTTACCATAAAACATGTTGGAATTTTGTTACCAATTCTCATACCAATCTGTTTCATACAAAAACGTTTCAGTCAATATTGTACCACATCCTCTAAATGGTCATGAAGAACAGAGTCCCGGTCAGAGTTCTATATGACAGATTTTAAAATTATCAAGTCTGATAAACAACACCTTAAATAACTGCACCCAAACATCTTGCAAACATTTTTACAATGCATGTCATTGCAGAAAAGGGGATTAAATAGCTTGCTTTTATCGTCTCATCTCATCCACATGGATTCAAGGCTCTCGTTCGAGCAATGTGGTTATGTGAGAAAGCTTGAAAAATGTTAAGAGTATGGACAGTGAAATTAAAAATAACTTTCACAATTTGAGGACATTCAGAAATTACTAGATATAAAAAGTCATTATCATTGTAATATAATTCTTAAAGACAATGCAAACAAGAAAGTAAACCTCATTTCTTATTACAGTCATAAGGGACAAACATTTTCGAAAAGGCATATGGACATCATAAATGTACAAGTAATCAGGACTGAAATAGTTTGTTAGGCCAAGGGTGACAACTGTCAGATCATTAACACTGTGGACATTATTTAAAATAAAGTGTAAAAACAAACAAGAGTGTGTAGCTGCTACACAAATGAAATTTGCCTGATTAATACATTGGCCAAAAACATCAATATGAGAGCTTTATTGGAACAGAGAGATAGTGGAGACACTAATATGAAAACATCAATATGGCAAAACAGACCATTACACATAGTGACTTCTGTACACATACTGATCTATTGAAATTAATTTTTGAACAATTTCAGTCAGTTATTATTTTTATTATTATTATGATTTTATTTGCACTGTGAAACTAAATTATAGTTAAATGCATATACTGCACTCTCCCAGATTTATGTTCCACATGCACTGTATCATGGGTTAGAAAAGCAATTGCATTGCATTTTATGACTTTAGGTAATTTTTAGGATTTCTCAAGGTTTTAAAATTTTTCTGAGGTTTAGGACACACATTAGTTATATGATTATCTCCATGGTGAGCATACCAATTATCACAAATCTAAAGTATACTTTAAGTCTGTTCCTAAATATAATGGAAATAAAGAAAAAGCAAAAAGTCAAAAGTAACTAAAATACCAGATATCTTTCATTTGTATTGTTTAAGCATGTCCCAAACTTCTAGGCTAGCTGAACTAAAAATCACATACACAAGAAAAGCATTTGGTAGAGCCATTCAATAGTTACTAAAACATTCTTAGGATTTCGTTACTTTTCTTTCCTTCAGACGTTTTAAGATTAATTGTAGTTTTGTAATGTCAAAATGAAATATTAGATTTGTCAAGGATTTTGAGGTCCTCATCTAACTATGTTTATTAAGAAATTAAATCACACTGACTTTAAAAAATATATACCTATCTTAGTCTGCTGTAAAAACATCAGCTATTAAGTCATGCTGATCAAAATGCAATCAGTTTATGTGAGAATCAATGAACACTTAATATGTAAGTTTATGTGAGAAGCCTGTGACCATCAGAAAATCAATGGAACAGTTTATGTGAGAAGCCTGAGACCATCAGCAAATCAATGGAAACTGAATATGTCAGTTTATGTGAGAAGCCAGTGACCATCAGCAGAAAATCAAATGAAACTGAATATGTCAGTTTATGTGAGAAGCCTGAGACCATCAGAAAATCAAAGGAAACTGAATATGTCAGTTTATGTAAGAAGCCAGTGACCATCAGAAAATCAATGGAAACTGAATATGTCAGTTTATGTGAGAAGCCAGTGATTATCAGAAAATCAAAGGAAACTGAATGTCAGTTTATGTGAGAAGCCAGTGACCATCAGAAAATCAATGGAAACTGAATATGTCAGTTTATGTGAGAAGCCAGTGACCATCATACAATCAAAGGAAACTGAATATGTCAGTTTATGTGAGAAGCCAGTGACCATCATAAAATCAAAGGAAACTGAATATGTCAGTTTATGTGAGAAGCCAGTGACCATCATAAAATTAAAGGAAATTGAATATGTCAGTTTATGTGAGAAGCCAGTGACCATCATACAATCAAAGGAAACTGAATATGTCAGTTTATGTGAGAAGCCAGTGACCATCAGAAAATCAATGGAAACTGAATGTCAGTTTATGTGAGAAGCCAGTGACCATCATACAATCAAAGGAAACTGAATATGTCAGTTTATGTGAGAAGCTAGTGACCATCAGAAAATCAAATGAAACTGAATATGTCAGTTTATGTGAGAAGCCTGAGACCATCAGAAAATCAAAGGAAACTGAATATGTCAGTTTATGTAAGAAGCCAGTGACCATCAGAAAATCAATGGAAACTGAATATGTCAGTTTATGTGAGAAGCCTGTGATTATCAGAAAATCAAAGGAAACTGAATATGTCAGTTTATGTGAGAAGCCAGTGACCATCAGAAAATCAATGGAAACTGAATATGTCAGTTTATGTGAGAAGCCAGTGACCATCAGAACATCAATGGAAACTGAATATGTGACCAATAAACTGAATCTTCACCTGCCTTCACGTTTTAAATACTGAATGACTGCTGGCTCTAATAAAAAGGGATTTAACATGCATCTCTTTCCAGAGACTAATATTTTCTCTATAGATAGCTTTAATTTGTATGAAATGAAGATATTTAACCATATCTGTCACAAAAGGTTCATTCCTGCTGTGATAACACAATTACTTTTTACCCACCACCAACCCTCTACCCAATGATAAAAATTACCTTGCTTCTGAAGTTAAAATATTGGCACCTTTGAATTACATTGTCAACATGACTGGAATTAGGAGTATACACAATATAAGAAATGTTTCCACATTGATTCACATGATGATGCCTTCAGACACGATTTGGAAATTGAATAACATTGACCCCCATGAAAATGTATGTAATTTGTATCTGAAATAAGAAATGTTTCCACATCGATTTACCTGATAATCCTTTTTCTAAACAATGTCTTTAATTGATTCAGTTTGCGTAGACTAAAAGGTCATTGTAAATATACTCTAGTGCCTACTTATGGCAGGGCGAAACCATTGTCAGTCAGGATATACCTAGTTATTGACCACTGAATGCCCACAGCCATTACATACAGACAAATTATGTAGGACATTGGGAAGGAATTACAAGGGCCAATGTGAACAGGTGGATGCTGAGTAAAGGTGACTGTTAGAACAGGTTTGCTGTAATCATGGGATATAACAAGTTGTGAAAAATCAAACTGAAAATAATAGGGATATTAAGAATTATCAAGACCCCAACATAAGTAGCAGGGATATAAGGAGTTGTGGTCTGAAACACCAACACAGGGTTCATACAGGTCTATGTGAAATGAAAATTCTAGGACAGAACACAGATTTTCAAGTAACAAAATCAAGATATAAGCTAAAATGAGTCTAAAATAGGTAAAGTCAAAGAATAAGACAAAATAAATGTACATGAAAGAAAGCTGGATCAGCCATTAATTTATAAAAACTAGAAGTCATAAAAAAGGGCCACAGTCCAAACTAACACGATGAATAATACTGGCACCACAGAAGAAAAAGAAACTAAAAACTGCATGAAGTCATTAAAAGATGAAAGACAGCAAGGAAGTTGGGTTAAGAAACATCTTGCAGGTTAAGCCGTATATTTTTTAAAGTGCCTTTTGTCACCTTTTTGAAGTAAATCTCTACATTCATCTTTTTCATGACATATTTGCTTAAAGCAACAAGAACCAAGTTTATAGTGAAAGCTCATGACTGATTAGTTGCTGCGTTATATTTCTGTCCCTTTCACAACTGTCTGCAAGTAACATGCAGTAAACATTTTATAAAGTAAAAAAACCTATTTTCATATGATCACAATTTAAGCATATTCAAGATGGTGAAAAGGTCTTAGAAAATCCAAGGATATTCAAGGTGTGTAGAGCCAAATAATTGGGATATAAGGACATGTGATACCAAAATGATTTTGGTGTGGACTGATGCCATAAAGCACAGCAAAACAATTAGGTTATTTAGTCCCAAGGCAATTAGTGAAAAGTGCTTTGCACAGGATCACATCATGATAACTGACTTATATGAATCCAATAGTAGAATCTGAACCTGCACTCTTTTGGTCATGAATCAATTAAGCACACTGAGTGTCTGGTATGCAAATCAATGGGCCACTGTGACTCTTGCCTCCATTAATCAGGCCTTGATGGTATTTTGCTTGTTATGAAAGTGTTGCATTGGAAATAAATGTATATACTAACCTGTTGCTGTAACAGCAACACCACTGGTAAGTCACATTTCAAGTGCTTCTTTTACCCCACCTAGCCTGTCAGCCAGGATTAGGTCTTGTAAACAAGACAGTTTTATCAGCTTTTGAAAGTCTGACAGTGTCTACATATATGAAGGGGACACCTGTTAAAAAAATGAACAATATATTTTCCATCAAATGTGCAGCAACACATGTAAGCTATTTTATGTATTATCAACTGGAATAATTAGTTTGCTCAGAACACTCCACACAGACTATTCAATGCTATTAAAACCCACACTCTTTGAGTCATGAATCTTTAAAGCATTCATGGTTTATTTAATGTTATTAAAACCCACACCATTATAGTCATGAATCTTTTTAGCATTCATGGTTTATCCAAAGCTATTAAAACCCACAACCGCAGATTCATGAATCTTTAAAGCATTCATGGCTTATCCAATTATATTAAAATTCACACCCTTAGAGTCATGAATATTTAAAGCATTCATGGTTTATTCAATGCTATTAAAACCCACACCCTTAGATTCATGAATCTTTAAAGCATTCATGGTACTTGCCTTCTTAGTAGTAGTGTTAGAAACAAAATGAAATGTTAAGAAAGATCACTCTTGCAACATAAGCAATGAACCATGATTTAATTTGGCTCAATATAGTTTTTTATATCTTTAATGGACAATGTCACTGTTGGTGCACTTGGTAATGGTCAAATTGTTCGTAACATGTGTCACTATTTGTTTGCATACATGGTAATTGTTAATTTGCTTGTATCAGGTCCATGTCATTCCTGCAAACTTGGGAACAGTCAAGTTGCTTGTATCATGGGCAATGTAAAATTAAATTTCTTCTTTTTTTGTGTTAAGGCTAAAACCTTAAATTAAATCACTACATTAATCCTCAAAACTTTGTACTCCTGCAAATCCAGCAGAATTTGTGAAGCGATGCATTATGATCTGGAAAAGGTAACTGTGTCATAGCTTTTGATCCCATCAGACTGAATTGAGCTGTTTGGGATGAAAGTTCTTTTGAGATAATAACTGGGGTATAATAACTCATGGCATGCATAATATCAAGAGAAGAGTTCCGGTCAATGGCAATGCTTCTAGGAACTACTCTTAACCTTGTGGGTGAAAATATATAAGCGTTGTATGTGGAGTGCTTTCTTGCTTGAGCAATTCTCTCCCTGACTTACTTAGTGAAATGTGTTTGTCAGTAAGAGAACAATATTCATACAAAAACAGATTAAGCTCTGAAACAATTCGGATAATGCTTATAGAACACGAGAAAATTATATTTTGAAGATATTAATTTCAATAAGAGTTTTACAGTGGAGCAAAAAGAAAGACAGATACCTAAGTGTATGGTATTTTTAGCGATTTTAGTCAGTTTTTATTGTGATGTATAGTACCATAACTGATACTTCCGATACTGGGATGAGAATAGTTTTGTTGCAATAACAAGACAGGATTCAATGAATACATCAAAATGATGAATATAATATAAAATTTAGTAATTTCTATTAAAAATTGAAAAAGCTCAATGGATTCTGACTAATGCATTTTCATGGAAACAATGAAGAACAGTCTCCCCTACATCCCGAGAGCGTGCGCTCGTAATGTCGAAGATCCTAATGAGCTATTGCATACTTCTCTATAGTTCACATACACAATATCGTGTTTAGCTTATATATATAACCCTGTTTCAAAACCCACCATGATATCCACACCCATGTATTTATTTTACCAGGTACTATCTCGGCCTGATCTATATAATTTAAGAGCTATTTATATCCGGCTTAGGCTAAGATATAATATAAATTATGTCAAACAATTTCGTGTACCAGTCAAGTTTCAAACATGACTACACATGACCAGGAAGAAATACCAGCGTGATCAGTTTAAGACTTACAGAGTACATAAAACATGACAACTTATACCTCAATATTAAATAGGAAAATAAAGGAAGATACTTCATAATGGCGACTGCTATAACAAGTACTGAAGACGAACCAACATGTCCCATTTGTTTGGGATTATTCAACGTACCAAGACAGCTGCCGTGTGCCCACACAGTCTGTCAGAGTTGTCTACAGTCATACATCACAAGCAATGCAATTAAACACGAGAAAAAGAGATGCATCGAGTGTCCGGTATGTAGAACAACAGCAGGTAATTTTAAACAGAATAAATCAACTAGTGAATGGGCGTCCCTCTTTCCAGTCGACACTGTCATACAATCCATGTTACATACGAAATCGAAAGTAGATCGTGTATGTGATGCTTGTAACGCCGAAGGTTCCTCTGTCACAGCTACAGGGTTCTGTGCAGTATGCGAGGAAGCAATGTGTGATGACTGTCTAAAATTCCACAAGAAACAGAAAATCTCCAAGGCGCACTCTATTCTTACAATGGATGAGTTATTGAACAATCCACAAAATGTGATGAAATTTGCTGAATGTTTTACATGTCTTGATCACGACAATGAAGATCTAAAATTTTACTGCAATAATCACAAGATAGCCTGCTGTGAAATGTGCTTTTTAGAAAACCACAAAACTTGTTCTGATGTGAGAAAGTTGAAGGAGGAACTCCCTGCTCTACTTCGAGAAACCAAACCAAGTGAAATCATTGAAGAGTTGAAAAAACTGGAAATTCACTTAAAAATGTTTATTGATGTAAAGGAGTCTAATATGAATGATCTAGAGTCCCAAGTTAATGGACTGACTGATCAAATCAGAGAAATGAGAAGGAAAATCAATACAGCTTTGGACGAATTAGAGATGAAAGTGAAGATGGAGGGAAAAAGAATCCACAAAGAAGTTGCTATTAGGACCCAAGAAGAGAACCATCAATGCTTGTCACTTGTTCATGCCATAAGAAATTCTCAACTTCTTTGTGAAACAGTCCACAAATATGGAACTGATATACAAAAATTTCTGACTTCAGAAAAAATAAAGTCACAAATATCTTTATACTACTCTCAGGTCAGAGAAAAGTATGAGAAGACAGACACACCTACAGTGCAGATGAAATTCACTCCACTGTTAGAATCAATTTTATCACTCTCATCATCCGATATCGGAACACTTGTGACCAAGACTGTCTCAACCTATACTGTACCTGGTTTGAGGAAACCAACAAAGTCAAGTCAAGTTGAAAAAGTTGAAACATTTGATATAAATTTTAGTGGAAGTGAACCATATTATAATGGCATTACTATTCTGCCTAGAAACAGGGTGATGCTTGTTGATACTAGAAATAGTCAGTGCATTCTTCTTAACAATTCACATCAAATAGTTACGACATATAAACTCACAGAAGAGCCTTGTGACATATGTGTGGTGGGTGATGAGGAAGTGGCTGTCTCTGTGTATGATCAAAATAAAATTCAGATTCTATCAGTCAGGGACGATGTCATCAGTCCAGTCAGAACAATAATAACTAAATATAATTGCACTGGAATTACATCAGCTGGGAAGGGAGAGTTGGTTGTGGTTGGGGACTGTGGTAATAACAAGGAGTCTGATCCAAGATGGGAGAGAGGTCAATTATTTTGATCAGTATGATTCAAAATCTGGAACCGTAAACTACATAGCACTGAATAACTCTAAAACACTAGTCTATGTTACTGTGCCTCATAAAAAATCCCTTCACTGTTTCAATATGGAAGGCAAGAAGCATTATACCTACAGTCCAGACAACCTCAAATGGCCTTTAGGAGTAGCTGTGGACAGGTATGACAACATCTATGTTGTAGGAAGTGATTCTCATAACATTCATCAGTTATCACCAGAAGGGTGTATAATACAGGTCATAACTACAGGAGTGCCAAATGACCCATGTGCAATCAGTTTTGACAACAGTAGAGATACTTTTATCATTACAAACTATAAAGAGAAAAAGCTACACATTTACCAACTGAAATAAAACTTAAAAACTGAAAATTTGATCATGATATATCATATGATAAAGTTGTAGAAATAGATAGTTGAGGTTTCTTATCATTTTACTTTCTGGCAATATAACTATATAAAGGAAAGAGGATTATGGTATTTTTAAGATTATACTTTGAACTTCATACCTAAATTAAGAATATTATTGTAAAGTTAAAAACTGAAACAATATAATAAAGGTTGGTCGTTCATGGTGGTAAATGAGTACCAAATCGTTATTATAAAGTAAAATCAGAAATTGAAATCTTTGATTGTATTTACAATTAAGGTAAAGAAATATTTTCTCACTCCAAAAAAAACAAAACAACAAATGAAACAAACAAAAGGTTTGTATGATTTAAAAGATGACAAACTGTGATATAGCACATATGGTGACCAAACAGATTGGTGGAAAAACAAACATAACATGAATTGAACAGAAAGTGGATGATAATACAGGAAATAGTTACAATGGGTTTTCATGATTTGTTACTTGGATTTACCTTATATTTTGAAATCTAACTTGTAGATACAATTTACAAGCCTTCTTGGCAATTAACAATGAATTTTCAAATTAAACTTGTTTTTGTCTTATCTTATTTGCATGACATATTAGTTTAATAATGATCAATTAATTCCATGAGAAAACATATTTGAATGTTTCAATCGTGCTAATTTATATTGCATCATTTACATATCATCACTTATTAAATATTCCTTGATGAACACGCTTATTCAGTACACATCATTTATTGATTGGGGGATATATGTATCTGACAGCCTGTACAGTGTTAGCACTCCTCCATTTCTAATCAACTTATTACTCCTATAATTTCTTGCCCTCTAATGGTACTGCTCCACTGCTAGGATTACCACTCCTACTACATGTATTTCTATTTCTTCTCTTCTAATGCTACAACTAGGATTACCACTCCTATTTCTACTACTTCGTCCCTTCTACTTGTACAAATAGCATTACTATTTATAATTCTTCCCTTCTAATTGAAAAACTAGGAAAATATAAGCAAAATAATTCAAATTTAAAAAGTGCCAAAACGACCGTTCCCTTTAATTAATACACTGATAAAATTATTTTCATTTTTTTTGGTTAATTCTCTCTTTCTAAATATATTTAGTAATGATTCATTTCTGAAATAGTCTTCCATTGGCAAATGAATTTTACATTTTGATTGCTTGGCAAATTTATTTTATATTTTGATTGCTATCACAGTATGTGTACTAAAATCAGACTTGTCAAGAATCCTCTCATCAGGTCCTCGAAATACTGAATGACCATATGCATGGGGCCTGTCTAAATATTTCATTTGTACATTAGTGTGGTGAGATCAACACAACATTGCTGAATGGGCCAAAGTCCGAGGTCTGTATAACCTTGTATGCCCCTGTAAAACTGCAAGTAAAAAACTGAATGCCTTTATGCCTAGGACATCACTAATTTAAGGGGGTGGGTCCCCTCTTCCTCGTAAATACTTGTGAACAACTCCATGGCCCTATATCTGTGACCTTTCAAAATCTTATAAGGGTTTTTCTGAGAACTAGTTGGAGCAAGTTGGACCTATGCCATAATCCTGTTTGAATCTTGCAAAACATTTTTTCTAATGAAACAAGTAAGGGAAAACTGGATGGACCTGTGTCTGAGGCATCTAATCATCTTGTATGGTCCCTACGCCTAGAAAAATGCCTAAGGCTTAGTTACATTTGATATGGGTCCATGTCCCAGAAGAAAATGCCAGAGGCCTAGATAAGTTAGTCCCCTCCTTATTCTGAAACATTGGATGACCGTATATTTAAGGCCGGTCTTAATCTCTTCTATTGATAAATGGCTGTCAAAATGGACGAATCTGAAGACTGTCTAATGTTATCTAGACCCCTCTTTTAATGAGAACTACTTGTCAAAGCTTTTACCTAATCTTAATTCATGTTTGCAGTTTCCTGTTATGCATTTTCTACTGAAAGATGATTGTTGATTAGGTCCCATGTTTCCTAAACAAAGATCATCATTAAGTCCTGTGAAACATAGGACATACACAAAGATCATTGTTGATTAGCTCCTATGTTTCCCTGCACAAAGATCATTGTTGATTATGTCCTGTTTCCTACACAAAGATCATTGTTGATCAGTTAATGTTTCCTACAGAAAGATCATTGATGATTAGGTAATGTTTCCTACAGAAAAATCATTGTTGATTAGTGAATATGTTTCCTACAGAAAGATCATTGTTGATTAGTGAATATGTTTCCTACAGAAAGATCATTGTTGATTATGTCCCATGTATCTTATACAAAGATCTTTGTTGATTCGGTCCCGCTGTTTCTTACAGAAATAGCTTTGCTGACCAAGCCCTGTGTTTTCAACAGAAATATCTTTGTTCACCACACCCTGTGTTTTCCACAGCAAGATCATTGTTGATTTAGTCCTGTTTCCTATCAACAAAAAGATTACTGGCGACTGAGTCTTGTTTTCCATAGCAAGATCATTTTGGGTTAGATCCTGTGTTTCCTGTTCACTGTGTCTTTAAAGTTGTAATTGTACTTAACCACAAAATCTATGAAAATTTGCACAGTAAATGTACAGCAGTATACGATATAACACCTGATCATTTTCAACAGACATTTGTTGTGTTTGTGGAAATGAAGTGGCAACATTGGAGGATAAGAAAATAATTCAAGTTATATAGATATTAATTAATATAATAAGTTGCATTTTATTGAATTTTAAGTAAAAACAATTAGCAACACCAAAACTTTACAATTCTGATAGTTTATTTATCTTGAATGAGTCCTGTTTTTTTCTGTTTTTCAAATGCCTTTCACAAACGATGCTGCGCCTACAAGAAGGAAACAAAATGGTGTTATAATGGCATATTATATAATTTATTGCTGCAAATTCTTACATTTTGCCAAAGACAAAGCAATATTACGTTAATTTCTTATGAATAGCAATTTTTCCATGTAATTAGATAATCTGGATCAATTAATTTCTGTACTGATGATTTCAATCTGTCAAAGTAGACCTGGATTCTATGTAGTAAATGTACATCTGGATCTTATGGTTTATTATGTATCAATATGTATCAAGGCATTCAAAATGTATCAATGAGTATGATCCCACTTAAAATGTATCGATGAATATCATGGCACTTAAAATGTATCGATGAGTATCATGGCACTTAAAACGTATCGATGAATATCATGGCACTTAAAACGTATCGATGAATATCATGGCACTTAAAACGTATCGATGAGTATCATGGCACTTAAAAGGTATCGATGAGTATCATGGCACTTAAAACGTATCGATGAATATCATGGCACTTAAAACGTATCAATGAGTATCATGGCACTTAAAACGTATCGATGAATATCATGGCACTTAAAACGTATCAATGAGTATCATGGCACTTAAACGTATCGATGAACATCATGGCACTTAAAACGTATCGATGAGTATCATGGCACTTAAAACGTATCGATGAGTATCATGGCACTTAAAACGTATCTATGAGTATCATGGCACTTAAAACGTATCTATGAGTATCATGGCACTTAAAACGTATCTATGAGTATCATGGCATTTAAAAAATATTGATGAATATCATGGCACTTAAAAAATATTGATGAATATCATGGCACTTAAAACGTATAGATGGTATCATGGCACTTAAAATGTATAGATGGTATCATGGCACTTAAAATATATTGATGGATATCATGGCACTTAAAATGTATCGATGAGTATCATGACACTTAAAACTATCGATGAGTGTCATGACACTTAAAACGTATCGATGAGTGTCATGACACTTAAAACGTATCGATAAATATCATAGCACTTAAAACGTATCGATGAATATCATGGCACTTAAAACGTATCAATGAATATCATTGCACTTAAAACGTATCGATGAATATCAGGGCACTTAAAACGTATCGATGAGTATCATGGCACTTAAAACGTATTGATGAGTGTCATGGCACTTAAAACGTATCGATGAGTGTCATGGAACTTAAAACGTATCGATGAGTATCATGACACTTAAAACGTATCGATGAGTGTCATGGAACTTAAAACGTATCGATGAGTATTATGGCACTTAAAAGGTATCGATGAATATCATGACACTTAAAACGCATCGATGAATGTCATGGCACTTAAAACGTATCGATGAATGTCATGGCACTTAAAACGTATCGATGATTATCATGGCACTTAAAACGTATCGATGAATGTCATGGCACTTAAAACGTATCGATGAATGTCATGGCACTTAAAACGTATCGATGAATGTCAGGACATTTAAAACGTATCGATGAATATCAGGACATTTAAAACGTATCGATGAATATCATGGCATAGATGTATCCTAACATTATATTCATTTCCCCTAAAATGCACAGACATTTGAGATGCATTTCCATTTTAGCCACTTCATTGACATATGGGACAAGCTTCCATTTTAGCCACTCCATTGACATATGGGACACGTTTTTATATGTATCATAACACTAAACCTCTATCAATATGTATCCTAACACTAAACATCTATCAATATGTATCATAACACTAAACATGTATCAATATGTAACACAACACTAAACATGTATCAATATGTATCACAACACTAAACATGTATCAATATGTAACACAACACTAAACATGTATCAATATGTAACACAACACTAAACATGTATCAATATGTAACACAACACTAGACATGTATCAATATATAACACAACACTAAACATGTATCAATATGTAACACAACACTAAACATGTATCAATATGTATCAAAACACATTAAATGTGTCCATATGTATATAATACTTGTATACATAATATAATATCTCAAGTGATGTGACTCCTAGGATTAGATCCATTTCCTCTAAAATGCACTGACATATTTGGGTCATTATCTAATTTGGATAGACAGAGGCATATTCTGGTCACTAATATGGGTAGACACATTATACAAGCAATTATTTTGTATCGTACTGTTTATAATATTAAAAAAATCTAAAATCTCATATATTATGGCAATATCAAAATTATAATATTTTTTTAATATTATTCGTTTGTCATGAAATATTTTGTAAATGTAAAACTGTAAACATTTTGACACAGATCATTAAGCTGAAAATCATCAATACTTTTTTATAGTAACTTTTATATACTTTAAAAAATACATATCGCAAAGTTTAAAAACAACTGCAGGCAATACTGAATTCTAAGAAATTTGATAAATCATATGAGACAATTAGTAACCAATGGGTAATTTGGTTAAAACTAATATGAACACATAAATGAGTAAACGTTCTGGAAATGGAGAAAAATGTGACCTAAAAACTTAAGAATCACTATTACATTTGTACAAATCTACAAAGAAAAAAAACACTTTAATTAGTAACCAATGGGTAATTTGGTTAAAACTAATATGAACACATAAATGAGTAAACGTTCTGGAAATGGAGACAAATGTGACCTGAAAACTTAAGAATCACTATTACATTTGTACAAATCTACAAAGAAAAAAAAACACTTTAATTAGTGGAAATTCATTCCTAGAATTTCCACAATTTGATGAAACTCGGCAATGACCAGTTACAGTCAATAGAACTGCTATCATTATGTATTTTTAAAGATAGTTGAAAGAAGAAATTAAACTTCATTCATTGTTTTGTTCTTGTTGTAGGCTTTAACGCTATTTTTCAGCACATGATAGGCTATACATGCCAGCCAGTATTATTGGTGGAGGAAGAACCCGGAAATAACCACCGACCCACGTGAAGCTACTGAAAAGCTTTCTCACATAACTACATTAGCCGAATCTTAGACTCAAACCCACACAAACAGAGGTGAGATGGCAGTGATCTGTAACGGAAAGCACTTTAGACCACTATGCCACTCGGGGCCCCAAACTTCATTTGTAATTACAGTCATAAGGGACAAACATTTGCAAGCAAGATATATAGATTGCAAAAATGTACAAGTATACAAGACAGAAATTTATATGAAGATAGTTGGTTTGACCAAGGGAGATAACTCTGAAATATAGCTTTAGACTTTCAATATCATGTGTGAATAAATTAATAAATTGTTTTCATACACCAGACCCCACCCTGGTTAATCTGGAATGTATATCTGATTAAGACATTGGGCATTATGTCAAATAAAATTAGTGGGAGAAGAAAAAAAAACATGTAACAATTATGTAAAAACATATTGACTTATGATTGCGGTTGAGGAGTTGAATAGTTTTTCACCACAAGAAAGGCTATGCATGGAGGTCAGTACTGATGGTGGAGGAAAAACCAGTGGAAATCCCAGGAAGAACCATCGCCCCATGAGAAGCTACCAGCAAGTTTTCTCACATACCCGCTGAATGCTAGATCTGAACCCACGCATACAAAGGATTGCCTTATGAAGTTTAGTACATATATACTTAACGAGCTGCACAGACATGAATATGATATCTTTATAGAGATATAAAGATGGTGGGGATACTGAATTGAATACAGGCAAACCTGTCAATAGCGATCACTCAAGGGGAAATGGTAGAACTGACTGTTGCACATTGGTGACTTCTGTATACAGTTTGACAGTTAAAACAAGTACCACACTGACCGCTCCGGTGGCCTAGTGGTTAGAGCATCCGCCACGGAAGCGGGAGGTCATGGGTTCGATCCCAGGCCGAGTCATACCAAAGACTTACAAAAATGGTACTAACAGCTGCCTCGCTTGACGTTCAGCATTAAGAGGTTAGTGTTAGGACTGGTCAGTCTGGTGTCAGGATAATGTTACTGGGTGGGACATCATACTACATGTCTGCGGCATGATGCCCCAGTGGTAGACATCACTATAAACTGCCTCAATGTAGACATCGTAGCGATATGACTGAAAAATTGTTAAAGCTACGTTAAAAATCCTAATCAAACAAACAAACAAAAGTACCACACATCAAATATCAGTCATTACTAATATTATTTTATAATCAAGATTTATGTATTTGTGCTGTGAAACAAAATCATAATTACAGGTATAGATTATTCTCTCAGATTTAAAGTCCACACATGATTACTTTACTTTAATCACTTTAATCCAAGCTAGAAATGAAATCACACCCATTTCAAGATATACACCCATCTATGTTCACCGTATGCAAACAAAATCTGTATTAGTCATGAAATAAAAACTACATACGTTTAGAAATTCACATATTGATACGTTTGAGTTAGAGTTGACATGACAGGATATGAGCATAAGCAAGACAAGAACTGTTAGCGAATTATTTTACAGAATAATCCATTATCTAAACAATACCTCTCATGAAGAAAAAAATTAAGTTTGTGTATAAAGAATATTGAATGTAGATGCGCTTTATTGATCACTAAACACCTTGCTACACACCACACAAGGCAGATGACTGTTAAATACAGGACATTTATGTAGGAAACTGCCTTGCTGAAAATTAGAATGGCCATTGAGAACATGTGACTGATTGGACAGGATTTAATAGGGATATTAGGATTTGTGGAGACACCTACATAACAGTGATATAATGAGTTGTGGAGATTCCAGAATCAAGAAGAGGGAAATAAGGAATTGTGTAGACTCATAAAGAAAAGGGACATCAACCTAAATAGATCTAACGTATTGTGAAGATGCCAAATATTTTTTTCTGGTTTGTTGTCATAAAGCTGAGTAATACATGTATGGTATTTATCCTCAAGGCAATTGAGTGTAAAGTGCCATGCCCAAAGATATCAAGACATTAGCCACAGCTATTCTACATCCCCAAACCATTGCAGGCCACAAGTCAATGAAGCATATAATTAGAGTAGTACCATTACAGGGTCAAAAATCAATGAAACATATAATTAGAGACTGTTACCATGAGAGGGTCATGAATCACTGAAACATACATAATTAGAGACTGTTACCTTGAGAGGGTCAAGAATCAAAGAAGCATATAATTAGAGAATGTTACCATGAGAGGGTTAATAATCAATGAAGCATATAATTAGAGTAGTACCATTAGAGAAGCATGAATCTGGTACCCCTGCCAATGAGCTGTCATGGTTCTTCACTCCATTAATCTTCTACATATCCATGCCCCTATAGTGTCATTTCTTTTCCCAACAACTTTGCTACAGTAGTGTCTTATTGCATTGCAAATAAATGCCAACCTTCGCCTTTAGTAACAACTCTATTGGCTAGTCCCATTTCCAGTACTTTTTTGGCTACAACTGGCCTGACTGTCATGATTAGGTCCAGGGCGAGAGACAGTTCTATCAGCTTGGAAAGTCTGACGGTGTCTCCATCTATAAAAGCCATACTTGCAAACCAAATGAAAACTGATATATTTTCCATTGAGTGGCTTGGTGTAATTCTTTTATCATGGACATTGTCATTTTTGCCTTCTCGTTATGACATGATTACAGTAATTGGCATAATTGATAAAATGAGTTGTGGAGATACCAAAATCAAGAATAGGCAAACGAGGAGCTGTGTAGACTGGAACATAAAAAAGGGATATAGGAGTTGTATAAATTATTTTGACCCAAGGCAATTAGTTGTAACATGCCCTCATCATGACAGCTGCCATTAATCACAATATTCTACATCCCTGAACCAATAGAGGGTTATGAATCACAGAAGCATATAGTGAGTATGACACACTAACCAATGAGTTGTAATGGCTCTTGACTCCTTTACTCAAGCCACTTCTATATCCCCAAGCTAAGAGAGGGCATTTAGTTGGTATAAGTTTTTCATTGCAGTGCAAATATATGCCCACCTTTTCCTGTAGTACCAACTCTATTGGTTAGTCCCGTACTTCTGCAACTAGCCTGACAGTCATGATTAGGACCAGGGCATGAGACAGTCCTATTAGCTTGGGAAGTCTGACAGTGTCTCCATCTATGAGGCGCACACCTGTAACAAAAAAAGATCAAAATATTTGCCATTGATTGGCTTGGTGTTGTATTGTTTTATTGCAGAGAAACACAAAATAAGCCACTGTATGAATAGGCAACTGAAATAAATATTTTAAGCATCTGCCTTACTGGCAGTGTTAGGAATAAAAAGAAACTAAGAATGATCACTCATGTAACGTAAGCAATGAACCATTGATTTTAATTGGCATAAGATATTTTCTAGATATTTTTGGGACAATGTAATTCTTGCATACATGGCAATGGTCAAGATGTTTATATCATTTCTTTATTCTTGGTTATTTACACTAACCACTTTCAAACAATGCAAACATTCATCTTGGTGGCAATGTTGTCCATTCTGATGTTCAAGGTAATGTTTCAATTAGAAAAATATTTTAACAACAATTACTTAATTAGTATTTTTCCTTGGTATCAGTCAGATTCAGATTGAATAGTTGATATCCAGATTGAATAATTGATATCCAGATGGAATAATTGTAATTGACTAATTCCTAGCCAAATTGAATAATTGATATTCTTATTGAATAATTGATATTCTGATTCAATAATTGATATCCAAATGAATAACTGATATTTAGATGACCCACATAACTGGGTTGACATTTAGTGCCAGTGGCATGTTTCAAATTTTATGTGGTAATATCATACTACGGACAAGGGAACTATGTATCTTTCAATAAAATCCATTAAGGCAGCCAATCAAAGAAGTCTTGTACATAAATATGACACCGAGAACCCACTAAGGCAGCAAACTAAAGGAGTCTTGTACATAAATGAGACACCGAGAACCCACTAAGGCAGCCAACTGAAGGAGTCTTGTACACAAATGAGACACAGACAACCCACTAAGGCAGCCAACTAAAGGTGTCTTGTACATCAATGAGACACAGTGGACCCAACAAGGCATCAATCTAAAGAAGTCTTGTATATAAATGAGACACCAAGGACCCACAATGACAACCAGCCACAGTAGTCTTGTTCATAAATGTACCAGTCAATAATGTGTTGAAATCATCTGGACAGCCCTGAAGTTTGCTAAGTATCATACAATATGCAACTAGTCTGGAACACCAACACCTGTCATGATACAACTACATAGTAAGTTCCATGGAACACAAAGACTTGTCATGATTCAGATACAGTAACATACAAATGTTTGTGACTAAAACACTTGTCATGATGTAGCTGCATACCAAGTTTAGGACTAAAACACT
The DNA here is from genome assembly GCA_030141615.1 of Unio pictorum. Classification (NCBI taxonomy): domain Eukaryota; kingdom Metazoa; phylum Mollusca; class Bivalvia; order Unionida; family Unionidae; genus Unio; species Unio pictorum. The sequence continues at coordinate 1,086,377 of JARLTB010000316.1, forward strand.
TGACTCTCATGAAATAACTGTGCCAAGTTTCATGAAAATATCTTAAATTGTTATTCAGATATGAGAAGAATCTAATGGTGGATAAAACATAACAAATACAAAATATGCGGATAGGTCTTCAAAAGTTTATCAATAACACTGGACACAATGTCTAGCCATGATATATAAGCAGGTACAATTAGATGAAGAAATCTCTAAAGGTTGAGTTAATAAGTAAAACGTAATTGAGATATATGGATAGCTGTCAAATTGACATACTCCTCCCCACACCCATTTAATTTGCATGGCATATACAATTTTGATATATGATGTTATAGCTCTGTTTAGTTGGTTTAAAAATTACAATCATTCCACCTTGGATAAATTTCTTTTATTTACAGTGATTACAGTAAACCCTGCAAAAAGCAGATCAACTTCATATCAAGTCAGTAAGAAAAATATAGTTTCAACTTATAAGGAATTCCTACTCTCACACAGACAAAACTCAGACACCTTGCAGATGACAGGCTAATGTCAAATCACTGAGCAACCAGATTTATAGATATGGTTGTCTAATGAGAGACCACTGGCCACTCAGATGTTGACATTTGAATGGCTGACTGACATCGCTTCACTGTCCAATAATATGACATACTGAATGACTATGACATACTGAATGACTGTAAAAAACAAAATGAAATATTTGGTTAGTTACCAAATATTAGACGATACCAAGTCAGTAGAAAGTGTACCCTTCTTTCTATGCAAGTACCTCTTATAGAACGTTTCCTAATATGGTATCATTCCATGCATTGGGTCACTGGCAAATAACACTACTAATAAAGGACCCTTGTTCCTGTGGTATATATGTTAAATGCCCATACAAGGACCTTGCCACATGACATTTTCAAACTGGACATTACCCTATGATAACTGAGATTTGGATAAATGCCAATACCAACCTTCCTGAAGAAAGTGTCCATCATTGCTAACTCCTCCATGAACCAGAGTTAACATATCTATGCTAAATCCATGCCTCTAGCCACTGCATACCTAAACACAGCCATGATGATTGGCATGGATGCCAGAAGTCAAGAGGGCCCTTAAATGAAATCAAAGATTGGTTATCTTTACTACTACCTTTAAAATGTCAATGTTAGAAATTGTGAGTCAATTCATGTTATTAAATACAGTAATTACAACACAAACAAAATCTGAAAATTCAATCTCTTGCTATTATAAAGTTATTTCCTTTGAAACATTACCTTTTTGATGCAATCATTACCATAGTTATTTCAGTTGTTGGTGTATCTATGATCATGCACTAATATTCTACAATTTTTCAGCTGGATTAACAGGACGTGAAGCACTCGCATAACAAAACACATCAGGCAATACTACATCACATGGCATGTGGAAAGACATTGTAATTAAATCTGATGAAGGAAAATGCAAAGCAATTGCATAAAGTTTCCTTAATAATAAATAAAGTGAGGTAGAATATTTCTTTCTAAGGGAGGGAAATTTAATTCAAGATGTTTATACTGACATGAGAATTTATGTAACAACATAGCTATATGTATAACCATAAAACGCATTGGAATGTTTTAAAACCATAGTTATTTCAATTGTTGGTGTACCTAAGGACATGCACTAATTATATGATCTTTCAGTTGGATTAACAGGTGATCAAACCTGATAAAGGAAATTGCAATGTAATTGCATAAAAATTCCTTAATAATAAATAAAGTGAGGTAGAATATTTCTGAGGGAGGGAAATTTAATTCAAGATGTTTACAATGACCTGTAACAACATAGATCTAGAAATTAACCATTTTCTTTTTCTTTCATGGAGATTTCAGAATGGCTTATTATATGTAATGCAGGAATCCCTAATGAGAATTTATGTAACAACATAGATACATATAAAACCATAAAACGCGTTGGAATTTTTTTAAATTAGTTCTCTACGAACCATTTTAATGCCAAACGTTTCAGTCCAAATAGTACCAGATCCTCTATATGGTCTTGAAGTTCAATGTCCTGGTCTGAGTTCTGCATGATAGATTTTAAAATTATCAAGTCTAGTAAACATCACCCTCAATAACTGCACTAAATAACTTGCGAACATGCTTAAAATGCAGGTCATTTCGCAGAAAGCGGGCTACAGGTGGTTGGGTGGTGCAAAGAGCTTGCTTTTACTGTCTCGTCTTATCCACATGGGTTCAAGGCTCTCATCAAGCAATGTGGGTATGTGAGAAAGCTTGCCAGTGGGTCCCAGTGGATTAGAAGTTTTAACTAGGGTCTTCCCTGGCTTCTATCTGAGCCAGATAAGATGGCTGCCATATACAGCAGCCTATATTACAAAAACAACTAGATGAAAATGGCCTCAATTTGTTGAACAAAATGAAAATTGATATTAATTTTGGTAAATGAAACCTTGATATATTGTTTATTTTATTTTCCAAATCTGTAGTCAATTGCTTCATATAAGTTGGTGTTTCTTATCTTGGTTTTCCTTGGGTTCTTCGTCAACCAAATATACTGCCTGCAATGTAACATATTACAATTAAAGATGGTGTTAAACCCAAAACAACAAGAACTAATCAAATAACATGATTGAAAATGAAACCTTCATATATGTTTTATATGGCTCACTTTAATGTCAAAAACAGATTTTAGTACACATAAATTTCAATCTACATGATATTCTCAACTTTTGGTTAAAAATTCAAATACATGTATTTTGTTAATTTTCTATCCAAACAACATTCTCTGTACACTGTAGCAAATCAAAGAAAATGTCATTAATGCTTACTGACAGCAACACTTGAACCAGTTAAATATTTTTTGTCAAGCAAATTCTTGTTCAGTTCCATCTTTAAATTTGGTTTCAATGTAATCATCATAAATGCAATATGCTGTGTTATATTCAAACATGAAAAATATCAGCCTACCATCAATAATATGTTCATGAGCATTTCTGTAATAATCTAATTACATTTTCTGGATATAATGTGGGGTTAACATCCCTCAGTTACTCACATCATTCAAAGTGGTCTATTTATCTGGACCTTGTATGCACGTTATAGAGGGAAAGGGTGAACCATTCCAGTGGCCTAGTGGTTATTGTATCCACCACGGAAGCAGGAGGTCGTGGTTTCGATCCTCGGCTGAGTCATACCAAAGACTTTAAAAAAATGGTACTAACAGCTGCCTCGCTTGACATTCAGCATTAAGAGGTTAGTGTTAGGACTGGTTGGCTTCGTGTAAGGATAATGTGACTGGGTTTGACATCAAGCTACATGTCTGTGGCATGATGTACCAGTGCTAGACATCGCAACAAACTGCCTCACTGCAGACATCATAGTGATATGACTGATAAACTATTAAAGCTGCGTTAAAAATCATAATCTAACAAACAAACAAAAAATAGAGGGAATGGTGTCATGTTTCCGATGAATGCAACATTGTGATAGAGTCATCAAAAGCGCCTTCCCTTCCGTTATGGCTCACTGCCATGTCACCTGTCTGCATGGGTTCAATTCTCAGTTTCATCCAATACTGGGTATTTGAGAAAGCTTGCCAGTAGCTTATCGTTGATTGGTGGATCTTTGCAGGGGTTTCCCGGGTTCTTTCTCCACCATGTATGGCCTATCATGTGCTGAAAAGTGGCATTAAACCCTACAACAACAACGACCCAAGGGAGACAAAGAGGGAATTGAAAGTATTTTGGATTCATGTAATACATATAGTACACTAAGCCATTTAAATGTGAGATGCTAATAATCATCTTCTCTTTATCTTTTATTAAAAGTAGGGATGTTAATATAGTTCTTTTTCCAAAACCGATTATTGTTTGTAGAAATCCGATTTTAAACCGATTATCGGTTTTTGTCCTACATTAAAATTTACAAGAATTATATTACTTAGTATTTACTTTTCCAAACAAGATTCCCTCCTCACATGAACTGTCTTTCTATGGCCATTATCCAAACCTCCCACAAATTGGTGGACATCCAGAAAAAGTGAGTCTTTCCTCCTTCCTGTCTTTTTATTGGTAAAATCTGAGACTAACTTTGAGAAGAGATGTCCACAAGATATGTTTAGCACAAATACCTTGGTCATGACCTTTGACCTTGAAACTACTTTCAGGAATAGTTTAAACTCCAAAATTACAGCTAAACTGGCACTAATTCATGGCATTCATCCAGATTGTATAAGGAAGTTGTTTTTCTTTTGCTATTGTCAAGATCAAACCTGAAGATACAACCTTTAGAATCTTCTAAAGACAAAATCAAGGATAAAAAATCCTAATAATAGAACCTAAGTTATGATCTTTCACCTTGAAATCAATGTCACACTGCTGTCTAACAACTTGCTTGATAAACTGAAACTAAATACAAAGTCATAATATATATATATATATATATATATATATATATATATATATATATATATATATATATATATATATATATATATATATATATGTATATGTATATATATATATATATATATATATATATATATATATATATATATATATATATATATATGTATGTATTATGACTTTGTTTATTCTAGGCATTCAAGATGTGAGTAAAGATATTTGATCTCACTAATCATGGTTGACCTGATGACATGTCATCAACCCAAAATCAAAGCCCTTAGGTGAGAAGACTGGTATTCTATCCACTGAACTATTTCAATAATTATTTCTGAGAAATTACAGTAAAGTAACCTGCCCTTGAAAATCTAGGCTGACCTGATGGTAAGATATGAACTTTAACCCAAACCCTTCAGTGACAAGTCTGGCATGCCAACCAACAAACATTTGCAACTACACATCTCCCTTGATAACTCATATATGACCAGAGTCCGAAAACATAAACAGCACTACAACTTATACCCTAGCACTACAACAAAGCTAGGGTATAAGTTACTGAGGGACTACCAACACTAGGAAGTAATCCAATCACCACTAGACATTGAGAAAACTTTGTGAGGTGGAAACTGGGCTATTTAATACTGGTTTTGACTATCATGGTGTCATAAGTGGTAAGAGCATCTGCCTTGGATGCAGGAGATCATGGGTTTAAACCCCAGCCGAGTCATATCAAAGTAGTGTTGTTCCGATTATCGATTATAATCGATCATCAGTTGGTTGAGCAAATGAATAAGATAATCGATTGTGAAACTCCATAATCGATTGTGTGTAAAGGAAGACTACTTTTTAAACATATGCAAGCACAAAGGTTAGTAAAACTCCCAGCCACTAAAGTTGACCTGAAATTTTTAATCACTTCATAACTACAAATAAAAAACCTTACGATTTATAATTAGGAACATATTTGTCATGATTACATAGTCAAGTTCTTAAATTGTTGAGTTAATAAATTTAAAGAAGATTTTGTTGATTTGTTTCAGTTAAATTGCAACATATTTTGTAGTGTTTATAAACAATGACAAACAAGAAAATCATGTCCATCTATACTTTAAATTATAGACACATCACATATGAACGAGAGAATGTAGCAGTATTTCAGTTACATATGACTGATCATCCATAAAATGTTGCTTTCATTTAACAAAGTTGTAGAACGAAAGTAACACACAATGTAATATTATTGTCAGGTTAAAGTATACATGTCATTAAGAGATTACTCCTGTACATTTATAAACATATTGAACTGTTGATCAAAGATATAACTGTGTAACAAAAATTAAAATTTGCTCTTAGTAACAGATTATTATCAATGATTACTTGGTTAAGGGGAACTGATTATCGATTATAACTTTCTGACTGATTCCCAAAGACTACTAAAAATAGTACTAGCAACTGCTGAGCAATTGAGCAATTGTATCAAGAGAGTGTAACAACTGGTCGGCCTGGTGTCAGGATAATGGCTACAGCCATATACCCACAGCACTCATATACATCTGGTAAAGCAGTCTATTTTTTCCTCTAGTACTGAGGTTGTTTTAGAAACAATGAAGTTCTGCATCTCAGTGCAAGTCCATTTCGCTTGAAAATCCATCAATCTATCCTCTTGAGCCCTGACACTGAATTTTCCTCCTGAATAACTGCAGTAGCATAATTTTGTAACATCTCAATTGTTACAGGCACATGATGGTCCCACATACCGACTAACCAGGATAGCATTTCATGCTTGTTCTCATTAGAATACCTAAAGGGTCAGATGTCACCTGGGATATATCCTTTTTGACCTTTCAATATTTTTCAAAAAATCCATTTTCATCTAGTTTGATAATGTACTTAGTGTAATGTGATACTTTGCAGCTAAGGGACTAATTCCACACAGTTTTTTCTCCTTAACAATTCTTATATAATTGTTAATGTCCCATTTCTTATACTTTCCTCTTACCGGTGTCTTTGCAGTATCAGAAAAGTGTTTTATATCCCTAATATCTTTGCATGCAGTCCAGTTTGTATACTGCAGATTCTCAGGGAACTTTTTCACCAACAATGGACATTTTTTCATGTAGTCAAAGACTTTTGCATTTATGATTAAACCTCACTGGAATTGTAAAGTTTTTATTACATTATTATATTGAGACAATAAGATTAATTGACCAATTGTCTGTGGTCTTCACATCTTCATGTACCAAGATATTATTTTTACTGGATAAATGAATTGAAATGCACACGTTTATTTGTTATACTGACTGACATAATCAAGAGCGCTCATTAAACATGTTGTCCAGCTGTTAATGAATAGTGGTATATATTGTAATGACAACAGAATAAATACATCATTCATTAAATTTTCTCACTGATACAAAAGAAGAAGGGTAATATGATGAATATTAATAGATTCTTAGTTAACAAAACAGCTGAACTTTCCGAGCTAACTGAACAAAGGGCTTTCTACACGATTATAATTGGTGAATATTTCTTAATTTTTTTAAAATTATTTTTCATTATAAAATGCTTCAGATACACATTTACGCTAAGATACACAATAACGCTAAGAATACATATAATTCGGGTTTGTGTTTCATTGAGGAAAGCACTATTTATATTTCTCATATTGGATTATACCAAATATACTTGGCAAAAAATAAATTGGTCGTTTTGTAATACATTACAGTAGCATTTTTATGATGTGTCAGACCAGTGTGAAATGTCGTACAAAGGTTTTATATGGCATCATTGTCATAAATATCAAAGATCGTCATGCAAAAATGCTTTCAATCAAATTCTCAATACCAAAGTTGGTTATTTGTACTGACAATATGTGTTTGCGTCGTGTGCATCATTTCTCGAAATATGGGAGTAACGAAGTCTCCTGTTGCCATGCTTGGTAATTTAACATACACATATCTATGCTTGCCCATGTCAAATTCCATGATTCCTAATAAATGTCTTCTTATCACCCTGTGCTAACTCAGCATGTGTCATTTTCTCTAAATCGATATATTTACCTAAAATGCTGATTTTTCGGTCCACACTCGTGCCGACTTATCTGAGCATGCGGTATGCTTCGGTGACATTCAATCATTGTATGACTTAATACATGCATAGAACCTTTGCTCTCAACAAACGTCTATAAACACGGTATCTGAAACAAAAGAAGAAAAATATTTTTTAATACGATCTGAGATATAATGTTATGATTACATTTAAATTTGCCGTCAAATTGTACTCTCTGCGATACTCTTATTTTTTACACTTCACATCACAATTTATTTATCTTTTTGTTCTTCATTTATTTATTAAATAATCTATTTATTAAATGTGTCTTGCTTCTTAATTTTCTCTATTGTTCTTATGGAACATTCAGCAATATCTTTGTGCATTTTTGTTTCAAGTTTTTTTAAACCAAAAAATAGTCCTAAATATTTTTTCAGAAATTGTTTTGTCCCATGAATCAATCATGGTTTGAAGGAATGGTGACATGAACGTTATAGACGGTAATGGTTTTAATTGTATCGTATCGTTAGAGAGCAACCGCAGATGCATCATAACGAAGGAATTTACGTAAAAAAATTTCTTCAAAAATAAATAGTGTTAAAGTGTTTAGTGAGATGGAATCAGGACCAGAAGGATGGTTGTTCGATCCTTGAAGTATGCTTGGCAAAGATGGTTGTTTGATCCTTGATGTGTATCTGACAAGGCACTTTACAAAAAATGACATTAGATACCCTATTGATGCAAACTGGAATTATTGAAACTATCTTGCTCTGATTTATAACGACATAAAACTTATATCCTTTATTATATCCATAATAATAACATATGTATTTTATCCATTTTATATTACATACTATCCAGGATGTTAATTATTTGAATAAAAAAATAACAACTATCTTGAGATAGAAGACAAGAAAATATTTCAGATCGAAGGAAACTCTCTCTCTCTCTCTCTCTCTCTCTCTCTCTCTCTCTCTCTCTCTCACACACACACACACACACACACACACACACACACACACACACACACACTATGTGTATGATACTTATTGTGTAAGCTGCAATCTTAAAGCTGTAATTGAAATGGGGCGTTTAAGCTTACACCACTGCTGTTGCTGTGAAAGATGTTGTGCTGATATCACATAGTCTGTTGATAAAAATTGGAAATGGTGACACTTAAGCCTACAATTTACTAACTACATTGCAGGGAGTGAAACCAACACCCGGCAATATAGTTATCAGATAGGGTCTAGAAACATAAAACACTCAACAAATGATAAAAACATTTAGTGCACATGCGACATTACAGTAAATTTCTGACAGAAAACATGTGCCCTTATGAAAATCTTAGGATGGTTCACAATCGAACCGTAGCAACACATATGTTATTACATTCATATTTGCTAATAAATAACTAAACCATGATACATTTTAAACTTTATTTACTCCGAATGTTTACCGAAAGTTGAATTTGACCAGAGTATGTTTCACAATTTTCCATTTTAGCCACTCCAATGACATATGGGACACGTTTCCATTTTAGTCACTCCATTGACACATGGGACAAGTTTCAAACGTGTACTTAAAGGCTCATAAATATAATTGTATTTTGTAAAAATTACACTTAACTTTTTTTAAAGAACAATTTGAAAACTATTTTGTCATGAATACTTAAAACTCACTGTTGATATCATGCAAGTCGTAGCAAAAATCCTCGTAAATTTCCGGAAAAATACTACAGTAATCCGGTATACTAATGATGATGTGTACCACTCATGCTGAGACAAGTAATCAAGGTGTGGAGATTAAAAATCTAGGAAAGGAAACGAATAATAAGGTATGGAAACGAATAATCAAGGTATAGAAACAAATAATCAAGCTATGGAAACGAACAGTCAAGCTATGGAAACGATCAGTTAACGTATGGAAACGAATAGCCAAAGTATGGAAACGAATAGTCAAAGTATGGAAACGAATAGTCAAAGTATGGAAACGAATAGTCAAGGGATGGAAACGAATAATTAAAGAATGGAAACGAATAATCAAAGTATGGAGATGAATAATCAAGGTATGGAAATGAACGATCAATATATGGGATGAATAAAGAAAATAAATAACCAAGACAATGAATAATAAACAGATGATGGGATATGAAAACTAACGAGGTGCTAATAACTAATTAAGACAAGGAGAAGCATAATCAAGAGATAAGTATGGCTAATTAAGACTTGGAGAGGAATAATCAAGAGATAGGTATGGCTGATTAGGACGTGGAGCGGAATAATCAAGAGATATGTATGGCTGATTACGACGTGGAGAGGAATAATCAAGATATGGAAATGAATAATAAATATAAGGAAATGAGTAATCAAGGTATCGTATGGAAACGAATAATAAATATAAGGAAATGAGTAATCAAGGTATCGTATGGAAACGAATAATAAAGGTATGTAAACGAATAATAAATGTAAGGAAATGAATAATAAAGATACTGATACGAATAATCAAGATATGGAAATGAAAGATCAATATATGGAAGGAATAAACAAAAGAAATAACCAAGACAATGAATAATAAACAGATGATGGAATATGGAAACTAACTAACGAGTTTATATGACTAATTAAGACAGGAAGAAGAATAATCAAGAGATAGGTATGGCTAATTAGGACTTGGAGAGGAATATTCGAGAGAAAGGTATAAGGCTGATTAGGACGTGGAAAGGAATAATCAAGAGAAAGGTATGGCTGATTAGGACGTGGAGAGGAATAATCGAGATATATGTATGGCTGAGTAGGACGTGGAGAGGAATAATCAAGAGAAAGGTATGGCTGATTAGGACGTGGAGAGGAATAATCGAGAGAAAGGTATGGCTGATTAGGACGTGGAGAGGAATAATCAAGAGAAAGGTATGGCTGATTAGGACGTGGAGAGGAATAATCAAGAAATAGGCATAGCTGATTAGAACGTGGAGAGGAATAAACAAGAGATTAAAGAATGGCAAACAAGCTAGTGAAAACGGCGGGAAACTTAAGGACGTGTGTGTGTGTGTGTGTGTGTGTGTGTGTGTGTGTGATTTAGATTTTTAACGTGTTTTTTTTTATAGCGATTTTAGTCATTTTATAGTGATGTATAGTACCAGGACTGATACTTCCGATACTGGGATGAGAGCCGTTTTGTTGCAATAACAAGACAGGTTTCAATGACGGAAGCCTATGCCAGTAGGAAGTTACTGTCTAGGGAACAAACATACTCAGTGATTGAGAAACAATGCTTAGCTGTAGGATGGGGGATTGGTAAGTTTCAGGACTATCTTTTTGGGAGAGATTTTGTTCTCAAAAGAGACCTTCGACCATTGCTGTATTTAAATAAAGCTAAGGTCGCTAACACTGCTGCCTTGGTTGCTAACCCTTCAACCCTATCTTTTTCGAGCTGAGTAAATCAGTGGGGTCGAAAACGTAGGTGTGGATAATTTGAGTAAGATGTAATTAGAAAATCCAGATTACTGTATAACCAGTGTAGATATTGTAAAGCAGTACCAGTAGTTATTTGATTTTATTCTGTGTAAGCTAAAAACATGAGTACATTTTTCTCCTTGGGGGTGGGAGTGGTATTGTCACAGAAAAAGACGAGAAATATTTCGGTTACTCCGTAGAACGGTTCTCGTTGTATATGCGTACAACGTTACCTACGGTGAATAATTTTTTTTCTAGTGAAGCAGCTGAACTAGCGTGTATCTATCACGTCGTAGATCGCTTGCGGCGAGAGACACTAAGATCACGGTATGCACGGGTATTTTACCCTCGATTTAAGGCAAGTCTTTTGCATAACTGATACACTTGTCTTTGGATCTTGTCAAGCAGTGAACGTTCTCCATTTTTGTTCTCTAGCCATGGGGGCAAATGTTACATTTGTAATTTATTTGATATGTGTAGCATATACAGTTGTTTGGGGGTTTTTTTTCGTTTTTTTTTTTCTTTCTGTCGTATTTTGAAATGATGCCTTTACTTCATACGTTGTAAACTTTTAGTTACAAGCTGTTTTTAAGTGTTCTATTTAGCATCATTCATCTATAGATTTTAAGTCCGTACCTTTGATTATGGCCAGTTGATATGGTGGATACATAATAGGTGCGCGTGACCAATAAAGTGTTCTAAGCCAATTCAGTACAACAGTACTGTCTGTACGTATGTGTCTGTGAGTATAAGTTTTCACGGACATTTATGAATCGTACGGCTGTGCAAATGATTTGTTTCTTCCAATTGATTATTTCAATAGAGTAAAATTGTGATCATTCTGGTTACATGCGATTATTTGAATCTTACTTTGATTACATTAGATTTATTTGAATCTGAAATCGATTACTGAAATTTTTAAAAAAATCTTATTTCGATTCCAAGAAGTTGTCTGAATCTCTGTTTCATTGTAATAAATTGTGAGATTATTTCAGTGTTACTCCCATTACGTGAGATTATATAAATGTTACCGTAATACATTCTATATGAACCATTCTTTGGTTTCATGTGTGAATATTTGGATAGAGTAATTGAATGAGATGTATGTTTAAATTGTTTTAGAGCGTGAAAAATTGTATTCGTAGAATATTTTTTGTAATCCAATCCACATAATTCAATCCTTCACATTGTATTGTCATTTGATTCAAGAATCCATACAGTGTTACAATTAGTATAAGCTGCAGATGAATGATAATAAAACTGAGGCCGACTCTCATTCACATCGTTTACCTCAATAAATAACAGCAACACCAACATTAAATTCACTCGATAAGAAACCTAGGTATTTCTCTAGACAGTACTCGCAATGCACCAACAGGTCATGAACATATCCAACGCTTCATATATTGAGATGAGAAGCATCAGCTCCGTTCACAAATATATTTCCGTTGATGCCACTCTTCAAAATTCAAAAATATTACAAATAGATCTGCTCCGACCTCACCCATGTGTATACACAATATACTTACACTCCTCTACTGACAATCGTAGACTTATTATTCCCACTATGAAAACTAAGCGATTTGGACAACTTTCGTCTGCATACAGGGCCCAGCAAAGTGGAACAAATTGCTCTTTGAAATGAGTGCGCTCAAAATCAAATTTTTCGAATGCAATAACAAATTTTAAAAAAACTAATAATAATAAATACCTAAGGTTTCATATCTTAAATATTGTCAGCATGTTTTTCTATATAAAAGTGTTACGGGTAATGTGTAATGTTGTAAAGCGCATACAGCTTTTAGAGATTTGGCGAAATACAACGTCCTCATTATTGTTATTCTACATATGAATAGAATATGGCCTCCCCCCTACCCCGAGTGGTGTAAAGCGCTCACCGTTACAGATCAATGCCATCTCGCCTCATCTCTGTGGATTCGAGTCTCCCGTTCGGCCAATTTGGTTAACTTGTATTTGAAAACTTGCCAGTAGCTTCTCGTGGGTCGGTGGATCTTCCGGGGTTTTCCAGGTTCTTGCTCCGCCATTAATACTGGCCGCCGTGTATAGCTTGTAGTGTGATGAAAAATGGCTTTAAACCCTACAACAACAACTTGAAAAGAATTATTAAATTAGTAATTTGCATTAAAAATTGAAAACGCAAAATGGATTCTGTCTAATGTATTTTCATGGAAACACAGTAGACAACGAAGCCCAGTCTCCCCTACATCCAGAGAGCGTACTTTCGTAATGTCTAACATACTAATAAGATTTTGCATATTTATTTATAGCTCACATATAAAATGATGTGTTTAACGATATTCTCCCTATTTGATAACCCACTTTGATATCAACAGTGCAACGCATATTTCTTTTACCAATGATTATCTAAGCCTTATCTATATCATTTAAGAGCTGTTTATATCAGGATCAGATTGAGATACAGTATAGTCTCTGTCAAACAATTTCGTGAACCAGTCAAGATTTAAACACTCCCACACATGACCAGGAAGATTTATCAGCGACATAAGTTTAAGGTTTATTATAGTACATACAAAGTTATACCTCAATATTAAATTAGAAAGTAAAGGAATATACTTAATAATGGCGACTGCTATAACACATCCTGAAGACGAACCAACATGTCCTATTTGTATGGGATTATTCAATGTACCAAGACTGCTGTCATGTGCCCACACATTCTGTCAGAGTTGTCTACAGTTATACATCACAAGCAATGCTTTAGAACACGAGAAAAGGAGATGCATTGAGTGTCCGGTATGTAGAAAAACAGCAAGTCATTTTAATGAGAATAAATCAACAAGTGAATGGGCGTCGCTCTTTCCAGTCGATACTGTGATACAATCCATATTACCGACGAAATCGAAAGTACATCGTGCATGTGATGCTTGTTCGTCTGGTGGCCTCTCTGTCACAGCTACAGGATTCTGTGCAGTATGCGAGGAAGCAATGTGTGATAGACCCACCTCCTGTCTACATTCATATTCTGCTCTGGAAATTTGGTTCTCTTGTGCCACCTGAAGGGATTGTCCTAGAGCTGTGAATGAAAAAGATAATGAAAATAAAATGGCACTAAACAAATATCTGAATATTGCATAGAGTTTAGTAATCGTAGTGGATAATTAGTAACCAATGGGTATTAGGATTAAAACTAATATGAACACATAAATGAGTAAACTTTCTGGAAATGGAAACAAATGCGACTTGAAAACTGAAGAATCACTATTACATAAACACAAATCTACAAAGAAAAAAAACCTGTTTATCTTCATGGAAACTCATAACTAGAATTTCTACAAGACAAAAATTTATATTAATATAATTTGTTTGACCAAGGGAGATAACTCTGAAATATAGCTTTAGACTTTCAATTTCATGTATACCAATAAATTGATAAATTGTTTTCATTCACCAGAGAACACACTGGTTAATCTAGAATGTAACTATGATTAAGACATTGGGCATTATGTCAAATAAAATTAGTGGGAGAAAACAACATGTAAAAATTATATACAAACATATTGACTTATGATTGTGGTTGTGGAGTTTAACAGTTTTTCACCACATGAACGGCTATGTATGGAGGTCAGTATTGATGGTGGAGGAAGAACCAGAGAAAACCCCAGGAAGAACCATCGCCCCATGAGAAGCTACCAGCAAGTTTCTCACATAACCAATATGCCTGAATCCTAGATCTGAACCCACGCAGACAAAGGATTGCCTTATGAAGTTTAGTACATATATACTTAATGAGCTGCACAGACATGAATATGGTACCTTTTTAGAGACATATAGATGGTGGGGACACTGAATTGAATACAGGCAAACCTGTCAATAACGACCACTCATGGGGAAATGGTAGAACTGTCTGTTGCACATTGGTGACTTCTGTATACAGTTTGACAGTTAAAACAAATACCACACATCAAATATCAGTTATTACTAATATTATTTTATGATCAAGATATATGTATTTGTGCTGTGAAACAAAATCATAATTACAGTTATAGATTGTTCTCTCAGATAAGTCCACACATGATTACTTTACCTTGATCACTTTAATCCAAGCTAAAAATGAAATCACACCAATTTAAAAATATACACCCATCTATGTTCACCGTATGAAAACAATATCTGCATTAGTCATCAAATAAAAACTACATAGTTTTAGAAATTCGCATATTGATATATTTGAGTTGCTTATTTTGCTCCAACTGACCTGCCAGTCATGATTAGGTCCAGCCAGGGCACGAGACAGTCCTATCTGCTTAGGAAGCCTGACAGTGTCTCCCTTTATGATAGGCACACCTGTAAAAAAAATATAAAAAAATATTTGCAATTGATTGGCTTGGTGTTGTATTGTTTTATAGCATAGAAAAACAAAATAAGGTATTGTATGACTAAGCAACTGAAATAAATCTTTTAAGCATCTGCCTTAGAGGTAGTGTTAGGAATAAAAAAAAGATTGATCACTCGTGTAATGTAAGCAACGAAAGATTTTAATTGGCATAATATATTTTCGAGAAATTTTATGGACAATGTAATTCTTGCATACTAGGCAATAATTAACAAGATGCTTGTATCATTTCTGTATTCTTGTTGTTTACTCTAACCATCTGTAAAACATAATGCAAACAGTCATACTGGTAGCAATGCTGTTCATTCTGATGTTTAAGGTCATGTTTCAATTGGTCGAAATATTTGAACAACTATTTGTATGTTATTGGTATCAGATTCATATTGAATAATTGACATCCAGATGGAGTAATTGATATCCAGATGGAGTAATTGATATCCAGATGGAGTAATTGAGATTGAATAATTGATATTCAGAGAACCCAAAATACTGAGTTGTCATTAAATGGCACTTAGAATATTTTGTTTGGTAATATACCAAAGACATATAACTATATATCATTTTCTAAAACCCACTAGTCGTGAGACACCAAAAACCAACTAATGCAGACAAAACACGAGAGTCAATGGCATAAATGACACACCAAGAAACCACTAAGGCAACCAACCACAGAAGTCAGTCACATAGATGAGACACCATGGATTTAAACAGGCAGCCAACTTCAAGGATTGTACAAATAAAAGTGGCAGTCAGTAATTAACATGTTGAAATTATCTGTAAAATTATTATGGGCCTAGGCTGAACAACACGAAAATGTTAGGACGTAAACATATCTGACTCTAAATTCTTCAGATTGCTTTATTATTGTGGTATACATATGCTAAAATTTAAAATCTAATTTAATCTGCAAGTTTATCAGTCAGATCACAGATTTATGTATGTAAATTATATATGCGTGTGTGTGTCTCTTGTGGGTATTTTTATTATATTATTCTGAAAAGTTTAAATAGAGTGATACAATCTTGAAGTTCTATACCTTTAGTGTCAGTAAAATTTCATTGAACAACAGCGATAAAGTGTTTAAAATTACATCACCGATAATGACAGCAATGCATATATGAATGTGAGTGTCTTCTTTTGTGTGTATTTTTCTTCTATTATTTTTAAAAGTTTAAATACTGTGATATAATTATGATGTCCTGTGCATTTAAGCATCAAAAAGATTTAACTGGACAATAGCGATAAATTGTTTCAAATTTCATCACCTATAATAACAGCAATGTAGGCTTTGTCAAATCCTTACATGGACACCAATACCAAATTATGATAACTAAGAAATAATGTGGCATTCTACAAAATATGTATAACTAGGCCACACAATCAACAAAATTATCTATTTAACACATTAGGTTTCTTACTGTTATATCTGTTCCCTGACCCTGACACTAAGTTATAACAAATATCTTTACAACAATGTTGGCTTCTTTGTGTACAATCTTCATGAGAACTGATCATAAATTATTACAAGTATGAACGTCATCTTCTTTGTGTAATCTTTAAAATGTATGTCCCTAATTTATGACAACTATCTTTACAATAATGTAGGCTGGTCTCTAATCCCTAGACTGACCATGATTATAAAATTATAAGAACTATCTTAAAAACAATGTTGACTTGTATCAAATCCTTACAGTGACCACAATACTAAATCATGACAACTATGAGGATATTAGGAGTTGTGGTCTGAGACACCAAAACAGGGTTCATACAGGTCTATGTGAAATGAAAATTCTGGGACAGGACACAGATTTTCAAGTAACACAGAATCAAGATATAAGGTAAAATAAGGCCAGAATAGGTAATGTCACAGAATGAGACAAAACAAATGTATATGAAAGAAAGCTGGATCAGCCATTAATTTATAAAAACTAGAAGTCATAAAAAATAACAAGATCCATAATCCAAACTGACAAGATGAATAATACTGGCACCACAGAAAGAAAGAAAAAAACAAAAAATCCATAAAGCCATTAAAGGATGAAAAAAAGTTAGCAGGTTAGGGTAAGAAACTTCTCACATGGAAAGCAGTGCCTTTTGTCACCTTTTTGAAGTCAATCTCTACATTCATCTTTTTCATGCCATATTTCCTTAGAGCAACAAGAACCAAGTTTATAGTGAAAGCTCATGATTGATTAGTTGCTGCGTTTTTCTTCTTCTTTAAAAACCATCTGTCTGCCAGTAACATACAGTAAACACTTTATAAAGTATAACAAATCCTGTTTTCATTTTCAGATTTCAAGTATATTCAAGGACATGAAAACTATTAGACAATCCAATGATATCATATTCAAGGTCTTGTAGAGCCATTCAAGTATATTTTCATTTTCAGATTTTAAGTATAGTCAAGGACATGAAAACATATTAGAAAATCCAATGATAATGATATCATATTCAAGGTTTGTAGAGCCATGCTAAATAATTGGGATATAAGTACATGTGATTTTGGTGTGGACTGATGCCTTAAAGCACAGCAAAAGAATTAGGTTATTTAGTCCCAAGGCAATTAGTGAAAAGTGCTTTGCACAGAATCACATCACGATAACTGAGCTGGATGAATCCAATAGTAGAATCTGAACATGCACTCTTTTGGTCATGAATCAATTAAGCACACTGAATGTCTGGTATGTAAATCAATGGGCAACTGTGACTCTTGCCTCCATTAGTCAGGCCTTGATGGTATTTTGGTTGTTATGAAAGTGTTGCATTGGAAATAAATGTATATACTAACCGGTTGCTGTAACAGCAACACAACTGGTCATTCACATTTAAAGTGCTTCTTTTGCCCCATCTAGCCTGCCAGCCAGGATTAGGTCTTGTGAACAAGACAGTCTTATCAGCTTTTGAAAGTCTGACAGTGTCTACATCTATGAAGTGGACACCTGTAAAAAAATGAACAATATATTTTCCATCAATTGTGCAGCAACACATGTAAGCTATTTTATGAATTGGCAACTGGAATAAATTAGTTTGCCCAGAACACACCACACACACTATTGAATGCTATTAAAACCCACAACCTTAGTCATGAATCTTTAAAGTATTCATGGCTTATTTAATGTTATTAAAACTGACACCATTATAGTCGTGAATATTTAAAGCATTCATGGTTTATCCAATGCGATTAAAACCCACACCCTTAGATTCATGAATCTTTAAAGCATTCATGACTTATCCAATTATATTAAAATTCAAACCCTTAGTCACGAATCTTTAAAGCATGCATGGTTTATTCAATGCTATTCAAACCCACACCCTTAGATTCGTGAATCTTAAAAGCATTCATGTTTTATCCAATGCTATTAATGGCAATGCTTGTAGCAACTGCTCTAACCTTTGAGCCAAAATACTTAACACATTAACCCTTTGTGCCACGTTAATGGTGCAGGTGGTAGTAGCCTACTTCCAAGCTCTGTAGCATCAAGTTCATGTATGAGACACTACATTAGGTGGTATTATAGAAAGGTAGACAGATTTAGCTCTACAATGATACCAAATCTTGACCTTTTAGTTGCACTACAAAATACTGAGGGAAAACTAATTTTTTGGGATCCGTTTTTTCACACAAAATTTGCCTGTGGTGGGAATCCAATTTTGTGTCCAGATTTTAGACTTGTTGGCATCAGATATAAGGCAGATCAGTCTGGAATGCACACAGACAGGTAAATCTGTGCAAAAGGTAGAATCAGGTGGGCATTTAAAATAAGGAGTGGTCTCCAATTGAAAATGATGGGTTCCTTCTGAAAAAAATAAAGAATTCCAACCTTCCTTTACTTCTCATGAGTGAACAAAATAACCAAAGGAAAACAGGTTTTAACACAATTATGTATTAGGCTAGTGGAACATTGCTTGGAATTCGATGTATTATGATGCATTCAGAAATAGTCCCCAAAATGTTTTGTCCTATTCATATTGCAAAAATCTCCAGCAGTGTGTTAACAAATTATCTGAGTTATTTCTCTATATGGATTGCAGTGTTGAAAGCAGACAATGATTTCAGTACCAAGGTATGATTACCCTTGGATGAAAGCCTGTTCTAATAAACGAGAGATAGAAACATTGAAACTGATCCATCTTGTAATAACTATGTAAATTCAGGTAACTGAGAGCGATCATGGAGTGGCAATCACTGGATTTTGTGCTAACTTATTTCTCATAGAAGAGTCAGATGAGGAAGTTAACTATTTAGGAATAGAAGCCTGTAGTTGTTTAATGTGCTATTGAGTATGCTACTGTAAAATATAAACGTCAGTTAGACTTCAGCGTTGTACATGGCGTGCATTCTTGCATGAGCAATTCTCTCCATGACTGACTAAGTGAAATGTGTTTGCTCTGAAACAATTAAGATTAATGCTTATAGAACATGAAGAAATTATATTTTGAAGATTTTAATTTCAATAAGGGTTTTACGGTGGAGCAGGAAGAAAGACAGATTCCTAAGTGCTATATAAACTCTTAACTATAGCCGTTTCCTTTTCTGCTAACTTTGTGATATGGATGGAAGTCTCACCTTATGATAAAATCCAGAGTGAAGCTCTCCAGTAATTTCCACATGACCTTCTTAAAACAGGCTATATGCTCATGAAAACTAAAATTTGGATAACTGTTGTTGTTCCATACCAAACCTCTGGTAGATAAAGCACATCAGGACTGACTCCTCCATGACCCTGACCTTGGAGTCATGAATCTTTAAAGCATTCATGGTTTATCGAATGCTATCAAAACCCACACCCTTAGAGCATTCATGGTTTTATCCAATGCTATTAAAACCCAAACCCTTAGAGCATTCATGATTTATCATACGATATTAAAACTCACACCCCTAGAGCATTCATGGTTTATCCAATGCAATTAAAACCCACACCCTTAGAGCATTCATGGTTTATCCAATGCTATTAAAACTCACACCCTTAGAGCATTCATGGTTTATCCAATGCTATTAAAACCCACACCCTTAGAGCATTCATGGTTTATTCAATGCTACTAAAACTCACACCCTTAGAGTCATGAATCATTAAAGCATTCATGGTTTATCCAATGCTATTAAAACTCACACCCTTAGAGCATTCATGGTTTATCCAATGCTATTAAAACCCACACCCTTAGAGTCATGAATCTTTAAAGCATTCATGGCACCTGCCTTAGTAGTAGTGTTAGAAACAAAATGCAGTGTCAAGAAAGATCACTCTTGCAACATACACAATGAACCATTGATTTTAATTGGCTCAATACATATTTTATATTTTATATTTGCATGAACTGTCACTGTTTGCACACTTGGTAATGGTCAAATTGTTTGTACCATGAACAATGTCATTATTGTTCGCATGCAATACAATTGTCAGGACGATATCATTTTTGCATACTCTTTAATGGTTAAATTGCAATTTTTTTGGGAACAATTTTTTTCACCCAAAATTTGCCTGTGGTCGGAATTGATTTTTGGGTCCAGATTTTAGACTTTTAGGCATCAGACCAAAAGCAGACAGGTCTAAACTGCACACAGGTGAACCTGTGCAAAAAGTAGAATCAGGTGGGCATTTGGATTAAGGAGTGGTCTCCATACAAAAATTTATGCTCTCCATACAAAACTTTATGCCAAAAAAAACTCCAACTTTCCTTCTGCTCATGCACGAGCAAAATAACCAATGGAAAACAATGTTTATAACACAACTATGCATTAGGCTAGCAAACTAACCAATGGAAAACAATGTTTTTAACACAATTATGCATTAGGCTAGCAAAATAACCAATGGGAAACAATGTTTTCATAGAAAAGTCAGAAGAGGGATTATTAGATCTTTAGCATTGAACATGGAGTGCTTTCTTGCTTGAGCAATTCTTTTCATGACTGACTCAGTGAAATGTGTTAGTCAGTAAAGAACAATATTCATACAAAAACAGATTAAGCTCTGAATCAATAAAGAATAATGCTTATAGAACATGAAGAAATTATCTTTTAAATATTTTAATTTTAATAAGAGTTTTACCGTGGAGCAGGAAGAAAGACAGATACATAAGTGTTATGTAACTACTGAACTGTAGCCGTTTCCTTTTCTGCTAACTTTTGTTAGATGGAGGGAAATCTCACCTTATGATAAAATCCAGGGTCAAGCTTTCCAGTCATTTCCACATGATCTTCTTAAAACGGCTATATGCCCATGAAAACTATACTCTGGATAACTGTTGTTGTTCCATACCAAACCTCTGGTAGATAAAGCACATCAGGACTGACTCCTCCATGACCCTGAGGTCACATATTAAAATTAATTCCATGTCTTCAGCCACTGCATATCTTTACAAAGCCATGTTGATTGACTAGCATGGCAGCAGCCAAGAAGAATCTGAAATCAAAGAATGGTTACGTTTACTACATGCTGTGGAATTAAGATGTTAGAAATTGAGAGTCAATTTTTTTTATTATATACTGTAATATACAGATAGAAAAAAAACTTAAAACTTTGAAAATCTACAAAGTGAATGTCAAAATATATCCAGGATAAGAGATCATTCTTACTTATTATTTCCTCTCAGGATTTCAATGAGTTATGTCCCTCTAGGTATAATCCAGACAGGTTATTTCATGGCCAAAACATAAAAAGAAAAGGTACATGAATAAAAGAATTACAAACACCTTTTTGGTAACAGACATTAGACTGCATACCTACGGCTTCTAATAATGATATCTTTCCAAAGTTAAAATTAGTTGTCAAGGTTTCTGATATATGATCTAGCTAAGCAAAGTCTACACTGTAAATAGTAATTCTGATGCCAAATATGCCTCAAAATTTGCAGTCATTAATCTGATGCTATATACTTTATGCATGGGATTCTCATGGGTCAATTTTTAGGTCAAGTTTTTAATCCAAAAACGTATTTTCCAAAATGTGACATGACAGTTCCCTAAGATTAAAAAGAGACAAAAGCAAAACACATTCAGGAGAAGCTATTAATCTTTATGCGAATCACAATCGTCATGACATAACTGTAACTTGAAAACCAAATAATAAAACAAATGTCACAAAATTGTATAAAACTTTTTTTATTTATTTATTAAATTCGTGTACTAGAGTTTCATTTTTGGCGTACAATGATACCAGTGTGTGGTTAATGTATATTGTGTCCTTTTTCAAAACAGCGAATTCAGTTCATCCTGTACCGCAGGTGCAAAGTGCTTTTAATGAGACAAACTTAATGCCTTTAAGGAACAGACAATACCTGTGTATAAATACCTCACCGCATGTAAAGCTCTTTATATTATGAAAAGTCATGTCAGTCGATGATCTACTAAAAACGAATTCACACATGTAAAGCTTTAGAGCTGTCCAGTGTCTGTTGTGTCCAGTGTTCACCAAAGTGTGCTGCAAGCTCTAAAGCCATCCACAAGAATTGTAATAGCTGTAAAGCTAAACTTTAGCAGCAATGGAGCTAAAATAAAGTGTTCTGATGATGTGGTATATCTCCTTGCACATATTATTGTAGCCGTGGACTAAATTTTGGAGTTCGTAAAACCCATTGTATCTTTAGGGACTGTAATGATAAGTTAGCTATCTGTCCTGTGTCATCAGCACAATTTCACTGAGTGAATTCATTTTACTAAATGAATAAAAATTTACATTGTTTGCTAGCTGAGTAAACTATATCCATCTTTCCATTATTTCATCACTGGGAATCATTCACAACTTGTGAATTTTTTCTGTTTAAAACATAAGAAAGTACTTGCATGAATACATACATACATACATTTGTCTTTTGTAGAATAAATTGTTTTTTCATGTTTATTACATTTGTGCATTATTATGTTAATAATCCAATATTCAGATTAAATACATGCTTACGTATTCATAATTAATTTGCTCATTGAAGTCATTCATCATTAAACATTGTATTTATATCATCATCAAAAGTCTTCCGTTGTGAATCTGAAAAATCCCACCCGGTTATCTTGTTACTGCAATCATCCAAGGATAAGCCATTTTCTTGTACATGAAATAAAAAATAATCCATGGACCCCATAATATAGACAATAACTGATAATCCCAACTTATTATAAAATATTTTATTACTGTTAGCTATGTATGTATGTATGTATGTATGTATGTATGTATGTATGTATGTATACAATATATAGGGAACATCGCCGTGACGTCACGGGCATGATCACGTGGGGGGGTTCCCTAGTCTGGTTAGCAGAAAGAATGTAGGCTTACTCCACTGTATACGCTTGTTACCATTGTTAACAATGGTCGTGTCTTACTGTGTCGTTAATTGTGCTAGACGTTTTAAACCAAAGGACATACCATTTTATCGCCTACCAAAGGATCCATCTAAAAGGCAGAAATGGTTGGTTGCGATTAACCGAAAAAGCTGGATTCCAACGGCAACGGAGTACGATCGCGTGTGCGGGAACCACTTTATTTCAGGTACAGTACACATCGAAGTTACTTATATAAATATACTGCTGTTTAACAGTGACATTTATTGCAATAACCATTGATTCTCGTCACTATGTTTTCTGAAGCTATCACGATAAATCTTTAAACGTGCAATTAAAGCTCTTTTAAAATCAATACACCCACCCCACGTTTATTTTTTCATCCCAAGATTAAACCACAAGTTTTGTCATTGATAAAACAACATTAAAGAATTATGTCTCCAGCTGTTTATTTTGGTAATCTTTTATAAACCAAGTTAATATAACATTAAATGATAACACTTGGAAATAATTTTAGGCAAGACGAGTGACAGTCCTAATGACCCAGAT
This sequence comes from Unio pictorum, assembly GCA_030141615.1. NCBI lineage: Eukaryota > Metazoa > Mollusca > Bivalvia > Unionida > Unionidae > Unio > Unio pictorum. Next base: position 1,110,445 of record JARLTB010000316.1, read on the forward strand.
TATGTACCTAATGTCAACATGGGATATACAGTAAGCACTGCTGATTCATTGTCATCCAAGAAGAGATTTGAGCGAACCCAGAATCGGTCAGCTACAAAACAAGGTCAAGTGGAATTGGAGGCACATACAAATTTGATATGTCTGCTGCAAAAGCACTTCTTGACTTAAGTAATAGAAACAACGAGAAATTAATTCTACCCAGTGAGAACATGTTACCAAGCTGTGACAATCATGCAGGTAATATTTCAGAATAACATAACAAAAACAACTTATTGTAATATAAGGAAATACACATTTAGCTTTTAGAAATTTAGAGTAATACTCTTGTTGTATTGATTATAGTTTGAACAGTAAATAAAAAAGTAATGGTAATATTTTTTTTATAAATGACCATAGTTTGATTATATTTAGATGAGCATTTGCTTCTATTAATATTGTATGCCTCAATTACTTTATAATATGCAACCTTCATTTGCATCCATTAACTGCCATTTTTCTTGTTTTACAGGTGAACTTCACGACACTTGCCTGCGAATGATTGCCGATCTTCGGATTAAAAATGAAAAAGCCATGGATGAGCTTGCAAGACTGTAAGAGGAAAATCTTTCCCTGCAACAGCAGCTTAATGCTGTAAAGTTTACGGACTCTTTCCTTGAGCACGAGGATAAAGATGCCAGGACAAGATTCTTTACTGGACTGCCCCACCACTTTTCCTTTGTTTGGATGGTAAACTACTTGTCAGAGATTCTTCCTATGTGTAAAGCTGTTTCCCCTGGTTCAGTTCTTCTTCTGATTTTGATGAAGTTGAGACTCAATGTTCAACACCAGGATCTTGCATACAGATTCAGTGTGTCACAAACAGTTGTGTCCGATATTCTCAATCAGGGGCTGCCACAGCTTGCCAGGAAATTATGTTTTCTGGTGCAATGGCCAAATAGAGAGACAATGAATAGGAATCTGCCTGATGTATTCAGATAAAGATACAAAAACTGTCGCGTTATCATTGACTGCTGCAAAATTTTCATAGAGAGGCCAGAGAACTTGACAGCACGTGCAACTTCATGATCAAATTACAAGCACAACAACACAATAAAGTTTCTCATTGCCATTTCTCCAACAGGTTCTGTTAGCTTTATTTCAAAAGTCTTTGGTGGTAGGACCTCTGACAAAGTGATAACTCTGCGGTCTGGATTCTTGGATCTACTTGTATGATGATCAGGTTCTGGCTGATAGAGGTTTTTTAATAGCAGAAGAAATTGCATCACGAAATGCTCACTTGATCCTGCCTGCATTTACAAAGGGAAAGAGCCAACTAAGTGCTAGGGAGGTTGAAAAAAAAGTAGAAGGATTGCACGGGTGCGCATTCATGTTGAACGTGCTATTGAGAGAATAAAACAACTTTAAAATATTAAGTTCTACAATGAACTAGAGGATGGTACCTCATTCAAATAATATCATGACCATCTGAGCAGCATTAAGTAATCTACACCCGTAGCTGGTTAATTAAGTGTCCAGCATTTTAAAGCCATGATTTCATGAATAATAGAGACCTAATAATGTTTTGTATCTTTTATGTTTTCAGCATGTTTTTATGTTTTCCAATTTCATTGTTTTTGTCATTTGTTTTTTTGTAGTGTAGTCATATCATTATAGATGGTGTAAAGTGCTTAGAGCTTCGAAAGTTTAGGCGCTATACAAAGTCCTCATTATTATTATATTATTAATATTAACACAAACAAAAAAGATATTTTGTATTTCAAGAGCATATTTATTTCAAAATAAGACTTTCCAATACTCTGGTACAGTTCTGAGTAACAAGCTTCCAATACATGTAAAATATGCTGAAAATATTTGGGTATTTAAGAAGAGATATCATGAACATGTATGTGCTTCTAATAGATAATGAATTTAGTACATTTTTTAAAAAATTTTTATGGTTTAACTTTATTTTTCAGCACAATATAGGCTATATACATGGTGGCCAGTATTAATGGTCTGTAATGGGCAGTGCTTTAAACCACTCAGCCACTCGGGGCCCCTCAATTTAGTATTTTATTACAAAACATGTTAAAATAAACAGTAATTATTGCTAGCTTCATGTAATGTGCATTGTTATACTTAAGCAGTCATCAAGGAGAACAGTCCCTGACTAATGAGTGAACCTTTATAAATAAACCATTATTAACACTATATCCATGTGTTACCACTTCTCATTTTCTCTCTCTCTCTTTGCCATGTGTAGCATTCACTATCAGACAATGTTAAAAACTAATTGTCTTTACAGCGTGGACAGTACCATTTCCCCCTTGGTTTTCGGTGCACATTTACACATGCATAATGGAACTGCTGGAATGAGCATTCATCATTGTCACATTGTATCATTTTTCCATATTCTTGCTGATCACATATGCAATATGTGGCCACATTATCATTCTCAGCAGCATCAATGCAAGTGCAATGTGCACACTGGACTGTAGCTTCCTTTTTTTCTTAGACACACCCAAGGGTCGTGCGGCTTTTCTTTCATTCTCAGCGACGGTGTCACCTTAGCAGAAAGGAAGCAGACAGGGCTGTCCTCTTCAATACAATGATAATACACTTCCTTCACATGTCCACTGACAACATAACTGGAAGAAGAAGAAAAACAAATGCCAGCACTGGTTGTTCAGAAATGCAAAAAAATTATGTTCGTGTAGTAAAACATGGATAATTGCAATTTAATGCACAATTCTGCCGCGCATCATATAACGTTTAATTAAAATCTACTTTTAAATGGGCAATTTGCTCACTAATGTTATATATGTGGGAACGTTAATATGCTCATATAAAAATGAGTTGATGCAAACACTACTGTGTTATTTCGAACCACACACCATCCCCCCCCCTCAAACCTACAGCAAATTTGTTTACACGTCTGGTTTCCTTTAATGTATTTCCAAAAAAGAAATATACATTAGGTTCTTATAGTGATAAAAAAATATATTGTTTTATACGCTTACCTGTACGCATCAAGAGATTTAAAAGACTTCATCGTCTCGGCGGAGTAAATAGATGGTGTATCAACCAGGTAGCAGTAAATATCCCCAAATGTCAAGTCTGGCCAAATGCTGGGGTCTGACATCCATCCACACTTAAGATTATATGGATCTGGCAGACCTTATAATCTTTAATACTATTTAATTTTTGCATATAACGAGCACGCGCTTCGTTTGGTAAGCCATTGGCATAAGCTGATAGACCGTCTTCCTTCGCCGCCATAGTGGTTCTGCCAACCAGAGCTATGCGGAAGCTGAGTTGTGACGTCATACAAGGAATCCCCGATATTCCCTATACTGATGCTCTATTTATGTATAAATGTATTCACGCAAGTACTTTCTTATGTTTTAAACAGAAAATTAAATGCAGTAAATATCCGTTAGTGTCCAATAATTGTACCGAACATGGCACAGAATGTGTGTTTTTAAAGTTACCGGGCCCAGCAAAAGTCGTAAATATTTGAAGTGTGATGACGTCATCAACCGTAATTTCTACTATCTGAACTTTGACTACATATTTCTGTTCTGGAAATTTAAATAAAATTATAAAATGATACAATCTGAAATAAAAAGCAAGAGAAACATTTTATCTTGAGAAATTACTTTCATCATGTTATTCAGCATCTTTATTGCAGGGTAGAAACTGGTAGAATGAGCTACTTCCTTCAGATCAATTTTGACAGCGTGGGATTGTGACAGTAATGGTGAAAATAAAGGTTAATTCGCCGATTGGATTCAGGACATGGACATTTAAGAGTTATGCGTTGGTACGTAACTGTTTTTTGAATGCATAGGTGTAGTTTTTCAGTCTTCTTGCGATTCTGAAGCGATAAAAGACTCGGGAGAAAAAGTCGAGTCGAGCGAAGGGTTGCGGACATGCTTGCATTCCTTGTATTCATTTATATTATTGATAAGATTAATTCATGTTGTCAGACATTTCGCCGTACTTTATTGATAAAACGTCAGACTCCTGTGGGCTGAGCAAACTCGGATTATTCCGGCGTAACAAGTTGTATAATGGTGTTATTCAAAGATCCGAACATAACATAATGGGTGTTTGTGACTTGAGCATCATTCCTCGAAAACTGGTGAGTATCGTAGTCGGCTGTAACCCTGCAGAAGATACACCATCTTTACTTAATCATTTCAAACTGCCTGATGTCTAATCAATGTCCACATATCACCATGTTCATCTAAAGTGTGTTATTTTGTTTAAATCGAATTATTTACCTTATGTGATGATTTCGCTCTGAAATCACGCTGAACACTCTTCTCATGCGGTGTACGTCGGTGACGTTCTAACGGTGTATGACCTAATATGTGCTTCGAAGTTTTGCTCTTAACAAACGGCAGTAAACACGGTATCTGCAGGAAAATAAGAAAATTATTTATATACCATATGAGAAAAATCGCTATGATTATAAAATGTAAAAACAAATGATGACTTTGAATTTATTACAGCAGTTTTTGTACAACTTCATTAAATTTGAATCCATCATTGCAGATTGTCGTTGTTGGAATTTTCTAAACAACATCGTGACAAATGACTTTATTGGAGGAATATAAGATGATGAGGGTTGCTTGACGGGATTCGACTCAAAAGTTTCCAAACACTTAAATTCACAATTAAATTGTACTTTTCGGGTACTCTTCTTTTGTTGTTAGACTTCACATCACTGTTAATTTTATTTGTTTATTTTTTTAATTAAAATTGTTAAGTTTATTAATTGGCTATATAGGTTTTAATGGAACTTTTAGCAATATTTTTATTTTTACTTTTTACTTTTCAATTGATTTGAAGTAAAATATAATCCCTACTATTTATTTCAGAAATTGTTTCGTCCAACAAACCATGGATTGAAAGAACGTTGACTAGACTTTTAAATGCAGACAAAATTAACCTAAATAGACGGTAATGGTTTGAATAGCATCAATAGAGAGCGACTGCAGATAAATCCTAGTGAAAGAATTTACTTATTAAAACAATGTAGTGTTAAAATGTTTAATGAGATGGAAGCGGGACCAGAATGATAATGGTTAAATCCTTGAAGTGTGTTGGACAAGGATTTTGTATCTGGCAAGCCACTTTACTGCAGAGGAAAATAAAATGAGGTCGGTTGCTTAACAATATTAGACTCACAAGATTCAGTACAATTAAATTAGCAAATAAATTGTACAATTGTATATGCTTTTTTTTACAATTCTCATCACAATTAAATTATTGGATAATTTATTTCTTTTTTTAAAATTGTTTTGTTTATTAATTGTCTTGATATTTTTTGTGGAACGTCAAGCAGTATTTTATAAAATACATTTTCGTTTTAAGTTTATCTACAGCAAACTATTATTTCTAATATTTTTCAGAAATTGTTCTGTCCAATGAACCATTGCTTAATGCCATTTTTCAGCACACGATAGTCTATACATGGCAGCCAGTATTATTGGTAGAGGACGAACCCAGGAAACACCCCGGAAAGAACCACCGACCCACAAGAAGCTACTGGCAAGCTTTTTCACATAACTACATTATCCGAATCTTAGACTCGAACCCTCGCAGAGGCCAGACATCAGTGATCCGAAACGGACAGCACTTTAGACCAGTCGGCCACTCTGCCCCCCCCCCCCCTTCCCAAAGGTGGTTAGAGCATTGGATGCAAGAGATCATGGGTTTGAACCACAGCAGAGTCATAAATGTTTGCTCAGCAGTAAGAGGTTACATTACAATTGGTCATCCTGGTGTCAGAATAATCTGACAGGGTGGGACGATTCTTCATTTGTATAGCATAATGCCCCAGTGCTAGACACCACTATAAACTGTTACAATGCAGACAATGAAGCGAAATATGTTTAAAGCATCATTGAAAATCATTATGTAGGATTTGCATGCCTTTACCATTTCTTTAATTTCACCTCTTTTATTTGACACAAAAGACGTAATTAACATGATAAAACAAAGGAGATCAGCTTTTAATCCAGTGAACAATTCAACAAATATTTCTGAAAACACAAATGGCATTTAGTTGAGGCTTCTCTGAAAAACGCTTAAGGACATGCTTTTATGGTAGATTGGGCAAATTGCGTTTATTAGGATTGCACTTAAACCAAACTAAAAGATGGAAGTAAAACACAAATTTCACTTGATGAAAAACTTAGTTCTTTCAATATTTTTCGAAAAATCCATTTTCATCCAGTTTGATAAATTACTTTGTGTAAGGTGGTACTTTGCAGCTAAGGGCCTAATTCCACATAATTTTACCTCCTCAATTCTTATTTTATTGTTAATGTCCCATTTCGTATACTTTCCTCTTACTGGTGACTTTGCAGTACCAGAAAACTGGCTTACATCTCTCATATCTTTGCATGTAGTCCAGCTTGAATACTGCAGGCTCAGGGAACTTTTTCCGCAACAATGGGCACCTTTTCAAAAGTATCTTTTAGTGTGATGGCATTATCTGCTGTATCAAAATTTGATTTGTGCAGTTCAGCATCATCTTTTACATTCGCGATCTCTGTAACTGCAGTAACAGACAGGTGGTAGGCTTGACCTTTGTCTTTTCCGGGCCGTTCAGCTCCAATATTCATAATTTTGTTTGGTGGTTCAATGTATTTAAGTGGTGGTGGGATAAAAGTTTCTCCATTTGGCAGGGGTTTCAAGAAACTTAATAATGAAGACATGCCCAAGCACAAATAGTCCAAGATCATTGATGATATTAACTATATATAAATCAAACACATGTAGTCAAAGATTAATTGCCCAACAGTCTTTTGTTTTCGCATCTTCCTGTACAGAGATATTATTTTTACTGGATAAATGAATTAAAATCATGACTCATTTTCAAATGCATGCATTTATTTATTACACTGACTAACATAAGAGCACTCATTAAAGAGGTTGTCCGGCTGATAATGAATAGTGGTAAATATTGTAATTACAACAACAGAACAAATACACCAAACATTAAAATTTCTCACTAATACAAACGACCAAGAAGGGTAATATGATAGAATGTGAATAGTAGTAGTAGTGTTTAACTCCATTTTTCAGCACAAGATAGGCTATACATGGCGGCCAGCATTAATGGTGGAGGAAGAACCCGGGAAAATACCGGGAAAGACCCACGACCCACAAGAAGCTACTGGCAAGCTTTCTCACATACCCACATTGGCTGAATCTGAGACTCGAACCTATGCAGACAGATGTGAGATGGCAGTGATCTGTAACGGAGGGCGCTTAGGACCACTCACAGCCCCTGAATGTGAATAGATTCTTAGTTAAAAAAATAGTTGACCTTTCCGAGCTAAGTGAGCAAAGGGTGTTCTACACGCTTATCATGGTCAATACTTATTTAGTGTTTTTCTTATTCATTATTAAATGCTTCAGATATACATTTACGCGAAGAGAACATATAATTCGGGTTAGTGTTTCATTGAGGAAACAACCATTAATATTTCTCATATTAGATTATACCAAATATACTCGGCAAAAAATAAATTGCTCATTTTGTGATACCTTAGCATTTTTCTGATGTTAGACTGGGTATGACTAAAGTGCGAAAAGTTACGTAAAGTTATGAAAAGTTACATAAAGTTATGAAAAGTTACGAAAAGTGCAAAAAGTTACAAAAGTGAGAAAAGTATGTAGAATGAGTTGTTGCACGATATAATTTAATTTATATATACTTTTAAATTTTAGAAATGTGATAAGCGAAAACCACAAATGCCGATAATTATATACAACTAGTTTTGCATCAATTGTATGTTTCATAATTCTTTAGTGTTTTACAACTTTTTATGAAATTGCTTCCTTCAGGCATTAAAGGTACTAATGATTTCATTAAAACCTTGAAATCTATTCCACAGCTATCTGATAACTCAATCCTGGTATCATAAGATGTAACATCACTATATACCAACATTATTCATACAGATGGCATTGAATCATCTATTTCACTTGTTTCATTTTTAGATGTAAATGTAATAAAAATATTGATAACACTATCTCTACAATATTCATGTCAAGGAAACTAATATCAACTGAACATATTTCCAAAATTGAAATTATCCTACACATATAATTGATTATGCGCTGGACAAACCTTGTAATTTTACTCAGCATGAGGCTTTAAACACAGCAAAATGTACAATAGAGAAAAATATAATTTCTTTCAGAATATAATATAATCCTTCATCACATAATATAGGCCTTATAGTCAATAAATATTGGAGTCTCCTAAATTTATCAAATAAAAACAGCGTAACACACTTTTAAAAATAAACCAGTTCATGCTTATTAAAGACCCAATAATTCGCAAGATTTTCGAATTAAAAATAAACAGGCAGAAAGTAAAACATATTTTTCATTATTTAAATATAACAGACATCTGTGTTCTCAATGTGCAAATATATGAGAAAATACTTTATTTTAGCAGCGCCAATACAAATGAAGTCTTTTCTCTTCATTATAACATTTGCTGCGTATCAACTGATGTGACTTATTTGATAACCTATAACATTTAACATGCATCATGTTGGACAATCGATATTGTGCATGGAGACATGAACACATTAATCCAAGAAAGTTATTGGATTCGTAAGATAATATACAATTACATGGCATTACGCGACATAAATACATCTGAATAAAATGTAATTGTGTGTATGGCTGTTTGTCTCTATTTTATTATCTGACTATAATTTTAAATGAACTTTTCGCACTTTTCGTAACTTTTCGCACGTTAGTCATACTGTGTCAGACCAGTGCGAAATGTCGTATAAAGGTTTCTTATGAAATCATTTTGAAAAATATCAAAGATGTCACTTTTACTGACAACGTGGTGTTTGTGTAGACCAATAAATTGTTAACCGCCTTTTCTATTTTGACTACCGCTAGTCAAAATAATAAAATGGCGGAGAACAATTTCTTCGTCTAGGTGTTTGTGTCGCGTACATCATTCCTCGAAATATGGGAGTACCAAAATTTCCTGTTGCCATGCTTGGCAATTTAACATACACCTATCTTTGCTTAACCATGTAGAATTCCATTGTTAGGCAATGTCCTTATATCACCCGATGTTAATTTGGTATGTGTCATTTTGTCTAAATCGATTTATTTATCTAAATGTGCTGTATTTTCGGTCCACACTCAGGCTGACTATTCATGTCATGAGGTATGCTTCGGTGACATTCAATCACTTTATGACTTAATACATGCATCGAACTTTTGCTCTGAACAAACGTATGTAAAAACAGTATCTGCAGCATCAGAAGAACAATATTTTAATATTATCTGAGATATAATGTTATGATTACATTTAAATTTACAATTAAATTTTACTCTTTCGATACTCCTTTTGTTTTACACTTAACATCACAATTTATTTATTTATTGTTTTATTATTTATTTATTAAAATTGTCTAGTTTCTTAATTGTCTCCATTGTTCTTATGGAACATTCAGCAAAATAATTTTGCATTTTTTTTTTCAAGTTTACTTAAAGCAAAATATAGTCCTAAATATTTTTGTCAGAAATCGTTTTGTCCCACGAGTCATGGTTTAACGGAATGATGAGATAAGCGATATAGACGGTAATGGTTTTAAAGAGTTTCGTTAAAGCGCAAGCGCAAGATGTATTCTAATAAAATAATTTACGTGTTTAAAAAAAGAAGAAAACGTAATGTTAAAGTGTTTAGTGATATAGAATCAGGACCGGATGGATGGTTGCTCGATCCTCAATGTGTGCCTGGCAAAGATGATTGTTTTATTCTTGAAGTGTGCCTGGTAAAGATGATTGCTTGATTCTTGAAGTGTGCCTGGCAAAGATGCTTGTTTGATCCTTGATGTGTATCTGACAAGTCACTTTACAGCAAATGACATTAGATACCCTATTGATGGAAACTGGAATTATTGAAACTATGTTGCTCTGATTTATAGCGAAATAAAACTTATATCCTGTATTATATCCATCATAATAACATATGTATTTTATCCATTTTATATTACATACTATCCAGGATGTTATTTGAAGAAAATAATATCTGGAGATATAATAAAATAAAATATTTCAGATCGAAAGAAGCTCACACGAAAACGAGAACATTATATGGCGAATATCTTAAAGTAGATGAATTTGCTATGTGTTTCGTGCTAACATTACAGAGTCTGTTGAAAAAAGTGGAAGTGATGAAACTTAAGCCTACGATTTACTAACTACATTGCAGGGAGTGAAACTTTGAGTGGGATGCCAACACCCGGCAATATAGTTATGAGATAGGGTCTGTACAAATAAAACACTTAACAAACGAAAAATATAGTTAGTAAACATGAGACATTACAGTAAATTTCTGACATAAAACATGCGCGCTTATGAAAATCGTAGGATGGTTCACAATCGAACCTTAGGAACACGTATGTTATCACATGCATATCTGCTAATAAATAACTACACCATGATACATTTTTAACTTTATTTACTCCCAATGTTTTTCCGAAAGTTGAATTTGACCAGAGTATGTTTCACAATTTTCCATTTTAGCCACTCCATTGACATATGGGACACGTTTCCATTTTAGTCACTCCATTGACATATTGGACACGTTTCCATTTTAGTCACTTCATTGACATGAGACACGTTTCCATTTTAGCCACTCCATTGACATGAGACAAGTTTCCAATTTAGCCACTTCATTGACATATGAGACAAGTTTCCATTTTAGCCATTCCATTGACATATGAGACAAGTTTCCATTTTAGCCACTTCATTGACATATGAGACACGTTTCCATTTTAGCCACTCCATTGACATATGGGACACGTTTCCATTTTAGTCACTCCATTGACATATGGGACAAGTTTCCATTTTAGCCACTCCATTGACACATGGGACACGTTTCAAACATGTACTTAAAGGCTTATAAATATAATTGTATTTTGTAAAACTTACACTTAACTTTTTTTTAAAGAACAATTTGAAAACTATTTTGTCACGAATACTTAAAACACGCTGTTGATATCATGCAAGTCGTAGCAAAATTCCTCGTAAATTTCCGGGAAAATACCCCAGTAATCCTGTATACTACTGATGATGTGTACCACTGATGCTGAGACAAGTAATCAAGGTGTGGAGACCAATAATCGAGGTATGGAGATTAAAAATCTAGGAAAGGAAACGAATAATAAAGGTATGGAAACGAATAATCAAGGTATAGAAACGAATAATCAAGCTATGGAAACGAACAGTCAAGCTATAGAAACAAATAATCAAGCTATGGAAACGAACAGTCAAGCTATGGAAACAAAAAGTCAAGCTATGGAAACGATCAGTTAATGTATGGAAACGAACAGTCAAGGTATGGAAATGAATAATCAAGGGATGGAAATGAATAATCAATGTATGGAAATGAATAATCAAAGTATGGAGATGAACAATCAATGTATGGAAACGAATAATGTATGTAAGGAGATGAATAATCAAGATATGGAAATGAAAGATCAATATATGGGATGAACAAAGAAAATGAATAACCAAGACAATGAATAATAAACAGATGATGGGATATGAAAACTAACGAGGTACATATAACTAATTAAGACTTGGAGAGGAATAATCAAGAGATAGGTATGACTGATCAGGACGTGGAGAGGAATAATCAAGATATGGAAATGAATAATAAAGATATGGAAATGAAAGATCAATATATGGCTTACATAAACAAAAGAAATAACCAAGACAATGAATAATAAACAGATGATGGGATATGAAAACTAACTAACGAGTTTATATGACTAATTAAGACAGGAAGAAGCATAATCAAGAGATAAGTATGGCAAATTTGGACTTGGAGAAGAATAATTAAGAGATAGGTATGTGTAGCGTTTGCAAAGGTAGGGTGGGGTACTTCCAATATATTAATTAAAATATTATGGAAGTTCCACCCTGGCTCGTGAAGTTATAAAGTTAAATTACTGACGGAATAGATGTACAGCTCTGAGACCCCAGTCAGCATTGCCGACGGTTAAATTATATAGAACACGAAGATGAAATTAAAAATAACAACGATTTAATAAAGTCGATAATTTTAAATGATAAACCAGAGGCGTAGCTAGAGTGTTTGGCGCCCGGGGACAATATTCATCCGCCCCCTCAAATTTGAAACCCATTATTTTCATCAATAAAATCACCATTGCCCGTTACAACCTATTTCAAAGCCCATTTTGGCGCCCCCACTAGTATGGCGCCCGGAGACATGTGTACCCCCCTGCCCCACCCCCCCAAGCTACGCCTCTGTGAAAAACTCAGTCACTCGTCATCCAAGTGACAGCCTACTTCATCTCGTGATTTTCAGTGTGAGTTCGATTTTCCCCTGGCCTTTCGTTCTACTCATCTCTTTATTTCGTTCCTCCCAATCCTCCTGGACTTCACTTCTCCTAACTTCTCTCCTTCCTTCTCTTTTTTCCGTCTCTCTATCGGAGACACTGGGACCACTATCACTAATCTGTCCCTCGAAGCTTCCTGTGAAAACCACAAGGCGTTAACATAAAGTCAGGTGCTTTCCAGAAGAGACATTAAATTTGATAGAGTTGGAAATATGTGAAGTAGGGACTAGACCGGCTAAAAAAACAGAAGCAATGATGAGAAAGGTGATGGAAGAAGAGGTGATCAAGATTAAAGATAAATGGGTTAAGGAGAGAAAGGAACAAAACAGCAAAAAGAAGAAAGAGGACTTTGATCAACTAAATCAGAGATGGATCAAAGTTCAGGAAAAGTTTAGAGCTATGGGACATCATAACTGGATTCCCGAGGACGAAAAGAAGAAGAAAACGGAAATCATTGGTAAAATCAATAAGTGATGGAACAACGGCAGAAAATAAAAGAAGTATCCAAAAGCCATTTTCAGGGCCACTCATATGCCTCGAAAAGATAGTAGCTTTCTTTGCCTCTATTTTTCCCTTGTCGCTACACAGTCCCATATACAAATGATATTCCTCATGTTCAATTTCCCTTGTCGCTATACAGGCGCACCATGTTCAATTTTCCTTGTCGCCAGATGGTCCCAAATAATATTCCCAAGTTCAATTTCCCTTGGCCCCATATCGCCCCACGACCTTTTGCCACATATCGCCCCAAGCCCTTTTTGACTGGGATTTCCATTGTCCCCATAAATCTTTGCCGCATACAGGCCCAAGCCCTTTTTGACTGGATTTTCCATTGTCCCCATATCGCCCCATATTACTACTTATCTACAATGAGTCGTATGCCATTACCCGGCAATATATCAGATAGGGTCTGTATGCATAAAGCACTCAACACACGAGATAAAATTTGAAGTGGTGAAACTTAAGCCTACAATTTACTATCTACATTTTAGGGTCTGTAAACATAAAACGCTCAACAAACGAGAAAAATATTCAGTGAACATGAGACATGATAGTACATTTCTGACATAAAACATTCGCGCCTCTGAAAATCGTAGGATTGTTCACAATCATGTCGAGGAACACGTATATTATTACACTCATATTTGCTAATAAATAACTAAACCATGACACATTTTAAATTTATTTAATCCAAATTTTTTTTTTTCCGAATGTTGAAATTGACCAGAGTATATTTCACAATTTTCCATTTTAGCCACTCCATTGACATATGGGACACATTTCCATTTTAGCCACTCCATTGACATGTGGGACACGTTTCAAACGTGTACTTAAAGGCTCATAAATTTAATTGTATTTTGTACGCTGTTGATATCATGCAAGTCGTAGCAAAAATCCTCGTAAATTTCCGGAAAAATATCACAGTAATCCGATATACCAGTGATGATGTGTACCTCTGATGCTGAGGCAAGTAATCAAGGTGTGGAGATCAATAATCGAGGTAAGGAGATTACAAATCTAGGCAAGAAAACGAATAATCAAGGTATGGAAACGAATAATCAAGGTACTTAAACGAACAGTCAACGTCTGGATATGAATAATCACGGTATGGAAAAGAATAATCAAGGGATGGAGATGAATAATAAATGTACGGAGATAAATAATAAAGATCCGTAGATGAATAACACTGGACAACAAATTTTTACAAAAGTCATGTTACTGAAATAAAATTAGTCAATTCTTATCAATGTTTATGTGCTGAACACGAATATGACAGTCAAATTGCAAAATTGGCTCTAGTTTTTTTTGTAATCTGCAAGAAATTAATGTTTACATAACGAAATGCATTCCAATAGTAAAAGGTCAACTGTAATAGCCTACCTATAAAAAATCAAGTCATTGACTACATCTTAGGTTTCTTCGCCTGTCTCTTGTACAGCTGTTCGGGAGCATCTCTGAGGAGTGTCCAGCAGTAGTCAGCCAGCATTGTAGTGGACCATTTTCCCTGGTATCTTTGTTCCATTGTTGCGATATCTTGATGAAAACGTTCGCCGTGTTCATCACTAACAATACCACAGTTGCTAGGAAAGAAATCCAAATGGGAATGAAGGAAGTGAATCTTTAGAGACATATTGCAGCCAAGTTTCTTATACTTCATCAACATGTCTTCTACTAGTTCCTTATAGTTTTCTGCCCTAGCATTTCCGAGGAAGTTTGTAGAAACTAGGCGAAAAGCATTCCATGCTTGTTTCGCGTCACCTTCCAGCAAGTTGTTGAACCGGTCATCTTTGAAAAGCTCTCGAATCTGAGGACCCACAAAAACTCCCTCTTTAATCTTTGCTTCGCTGAGTCGAGGGAATTTTTCATGCAGGTATCGGAATGCTGGCAAAGTCCGGTCAATGGCTTTCACGAAGTTCTTCATCAAACCTAGTTTGATGTGAAGGGGTGGTAGCAAGATTTTCTGAGCCTCAACCAGAGCTGGGTGTTGGATATTCTTCTCTCCAATGGCTACATTCTGCCTGTGAGTCCATTCCTTCCTCATGTAGTGCATTTCCCTTGCTCGGCTATCCCACTCGCATAAGAAACACATGTATTTTGTATATCCTTGCTGCAGTCCCATTAAAAGGGCAACTACCTTCAAATCACCACAGAGGTGCCAGCTGTACTTGTTATACTCAATGGAATTCAGTAGCTGCCTTAAGTTATTGTATGTCTCTTTCATGTGGACAGAATACGCTACTGGAATAGATGGAAGAATGTTTCCATTGTGCAAAAGCACAGCCTTGAGACTCAGTTTCGAAGAGTCCACAAATAGTCTCCATTCTTGTGGCTCATGAGTGATTTTTAAAGCATTCATGAGGCCCTCAATATTGAAACAGAATATCAGATTACTTTCCTTTCTGAAGAAAGGCTCCAATTGCTGGTGGCGCTTTCGATATGCAGTAATTGTGACATCTTCTTCTAGAAGATTCCATTGTTGGAGTCTTGATCCTAGCAATTCTGTTATTCTGTGTGGGGTTGATGATGCACCACAGTGAAAATCTTGATCACTGCATGCTGATGGACCAGGAGAAGAACAGGTCGACTCACCTTTGTCTTCGTCAGATGAATCAAGAGAATATTCTGATGGAGGTTCTGGAATAGGAAGTCCCTCACCATGTGGAACTGGTCTCAATGCAGACGGAATGTTTGGGTAGACTATTCTCGACTTCTTTCGCTTCGTTATTCCGCTGGAAAGAGGAGGAACCAAGCAGAAGTAACAGTCATTTAGGTGGTTGCTTGGCTCTCTCCACACCATTGGGACTGCAAACGGCATTGATGACCTTTTGCAATTCAACCACTGTGAAAGCTGTGTTGTACATGTAGCACAGCATATATGCGGAGCCCAAGGCTTGTCTTGGTCACCAACCTTGCATCCGAAGTAAAGATGATACGCCTTCTTCACTTGAGAATTGATACTTTTCTTCTGGTTGGCAAATGTCACTTCCCCACAAATATAGCAAAAATTGTCCGCGGTATTAACACACTTTCGAGGCATTACTGTTCTTTATTGTACGTAAATGGATAAAATAATAAGTTTTATGTAACAGTAGCTTGAACTGTCTCGCACAACGTCTAAAATATTTTAAATGCTGAACCTATCTGATTGGGCTTAATATAGTACACTGCTTACGTCAGCTTCAGCAGCCGCCTGGCATTAGTATAATAGGCCTACACATGTATAGTAAGTACACTGCTGACGTCAACTTACTTCAGCAGCCGCATGGCATTAGTATTGCATTGCATCAGAAAATGATGCAATCAACTGTGGATGATGTGAGCATGATGGTATTATGCAATGTTACATCATTATTCCGGATGTTGCTGCAGTCCTACTGGAGAAATTTACACAGTGAAACATAGAAAATGAGGTATATGAATATCTTCAAAACGAGAGCCAATAAAAAAATTTCACGGTTATATTCGTGTTCGGCACACCAAAATACTACAGATTAGGGCCTTTTCAAGTCAGTAATGATTTCACTGTTGACCAGTGTAATCAAAATATGGATATGAAAGATCACTATATGGGATGAATAAACAAAAGATATAACAAAAACAATGAATAATAAACAGATGATGGGACATGAAAACTAACTAACGAGGTACATATGATTAATTAAGACAGGAAGAAGCATTCTCAAGAGATAAGTATGGCTAATTAAGACTTGGAGATGAATAATCAAGCAATAGGTATGGCTAATGTCACGAAATTGTATACGACTATGTTCAATATGTATATGTGGTCAAAAAATCTAGTCTTGATTTCGTTACTGCGTACAGCCTTACCGAGGGTAGTTTATTATTTATTTTTTTTTTAGTTATTTCGGCATAATGAGCGAACACTCAGCTCATGCTGTATGTGCGAAATTCCCTGCAGTTTAAAGTACCTAGCTGCGCATATATGTCACAGCTAGGGGTATATAAGGACGAAATTATAAGACAGAAACACATTACAATGTAGTCTTGTCGGAAACGCTTCCATCCTAAACTGAGCAATCTATCCGCTAAAAGAGGTAACAATAGATTTAACTTTGTTCTCATTGCTATTTGTATTATGATATAATTCATTGTTTTACGTATTAGATGTTTAGTATTTATTATAAAATCTATAGAATAAATACATAGGTTAGGCAGCGACATTTTATCAGAAGTACTATATTTTGTTTCATTAGTTCTTTTGTATCTGAACATAATTGAGTTCAATTATACGCTGCATGCTTAACGTTAAATGTACATGGATAATTATTTCATGTGCGCGCATGCGCTACATATATGTGAGAATACTTGACTGTGTCATATGTATTACACGGTTCGGTTGTTTTAATTTTAGCTGAAGTGGTGTGGTGACGTGTTGTGCTGAAGTGTTGTGCTGAAGTGGTGTGGTGACGTGTTGTGCTGAAGTGGTGTGGTGACGTGTTGTGCTGAAGTGTGGTGACATGTTGTGCTGAAGTGGTGCAGTGTTGTGGTAACTGCGTGTGTGGTGCCATGTTGTGGTGACTACGTGTGTGGGCTTGTCTATGCTGACCGTGTAATACCCGTGTGTGGTGCCTGTGTATGGTGCTTATGTATGCTGTATTTATGTATGCTGCGATAGATGTATAGACATATGGTATTTATATATGATTGCGTGAGGTGAAGGTCACATCTGTTAGGTTTGACTCTGTGTAACCGGATATACTTCCTGACGTCAGACGGACGCCAGGCTAGTAGCAAAATACCTCAGCAAGTAGTTTACATTTATTCATTCCAGTCTCGTCATATGGACGACGTATTATTTATTTAATATCTTCTTTGCAGTCTCGTTATATGAACGACACCTGCATAATTTCATTCTACACAAATCTCGTTCCATGAACGAGAACTTCAGAATTTAGGGGTTCACAATTGCATATATCTCGTCATATGGACGACGTATTATTTATTTAACATCTTCTTTGCAGTCTCGTTATATGAACGACACCTGCATAATTTCATTCTACACAAATCTCGCCCCATGAACGAGAACTTCAGAATTTAGGGTTCACGATTGCATATGTCTCGTCATATGGACGACGTATTAATTATTTAATATCTTCATTCTAGTCTCGTCATATTGACGACGCATTATCTTTTCATATTTGCATCTATCTCGTTATACGAGCATTTTATATGTATTCATATTTGTAAATTCGTTCATATACTTCTTTTTTGTCATTACGTTACTGAAATTCATAGTTCCAGGTTAGGAACATTTATTTAAATAGATTTTTCTTATATTTTGTAAAATATTGGTGTCAGAGTTGATTTTTAAAATTGCGTTTATAAAATAAACATTTTATTAACGCAGTTGCGTTCCGTGTCTTCACTAATCCAGTCCCGACTCGGTCTATCTTGTGACAGCTAATTAAGACGTGGAAATGAATAATTAAGAGATAGGTATGGCTAATTAAGACGTAGAGAGGAATAATCAAGACATGCATGTGACAGATTAAGAGGTAGAGAGGGATAATAAAGAAATAAGCATGACCAATTAGGAGGTGGAGACGAATAATAAAAATATACGTATGGTTATTTAGGAGGTGGAGAGGAATAATCAAGAGATAATTATGGCTAATTAGGACGTGAAGATGAATAATCAAGATATATAAAGGACTAATTAGGAGGTCGAGATGAATAATAAAAATATACGTATTGCTAATTAGGAGGTGGAGAGGAATATTAAAGAAATAAGTATAGCTAATTAAGACGTGGAGAGGAATAATCAAGAAATATGAATGACTGATTAAGTATTGGAGAGGATTAATGAAAAGATTAAATAATAGCAAACAAGCTAATGAAAACGGCGGGAAACATAGGGACTGATATCTGTCTCTGGGATTTAGACTTTAACGTATTTATAGTGATTTTAGTCAGTTGATATTAATTTTATTAATTTAATAGTGATGTATAGTACCATAGCTGATACTTCCGATAATGGGATGAGAGTAGTTTGTTGCAATAACAAGACAGGATTCAATGAATACATAAAAAAGATGAATAGAATATAAAATTTGGTAATTTCTATTAAAAATTGAAAATGCCCAATTGATTCTGACTAATGTAATTTAATGGAAACAGTAGACAACGAAGAAAAGTCTCCCCTACATCCCGAGAGCGTGCGTTCGTAATGTCGAACATCCTAATGAGCTATTGCATATTTCTCTATAGTTAACATACACAATATCGTGTTTAGCCTATATATATATATATATATATATATATATATATATAACCCTGTTTCAAAACCCACCATGATATCCACACCCATGTATTTCTTTTACCAGGTACTATTTCGGCCTGACCTATATAATTTAAGAGCTATTTATATCCGGCTTAGGCTGAGATATAATATAAATTCTGTCAAACAAATTCGTGTACCAGTCATGCTTTAAACATGCCTATGCATCACCAGGAAGAAATACCACCGCGATCAGTTTAAGACTTAGAGAGTACATAAAACATCACAAGTTATACCTCAATATTAAATAGGAAAATAAAGGGAGATACTTCATAATGGCGACTACTATAACCCGTACTGAAGACGAACCAACATGTCCAATTTGTTTGGGATTATTCAACGTACCAAGACAGTTGCCGTGTGCCCACACATTCTGTCAGAGTTGTCTACAGTCATACATCACAAGCAATGCAATAAAACACGAGAAAAAGAGATGCATCGAGTGTCCGGTATGTAGAACAACAGCAGGTAATTTTAAACAGAATAAATCAACTAGTGAATGGGCGTCTCTCTTTCCAGTCGACACTGTCATACAATCCATGTTACCGACGAAATCGAAAGTAGATCGTGTATGTGATGCATGTAACGCCGAAGGCTCCTCTGTAACAGCTACAGGGTTCTGTGCAGTATGCGAGGAAGCAATGTGTGATGACTGTCTAAAATTCCACAACAAACAGAAAATCTCCAAAGCGCACTCTATTCTTACAATGGACGAGTTATTGAACAATCCACAAAATGTGATGACATTTGCTGAAGGTTTTACATGTCTTGATCACGAAGATGAAGATCTAAAATTTTACTGCAGTAATCACAAGATTGCCTGTTGTGGAATGTGCTTTTTAGAAAACCATAAAACTTGTTCTGATGTGAGAAAGTTGAAGGAGGAACTCCCTGCTCTTCTTCGAGAAACCAAACCAAGAGAAATCATTGAAGAGTTGAAGAAACTGGAAACTCACTTAAAAAGGTTTATTGATGTAACGGAGTCTAATATGAATGATCTAGAGTCCCAAGTTAATGGACTGGCTGATCATATCAGAGAAATGAGAAATAAAATCAATACAGCTTTGGACCAATTAGAGATGAAAGTGAAGATGGAGGGAAAGATAATCCACAAAGAAGTTGCTATTAGGACACAAGAAGAGAACCATCAATGCTTGTCACTCGTTCATGCCATAAGAAATTCTCAACTTCTATGTGAAACAGTCCACAAATATGGAACTGATATACAAAAATTTCTAACTGCAGAAAAAATTAAGTCACAACTACCTTTATACTACTCTCAGGTCAGAGAAAAGTATGAGAGGACAGACACACCTACACTGCAGATGAAATTCACTCCACTGTTAGAATCAATTTTATCACTCTCATCATCTGATATCAGAACACTTGTGACCAAGACTGTTTCAACCTATACTGTACCTGGTTTGAGGAAACCAACAAAGGAATGTCAGGTTGAGAAAGTTGAAACATTTAATGTAAATATCAGTGGAAGTGTACCATATTATACTGGCATTACTATTCTGCCTAGAAACAGGGTGATGCTTGTTGATACTAGCAATTGTCAGTGCATTCTTCTTAACAATTCACATCAAATAGTTACGACATACAAACTCACAGGAAATCCTTATGACATTTGTGTGGTGGGTGATGAGGAAGTGGCTGTATCTGTGTATAATCAAAAGAAAATTCAGATTCTATCAGTCAGGGACGATGTCATCAGTCCAGTCAGAACAAAAACAACTAAATATGAGTGCTCTGGAATAACATCAGCTGGGAAGGGAGAGATGGTTGTGGTTGGGTACTGTGGTAATAACAAGTCCTGCTGGAGTCTGATCAGAGATGGGAGAGATTTCAATTATTCTGATCAGTATGACTCATCATCCAGATACTTAAACTACATAGCACTGAATAACTCTAAAACAAGAGTCTATGTTACTGTGTATGCTAAAAATTCCCTTCTGTGTTTCAATATGGAAGGCAAGAAGCAGTATACCTACAGTCATGACAACCTCAAACGTCCTACAGGAGTAGCTGTGGACAGGGATGACAACATCTATGTTGTTGGACATAAGTCTCATAACATTCATCAGTTATCACCAGAAGGCTGCATACTACAGGTCATAACTACAGGAGTGCCACAGTATCCTTGTGCAATCAGTTTTGACAACAGTAGAGATACTTTTATCATTACAAACCATTCTGAAAAGCCAAAGCTACACATTTACCAACTGAAATAAAACTTAAAAACCAGAAATCTAATCATCATAGATCATATGATAAATTTGCAGAAATGGATAGTTGAGGTTTCTTGGAAGGTGCAAATAATTGACTCTAAATTGATGGACAGATGC
This sequence comes from Unio pictorum, assembly GCA_030141615.1. Classification (NCBI taxonomy): domain Eukaryota; kingdom Metazoa; phylum Mollusca; class Bivalvia; order Unionida; family Unionidae; genus Unio; species Unio pictorum. Next base: position 1,132,002 of record JARLTB010000316.1, read on the forward strand.
AGAAAAAATAAAGTCGGAACTTCCTTTATATTACTCTCAGGTCAGAGAAATGTATGAGAGGACAGACACACTGACTTTGCAAGTGAAATTCATTCCACTGTTGGAATCTATTATATCACTCTCATCATCCGATATTGGAAAACTTGTGACAATGAATCAATCAACCCTTTCTATACCTGGTGTAAGGAAACCAACAAAGAAATGCCAGGTTGAGAATGTTGAAACATTTAGTGTTAACATCAGTGGAAGTACACAAAGTTATAGTGGCATTACTATTCTCCCTAGAGACCGGGTGATGTTTGTTGATTTTAACAATAGTCAGTGCATTCTTCTAAACAATTCACATCAAGTTGTTACGACATACAAACTCACAAAAAACCCTTGTGACATTTGTGTGGTGGGTGATGAGGAAGTGGCTGTATCTGTGTATAATCAAAAAAAAATTCAGATTCTATCAGTCAGGGACGATGTCATCAGTCCAGTCAGAACAAAAACAACTAAATACAAGTGCTGTGGAATTACATCAGCTGGGAAGGGAGAGATGGTTGTGGTTGGAGACTGTGGTAATCACAAGTGTTGCTGGAGTCTGATCAGAGATGGGAGAGAGGTCAATTATTCTGATCAGTATGACTCATCATATAAACGCTTTAACTACATAGCATTGAATAACTCTAAAACACGAGTCTGTTACTGTGCCTGACACAGATTCCCTTCATTGTTTCAATATGGAAGGCAAGAAGCAATATACCTACAGTCCAGACAACCTAAAATGGCCTTTAGGAGTAGCTGTGGACAGGGATGACAACATCTATGTTGTTGGAAGTAATTCTCATAATATTCATCAGTTAACACCAGAATGGTACATAATACAGGTCATAACTACAGGAGTGCCAAATGACCCATGTGCAATCAGTTTTGACAACAGTAGAGATACGTTTATCATTACAAACTATTGTAAGCAAAATCTACACATTTACCAACTGAAATAAAAGTTAAAACCCGAAAATCTAATCATCATATATCATGCGATAAAGTTGTAGAAATGCTTATCCTTTTTACTTTCTGGCAATATAACTATATAAAGGAAAGAGGATTATGGTATTTTTAAGATTATACTTTGAACTTCATACCTAAATTAAGAATATTATTGTAAAGATAAAAAATTAAACAATATAATAGAGGTTGGTCATTCATGGCGATAAATGAGTACGAAATCGTTATTATAAAGTAAAATCAGAAATTTAAATCTTTGATTTTATTTACATATAAGGTAAATAAGAAATATTTTCTCACTCGAAAAAAAAAAAAAACATCAAATGAAACAAACAAAAGGTTGATATAGCACATATGGTGACCAAATAGATTGGTGGAAAACCAAACTTAACATGAATTTAACAGAAAGTGATTGATAATACAGGGAATAGTTACAATGTGTTTTCATAATTTGTTACTTGGATTGACCTTATTTTTTTAAATCTAACTTGTAGATACAATTTACAAGTTTTCTTGGCAATTAACAATGAATTTTCAAATGAAACTTGTTTTTGTCTTATCTTATTTGCATGATATCTTATGTTAGATTAATAATGCTCAATTAATTCCATGAGAAAATATATATTTGAATGTTTCAACCGTGCTAATTTATATTGCATGATTTACACATCATCACTTATTAAATATTCCTTGGTGAACACACTTATTCAGTACACATCATTTATTGATTGGGGGATATATGCAGGGCTCGAAATTAGCGGTAGTCCGCTAGCCCGAGGCTAGTAGATTTCCCGTCGGGCTAGTAACTTTCATAATGTTAATAGTCCGACGGGCTAGTAAGTTTCTGGTTATCAACAGTCAACGTTTGTTTACTCAATACCCTAATAAAGACGTGACTTCGGCCGATGTTCTTTAGAATCAACACTGTGACCGTTGTAAAGTCATAAAATATTAGCATGTGAAGATGAAGTCAATTTCTGCCTCGGAAATGTGTTTCTATTACAAGAAGCCATCTGATTATGTGCGTTTCACTTAACAGCGCCAATTTAGGTCCCGTCATTAACAACGGAAGTTTGGAAATTGATCCGTATTAATCTGATAGCGAATTAAATGGTATCGCGCTTTATTCACGCGACCACAGTAACAAATTACGAAACCGTTACACCACACAAAAGAACATAGCATCAACTATTCAAAGAAATTAGTTTACATGTTTGTTTCTTGAAGGTATTTTTCTTTGCTTGCTCCGAGTCACAAACGGGTAACTCATATTTTACGTTTGCATCGAAATAATTAGATTAATTTATTATGATAACATTAATGACACATCAATTTCCAAGCAACTACTTTTTCTATGATAATAAGAATAGCTTTTATATTCCACCCCCCCCCCCCACCACCACCACCGAAAAAAAAAACGATTGAATAAATAATTGAATACACGTGGAGATATCAAGCATTTGATAGGAATTAAAATCTCACATGGGCATTTAAGATTGAAAATATTCACGCTTATTAAATTTAAACAATACACTGACGTTCGATTAATTAGGAACAATTACCAAACATGTTATTAATGATGATACCGTAATTGGAGCTGTTAAATACCACAGGTGACAAAAATACCTTAGAAAATTATCTAAGGAATATTTTTGGTGCTTTTGTCGCTATGTATGATTTTGTTCCTTCTGATTATTGTTTTCGTTTTCATTCACATAAAGCTCGCGTCCAGCACCAGAGTTAAATACAACGCGCCGAGTCAGATGGCTTCGTTTGATGGGAGCACACATTTTCCAAGTTGAAACTAACATTATCTTTTGATGTTAATATTTTATAACAGTGTTTACTTTAGCCACTGCTTTGATTGTGCAGAAAATCCGCTGAAGTCGAGTCTTTATTAAGGAGAAGCCATTTGATGGAAGGGAGGGGGGAGACAAAGGCACGTGTTTTTAAACGGGTGTCTTGCTCAGACTTTTTTTATATAAAGGACACTGTGTCATTCCTTTTCTTACTTCAAATAATTCGCGTCAGTTATACTGTAACATCTCATATTTAAAAACGAGGCACAATTCCCGCCTTATAAGACATGCAAAATGTGGCGTTTTATAGGTGTTCAGCCTCCCGAAAAAAGCAAAAGTTGAATGAATTTATTGATGATTTAAAGTAGAATTTATACTTCTGTACTTCTACATTTTATATGATAATGCTATTTATGAAATAAAATTGTTGTTAATCTCAATACGAGTGTGTGACATTGTTTTGGGGACAGGGCTAGTAAATGTTTGGCAGGGCTAGTAAATTTCTCAGTACACTAGTCCGTCTGGCTACCAGGAAATTTGTGTTAAATTCAAGGCCTGATATGTATCTGACAGCTTGTACAGTGGTAGGACTCCTCCATTTCTTCTCAACCTATTACTCCTATAATGTCTTCCCCTCTAATGGTACTGCTCTACTGCTAGGATTTCCAATCCTACTACATGTATTTCTATTTCTTCTCTTCTAATGCTACAACTAGGATTACCACTCCTATTTCTACTACTTCGTCCCTTCTACTTGTACAACTAGAATTGCTAATCCTGCTATTTATAATTCTTCCCTTCTAATTGAAAAACTTTTATTAAAACTACTATTTCTTCCTTTCTAATTGTAAAACTAGGAAAATATAAGCAAAATAATTCAAATTTTAAAAAATGACAAAACAATCTTACCCTCTAATTAATACACTGATAAAATTATTTTCATATATTTTTAATTCTCTCTTTTTAAGTAGATTTCATTTCTGAAATAGTCTTCCATTGGTTTCCATTTGATTGCTTGGCAAATTTATTTTATATTTTGATTGCTACAACAATATGTGTACTTAAAATAGACTTGTCAAGAACCATCTCTTCATGTCCTTGAAAAACAGAATGACCATATGCATGGTGTTACGTGCTTAGGCTCGAATAAGCAGCAACATAGAAAGAAGTTAAAATAACAAGCTTGTAAAACTTAACAAACAATTTATTGAGTACAAATATTTTCATAAAATAAAACATTTAAACTTACGGTTTTAGAGAATCAAGTCCAAAAATTAATCCAATATTGAATTCACAATATAATCCAAGATTATCCAATAATTGCAAGAGTCCTGATAATAATGTCCTAATAGTTCCCGGTTCGAATCTTGATGATGTAATCCAATATGGACGACGATGTCACTTGATTTAGCCAGTTCTTGTTAATGAAAATCTATGAGCACATATTCTTTTCCAGATAAATAATACAATAATTCCTCTTGCTCCAAGCGAATTAACACAATTTCCAGTACACGGTAATTAAAAATAACTCAAAAAGAAGGCACAACTTAATTATATAAAAGCCCAACTTCTACTGAACTGTTCTCTCCCAAACAATAATTTAAATACCTGTTTTTACGTAAACAGGAAAGGGGTCACGACCTTCCAGACTCTCTCAGAACAATCTCACGTTCAAGAAATCACGTAACCAGCCTATGACTCCACTAAAATAGAAAGATGTTTATACTTTATTCCATTTTGTCCTTGGAACCAACCAAATATTTTAAAAGTAAAGCTATAATTTCCTTGGAATCAACCAATCATTTTAGAAGCTTGTTTACTCTCTGAAGCAAGGTCAGAGAAAGAGGTTAACATCTGGTGTTTACTTGTAAAGTATATAGGTCATCCATTTCTAGAAAATCTCTCCCAACTAAGGAATTTTAAACTCAAAATGTCAAATTTGAATCTGACAAACAAAATTAAATGATTTAAATCAAATATACTAACAATGGGGTCTGTCTAAATATTTCATTAGTACACTAGTGTGCTGAGATCAACATGCCATTGCTGGATGGGCCAATGTCTGAGGCCTGTCTAACCTTATATGCCCCTGTAGAACTGCTAGTAAATAACTCGATGGCTTTATGCCTAGAACATCTCTAATTTATGGGGAGGGGGTCCCCTTTTCCTCATAAATACTTGTGAACAACTCCATGGCCTTATATCTTTGACCTTTCAAACTCTTATAAGGGCTCTTCTGAGAAATAGTTGGAGCAAGTTGTCTAAGCAAGTTGGACCTATGCCAGAATCCTGTTTAAATCTTGCAAAAAACTTTCTTCTAATGAAACAAGGAAAAATTGGATGGGCCTGTGTATGAGGCATGTAAACATCTTGTATGGGTCCTACTCCTAGAAAAATGCCTAAGGCCTAGTTACGTTTTGTATGGGTACATCTTCTAGAAGAAAATGCCAGAGGCCAAGATAAGATTTATATAGTCTCATTATTCTGAGAATGACATTGTTGTACACATTGGATGGCTGTATGCCCAATGGACATCTTAATCTCTTCTACTGATAACTGGCTGTCAAAATGGACGAATCTATGTCTGAAGCCTGTCTAATGTTATGTAGACCCCTCTTCTAATGAGAACTACTTGTCAAAGCTTTTACTTAATCTAAATTTAAGTGTGCAGTTCCCTGTGTGTTTTCTACTAAAAGATCATTGTTGATTAGGTCCTGTGTTTCCTCCACAAAGATCCTTGTTGATTAGCTTCTACGTTTCCTACAGAAATATCATTGTTAATTAGGTCCTGTTTCCTACAGAAAGATCATTGTTGATTTGGTCCTATGTATCTTAAACAAAGATCTTTGTTGATTAGCTCCTATGTTTCCTACAGAAAGATCATTGTTGATTAGTTAATAGGTTTCCTACAGAAAGATCATTGTTGATTAGTTAACAGGTTTCCTACAGAAAGATCATTGTTGATTATGTCCTATGTATCTTACACTAAGATCTTTATTGATTAGGTCCCGCTGTTTCTTACAGAAATATCTTTTGTTGACCAAGCCCTGTGTTTTCCACAGCAAGATCATTGTTGATTTAGTCCTGTTTCCCATCAACAAAAAGATTACTGGCGACTGAGTTTTGTTTTCCATAGCAAGATCATTTTGGGTTAGATCCTGTGTTTCCTGTTCACTGTGTCTTTAAAGTTGTAATTGTACTTAACTACAAAATCTATGAAAATTTGCACAGTAAATGTACAGCAGTATACGATATAACACCTAATCATTTTCAACAGACATTTGTTGTGTTTGTGGAAATGAAGTGGCAACATTGTAGGATAACAAAAAAAAATTCAAGTTATAGAGATATCAATTAATATAATAAGTTACATTTTAGGGAAATTTAAGTAACAAACTATTAGCAAAACCAAAACTTTACAATTTTTTGATAGTTTATTTATGTTGAATGAGTCCTGTTTTTCAATGTCTTTCACAAACGATACTGCACCTACAAGAAGGAAAACAAATGGTGTTAAAATGGCATATTATATAATTTATTGCTACAAATTCTTAAATTTTGCTAATGAGAAAGCAATATTATGTTAATTTCTCATGAATTACAATTTCTCCAAGCAATTAGATAATCTGGAACAATTAATTTCTGTACTGATGATTTCAATCTGTCAATGTAGACCTGGATTCTAAGTTGTAAATGTACATCTGGATCTTATGGTTTATTATGTATCATGGCGTATTGATGAGTATCATGGCAATTAAAACGTATCGAGATGTATCATGGAACTTTAAATGTATTGATGAGAATCATATAAGTATCCTGACATCTGGGACAAGTTTTCATTTTAGACACCCCATTGACATTTGGGACACATTTCCATTTTAGCCACTCCATTGACATTTCCCTTTTAGCCACTACATTGACATATGGCCCAGTTTTTAAAATGTATTATTAGTATCATAACACTTACTTTGTATCAATATGTATCATAACACATGAAATGTATCAATATGTATCATAACACGTGAATGTATCAATATGTATCATAACACATGAAATGTATCAATATGTATCATAACACATGAAATGTATCAATATGTATCAGAACAGATGAAATGTATCCATATGCAACATAATACATGAAATGTATCAATATGTATCATAACATGAAAAATGTATCAACATGTATCATAACACATGAAATGTATCAATATGTAGCATAACACGAAAAATGTATCAATATGTATCATAACACATGAAATGTATCAATATGTATCATAACACATGAAATGTATCCATATGCATTATAATACTCATATCCATGATATAATATCTTTGGTCATGTGACTCCTAACATTATATTCATTTCCCCTAAAATGCACAGACATGTGAGATGCGTTTCCATTTTAACCACTCCATTGACATATGGGACATGTTTTTATATGTATCATAACTCTAAACATCTGTCAATGTGTATCATAACCCTAAACATCTATCAATATGTATCATAACACTAAACATGTATCAATATATATCATAACACTAAACATGTATCAATATTTATCATAACACATTAAATGTACCCATATGTATCATAATACTTGTATACATGATATAATATCTCCGGTCATGTGACTCATTACATTAAATCCATTTCCTCTAAAATGCACTGACATATTTGGGTTATTATCTAATTTGGATAGACAGAGGCATATTCTGGTCACTAATATGGGTAGACACATTATACAAGCAATTATTTTGTACTGTACTGGTTGTAATTGTTTAAAAATCTAAAATCTCTTATATATTATGGTAATATCAAAATTATAATATATTTCTTTTAATATTATTCGTTTGTCATGAAATATTTTGCAAATTAAAAACTTTACACATTCTGACACAGAGCATCAAGTTGAAAATCAAATACTTTTTTATATTAAGTTTTTTATACCTTAAAAAATACATATCACAAAGTTTAAAAACAACTGCAGGCAATACTGGATTCTTATCAAATTGATACAATACCTGGTACAGCTTCATTCTGGATCACTTTCATGCCATTTATGAATTCAAATTATGAGCTGCAGTCGACAACTCTGCATCAAAGGCTGAATAGTAGACCTACCTCCTGTCTACATTCATACTCTGCTCTGGAAATTTGGTTCTCTTGTGCCAGCTGAAGGGATTGTCCTAGAGCTGTGAATGAAAAAGATAATGAAAATAAAATAGCACTAACCAAATATCTGAATATTGCATAGAGTTTAGTAATTCTATGGGATATTTAGTAACCAATGGGTATTATGACTAAAACTAATATGAACACATAAATGAGTAAACTTTCTGGAAATGGAAACAAATGTGACTTGAAAACTGAAGAATCACTATTACATTTGCATAAATCTGCAAAGAAAAAACAAACCTGTTTATCTTCATGGAAATTCATAACTAGAATCTAGAGAAAAGAAAAGAGAAAAGAAAGTAAAACAGCCTTAACCAAATATCTGAATATTGCATAGAGTTTATAAATCATATGGGACAATTAGTAACCAATGTGTAGTTTGGTTGCAACTAATATGAACACATGAGTTTACTTACTGGAAACTGAGACAAATGTGACTTGAAGACTTAAGAATCAACATTACATTTGCACAAATCTACAAAGAAAAAAAACAACATTTAAATTAGAGGAAATTCATTCCTAGAACTTCCACAATTAATCGAAACTCAGCTATGACCAGATACAGTCAACAGAATTGCTATCATTATATATTTATAAAGATACTTAAAAGAAGGAAATACACTTCATTCACAGTTACAGTCATAATGGACAAACATTTGCCAGCAAGATATATAGATTGCAAAAAATGTACAAGTATACAAGACAGAAATTTATATGAAGATAGTTGGTTTAACCAAGGGTGATAACTCTGAAATATAGCTTTAGACTTTCAATTTCATGTATACCAATAAATAAATTGATAAATTGTTTTCATTCACCAGACCACACACTGGTTAATCTGGAATGTATATATAATTAAGACATTGGGCATTATGTAAAATAAAATTAGTGGGAAAACAAAACACATATGTAAAAGTTATATAAAACATATTGACTTATGATTGTGGTTGTGGAGTTTAACAGCTTTTCACCACAAGAAAGGCTATGCATGGAAGTCAGTATTGATGGTGGAGGAAGAACCAAGGGAAACCCCAGGAAGAACCGTCCCAGAAGCTACCGGTAAGTTTTCTCACATACCCGCTATGCCTGAATCCTAGATCTGAACCCACGCAGACAAAGGATTGCCTTATGAAGTTTAGTACATATATACTTAATGAGCTGCAGAGACCTGAATATGGTATCTTTATAGAGACATAAATATGGTGTGGACACTGAATTGAATACAGGCAAACCTGTCAATAGCGATCACTCAAGGGGAAATGGTAGAACTGGCTGTTGCACATTGGTGACTTCTGTATACAGTTAGACAGTTAAAACAAGTACCACACATCAAATATCAGTCATTACTAATATTATTTTATGATCAAGATTTATGTATTTGTGATGTAAAACAAAATCATAATTACAGGTATATATTGAACTCTCAGATTTAAAGACCACACATGATTACTTTACCTGAATCACTTTAATCCAAGCTAGAAATGAAATCACCCAAATTTAAAGATATACACCCATCTACCTTCACTGTATGCAAACAATATCTGGATTAGTCATAAAATAAAAAATACATAGTTTTAAAAATTCACATATTGACATATTGATATGTTGGGGTTAGTGCCGACATGACAGGATATGAGTATAAGCAAGATAAGAGCTGCTAGCACATTGTTTTACAGAATAATCCCTTATCTAAACAATACCTCTCATGAAGAAAATATTAAGTTTGTGTATAAAGAATACTGAATGTAGATGCACTTTATTGATCACTAAACACCTTGCAACACAAAACACAAGGCAGATGACTGTTAAGTACAGGACATTTATATATGAAATTGCCTTGCTGAAAATTAGAATGCACATTGTGAACATATGACTGATTAGTATTGGTGACTGTTAGGACAGGATTTAATAGGGATATTAGGATTTGTGGAGACACCTACATACCAGCAATATAATGAGTTGTGGAGATTCCAAAATCAAGAAGAGGGAACTAAGGAGCTTTGTAGACTTCAACATAAACATAATGGATATAAGTAGTTGTGGAGACATCAACATAAATAATTAAGATGTAAAGTGTTGTGAAGATGCCAAGTATGTTTTTTCTGGTTTGTTGTCTTAAAGCAGAGTAACACATGTAGGGTATATATCCTCAAGGCAATTAACACATGTAGGGTATTTATCCTCAAGGCAATTAACACATGTAGGGTATTTATCCTCAAGGCAATTAAGTGTAAAGTGCCATGCCCAAAGAGATCAAAAAGGGATATAGGAGTTGTAGAAATAATTTAGACCCAAGGCAATTAGTGTAAATGTCCTACCCAAGGACACATTATGGCAGCTGCCATTAATCACAATATTCTACATCCCCAAACCAATAGAGGGTTATGAATCACAGAAGAATATAGTGAGTATGGTAGACTAACCAATGAGTTGTCATGGGTCTTGACTCCTTTACTCAAGCCACTTATATATCTCCAAGCTAAGAGAGGGCATTTGGTTGGGATAAGTGTTTTATTGCAGTGCAAATATATGCCCACCTCTTCCTTTAGCACCAACTCTATTGGTTAGTCCCGTACTTCTGCAACTCGCCTGACAGTCATGATAAGGACCAGGGCATGAGACAGTCCTATTAGCTTGGGAAGTCTGACAGTGTCTCCATCTATGAAGCGCACACCTGTAACAAAAAAGATCAAAATATTTGCCATTGATTGGCTTGGTGTTGTATTGTTTTATTGCAGAGAAACACAGTATAAGCCATTGTATGCCTAGGCAACTGAAATAAATCTTTTAAGCATCTGCCTTACTGGTAGTGTTAGGAATAAAAAAAAATTAAGAATGATCACTCATGCTAACGTAAGCAATGAACCATTGATTTTAATTGGCACAAGGTATTTTCTATATATTTTAGGGACAATGTAATTCTTGCATATTTGGCAATTGTCAAGATGCTTGTATCATTTCTGTATTCTTGGTTGTTTACACTAACCAACCTTAAATCATAACGCAAACATACATTTTGGTGGCAATGCTGTCCATTCTGATATTCAAGGTAATGTTTCAATTAGTCAAAATATTTTTACAACAATTACTTAGTATTTGTCCTTGGTATCAGTCACATTCAGATTGAATAATTGATATCCAGATTGAATAAATGATATCCATATTGAATAATTGACATCCAGATTGAATAATTGATATCCAGATGGAATAATTGATATCCAGATGGAATAAATGATATTCTGACTGAATAATTGATATCCATATCGAATAACTGTATTTGAGTAATTCATAGCCACATTGAATAATTGATATTCTTATTGAATAATTGATATTCATATTAAAAAATTGATATCCAAATGAATAATTGATATTTAAATGACCCACATAACTGAGTTGACATTTAATGCCAGTGGCATTTTTCACATTTTGTGGTAATATCATATCATACTACGGACAAGGGAACTATGTATCTTTCCATAAAATCCATTAAGGCAGTCAATCAAAGGAGTCTTGTACATAAATGAGACACCAAGGATCCACAATGGCAACCAACCACAGGAGTCTTGTACATAAATGTAGCAGTCAGTAATGTGTTGAAATCATCTGGACTGCCCTGAATTTTGCTAAGCATCATACAATATGGGATACAAATACCTTTCACGAGATAACTACTTGCCAATTTTGGGACAAAATCGCTTGTCATGATGTAGCTGCATACCAGGTTTGGGACTAAAACAATTGTCATGATGTAGCTGCATACCAAGTTTGGGACTAAAACGCTTGTCATGATGTAGATGCAAACCAAGTGTGGGACTAAAACACTTGTCTACATGTAGCTGCATACCAAGTGTGGGACTAAAACACTTGTCATGATGTAGCTGCATACCAAGTTTGGGACTAAAACACTTGTCATGATGTAGCTGCATACCAAGTGTGGGACTAAAACACTTGTCATGATGTAGCTGCATACCAAGTTTGGGACTAAAACGCTTGTCATGATGTAGCTGCAAACCAAGTGTGGGACTAAAACACTTGTCAACATGTAGCTGCATACCAAGTGTGGGACTAAAACACTTGTCATGATGTAGCTGCATACCAAGTGTGGGACTAAAACGCTTGTCATGATGTAGCTGCATACCAAGTGTGGGACTAAAACACTTGTCAACATGTAGCTGCATACCAAGTGTGGGACTAAAACACTTGTCATGATGTAGCTGCATACCAGGTTTGGGACTAAAACAATTGTCATGATGTAGCTGCATACCAAGTTTGGGACTAAAACGCTTGTCATGATGTAGCTGCAAACCAAGTGTGGGACTAAAACACTTGTCAACATGTAGCTGCATACCAAGTGTGGGACTAAAACACTTGTCATGATGTAGCTGCATACCAAGTTTGGGACTAAAACACTTGTCATGATGTAGCTGCATACCAAGTGTGGGACTAAAACACTTGTCATGATGTAGCTGCATACCAAGTGTGGGACTAAAACACTTGTCATGATGTAGCTGCATAACAAGTGTGGGACTACCGTATTTTGTTGTGTATAACGCACACTTTTTTTACCTAATTTTCTTATCTTAAGTCGGGGGTGCGCGTTGTATACAAGAACTAAAAAAAAAAGATTTTTTCCAGGTCGATCTGAAGATGATGAAAGCACTCACTACTTGTGAAATATTAAATCCATTGTACATTGCATTGTAACTAAAATGTTTACCGGTATTAGCCGTATTAAAGAAATAAATAATGCTTACAAATAGTCTCGTTCTTTGATTGCTTATGTTAATAAACTGGTTTCATTTCACGTCACTGTGTCAAGTTTTGATCTGTGCCACGGCCGGAAATACATGTACATAACGACTGGCAATTTGTTCCAAAGCTGTGCAAAGTGCCGCATTGGAGCGGAACAAATACCACTGTGTGGATTACCGTACTTGTTCCGTAAATGTTCAGTACCGTATTCCATAACTGTTGATCTAATCGAATTTTTCTTCATTTATTATTGGTCGAATTGAAATATAATATGTGTAGAATTCAACTAGTGTTAATGTTCTCATCAGAGCATCTGTTGGGGACATATATATTTTTGCGACTACGGGTTCTTTCTTACGGGAACACTGATACGTTGTGGAACAAAATAATCAATGTATGAAGTCGGGAAACATTTTTTTCCTCTTTGGAAAATAAGCCTGTTACTTAGTTTTATTTCTCATCTTAAATCATAGTATTTGAGATATCTTTGCGATTATACAGTGATCAATGGCTTCAATGCTTCATCGACTCGGTGTGGTCTTTTCACGGTAATCGGCGCCAGGTAAGCTTTGATGTGCTCAACATAGTTACAATGCTTTGTCTCGGTGAGCAGTATTTAATTGATTCAGGACATACAGCGACTTTTCGAAAGTGATGAAGACAAAGTGGAATTTGAGGGATTTGATGCAATAGACTGCGTCAACTAGACGAACATTTAAAGGGCCCTTTTAAGGGCCAACAATAAAATCGGAAAGATACAATATCAATATTGCCACTTTTTCATTCACTATCTAAAATGACCAACTGTTGTTGCACTATGAAAACGGAGCGAAATGGCGGTAGTAAAAATTTTAAAATGCATTATATCACATGCGCGTTATATGGCAGAACTACGTTTTTTCCACTTATTTTGGGTCGAAAATCGGGGTGCGCGTTATACATCGGTGCGCGTTATACACACCAAAATACGGTAAAACACTTGTCATGATGTAGCTGCATACCAAGTGTGGGACTAAAACACTTGTCATGATGTAGCTGCATAACATGTGTGGGACTAAAACACTTGTCATGATGTAGCTGCATACCAAGTTTGGGACTAAAACGCTTGTCATGATGTACAGTGGGACCCCGCTATAACACGGTAGTTGGGAACCATAGAATCCGACCGGGCTATGAACTAAACCGTGTTATAAGCAACCATGTACAATACCAATACATTTTTGGATTTAATGGGGGGGGGGGGGTTTACATAAAGACGGCTGCGAAAATGCATGGCACAATTACCATTTTTGATCAATATATATTAAATGAGAAAAACATTTGCTGTGGTAACAGAAATTGCAGATATAATATATTACTTTATTCAGAGAACCATGCATTGGTACATACACGTGTCTAATTTATGTATACATGTATAATCTATTGCATGAAAAGAGTATCAACACCGTGTACTCACCAGCGAATCTTGTAACATACATTGAATCCATAATAGAAATATTTCCATCGAAAATATCCACACACGGATGTAAAATATTCAATAATTTTGTCACAGATGATTATATCACTGAATTCAATGAAAAGAAAAAAACAAAAATTACGTAATGGGTGTACGTAATGAATGATGAAATAGTACATGTCCGTAGATTAAATAATGGAAGCTAAAGTGTATTCTTATAATAACTACATGTACATCTCAGGATCTTTCTGTCTCTGAATTCAGTCATTGTAAATTTCAGCACATTTTCCCACCCAAGCTGCTAGTCAAAGTCCTTTGAACTTGCCGCCCAGTTATTGCGTCATGTTCTTTTGATGTACTCTAATAAATACAGCAGGCAGAACTGGTTGTATTTTAACCACTGAATTATGTCACTGTTTAGCTCGGCAGTTCACTTTGATGATAAACAATGTACTTAAATTAATTGATTTATACATTCTGGTGAGAATCTTTTATCAACCGCCGCATTGGCTGTTGCTTAGTTGTGTATGAAATTGAGAACATATATCGGAGATTATTTGAGCAACGATTGTATTCGGAATGCATTCAAGACAAACACAAAGTAGACACGATGGCTTCATTACTCAGGAATCAGTAATTATAATATTGACACTTATGAGCTGTAATTTTTAAACAACAAAGATCAAAGTTCTCAGTAGGCACAGCAATTAGTTCGTATTTCCGACATTTATTTTGGCACAAAACTAGAAGAAATGTGATAATACATTTTCTACACGTTCTTTTTCGCACTGTTTAGACGAATATGAGAATGATAATTAATTTTTTTTTCCACACTTAAATTTTTTTTTTGGTCTTTGAGAAAAATACCTGTAATAAATTACCCGAAATTTCGGGAGCCATGCCACGACCGGGTTATATCCGAATTCGGGTTATAGCGTTGCGGGTTATAGCGGGGTCCAACTGTAGCTGCAAACCTAGTGTGGGACTAAAATGCTTGTCATGATGTAGATGCATACCAAGTTTGGGACTAAAACGCTTGTCATGATGTAGCTGCATACCAAGTGTGGGACTAAAACGCTTGTCTTGATGTAGCTGCATACCAAGTGTGGGACTAAAACACTTGTCATGATGTAGCTGCATACCAAGTGTGGGACTAAAACACTTGTCATGATGTAGCTGCATACCAGGTTTGGGACTACAACGCTTGTCATGATGTAGCTGCATACCAAGTTTGGGACTAAAACACTTGTCATGATGTAGCTGCATACCAAGTGTGGGACTAAAACACTTGTCATGATGTAGCTGCATACCAGGTTTGGGACTAAAACACTTGTCATGATGTAGCTGCATACCAAGTTTGGGACTAAAACGCTTGTCATGATGTAGCTGCATACCAGGTTTGGGACTAAAACGCTTGTCATGATGTAGCTGCATACCAAGTTTGGGACTAAAACGCTTGTCATGATGTAGCTGCATACAAAGTGTGGGACTAAAACACTTGTCATGATGTAGCTGCATACCAGGTTTGGGACTAAAATGCTTGTCATGATGTAGCTGCATACAAAGTTTGGGACTAAAACACTTGTCATGATGTAGCTGCATACCAAGTGTGGGACTAAAACGCTTGTCATGATGTAGCTGCATACCAGGTTTGGGACTAAAACGCTTGTCATGATGTAGCTGCATACCAAGTTTGGGACTAAAACACTTGTCATGATGTAGCTGCATATCAAGTTTGGGACTAAAACGGTTGTCATGATGTAGCTGCATATCAAGTTTGGGACTAAAACGCTTGTCATGATGTAGCTGCATACCAAGTTTGGGACTAAAACACTTGTCATGATGTATCTGCATATCAAGTTTCATGAAAATATCTTAAATTGTTATTCAGATATGAGAAGAATCTAATGGTGTATAAAACATAACAAATACAAATATGGGGATATTTCTTTAAAGGTTTATCAATAACACTGGACACAATCTCTAGCCATGATATATAAGCAGGTAAAATTAGATGAAGAAACCTCAAAAGGTTTGAGTTAATAAGTAAAACGTAAGTGAGATATATGGATAACTGTCAAATTGACATCAATATACTCCTCCCCACAACCATTTAATTTGTAGGGCAAATACATTATTGATTTATGATGTTATAGCTCTGTTTGGTTGGTTTAAAAATTACAATCATTCCACCTTGGATAAATTTTTTGTATTTACAGTGATTACAGTAAACCCTGCAAAAAGCAGATCAACTTCATATCAAGTCAGTAAGAAAAATATAAAGTTTCAGCTTATAAGGAATTCCAAGACAAAACACAGAAACCTTGCAGCTTACAGGCTAATGTCAAATCACTGAGCAACCAGATTTCTATATATGATTCTCTAATGTCTAATGTGAGACCACTCAGATGTTGGCATCTGAATGGCTAACTGACATCACTTCACTGTCCAATCGTATGACAGACTGAATCATTGTTATAAACAAAATGAAATTTCAGATGTCATACATTGATTGGCTGATATAAAATCATAGGCCATTCAGATGTCAGATTCTGATTTGCTGATGCCAAATCACCAACAGCAACCATATATAAAAATTGTGAGTCAAATCGAGTGTGAAGACTTCTTCACAATCTTGGGACCTGATGAGTGTGCCAAACCTTACCACGTGAAAATCTTAGAAATATCTGAAATGAAGTTAGGGTTATAATTGGTTAAATGGGATGCATCGTGTTAGTTACCAAATATTACATGATACCAAGTGTGTACAAAATGTATCCTTCTTTCCATGCAAGTACCTTTCATATAAACCATCCTACTAATATGGTGTAATTCCATACATTGAGTCACTAGCAAATAACTATACTAATAAAGGACCCTTGTTCCTGTGGCATATATGTTAAATGCCCATACAAAGACTTTGCCACATGACATTCTCAAATTGGACATTTGCCTATGATAACTGAGATTTGGATCAAGGCCAATACCAAACTTCCTGAAGAAAATGCCCATCATGGGCCAACTCCTCCATCAACCAGAGCTAACATATCTATGCTAAATCCATGACTCTAGCCACTGCATACTTAAACACAGCCATGATGATTGGCATGGATGCCAGACGTCAAGAGGTCCCTTAAATGAAATCAAAGATTGGTTATCTTTACTACTACCTTTAAAATGTCAATGTTAGAACATGTGAGTCAATTCATGTTATTAAATACTGTAATTACCACACAAAAAAATCTGAAAATTAAATCTATTGCTATTATACAGTTATTTCATTTGAAACCTGACATTTTTGATGCAATCATTACCATAGTTATTTCAGCTGTTGGTGTATCTATGATCATGCACTAATATTCTACAATTTTTCAGCTGGATTAACAGGAAGTGAAGCACTCGCGAAACAATACACATCAGACATTACTACATCACATGGCATGTGGAAAGACATTGTAATCAAACCTGATGAAGGAAAATGCAAAGTAATTGCATAAAGTTTCCTTAATAATAAATAAAGTGAGGTAGAATATTTCTGCAGTAGGGAAATTTAATTCAAGATGTTTACATTGACCTGTAACAACATAAATCTAGAAATTAACCATTCTATTTTTCTTTCATGGAGATTTGAGAATGGCTTATTATATGTAATGCAGGAATCCCTAATGAGAATTTATGTAACAACATTGATACATGTATAACCATAAAACGCGTTGGAATTTTTTTAAAGTAGTTCTCTACCAACCAGTTTCATGCCAAACTATTTCAGTCCAAATAGTACCAGATCTTCTATATGGTCTTGAAGTTCAATGTCCCGGTCTGAGTTCTGCATGACAGATTTTAAAATTATCACGTCTGGTAAACATCACCCTTAATAACTGCACCAAATAACTTGCGAACATGCTTAAAATGCAGGTCATTTTGCAGAAAGGGGGCTACAGGTGGTTGAGTGGTGCAAAGAGCTTGCTTTTACTGTCTCCTCTCATCCACATGGGTTCAAGGCTCTCATCAAGCAATGTCGGTATGTGAGAAAGCTTGTCAGTGGGTTCCAGTGGATTAGTAGTTTTAACTAGGGTCTTCCCTGGCTTCTATCTGAGCCAGTTAAGATGGCTGCCATATACAGCAGCATATATTACAAAAACAACTAGATAAAAATGGCCTAAATTTTTTTAACAAAATGAAAATTGCTATTAATTTTGGTAAATGAAACCTATATTGTTCATTTTATTTTCCAAATCTATAGTCAATTGCTTCCTATAAGTTGGTGTTTCTTACCTTGGTTTTCCTTGGGTTCTTCGTCAACCAAATATACTGGCTGCAATGTAACATATTACAATTGAAAATGGTGTTAAACCCAAAACAACAAGAACTAATCAAATAACATGATGGAAAATGAAACCTTCATATATGTTTTATATGGCTCACTTTAATGTCAAAAAAAGAATTTAGTACACATAAATTTTAATCTACATGATATTCTCAACTTTTGGTTAAAACGTCAAAATATTTTGTTAACTTTCTATCCAAACAACATTCTCTGTACAGTGTAACAAATCAAAGAAAATGTCATTAATGCTTACTGACAGCAACACTTGAACCAGTTGAATAAATTTTGTCAAGCAAATTCTTGTTCAGTTCTACCTTTAAATTTGGTTTCGTAATCATCATAAATGTAATATGCTCTGTTATATTCAAACATGACAAATATCAGCCTACCATCAATAATATGTTCATAAGCATTTCTGTAATAATCTAATTAAGTGCCAACAATAACAAAGATAGCAACAAAAGCTACACAAAGGCTGTGAAAATATATAAAGGAAAATAATCACTCAAATGTATCTTCTAACAAATAAATTTATGTCATGTACCTTAATATTCCTGTCTAGCTTTTCAAAAGCTAAAATAGCCAAATGAAGCTAGTTTTAAAATCCTAGTGAGACCTAAGTTACAAACCAAATAGAAAATTTTCAAATACATCATTTTCACCAGATGTAAAGTTTCAAAGCATTTAAAGTGTTTCTAACATGCTTCTGAGAATGGACTGCAAGTTTTGCTCATGGGACTATATACCAAAATAAGAGTCCTGGACTAGTAGTTTTAAAATTCTAGTGATATCTTGAAAGTACACTCAGTTGAAGAAAACATGTTTGCTCTCTCTCTCTCTCTCTCTCTCTCTCTCTCTCTCTCTCTCTCTCTTACTCGCACACACTTTGGGACTGCAAAATATCATGCAAACTAAAGCCCTGGCTTGAATGAAAAAAAATATAAATATAAATAAACACATCAAATTTTCCGCACATTTACTTACAATCACAGAAATAAAATACTATAATGCATATGACATACTTATAATAGGAGTCTGTAGTTTATTTATACAACTGAACAATATACTAAAAACATGACCTAAAATTACAATAGGACTGGTATGCTAACCACTGAACTATTTCAATAATTATGTCTGGGAAATTGCAGTAAATTAACCTGCCCTTGAAAATCTAGGCTGATCTGATGGTAAGATATAAACTTTAACCCAAACCCTTCAGTGACAAATCTGGCATGCCAACCAACAAACCATTGTAACTACACATCTCCCATGATAACTCACATATGACGAGGGTCCGAAAACATAAACAGCACTACAACTTATACCCTAGCACTACAACAAAGCTAGGGTATAAGTTACTGAGGGACTACTAACACTAAGAAGTAATCCAATCACCACTAGACATTGAGAAAACTTTGTGAGGTGGAAACTGGGCTATTTAATGATGAATATACAATTTATAATCACGTTGTGAATTTCACAATAGAGTACTTTATGTGCCACTTTTTCTGATGATGCTATCTATAATTATCTAAAACATACATATATTTTCAAGATGCCTAACAACATCATTTAATACTGGTTTTGACTATCATGGTGTCATAAGTGGTAAGAGCATCTGCCTTGGATGCAGGAGATCATGGGTTTAAACCCCAGCCGAGTCATACCAAAGACTAATAAAAAACATACTAGCAACTGCCTCAATTGTTGCTCAGAATCAAGAGTGTGTAACAATTGTCCAGCCTGGTGTCAGGATAATGTGACTGGGTGGAACATGATGCTTCATCTGTGTGGCATAATGCCCCAGCACTAGACATTACTATAAACTGCCATACTGTAGACAATGAACCAAAATGAGTCTGAAATATTTGTAAAACTATGTAGAAAATCCAGACCTTATGAACATAGGATTTGCATGCCTTTTAACTTTTCTTTAATTTTACCTCTTTTATTTGATACAAAAAAAAGATTTAATTAACATGATAATACAAAGGAGATCAGCTTTTTATCCAGGAACAATGCAACAAATACCAACGCAAGTCAGATATAAAAAAGCAAACGACATGGAATTAAATCTTCGCAAAAAAATGCTTATGGACATGCTTTTATGGTAGATTGTGCAAATTGCATTTATTAAGATTCCACTTAAACCAAACTAAAAGATATTAAAACACAAATTTCACTGAATGAAAAACTTATTTACTTGGTATTTGTTTATAAAGTATTGACTCCACTAGGTATAAGTGAAAATTCATTCATTGTAAGAATACTCTTTATTGTTCAGTTACCTGACAGTCATCTTATTCCTTATGTAAACACTACAAGCACACTATTATATTCCATTGGCAATCAAAACCTGAATAAAGACATTTAAATTAAATACTCTTGACTCATTCTGATTGTAATTATGAGATCCATTGTCCCTGTGCCACTTGGTGAAGCAGATGTAATATACATGCTAATTAAATACTCTTGACCTTTAGCTTGGTCATTTCTAGCTACAGTGTTGTACTCATTATTGTAGATTTAACATATTTGTTGTGGTTGAGGCTATGAACTGATCATGTAATGGATAAAAATCGCTCAAGTCAGAAAAACAAATAGTATAGAAATCTACTACCGGTACATAAGTATATTTGTGTTGTAAAAGAAGTTCAGCTTATTATAAAATGATATATTAAACTAAACTGGGATGGTTACATAACTCAAGACTTTCTCTTTTTTTTACTTTTATTTTTTTATGTTTTCAAATAATGGTCTTCTAAGGCACACAAACAAATGAGGCTGAGAACAGAAATAATCATTATTTGAAAAAAATATGACGGACGATTGAAAATATCTAATAAGAAAGGTAAACAAGATTTTCCAACTCTTTCTACAATGACATGCAATACTTATGAATTTACATAAGAGGGTTAGTCAATTTATTTCATTATATGCAAGGAACATGTTAATAATAGGCTCAAAATGTGAATCACACACACGTTTCATTGACACATAGAAAGAGTAGGGATACTAATATTATTACTAGGTCTTTTCCAGTAAATAATGCATTGAAGACCAGATTCACCTCTACAGATGGAATCGCATCACAGTTATCATGTCCAGTTCAGTACCACAAATGTAGTTCTAGTCTATTTTTAGGACATTTTTCCCTCTCATTTTGGTGGTGATAGAGGAGTTAAATTGATGCATTTCTGGAAGGGATTTAAAGGTAATTGTTTATTCTAGAGAACATGAGCTGAGAGAGTGGATGTCTGTGTGTATTTTGGCAACTGTGCACATTGAGTAATAAGGCCTTGGTGATGATCTGGAAGTGAAATCTGTGGTCTGTTTACATGCTGTTCTGTTTACAGTGCAGTCGCTCAAAAAAATACAGGTGAACCCTTGACAAGATCTTCACCGTGAAGTCATATTTGGATGTATTTTAGATAAACAGATAATTTGTATTGATTGCTACACAGTTGAAAGGTCAGTACTGAGAAATATATGTAGAGAACATATAGTAAAATTAATTGTGATGTATGTCCAGATCAAATTAAGGAGTCTCTATGTAAGGAAATGAGGGTACCCATGCGGTAATGAAAATGTCAATGACAAGCCAGTAGCTCAAGAACAATATTACTTGTGATACTTTGCAGCTATTGTTTTTTCTCCTTAGCAATTCGTATTTAATTGTTAATGTCCCATTTCTTATACCTTCCTCTTACTGGTGTCTTTTCAGTACCAGAAAACTGACTTATATCCCTAATATCTTTGCATGTAGTCCAGCTTGTATACTGCAGATTCTCAGGGAAATTTTTCACCAACAATGGACACTTTTTCAATAATATCTTTGAGTATGATGGCATTATCTGCTGCATTAATATTTGATTTGTGCAGTTCATCATCATCTTTTACATTGGTAACTGCAGTAACAGACAGGTCGTGGGCTAAAAGTCTCTCCATTTGGCAGGGGTTTCAAGAAACTTAATAATGAAGACATTCCAAAGCACAAATAGTCCAAGATCACTGATGATATTAACTATATATAAATCAAACACATGGAGTCAAAGACTTTTGCATTTATGATTAAAGCTCACTGGAATTTTAAAGTTTTTATTACATTATTATATTGAGACAATAAGATTAATTGCCCAATGGTCTGTGGTCTTCACATCTTCATGTACCAAGATATTAATTTTACTGCATAAATGAATTCAAATGCACGCATTTATTTGTTACACTGACTGACATAATCAAGGGTACTCATTAAAGATGTTGTCCAGCTGTTAATGAATAGTGGTACATATTGTAATGACAACAACAGAACAAATACACCAATCATTACATTTTCTCACTGACACAAAAGACGAAGAATGGTAATATGATGAATGTTAATAGATTCTTAGTTAACAAAACAGCTGAACTTTCCGAGCTAACTGAACAAAGGCCTTTCTACACGATTATAATTCGTAAATATTTCTTAATTTTGTATTTTATTTTTCATTATAAAATGCTTCAGATACACATTTACGCAAAGAGAACGTATAATTCGGGTTTGTGTTTCATTGAGGAAAGCACTATTTATATTTCTCATATTGGATTATACCATATATACTCGGCAAAAAATAAATTGGTCATTTTGTAATACATTAGCATTTTCCTGATGTGTCAGACCAGTGCGAAATGTCGTACAAAGGTTTCATATGGCATCATTGTCATAAATATCATACCACACCTAATTTCAAACAAGTATTACTATTTTCCAAATTCAAGTATTTAAAAACTTCACCCCCAAAAGTACTTAGTCCCATTTGTTAATATAAACTGTCCCCTAAGGGGCACTCTACAGATATTATGAACTTCTGAGAAAGTTGTGGGTGTAAAATGAAGTTGTTTACATTTGAAAAATGTACCACCATGGAGAGAATGTTGGCATACCTGTTAATTGCATTGGATATTGTATCAGTCTGAATTAATGTAAAGTACACTATCTTATGCAGGTATTATAAAAAGGATAATGAATTTTGCCAGAAAGTGCAATGAATGAATTACCAAATATATGAAATATAAAGTTATTAGTTCTATTTAATAATTTTCCTCTTAAGTCCAGGAAGTGAAAATGTCCAAACAGAGCTAGCAATTTTTTGAGAGGTGCGCATTTGAAGAAAGATCAAGCTGTATACTATATAGCCTATATTACTCCCATCAATCATATACCAAAATAAAGTTTATTAAAGGTTATTTCAATAATACTTATGACAAACTAGGTCCTTTATAAATAGCCAGTATAAACAGTGAGGACACTACGGAAAATAATTGAGTTCACAGTAAATTACTTTGCATGCATAGGAATTTCAAAGCTGTTTCCGGATTATGGGTCAGAAGGACCCATATCACAGATATTTAGCAAGGCAATAAGCAGCACTTCAGTCAGGTAAGCATGTTTTACTTTCTGATTAGGTACAAGTTAAGATATTTGTTGAAAGAAATCTCGGATGAGACAAATTTGAACTTCTGTCAGTAAATAAGCTATATATTTTTCAGCAGTAACCCAGAGTACTCTGTAATATACCATGTCGACTTGTAGCCATCCATAATGGCACAAAAAAAAATAATACTGAATCCAGGTAAATTTTCTCCAACAACAACTGTCAGTGTCCTCCTAAATAATACATGTTAAGAAGACTGAAATTCATATCAATAGTTTGTTAAGCAAAGGGAGACAATTCTGCAATAAAGCATTATAATCTTTTAATTTCCAACTGAATTTTAAGAGTTTAGGTAATTTTTAGGATTTCTGAAGGTTTAATTTTTTTGTAAAGGTTTAATACACAGATTAGTACAATGATTATCGCAAAATAAAGCAAAAATAAAAAATAACTAAAATACCAGATATCTTTCATTTGTATAGTTCATGCATGTTCCAGACTTCTAGGCTAACCTAACAAAAAACCCATTTCACAAGAAAGGCACTTTTCGTGGGGTTATGGTAGAGCCATTCAATAAAAACATTCTTAGGATTTCATTACTTTACGTTCCTTCAGATGTTTAGGTATCAAAATGTCAAATGAAATATTAGATTTTTCAAGGATTTCGAGGTCCTCTTCTAACCATATTTATTCTGATCTCTTTAATTCAGGCTAGAGTCAGTTGCTAAGCTCATGCAGATCAAAATTAAGTCGGTTTCTATGAAAAGTCTGTGAAGATCAGAAAATCAAAGGAAACTGAATTATGTCACCAGTCAACTGAAACTTCATTTACATTCAGATTTTAATACTGAATAATTGCTGACCCTATTAGAACGGGATTTAACTTTTATATCTTCCCAAAGACAAATATCTTCCCTATAGAGATAGCTTTAATTTACATGAATGAAATGAAGATATTTAACCATACATGTCACATAGGTCAATTTCTGCTGTTATAACACAATCACTTTTTCCCACCACCAACCCTCTATCCAATGATAAAAACTACTTTGCTTCTGAAGTTAAAATATTGGCACTTTTGAGTTAGTGTCAACATGACTGGAATTAGGAGTATATGCAATATAAGAAATGTTTCCACATTGATTCACATGATGATGCCTTCACAAACATGATTTGAAAATTGAATGACCTTGACCCCCAGGAAAATGGATGTAATTTGTATATGTTCTCAAAGAGGAAGTTTCTTTAGAGATAAAGATGTCTCGTTATACCTGTCACATTGGCATAATAGATGACTTCCATTTCTGCTGCAAGAAAACAACTCTTTTCCCACCATCCACCAAACAAATTGTTTTGACTCTCCACTCTACATTAATGATACAAACTGCCTTGCTTTAAAAACATCACATCTTGCCACCTTTGTGTTATGTTGTCAGCATGACTGGAATTATGAGTTTTAAGCAAAATATGAAAGGTTTCCACATTGATTTACCTAATAATACTTTTTCAAATCAATGTCTTCTACCCAAAGAAATATTCTGTTTGCGTAGACTGAATGGTCAATGTAGATATACTCTAGTGCCCACATAAGGCAGGGAGAAACCACTGTCTAGTCAGGATATACCTAGCTATTTACCACAGAAGGCAGGCAGCCAATATATACAAACTAATTATATTGAACATTGAGAAGGAATTACAATGGCCAATGTGAACAGGTCTATTTTCTCCTCTAGGTATTGAGGTCGTTTTAGAAACAATGAAGTCCTGCATCTCAGTGCAAGTTCATTTCACTTGAAAATCCATCAATCCATCCTCTTGGGCCCTGACACTTTGAATTTTCCTCCTGAATAACTGCAGTAGCATAATTTTGTAACATCTCAATTGTTACAGGCACATTATAATCCCATATACTGACTAACCAGGAAAACATTTCATGCTTGTTCTCATTAGAAAATCTCAAGGGTCAGTTGTCACCTGGAAGGCTAGGATATATCCTTTTTTTACCTTTCAATATTTTTCGAAAAATCCATTTTCATCTAGTTTGATAAAGTACTTAGTGTAATGTGATACTTTGCAGCTAAGGGCCTAATTCCACATAGTATTTTCTCCTTAACAATTCATATTTAATTGTTAGTATCCCATTTCTTATACTTTCCTCTTACCGGTGTCTTTGCAGTACCAGAAAACTGTCTTATATCCCTAATATCTTTGCATGTAGTCCAGCTTGTATACTGTTGATTCTCAGGGAAATTTTTCACCATCAATGGACACTTTTTCAATAGTATCTTTGAGTATGATGACATTATCTGCTGCATTAATATTTGATTTGTGCAGTTGAGCATCATCTTTTACATTGGTAACTGCAGTAACAGACAGGTCATGGGCTAAAAGTCTCTCCATTTAGCAGGGGTTTCAAGAAACTTAATAATGAAGACATGCCAAAGCACAAATAGTCCAAGATCATTGATGATATTAACTATATATAAATCAAACACATGTAGTCAAAGACTTTTTGCCTTTATGATTAAACCTCACTGGAATTTTAAAGTTTTTATTACATTATTATATTGAGACAATAAGATTAATTGCCCAATGGTCTGTGGTCTTCACATCTTCCTGTACCAAGATATTAATTTTACTGGATAAATGAATTCATATGCACGCGTTTATTTGTTACACTGACGGACATAATCAAGAGTGCTCATTAAAGATGTTGTCCAGCTGTTAATGAATAGTGGTACATATTGTAATGACAACAACAGAACAAATACACCAATCATTACATTTTCTCACTGATACAAAAGACGAAGAATGGTAATATGATGAATGTTAATAGATTCTTAGTTAACAAAACAGCTGAACTTTCCGAGCTAACTGAACAATGGACTTTCTACACGATTATGATTGGTGAGTATTTCTTTATTTTTTTCTTTTTCATTATAAAATGCTTCAGATACACATCTACGCTAAGAGAACATATAATTCGGGTTTGTGTTTCATTGAGGAAAGCACTATTTATATTTCTAATATTGGATTATACCAAATATACTTGGCAAAAAATAAATTGGTCGTTTTGCAATACATTACAGTAGCATTTATATGTGTCAGACCAGTGCAAAATGTCGTACAAAGGTTTTATATGGCATCATTGTCATAAATAACAAAGATCTTCATGCAAAAATGCTTTCTATCAAATTCTTATTTCCAAAGTTGGTTATTTTTACTGACAACATTGTGTTTGTGTCGTGTGCATCATTCCTCGAAATATGGGAGTAACGAGTCTCCTGTTGCCATGCTTGGCAATTTAACATACACCTATGCTTGCCCATGTCGAATTCCATGATACCTAATAAATGTTTTCTTATCACCCTGTGTAAATTTAGCATGTGTCATTTTGTCTAAATCGATATATTTACCTAATATGATGATTTTTCGATCCACACTCGTGCTGACTTTCCTTGTCATGCGGTCTGCTTCGGTGACATTCAATCATTGTACGACTTAATACATGCATCGAACCTTTGCTCTCAACAAACGTCTATAAACACGGTATCTGAAGCAAAAGAAGACAAATATTTTAATACGATATGAGATATAATGATATGATTACAATTAAATTGACAGTAAAATTGTACTCTTTTCGATACTCTTTTATTTTTTACACTTCACATCACAATTTATTTATTTATTTATTTATTAAAATTATCTAGTTTCTTAATTGTCTCTATTCCTCTTATGGAACATTCAGCGATATATTTGTGCAGTTTTGTTTCAAGTTTATTTAAAGCAAAAAATAGTCCTAAATATTTTTGTCAGAAATTGTTTTGTCCCATGAGTCATGGTTTGAAGGAATGATGACATGAGCTATATAGACGGTAACAGTTTTAATTGTATCGTTAGAGAGCAACCGCAGATGCGTCCTAATGAAACTATTTACGTTAACAATTTGTATAAAAAAATAAATAGTGCTAAAGTGTTTAGTGAGATGGAATCAGGACCAGAATGATGGTTGTTCGATCCTTGAAGTGTGCTTGGCAAAGATGGTTGGTTGATCCTTGATGTGTATCTGACAAGGCACTTTGCAACAAATGACATTAGATACCCTACTGATGGAAACTGGAATTATTGAAACTATCTTGCTCTGATTTATATCTTTATAGCAAATGACATTAGAGGAAACTGGAATTATTGAAACTATCTTGCTCTGATTTATAGCGAAATAAAACTTATATCTTGTATTATATCCAACATAATAACATATATATTTATCCACTTTATATTACATACTATACAGAATGTTATTTGAAGAAAAAAATAAGAACTATCTTGAAATAGAAGACAGAAAATATTTCACATCGAAGGAAACTCACACACCTACCCCCTCAACGCGAAAATTAAATGGCGAACATCTTAAAGAAGACGAATTTTCTCTGTGTATGATACTTATTGTGTAAACTGCAATCTAAAAGCTGTAAGTAAAATGGGGCGTGTAAGCTTACACCACAGTTGATACTGTGAAAGATTTCGTGCTGACATTACAGAGCCTGTTGATAAAAATTGAAGTGGTGAAAATTAAGCCTACTATTTGCTAGCTACATTGCAGGGAGTGAAACTTTGAGTGGGATGCCAACACCCGGCAATATAGTTATCAGATGGGGTCTAAAAACATAAAACACTCAACAAATGATAAAAGTATTCAGTACACATGAGATATTAAAGTAACTTTCTGACAGAAAATATGCACGCTTCTGAAAATCATAGGATGGTTCACAATCAAGCCGAGGAACAAATATGCTATCAAACTCATATTTGCTAATAAATTACTAACCCATGATATATTTTAAATTTGATTTGATCCGAATGTTTGTCCGAAAGTTGAATTTGACCATAATATGTTTCATAATGTTCCATTTTAGCCACTCCATTGACATATGGGACACGTTTCCATTTCAGCCACTCTATTGACATATGGAACACGTTTCCATTTTAGCCATTCCATTGACATATGGGAAACGTTTCCATTTTAGCAACTCGATTGACATATGAGACACGTTTCCATTTAATCATTCCATTGAAATATGGGAAACGTTTCCATTTTAGCAACTCGATTGACATATGGGACACGTTTCCATTTTAGCCACTCCATTGACAGATGGAACACGTTTCAAACGTGTACTTAAAAGATCATAAATTTAATTGTATTTTGTAAAATTACACTTAACTTTTTTCAAGAACAATTTGAAAACTAATCTGTCATGAATACTTAAAACACACTGTTGATATCATGCAAGTCGTAGAAAAAGTCCTCAATATATGGAGATGAATAATCAAGGTATCGAAACGAATAACAAAGGTATGGAAACGAATAATAAATGTAAGAAAATGAATAATCAAGGTATGGTATGGAAACGAATAATCAACGCATGGTAAGGAAACGAATCATAAATGGAAGGAAACGAATAATAAATGTAAGGAAATGAATAATCAAGGTATGGTATGGAAAAGAATAATCAAGGTATATAAACGAATAAAAAATGTAAGGAGATGAATACTAAATGTAAGGAGATGAATAACAAATGGAAGGAAATAAATAATAAAGATACTGATACGAATAATCAAGATATGGAAATGAAAGATCAATATATGGAATGAATAAACAAAATAAATAACCAAGACAATGAATAATAAACAGATGATGGGATATGAAAAGTAACTAACGAATAATTAAAACAGGAAGAAGCAAAATCAAGAGATAAGTATAGCTAATGAAGACTTGGAGATCAATAATCAAGAGATAGGTATGGCTAATTAAGACGTGGACATGAATAATCAAGAGATAATTATGGCTAATAAAGACGTGAACATAAATAATGAAGAAATGAATATGACTAATTAACAGGTGGAGAGGAATAATCAAGAGATAAGCATGAGCAATTAGGAGGTGGAGATGAATATTACAAATATACGTATTGCTAATTCGGAGGTGGAGAGGAATATCCAAGGGATAGGTATGGCTAATTAAGATGTAGAGAGGAATAATCAAGAGATATGTATGAATAATTAAGTATTGGAGAGGATTAATCGAAAGATAAAAGAATAGCAAACAAGCTAATGAAAACGGTGTGAAACATCGGGACTAATGTAGATTTTTAACGTATTTTTTAAGCAATTTTAGTCAGGTTATAGTGATGTATAGTACCAGAACTGATACTTCCGATACTAGGATGAGAGCAGTTTTATAGCAATAACAAGACAGGATTCAATGACTGAAGCCTATGCCAGTAGGAAGTAGCTGTCTATGAAACAAAAATACTCAGTGATTGAGAAAGACTGCTTAGCTGTAGGATGGGGGATTGGTAAGTTTCAGGACTATCTTTTCCAGAGAGACCATTAACCATTGCTGTACTTAAACAAAGTTAAGATCGTTAACACTGATGCGTTGGTTGCTAACCCTTCAATCCTATCTTTTTCGAGCTGAGTCAATCAGTGGGGTCGAAAACGTAGGTGCGGATCATTTGAGTAGCATGTAATTAGAAAATCCGGATTACTGTATAACCACTGTAGATATTGTAAAGCAGCATCAATAGTAATATACTTCTATTCTGTGCAAGTTAAAAACATGAGTACATTTTTCTCGTTGTTGGTAGGGGATGGTATATTCAACGAAAAAGATAAGAAATGATTTGGTTACTCCTTAGAACATATCTCGATATATATGCGTACAACGTTACCTAGGGTGAATATTCGTTTTTCTAGTTAAGCAGCTAAAGTAGCGTGTATCTCGTCGTATATCGCTTGCGGAGAGAGACACTAGAAGCACGATATGCACGGGTATTTCACCCTGACTATACTCACTCTCCTGTGTATTTAAGGCAAGTCTTTTACTTAACTGATACACTCGTCTTGGATCTTGTCAAGCAGTGAACGTTGTCCAGTTTTGTAATCTAGCCATATGGGAAAGTGTTACATTTCTAATCTGTTTGATATGTGAAGCATATTCAGTTTTATGTCGTATCGTGAAATGATGCCTTTACCTGATAAATTGTGAACTTTAAGTTACTAGCTGATTTTAATGGTTCTTTTTAGCATCATGTATGTATATCTTTAAGTCAGTACCTTTTTATAATGACCAGTTGATATGGTGGAGCCATTAAAGGTGGGCGTGTCCAATAAAGTGTTCTAAGCCAATTCAGGACAACAGTGGTCTGTACGTTTCTGTCTGTGGGTAGAACTATCTGGTCGTCTATATTGATATGAAAGCTGACTGAACCATCAAGACCATACAAAGTCGAAACCGCTCATTTGTAAACTTGTGGGCATGGTGGATTCTTGAACGGCAGATACAAATGTTAGCGGCAGATACAAGTGTGGGCCGACCCAAGAATTCAGGACAACAGTGGTCTGGATTTATTTCAATCGAGTAACATTTGGATAATTATAGTTGCATTGCCATTCTATGAATTTTATTTTGATTACATCAGATTATTTGAATCTTAAATCGATTACTGAAGTTTCGATTATTTGAAACTTATTTTGATTCCAAGAAGTTATCTGAATCTCGGTTTCATTGTACGAAAATGTGTGATTATTTGAATCTTACTCCCATTACGCGAGATTATATAAATGTTACTGTAATGCATTGTAAATGAGCTCATTTGTTGTTTTCCTATTTGTGAATGTTTGCATAGAGTATTTGAATGAGACGCATATTTTAGAGCGTGAAAGAAGCGCTTTATTTGTAAAATATATTTTGTCATAATCCAATCAATGTGTTGTCGTCATTCAAGCATCTATTCAGTGTTACAATTAGTATGAACTGCAGATGAATGATAATGAAACTGAGGCCGCCTCCCATTTATTTGAATCTTAAATCGATTACTGAAGGTCAATTTTAATCGTTTACCTCAACAAATAACAACACCAACATTAAATTCAGTCTATACGAAACCTAGGTATTTCTCTAGACAGTACTCGCAATGCACCAACAGGTCATGAACATATGCAAGGCTTCATATATTGAGCTGAGAAGCATCAGCTCCGTACACAAATATATTTCCGTTGATGCCACTTGCATGTTCACTAGTACTTTAAGCTGTATTATTGTAACTCGATTCGGTCTGGTTTGTATCAATATCTACTCCTCAAACTTCAATAATGTTACAAATAGATCTGCTCGGATGTTTTACTGACGGACTCCAGTGCAACATACCTATCCGACCTCACCCATGTGCATACACAATATACTTACGCTCCTCTTCTGACAATCGTAGACTTATTATTCCCACTATGAAAACGAAGCGATCCGGACAACTTTCGTTTGCATACAGGGCCCGGCAAAGGGGAACAAATTGCCCTTTGAAATTAAGAGTGTGCTAAAAATCAACTTTTTCGAATGCAATAACAAATTTTATTAAAAACTACTAATAATAAATACATATGGTTTCATATCTTAAATATTGTCAGCATGTTTTTCTATATAAAATAAGTAGGCCGAGGCTATTCGCACGGCCGCCGTGTGGCCAATTTAGAAAAGACTATTCGCACGGCCGCCGTGTGGCCAATTTAGAAAAGACTATTCGCACGGCCGCCGTGTGGCCAATTTGGAAAAGACTTCGCACGGCCGCCGTGTGGCCAATTTGGAAAAGACTATTCGCACGGCCGCCGTGTGGCCAATTTGGAAAAGACTATTCGCACGGCTGCCGTTTTTATCCCAAGTGATTTTAGGTACAACTGGTACAATGCTATAATCTGGTATGCGCACCTATTCAAGGATAAAGTAATGATCATATGGCCATCACCGTTACCAGTAACGGTATTTAACGTTCCACCTTGCGCCCCCCCCCCCCCCTTGTTTTTTTCGGGTTAACGATTAGTATAAACTGTTCATTAATACTCATTCGGATTGATATATTGTATGCACATATTATAATGTGTGTGTGTGTCCCAAATGAATGTGTTGAAACCAATAATATTAATTTATATCTACTTTGTTTCCTTTTCAGTCAGCATTTGTGTGTAAAATATGTATCATTGTAAGGGTCGCTTTCGTCATTAAGGACAGCAGGTTTTGTATTGCTGTTTCCATCCGTACATGCATATAATTATACTTCCTGATAAAATATAATTGTATATATCTTTTAATTAAGGAAATGTATTATCCACTTAGCATAAATATAATCAATCAGTGCTGCTCTTTTCAACACCATAACTCTAATGGACTTAATGCATTCTTTTATGTTTAAAACTGTCATTCAAACTTATGATTTATTTGTAAAACAGATAATAAAATAAATATAAAAAATTTCTCTCCTTTTTTCTTAACTCTGTTACCGAGTAACACATCGAAATCAGAAAAGGTTAATACAAACACTAATGCATAATACAACCCCCACCCTAAAATCTAAAAAAACCAAAACAAAACAGCGATGCATTTTTTTATAAACTTATGGAATATATATGCACCATTTCTGAATTCTACATGCATAATATCACATCAACTAAGCAGAGCGTAATTTTATACGCTAAACAAAATATAATAAGTAGTCACTTTCCTACCCACCTCCCTCTCTATTTATAAGTTAACACATAAATCACATTTAAGAATACTTCATCGATATTATTGAAAGGGGGGGGGGGGTAAATGTCCCTTGGAAGTTTCATCTCAAAATGTTCAGGGTATATCTATCGGTGATGAAATACAAGGAATTTGTGTCTTATACCACCATGTCGGCTAATTATGCGAGTCTGGTAATTCTGTGCGACGATACGTCATTTCTGTAAACACTAAATCACGTGTTATTTTTGTTCAAAAGTCCGTTTTGTATCAAGAAAGAACGATCGTACTTTAATTATGGAAAGTGATATTCATAAAGTGTACAAAAATATCCCACATTTCGACTTGAAATGCATATGAAAATGTGATTTATAAATGTCAACAAAATGTCACTCAATGACCTTATTTAACCGGTAACCTAGAAAGTCCGATTTACTATGCATCTGTTAGAATCATACAAAACAATATATTATATAAAATATGGAAATGTATACCTTAAACAATACTGAATTTTAATCCAAATTTCCAATTATCCAAAAAGTTGTCCTACACGTACAAAATTGTCTGCTACCCAACGTGTCAGCTTGTCGCTAGAATATAAATTCTCAGGACATTCCCCGGCGCATAGTCGTTTTCGAAGTTTTTTAGTAATTTTTTCCCATCAACAAGACGTTTTAAATACATTGTATCCTATTCATTGTTACTTGTCTTCCACGTACTAGCTTATTTTTATATATAAAATGTTTGACTTTACTAACTTTTGTACAAGATCAGCTTAGTCTGCTGAATATCTCTTGCCATTTATTGACATTTGTACGTTGAAGTTTATAAATCTAGTTATAAACCTGCCTTAAGTACTCGACTGAACTGCTGACAGAATCAATCCAAAGCAACATACTTCATTTATATAGCCCGATGGATAAATATTACATCTTTTCAAAGCTGTGCGCAGAATAGGCTGACATATCGAGAGTCAGGAAAATGGGGGGGGGGGGGTTAATCTCGTGTGTCCAAACTTAATATTATTTGGAACAGAATATTCTGGCGACAATGTCCTTTTTACAAATGGTAAGCATTGCAGTATTTTATTTTTGCCAAACGGTCGATTTCGGTATGCGTTTTGCTTCAATATTGGAGACTGAAACCTATTGCGCAGATATGCCCGACTACGTTGTACTGTTATAGATGATACATCAACTTTGATTATATGATTTATACAGTCTGCAGGTTTTACCACTAGCTACGATGTCGTAGCCTCAACTTGATTTGTTGTGGTTGAGATACGAGTATGGGTACTAATATTAGTACTAGTTTTACCACCACTGTAACTAAATATTGGAATGCACATCTATAATCAGGTGAACAAATTTACACGATTTTCAGTAAGAACAATAATAAGAATAATACGGAAAAGAAGACTGAAAGCCCTTACGCCGGTTCGCCTTGTCCGAATGGCTATTTTTAAAAACTGAAATCACTGCTTGTGACGTTTCACAGCAGAAAAAAAGTACAAGCGCCATTTGGATTAAACCTGTCCCGACCCTTAGATCATCAAGTCTTACATATCAGGAACTGATCACTTAATTTTTCCGTTGGGGGTGGCTGCATGGAATTTTCTTTTATACTGCAATATATTTTTAACAAATATAATGGGTAACCATTATAATCAATATAATGATTTCCTTTTTTATTAAGGCAAGAAGTTTCTTTCAAGCTGTGTGGGTGTGGTTTGCCGATATTTTAAAAACAGTAAAATCAGTACAGTGGAGGTAAGATAGGTGAGCTATTGGCTTTGGTAGATAAAGTGGTTATAACACTGTAAATCATATGACAGAACATGTTTTTTTTTTTTTAAACAACAAATCCAGATACAATTTTTTTTTCATAACTGTCTCATGAAGCGACACGAGACCCTTTATTAATATGTACCATGTGGTGGAATTTCCTTCTAGTATACATTTTTCAGATTTTGTGTGGAAATAATACTTCTATTAGAACAGATAGTATTTTAAATCTGAACAAAGTCAAAGGCTTGAAATTTTCGACAACCATACCCAGATTAATATTTGTTTATGTTTATATGTGAAAGTTTATGTGAATGTGAGAAAGCCAGAATACCCATACAGCAGCACAGTCTAGGCTTGTGGTTTGGCTTAAATGCCATTTCTCATCACATTAAAGGCTATACATGGCAGCCAAAAGAACACTAAATAATACACAGGAACACCCATACAAAACAAGACAAGAGTTAGCACATTCTCACATTGACCAGGTTATAGTGTGGCCTCTTTTGCCTAAACATGTCCTCCTTTATTATAACACATTAATACAAGCCGGGTCTGCAGATACTAATACTCTCTTTTTTGAAAGTTCAGATATCATAAACCTTGCATTGACAGAGCCAGACTTTCAAACCAACGCAAATAGAGATAAAATGTCAATGATTCAATATTTGATTCTGTATTGCAAAGTTTTCAGTTTATTGAGGTTTATGCAGATGTGGTAAAAGTCCTTTTCCAGATACATATGTGATTTCTAGAGAGAGAGAAAGAGAGAGAGGATACGCATTTATGAGAGCATCTGTGAGTGTGTAAGAGTGCACAAAATTAAGAAAGCTATTCTACTTTTAAAGATGTGTTTAATCACGTATTATCTTATGAATATATATTTCTTCCAAACATTATATCACATAAATACAGCTGCTCCACACAGATATACAGTCAACAAACATCTGTGATGAATATACATGGAAATCAAAATATTGGGATGCTGTCTGTTTACCAATAGCCATCATTCACTCATCATAGGTCTACTATTATATGTTTAAAACAATAGAAACTAAATATGGTATTGTCTTTTTAACTCCTCCATAATGCAAAGTAAATGTATGCTTTTACACATTAAGATTAAGTCATAACAGAAATTACATTTGTAAGTCATGGGAATGATTACCAGCATTGTGATAATATGACTGTTCACAGTAAATTGCTATGGTATATAACAAGGCAAAGTTACATCTAAAAACAAGCATAAAAGAAACTATACATCTGATTTTCAGATTATAAACCGTTCTCCTTATCACTCAAATGCACAGGAGTAAATGTAAACCAACATGATTAAAAGTCAGTAACAAAGCATTAATTTGGTACTTTTCACTTTTCACATCTGACTGAAAGAGGAAATCAGAGGGGAAAAAATATATTTTCAAAAGTATTTAATCTCATTAAAACAATAATTTTTATATCTAGGAAGCTGAGAACTAGATAAGAAGATAAGAATTCCTTATTTCAGACTTCAAAGTCCATACCTCTAAAGTAAAATATAAATATAAAGTAAAATACATTGTAAACATAAAAGTATATATATATATATATATATATATATATATATATATATATATATATATATATATATATATATATATATATATATATATATATAATACCTACAAATATACAGCAACATTTACAACTATTAACTGCGCCATGCAGTGTTAAGAATAAAATTAAGTGACACATTTAAAGAGTAATTTGTTCCATCTACTAATAGTATGAGAATTTAAATGAATGTCATAGTTCCAAACAGAAAATACATACTTTCTCATTATTTCATCAAAACTGAATACATTATAATTAACAAAAGTGCTGGTAACACTGATCCACAGAAAACAAAGACTCTCTCTCTCTCTCTCTCTCTCTCTCTCTCTATATATATATATATATATATATATATATATATATATATATATATATATATATATAAAGATATAAACTTCAATCCTTCTTCTAAAAAACCTGATGAAGTTGAAGTGAAGGGTTGTGGTCACACTTGCATTCCTTGTGTTTATTTATATTACCGATAAGGGGAGTTCATGTTGTCAGAGATTTCACCGTACTTTATTGATAAAATGTCAGACTCCTGTGGCTAAACTGTCCTCCTCAAGCTAATAAAAAGATCAGCATAAAAACTATGTTCCTTCAGACAACCTGCATCCAAACATATTTTCATGTACAATAGTACCTCATGTTTTTCTTGTATCATTTAACTAATGATTTTACTTCTCACCACAATGTGTGCATAGCCACCCTTCACTGAGTGTTTTATCCATAAACATTTCTTTTGGAATTGACAGACATGTCTGATGGTACCACTCCTTGCAACTGGAGCATTCAATCATCCTCTCTTTATGGTTGTCAGGAAGTCTGCAGATGCAGTGAAGATTTACTTTTGATATTATATACGTCTCTTTATTTGATTTTACCATGACCTCTTTATGTGGAAATTCTGCAAAATGACTTTTGTGTAAGCAATCTTCCAAATGTCTCCGCATGACGTCTTGGTTATACTTAAGGTTAGTTGGATCTTTTCCTTTGCAAAGTGATGCTGTCATGGCTATTGCAAACAGGCCACAATCAACTCCTCCCTTTTGCCTCTGACATTTTCTAATCCTTAGTGTTATGTGCTTTTTTTGTGTCATTGTAATTGCTGCTATTTGCATCTTGACATTCATTGAAATATGATGAGTGGACGATGCCAATGAGTCATATATATCTATTTCATGATTACTACCCATTACATTTGATACTGTCAACCAGTGCAAATTTCCATCATGCAATATCTGCACAAACTTCCCTTTGCAGATGTCAAACTGAAGTTTGCTTCCAAGTAAGGGATCCTGAAATCCCTGGATATCAGGATGCTGTTTCTTTAGAAGCCTTAGAGCTGCACTGATGTGAGTATCAGTTAACATTCCACCAGCTCTTATTTCTGCAAGCTCCTCTGGTTTTCAGGTGATGGACTCTGTTATGCATTCATGATCTATGGACTGAAGATCTTTTTCTTTCTGTGTCCTGTTTCTTTTTCTTGCTTGGAACATATTCTCTGTATTTTCAACATTCTTGTGATTCCTTTTCTTAATTTTTGATCTTCCACGAACTGGTGGAGATGACGGCAATCTTATGTTTGTTACACGCTGGAGTACATCTGAGAAGGTTCCTGTTCTTATCAAACCAGTTTTTATAGAAGTTTCAATATTAGACAGACTGCTTGGACACTCGTTATCTTCTGATGGTCTATGTTCCTCAATGTTTGCTTCTGTAGTTGATGTCATTATGTTTTCTTGATCATCTGGCATGTCAGATAGGTGTGCAAAACTTCTTCGTTTCTTCAAGCAAAACAAAGGAGAAAAAACAAAGGAGAAGTGGGTGGGTTTTCTTCCTAGTCTGAACCTACTTCATTGTCAGTTTCGCTGCATACATACCTTTTTTGAATCTCTTCATCTGCTTGGCATTTTTCTGTTGTGCTATTGATTTGTGTGTTCGGCTCTACATTGTTGTTTGTTTTCTCAGAAGAGTTTTGTGCATTGCCATCCTGAGTACAACTGTTTTCATCAGATGAGTGAAGAAACTGGGTTTTACCAGGCTCTTGCCCTGATTGGTTATCTTCCATTATGTCTACCAGCACCACCTTCTGACCTTTGGACCACATACTGTAGAGCAGATTCAATGCATGTAATTTTTCTGTGAATTCTTTCGATCCAAGGGTTGAAACTAAATCAGCCAGTGACTTGCACACAACCATCACATCTCTGTATTTTTCTTCCTTTGACTTTGGAACATTTTTATTCTCTGGATTATATCGCACCCAGCTCTCCACCTGATCAAGTTTCCGTTTAAATATTACTTCATCACCATATCCTAAACACCATCGTGAAAATACATCAGTGCTTAAAAAGAGAATCTCATTTTTTTTCTTCATTCTTGTTGCAAAGATGTGTCGACATGGCAGTCCCATTGTAGTTTTAAGCACGCAGCATTTCTCAGGAGTGCATGCATAATTTTCTGTTTGAGATCTTGCTGCTTTCAACTCGTGCACAACAATATTGGCTGCGTAGGGAGTCAATTTCTTCATAACGATGTCAACAACTTCATCATCATCATTCAGTCTGTATGGAACTGTCATCTGCTGAACAAAAGATCGATGTCGTACAGCATAATTAGATGTTCTGCATACCAAAAGTAAACCCTGAACAGCTTCTGGAACAGATAAATTCCTATGAAGAACATCTTTTATCTTCTGATTTATTGATTCCATTCTGTTATTAGTTGTATTCCCAAGGTTTATATGCATGTTGGTCTGGTATGCACACCACATTGGAGCACTTCTTGTAGTAGTAGTCAACAAACTGTTGTGGTGCTACCTTAAGCAATTGGCCAAAGCTGTTGTCATATGCCGTCTTGGACCTTGCATACACCATCTGCCGTACAAGTTGCGTTATTGTACTTTGCACCTCTTGATTCACTGCACATTTCTTTAATTCTCTTGCAAATGCCTGCATTATATGAAATTTGCATAACTGGATGGAAACGTCTGGCATAAACTTCTGCACGGCAGCTATTTCATTCTGGTAGTGTCGACGACTACAGTTTTTACTTTCTTCAAATTGTGTATTTGTCCAAACTCACCTATCAGATTTTCTAGTGTCTCCTTCTTTTCATTGGCAACTAAACTGAACCCAACTATGCGCCCCTGACCATATCCATCTTCAACAATTAAGAGATATAAAGGCATTCTCAATTTGTTGACTCTGTATGTTCCATCCACCATCAAAACCTCTGGGAACATTTCATATGTCCTTCTCATTCCCCCTGTTACAACCAAAAGGTATTCCAAATCACCAGTCTCTCCTGTCTGGACTGATATGGTTGCATCTGGATCTTCATCACCTAAAGAAGAAAATTGCAAACACAAATGTAAGGGTATACTGACATCTAGAACCTAAGTACAGTGCTAATACAATACATTGTTGAAGGGATTTGATTACTAATTCATTTCCTGTAGAACTTAATACTAATATATAAAATAAAATAGATTTCTTCACCTGTTTAGCATAAAAGCAATACATGTTTCCATTCAATAGTTTTCGAATTTTTTCAGCCTAGAAACGCAGATGTCAGGGGTCATGCAAATTAAAATGATGTGATATGGTTTACATTTGCAAGGTAATTTAATCACCAGAATATTATTTTCCATGGTACAACAAAGAACTGTAGACACATCATAATTCATTACAACACTGGCTATAACATACGTCATTACCTTCCATTTTTTGTTTTCATTGTTGCTCGAACTCAGATTCATTAGAACATTTTATTGCTAGGACTTCTAATTTTTTAATTCTGGGATTATTCTAGGATTATTTTTGGATTTTATTCTTAAAACCATAAGTTAATTTTTCTATTCTTTTTCTATTATCCATTATTTGTTAAATTTTACAAAGCTTGTTG
The DNA here is from genome assembly GCA_030141615.1 of Unio pictorum. Lineage (NCBI taxonomy): Eukaryota > Metazoa > Mollusca > Bivalvia > Unionida > Unionidae > Unio > Unio pictorum. Next base: position 1,172,758 of record JARLTB010000316.1, read on the forward strand.
TCTTCATTCTTTTCTTGTTACTGTTTATGAGAGCCTAAACACATAACAATCATGCGAAATTGGAGGAAGGACTGTAGAACACTTTTATAGTGACGTTTGGCAAGCACAAGTGAACAATAGAATAAATTTGTACCAAGTCTTCCCAACTCTGCAAGCATTCTCTCTTCATCAGTTTGTGTACCAAATTCCTCCTTCTTCATTTTCTGTCTCATGTTGTGCAGATCCTTTACAGTGATGAAAGAGGAGCCCTGAAGACAAAAATATTGTAATAACTGCAAATGTATCTGCTCTATAATCATTATCCAGCTTGACTCAGCTGACTTTATGTTAAAATTATACACACATACACTCAGAAATGATATAAAAATAAATGTCTAATCTTTTGTTTGCTATCACCATTTATCTCTTAAATTTTGGAATAAAATGTGTATATGTATTTCTTCAAGAAAGTAAATGTGGTGACAGACTGGGGTGGGGAATGGGGTTATAAAAGCACGGAACTAAACATGATTATGATTACATGTTAGGTATAACTGTATTTTGTAATGAGTGGTCTAAAATAAATTTCATGGTTTACCTGATCAGGACATTTGTTTTGTAAGCAACATAATACAAGGCAAGTACTTCCCTGTGAGAGTTGGTCAAAATTAGGATCATTAACTTAATCTGAGTAAAGGACGATGGATGGACCTATTCTGCCTAGTGTTTGCTGCATTTTTTAATAATTTTATTTAAAGATTTTATCTTGATGACATTTTAGAATTTTCTACCAATGAATTTTTGACCCTAATACTGCTTCTACTATTGACTTACCTGTTTATATACACTTGTTTACTTGAAAGAAAATTCATTCTTGCTATAACATCTGCAGCATAATCGTTTGTAGCGTTATGTTCAGGTTTTAATCTGGATGTATTTATTTAAAATGTTCACTGGAATGACAATGCACTCAATAATACTCTTGCACAGCGGCAGTAATGTTGACCTTTAGTGAATTCAGACATCTTAGATTATATTATTGTCATATATCGAAAAGTTGTTGGCACATCACCCACACTTCAGAACACAGACACTTTATCGGATTCACAAGAACAGACACATCAACACCTTCAGTGTTGGATCTTGTCTGGAATACCCAAAAACTTTTGTGGATTTATTTCCAAATACAATATTTTAATAATTTCACTTTGTTTCAACTTTTTGGAAAATACAATATTTGTTGAATTTTACAAAACGTGTTGTTTTTTTCTGTTTAAGGTCATATAGAGTCATAGCAGTCTAAAGAATTATACTTTGGACAATTTAATAACACACACAGTGAAGTTCTTTTATCATAAAAACTACTCTTAATCTTTTCTATGGCGCTCAATAGCCTTATACCGGTGGTGCTGGTATGCCATTAAACCACAATCAGTCAATAATAAAAAGTAATCTTAACCTTTTCTATGGGGCTCAATAACCTTATAGTGCTGGTACGCTGTAAAACCAACATCAATCATAAAATGTATATACCTGGCAATGAACATGGTCTTGTAACAATTTTACTTTGACTCTCATCTTAAGCATTGTTTGAACCATTTCCTTGGTATCTGTCTCTAGTCGCCGCTGCTCTTGGTACTGCACAAACAAATCTGGACACAATGGATGGTTATGAACATTATTAAACTTGCGAATTACAAGTTTACCAATATCTCTATCGGCTATTACATAGACTTCTGCAGGGCAGCAACTCTTGAATGATCTGAAAATACATAAAATTAATTAGTATCAAGTCTTACTTGGATGGATAGGTCATATAAAGGTGTTTTTTTCGGGTTACTAGAAACACCGAAATACACTTAAAAACCGAAATACACATGTATTTACAAGTTCTAACTGTATCTATCGGTTTCCACACACAAATTATTATTTGTTTTTGTTTTAATAATAATATAAACCAAAATAAATATCATTTATGTGACTTTGTGACAATATTTCACTGTGTATGCGTGCCTTAACCAATGTCCTGTGTTGGTGAAGAAGTACACAAATATTTGTGATGTAGAACACGTTTTTAGAGACACTACACATATGCATAGTGAAGTATGACTGCAGTCGTATTTAGGATAAAATGAAATATTATGACCAAATCGTATTATGTAGAAAAATGTTGAAAATCACATTTGGTGGAAATGCTTTCCCCGTGATTTCTGGTTGTCTAGGGGGTCCTTTATTTTTGGAATTTGTTGCATAGGGTGGGGTGCGGTTAGTAGCGGCTTTATCGGGGGGGGGGGGAGGGGGATGTCTGACTCCAGAGGCGTAGCGAGGGGGGGCGGGGGGTACATATGTCCCAGGGCGCCAAGGTACAGGGGCGCCAAAATGAGGTTTGCAACATTACATTATAATAAGAAAACAAGAGGGTAATAAATCTGTCACAAGATCGCTTGGGCGCCAATTTTACAGTTTGTCCCCGGGCGCAAAATATCATCGCTACGCCTCTGTCTGACTCCGCCTCTTAGAAATGCCTCAAGCGCAAGATATCTATTAAAAATTTAAATGCACTTACCTTTGATTCGGCCGTAAACCAAGACCTTGCTTTCTGCCTTGACCACCATGTTTGCATCTAAACCTTACGTAACGATAGGCAAATTTGCTTTCATAAGGCTTAGATGATGCCATCAAAGCCTTATTTGCTGCTTCAACAGACTTACTATCAGCTTTCACCCACTGAATGCTGTTATTCTTTCCATGCTTTTCCAACACGGCGAAAAAATCGACATAATTATTGAAGTTGTCTCCTTCTTTCAGGTCTTCCATCTCAGCTTCTGAAACAAGCGCGCAATTCGATTTGAATCGGGATATTTCGGAGTCGTCCCTACTTCCAGGTTTTCCATCTCAGCTGCTGAAACAAGCGCGCAATCCGATCTGAATCGGAATATTTCGGACTCGTACCTTATGCAGTTACTTACGGCCGTACGAATAGCCTTTTCAAAATTGGCCACACGGCGGCCGTGCGAATAGACCCTACCAAAAAAGTATTACGGGTAATACGTAATGTTGTAAAGCCCTTAGACCTTATAGAGATTTGGCGATATACAACGTCCTCATTATTGTTATTCTGCATATGAATATAATATGGACCCACCCACCCCCGAGTGGTGTAAAGCGCTCGCAGTTATGAATCACTGCCATCTCACCACTATCTCTGTGGATTCGAGTCTCCCGTTCGGCCAATTTGGTTAATTTGTATGAGAAAACTTGTCAGTGGCTTCTCGTGGGTCGGTGGCTCTTCCGGGGTATTTCCAGGTTCTTCCTCCACCATTAATACTGGCCGCCATGTATTGCTTATAGTGTGATTAAAAATGGCTTTAAAGCCTACATCAACAACATGAAAAGAATTATAAAAGTTAGTAATTTCTATTTAAAATTGAAAACGCCCAGGATTCTGTCTAATGTATTTTCATGGAAACACTGTAAACAACGATGCCCCGTCTCCCCTACATCCAGAGAGCGTGCTTTCGTAATGTCTAACATACTGATGAGATATTGCATATTTATTTATAGCTTACATATATAATGATGTGTTTAACGATATTCTCCCTATTTGAAAACCCACCCTGATATCAATAGTGCAACGCATATATTTCTTTTACCAATGATTATCTCGGCCTTATCTATATAATTTAAGAGTTGTTTATATCAGGCCTAGACTGTGATATAGCATATATTCTGTCAAACAATTTCGTGAACCAGTCAAGCTTTAAACACGCCCACACATGACCAGGAAGATATATCAGCGAGATCAGTTTAAGGCTTATTATAGTCCATACAAAGTTATACCTCAATATTAAATTAGAAAATAAAGGGATATAATTATATACTTCATAATGGCGACTGCTATAACACATACTGAAAACGAACCAACATGTCCTATTTGTATGGGATTATTCAATGTACCAAGACAGCTGCCATGTGCTCACACATTCTGTCAGAGGTGTCTGCAGTCATACATCACAAGCAAGGCTTTAGAACACGAGAAAAAGAGATGCATCGAGTGTCCGGTTTGTAGAAAAACATCAGGTCATTTTAAAGAGAATAAATCAACAAGTGAATGGGCGTCGCTATTTCCAGTCGATACTGTGATACAATCCATATTACCGACGAAATCGAAAGTAGATCGTGTATGTGAAGCTTGTTCGTCTGGCGGCCTCTCCGTCGCTGCTACAGGATTCTGTGCAGTATGCGAGGAAGCAATGTGTGATACCTGCCTAAGTGTTCACAGAAAACAAAAAATGTCCAAAGCTCACAATATTTTTACAATGGAAGAGTTATTGAACAGTCCACAAAATGTGATGAAATTTGCTGAAGGTTTTACATGTTTTGATCACGACGATGAAGATCTAAAATTTTACTGCAATAATCACAAGATTGCCTGTTGTGCAATTTGCTTTTTACAAAGTCATAAAACTTGTTCTGATGTGAGACAGATGAAGGAGGCACTCCCTGCTTTGCTTCGTGAAACCAAACCAAGTGAAATCATTGAAGAGTTGAAGAAACTGGAAACTCATTTAAAAAGGTTTATCGATATAACTGAGTCTAATATGAACGATCTAGAGTCCAAAGTTAATGGACTGAATGATCAAATCAAAGAAATGAGAACGAAAATCAACACAGCTTTGGACGAATTAGAGATGAAAGTGAAGATGGAGGGAAGGAGAATCCATAAAGAAGTTGCTATTAGGACACAAGAAGAGAACCATCAATGCTTGTCACTGATTCATGCCATAAGAAATTCTCAACTTATGTGCGAGACAGTGCACAAATATGGAATTGATATACAGAAATTTCTGACTGCAGAAAAAATAAAGTCACAACTACCTTTATATTACTCTCAGGCCAGAGAAAAGTATGAGAGGACAGACACACTCACAGTGCAGGTGAAATTCACTCCACTGTTAGAATCTATTATATCACTCTCATCATCCGATATTGGAAAACTTTTGACCATGACTAGCTTAACTCTATCTATACCTGGTGCAAGGAAACCAACAAAGGAATGCCAGGTTGAGAACGTTGAAACATTTAATGTAAATGTCAGTGAAAATGAACCATATTATAGCGGCATTAGTATTCTCCCTAGAGACAGGGTGATGCTTGTTGATTACATCAATAGACAGTGCATTCTTCTTAACAATTCACATCAAGTAGTTTCAACATACATACTCACAGGATGTCCTCGTGACATTTGTGTGGTGGGTGATGAGGAAGTGGCTGTATCTTTGAATGGTCAAAATAAAATTCAGATTCTATCAGTCAGCGATGATGTCATCAGTCCAGTCAGAACAATAACAACTAAACATAAGTGCTATGGAATTACAGCAGCTGGGAATGGAGAGATGGTTGTGGTTGGGGACTGTGATAATGACAAGTATTGCTGGAGTCTGATCAGAGATGGGAGAGAGGTCATTTATTCTGATCAGTATGACTCAAAATCTGGATCCTACAACTATATAGCACTGAATAACTCTAAAACACGAGTCTATGTTACTGTGCCTGACACAGATTCCCTTCATTGTTTCAATATGGAAGGTAAGAAGCAGTATACCTACAGTCATGACAACCTCAAAGGTCCTACAGGAGTAGCTGTGGACAGGGATGACAACATCTATGTTGTTGGAACTAAAATTCATCAGTTATCACCAGAAGGCTGCATAATACAGGACATAACAACAGGAGTGCCAAAGTATCCATGGGCAATCAGTTTTGACAACAATAGAGATACTTTTATCATTACAAACTATTCTCAAAAGCAAAAGATACACATTTACCAACTGAAATGAAACTTAAAAACCAGAAATCTAATCATCATAGATCATATGATAAATGTCGTTTGTTGGGATGGTGGAGGTTTCTTTGAAGGTGCAAACAATCTCATCTCAACATTGTCAGATGATTTGTCACTTATAATGCAATAATATTTTGGGTAGTTTTAGAAATGAACCTCAAATTCGCCCCATTTTGTATATTATTATTATATCCTTTTCCTTACTGGCAATATTTGATAACTATATAAAGGAAAGAGGAGATTAGTATTTTTGCACTTGGAGTCTTATATTGGTGTTGTGGATGGTAACCCTACAAGAACACTCGAAATTATGACGGATGTTTAGGGCTGGAGACTTGATGCTGTTAGAATTGAATATTATTTCTTCAAATAGCACTCTATAAGTAAATGATTGATTGCTAAGTGACATAAATTAGAAGGTCACAAGAACAGACATTTCAAGACAATAAAATATTAGAAGTAATGAAACTGATATCTGTCAGTATTCGTGGGTATGTTGTATATAATGATTATATCCTATCCTTACCGACTAGATGATTGTATAAACTTCTCTACCCATTGTTGTATATAATTATTCCTATCCTTACTGAATAAATGACTATATAAACTTCTAACCATTGTTGTATATAATTATTCCCTATCCTTACCGACTAAATGACTATATAATGGAAAGAGAAGAATAGTATTTTTCAGATTCTTCTCTGAATTTCATACCTATAATGAGAAGAGTATTTTACCATATGAATGAAACACAATAGAATAACGTTTGTTCATTCATGGTGTGGAATGATTACCAAATCAAAATTCTAAAGTGAAACCAGAAACTATAATCTTTAATTTCATGCACCTTTAAGAAAGAAATGGTTGTGTTTGGGCACTGTAATAAGAAGGGTTGCTGGAGTCTGATCAGAGATGGGAGAGAGGTCAATTATTCTGATAAGAATGACTTCCATCTGGAGCCTCAATTATTCTAATCAGAGACGAGTACAAGAGGACAGACTTGGTGACAGTGCATATGAATTTCACTCCACTGTTAGAATCTATTATAGCAGTCTCATCATCTGATATCAGAAAACTTGTGACCATGAATGGCTCAACTCTTTTTATACCTGGTTTGAGGAAACCAACAAAGGAATGCCAGGTTGAAAAAGTTGAAACATTTGATGTAAATGTCAGTGAAAATGAACCATATTATAGTGGCATTAGCATTCTCCCTAGAGACAGCGTGGTGCTTGTTGATTTGAACAATAGTGTTTGCATTCTTCTTAACAATTCACATCAAGTAGTTACAACATACAAACTCACAGAAAAACCTCATGACATTTGTGTGGTGGGTGATGAGGAAGTGGCTGTATCTGTGTATAATCAAAATAAAATTCAGATTCTATCAGTCAGCGATGATGTCATCAGTCCATTCAGAACAATAAAAACTAAATATAAGTGCTATGGAATTACAGGAGCTGGGAATGGAGAGATGGTTGTGGTTGGGGACTGTGGTAATGACAAGTATTGCTGGAGTCTGATCAGAGATGGGACAGAGGTCAATTATTCTGATATCAGTATGACTCAACATCTGGATACTTAAACTACATAACACTGAATAACTCTAATACACAAATCTATGTTACTGTGCCTGATAACAATTCCCTTCTATGTTTCAATATGGAAGGCAAGAAGCAGTATACATATAGTCCAGACAACCTCAAATGGCCTTCAGGAGTAGCTGTGGAAAGGGATGACAACATCTATGTTGTTGGATATAATTCTCATAACATTCATCAGTTGTCACCAGAAGGCTGCATAATACAGGTCATAACTACAAGAATCCCACAGTATCCAAGGGCAACCAGTTTTGACAACAGTAGAGATACTTTTATTATTACAAACTCTTCTGAATCCTAAAAGCTACATTTACCAACTGAAATAAAACTTAGAAACTGAAAATCTAATCATCATATATTCTATGACAAATGTCTTTTGCAGATAGTCGAGGCTTCTTTGAAGCAGCACTTGAACTTCTCCCCCTTTTCCTTACTGGCAATATTAGATATAAAAATATAAAAAGGACAGAGGAGAATGTTATTTTTCAGATTCTACTCAGAATTTCATACCTAAATAAAATGAGAATATTATTGATAACATCTAAAATGAAACACAAAGTTGTTATTATTGTTGGTGAATATTTACGAAATCAATATTATAAAGCAAAACAAGAAATTAAAATCCTTAATTTCATGCACCTATAACGTAAATAAGGAATATTTTCTTACTAAATAAAAAATAATGAAACCAATAAAAGGTTTGTATTATTTAGAATATTGGTGGAAAATCAAACAGAAAATTAATTGCATAAAAAGTGGATTAAAATACAGGGAATAGTTTCAATGGGTTGTCATAAATTGCTGCTTGGATTAACCTCAGAATTTGAAATCTAACTAATTTGTAGGAACAAATTACACGCCTTTTTGACAACTAACAATACATTTTCAAATGAAACTTTTGTTTTTGTCTTACCTTTACTGCATGACATCTATTATTAGATTAATAATGCTAAATTAATTCCATGAGAAAATAAATATTTAAATCTTTTAAACTACGTATTTCTACTGTATTATTTACAAAACATCACTTGTCAAATATTACATATTCCTTGATGAACATGCATATTCATTACACATAATTTATTGAATCTATGTATCTGACAGCCTGTACATGTACACTGGTAGCACTCCTCCATTTCTTCTAAACCTATTGCTATAATTTAGTCCCCTCTAATGGTACTGCTCCTACTATTACTGCTTTGTAGTCATTTTTAATGGTAAAACTAGGATTACCAGTCCTACTATTATTACTATCTGGAGAGTGCATAAAATAAAAGCAAAACAATTCAAATTAAAAAATACATTTATAAAATTCTTTGATATTTTTTTAATTCTCTTTTTAAGTAGATGTTGTAATGACTCCTTTCTGAAATAGCATTCCATTGGCAAATTAATTTTTCATTTTGACTGCTTGGCAAATTTATTTTATATTTACAACAATGTGTACTAAAACCAGACTTGTAAAGAACCATCTCTTCATTGCCTTGAAAAACAGAATGAACATATGCATGAGGTATGTCTAAATGTTTCATTACTACACTAGTATGCTGAGATCAGCATGACATTGCTGGATGGGCAAATGTCTGAGGCCTGTCTAACCTTATATGCCTCTGTATAACTGCTAGTAAACATATGAATAGCTTTATGACTAGGACATCTCTAATTTAAGGGGATCTGTCCCCTCTTCCTCTTAATACTTATGAACCACTGGATGACTCTATGTCTGTGACCTTTCAAAGTCTTATAACTGGTTCTTCATAGAACTAGTTGTCTAATTTTGGCCCTATACTAGAATCCTGTTTAAATCTTGCACGGACCTCTCTTCTAATGAAAAATACAAGTAAAAACTGGATGGCCCTAAATATAGATGAATATAAGCCTGAAGCCTATGAAAATTTGCACAGAAAATAGTGAATGTACAGCAGTGCACAGAAAATGGCGAATTTACAGCAGTATACAGGAACATTTCTAAGAAAATGATTCCTGCATTCAGCATGTGAGAAAGTTACAAATGTTTAAATGCACCATTCACAATATAATGTCATCTTTGATGCACAATTTGATGCATGTTAAAAGACACTGATCATGTGCAAACTATAACCCAATGTCTCATCTTTTCCTGAGACTATTACTGGTAAACCAAGTTAGCATGCAAGATAGTAGCCAATCATTTTCATCAATTGTTATGTTTGTGAAAATTGTAAGATAACAAAATAATTAAAGTTAAAGATAATAAGTTACATTGTATTGAATTTTGAAGTAAAAACAATTCACAAAACCAAACGTTTACAATTCTGATATATTTATTTTCATTGAGCCATGTTTTCACAAACGGTGCTGCCCCTACAAGAAGGAAAAATATAGTGTTAAAATAGCATATCATATAAGTTATTCCTACAAATTCTGACATTCTGTCAATGAGAAGCAATATTATATTTTCTCAAGTATAACAATTTAATGATGTAAATAAGAAAATCTGGATCAATTTTATTTGCTGTACTGATGATTTCAATCTGTCAATGTAGTTATCTAGGTTGTAAATGTACAGTTGGATCTTATGGTTCCTTTTGTATCATAAAATTTAAAATGTATTAATAAGTTCTATACTGTACTGTTTGTAATATTTATATCCAAAATCTCTCATATATGATGGCAATTTCAAAATTATAATATTTTTTTTAATTGTTTTCAGGCTGAATATTAGGTATACATCTTGTCGACATTCATATATTCAAATATCTGAATATTGCACAGTTTAGTAATCCTATGGGATAATTAGTAATCAATGGGTAATAGGACTAAAACTAATATGAACACACAAATGAGCAAACTTTCTGGAAATGGAAACAAATGGGACTTGAAAACTAAATAATCACAATTACATTTGCACAAATCTACAAAGAAAAAAGTACACATTTATATTCATGGAAATTCATAACTAGAATTTCCAGTTTGATTAAATCAGATATGACCAGATACAGTCAATAGAATTGATGTCATTATATATTTATTTAAAGATTGCTGAAAGAAGGAAATAAACCTCATTCGTAATTAGTCACAAGGGACAAAGATTTGCCAACAAGATATATAGATTGCAAAAATGTACAAGTATACACGACAGAAATGTATATGAATAACTCTGAAATATAGTATAGATTTTCGCTTTCATGTGTACCCATGTACAAATTGATAAATTGTTTTCAGACCCCACCCTGCTTAATCTATAGTGTATCTAATTAAGTCAATGGCTATTATGTAAAAGAAAATTAGTGTGAAAACAAATACAAGAAATGTACAAATTATACAGCAAATATTGCCTAGGTTGTTGAGTTTAACACTTTTTTTAGCACAAGATAGGCAATGCCTAATGAAGTTTAGTACATAAATAAATAACCAGCTACAGAGACCTGAATACGGTATCTTTATTGGGACATAAAGATAGTGTAAATGCTGATATGAATACAGGCAAACTTTTCAATAGCAATCACTATTTGATTTACCTCATAATTAGTTGTATGTGCAATTTACAAGCAATTTGCAAAGAACAGTGAATTTTCAAATGAAACTTCTTTCTTCATGCTGATCAACAAATATGTTGCATGTGTTATTGGGTAATTTTTTATCACATCATGATGAAGGAAGTAAATGAGGAATTAAACATTTGACTGTTTACTTTGTTTGTATGTACAATCACAACTTTATAAATATGAAATATTACTTGGTGAGCATTCAAATTATTTTTTACAACACTGTACATACATAATGGATCTATTTATCTGACAGCAGTAGCACCCCTCCATTTCTCCTCAACCAATTTATATTTCTATCCCTATAATGGTACCATTAGGATTACTGCTCCTCCAATTAATACCATTTCTTCCATTCTAATGGTACTGCTAGGATTACCACTCCTCCAATTAATACCATTTCTTCCCTTCTAATGGTACTGCTACGATTACCACTCCTCCAATTAATACCATTTCTTCCCTTCTAAGACTAATGGTACCGCTACGATTACCATTCCTACATTTAATACCATTTCTTCCTTTCCAATGGTACCGCTAGGATTGCCATTCCTCCAATTAATACCATTTCTTCGATTCAAATGGTACAGTTGAGCAGTTACTATGGCAAATAACTACCAAACAAAGTATCAGCACTTCCTGATATATCTCAGGTAAAAAGACATCAAGTTTATAGATACGTTGTTGTGATTCCTTCCAATATGTTTAAGATGTTGGATGGCTTGGATAGCCTATTGATCAGCATTCGCACACCTTTGGAAAACTGTAATTGTTTGTCATCAACTTCTAATTCAGTAGTATAAGGTTGGTTTTAGCGACAACTAGATGCAACAAGTAAGAGCACATTATGAAATGAGTGGAAGGCCACATTACAACTTTAATAACAATGCAATATTATGAAATATTCTAGGCGCAGCTTTTATCAGTCTACCACAGAAAAGCAATAACCTCTCGAATATATAATGTGGGGCATTTAGTGAGTGAGAGGTTGCTAAGAGCTGTTTGGGGCTTGGTACTTGATCCTGTTAGAATTGGATATTATTTCTTAACATTGCACTAGTCTATTAGTATTTGATTGCTAAGTGAATTACCTAAATTAGAAGGTCCCAAGAACACAGTCGAAGATTTCAAGACATTAAAATAACAGAAGTTAGAAATTCTTTATTTTAATCAGATGCCAATATTATGTTAGTGAAAACACGATCAGCTGAAGCAGCATTTATAATGGACACCAGGGAAATAGATTTACAGAAGTTACATGATGACGAAGAAGCATTACTAAACGTGTATGGTGTTTGCATTGAAGAATACAGTGTTTCAACAACTAGCCTTAGGCTTGTTCAGGGTAACAATAGAGCTGGAGTCCAAACAGAGGTGTTGGAGCAGCTGGGAGGGCATACTAACAACTTTGTTTCTCTGGTCCATGATTATATTCATGCCACAGGGTTTAACTATGGACAGCTGCGACCACCCTGATAAATTGAATTGTCATGCAAAAGCACCAGGTTGCCGGCCAAGTCATTGGATGTGAAAGCATCCAGTGATTGCATATACAGCGATGAAGTAGAATGCACTGATAAAACCAATGCAACGAAATTCTTAATTAACTATACCCAATCAACATTTACTTAATTTCTAAATAATAAACATACGGATAATCACCAAAACACGTACATCCTCATGTAACTGTTCCTGGTTAATAAATAGAATATAGATAAAAGAAAAATCTAAATCACATGCACAAACACCCATCAAACAATGGTGTAATCAGTGTAATTCTAGGCAAACAAAAAGCATGCAAACTATCAGTTAGAGACATAAATATTCCCTATGAGAGTGGTTTCTATAAGGCGGATTAAGTTAGGCGGATGAAGCTGTAAACAAAAGCTACCCGACTGTGAGTACATGTACTGTTGAACACATTGAAGCCAAACTCTTAAATTCGTCCCTCTTGTGAGAATAGTTTGTCAAATTAGATCAAACAATGATTAAGGCCCATCTTAGAAGTGTGATAAAATATTTCACATGCTAACCACAACCCTACTGTTTTCATCAGGCATTTGTTAGCTCTGATTTAAAATAACAAAATAATTAATACCAATTGAACAGCAATTTGATAAAATAATTGTTTTATTCAATTTTAAGTACAAAAATAACAAAACCAAAATTCATCAACTTTGATACTATATTCATGTTGAATGCACTGTTTTCCATTGCTTTCACAAGCGATGCTGCACCTAAAAAAAAAGAGATAAAAGATAGTGTTACAATCTCCATAAATGTACTATATCATTTAGTGCTACAAACTCTGACCTTTAATTAAGGTCTGTTCCAGTAAAACATACTTGGGACCCAGGGAAAGTAGTGCGAATGTGTTACAATCTCCATCAGTGTATTATATCATTTACTGCTATGAACTCTGGCCTTCAACTAAGGTATGTTCCAGTAAAACATACCCAGGGAAAGTAGTGCGAATGTGGGGTACTCGCCCATAGATACAATTCAAAATTTTCTTTTCATTTTAATATGAAATCTGTGCAGTCAAAATGTCCTGACATTTTTTATAAAGTGCCTTACCTGGATACCCTGTACGTTTAAATGGAACAGCTCTAATAAACAAGTAATGTAAATTTGCAGTTTGAATACTGTACAATATTCCAAACCAAATTATGTCATATTTGCCATTGTACGTCCTTGTACATCTGGGATCATTTTACTTGTTGCACAGGTGATAAAACTATGTCAATGTTGATCTATATATGATGGCTCATTAGATACCAGCCGATCTGAGTCTGTTATATGTTGTTCCAAGGAGTTTAAGCTATCAGTGTACATCTGAATCTTTCAGTTCTTTATCAACCAGTGGATCTGAATTTGGATTATTTGTTATTATTACTGGTTCAAGCTAACTGTCGGTCTCGATCTCCCATTTGATTATGCAACCATCAGATCTGGGTCTATAATTTGTTGCATTTATAAGCTTAAGCCAATGTTATTGAATGTTTCATGATAGTTTGCAGCAGACAAGCACTGACAGAATGGAAGAATGCACACGACCAGATCAGTAACTAGCAGTCTAAAGCACAAAACAAAGTCAACCAAAGAGTAATGGCAAGTGCTCTTTTTTATATAAATTAAACGAATTTAATTAACATCTTAGTCTGAATCAGCGGATCATAACTGAAGAAACAATATGGTCATATCTGCCAATAGATATGTAGGTCAATGTGCAATGGCAGATATATAACTATGATGTCTGTAGTAATTATTGGTTGTGATGTATGATGCCGTGTTGAGCCTTAGTTGTGAATAGATTCAACTGTAGCAATTATTAATATGGAACATTACACTCAAAACCCAATGATATAAGTATTGATGTGTCTCTCAACATTATATCAGTTTAGTCAAAGCTGCTTTCTTGCAATCATCTCCTGAACAAGCAATGTAAACTTTATCTAATGAAAAACAAAGCAATGGCAGGTCTGGATGGACACTGGCATATTTGGGTCTGACATGCACATATTCGGGTGAACACTGGCATATTTGGTCTATGATATACAATTGCAGTAAAAATAATGCTTACATTTCTTCTAATTTATCAAAAGAATGTTTCACAATACAGTGAAAGTCAGAAATTACCAGTAATCAAGTAAATAAAATAAACTGAAATTTGCATGAACAGATTTGATAGGCCAAGGGAAACAACTCTGAAACATACAATTAAAAAGTTAGTTTCTCATGTACAAAATAAGTTCACAAGTCAGATGAACTTGTTCTGGTTAAGCTTAAATGTTATTGTTTCGCACATTTCTGGAAAATATTTTAAAAACTTAAATGGCAGATGCTAATGAAGTCTTTTCTGATGAAACTATTCATTAACAAGTTGGACATAACATAAACAAGATTAGTGTCAAACACAGATAGAAAAAATTTACAGCATGTGAAAATGAAATTGCCTAATCCAGACAACAATATAAATAATAGGAATCGGAATATTGTTGACATCAACATCAATAGTAGGGATATAAGGAGTTGTGGAACAACAAATCAACACAAATATTTTATTTAATGCCAAGGTAATTGGGGTAAAGTGACATGCCCAAGGGCACATACTGATAGCTCCCTTGGGTTAATGGAATGGTCATGAATCAATGAACTGAGTATGGTACAACAACCAAAGATCCTCTTATACCTCACAAAACCCTTTCGGTCATGAATCACTAGGGCAAATAGTGAGACTGCTACACTGCTAATCAACGAGTCTACAGCCCCAAACCATTTGAGGGCATTTTGCTGTCCCAATAACATTGTTATGAAAATGTTTTACTGCATTTCAAATACATGCCATTCTGTTCCTGTACCACAAACCTATTGGCTGCCTCATTTTAAGTGCATTTTGCCCCCAAATAGCCTGCTGGTCTGGATTATATCCATGGCACAAGATGGTCCTATAAGCACGGGAAGTTTCAGTGCCTTATCTATTAGGTACACACCAATAAGAAAAGGACATATATATTTTTCAGTGATTGGTTTGGTGTTTTGTAGCACAGCAACATAAACAAGCTATACATGTATTATGTGAATGAAATGATATTTTAAAAAGGATCTCTTGTTTATCACAAGCAATGAACCACTGATTTTAATTGGCATGTGATATTTTGCACATTGTTTATGACAATGTCATCTTCAAATACTTGGTAATAGGTAAGTTGTTTGTATCCTCTGAAGTCAAATATTTATCCAGCACATTTGTTAACCTGCCACATTGTTAGTGATTGGGTTGTACTTAAAAATGAAATGTCATATGAGATGGAAGCTGTTATTAACATATTTCAATTTTTCCTGTAAGAGTCTGTCTTAAAATGTCAAACAATGAAAAGAAAGTTTTAATCATTTACAACTGATCATGGAAAATCATAATGAACTGATTGCTCAATTGACTTTTATGACCTGTGTTTGACTATTTTAATTACTCATCATTTCGCTAATTAGGGCACACCCAAGGTAATTAAAGGCAATGATATTTAATCTTTTTTTGTATTAAAGAGAAAATCTTCAATTTTAGTCCCTACATTATTCCATATTAAGCTCTAAGCTACTCTACCAACTTTAAAGTTAATCAGCCAATCAGCTCATTGAAATATAGGTCAGAGTTCAATTATCACTGGGTCATGCAATGTTAGGTCTATCCTGGTACTCATTCACTTTGGACAAGTTTTCAGTGGGAAATTCAGATTGAATGATTTGTTTACATGTTGAACAAAATATTTCAATTCGGACTTCTGCAAGATACATGTAAAAGATATTAAATGTTATCAGTGACATGCCATAACAACTATATTCTGGTACTCCCTATCACCATGGACTTTGAGTGATCAATAATGTACTATATTAACCATCTTTTTAGTGGGGACAATATGCTGATTGATTCTTTTACATTAAGGACCAGTGTTTCAGTAGGACTACAGACTGATATACTTTTGAGTTATATAAATTTACTATGGAATGATTAAATTATCATCTGTTAACCAATTGCAATTGACTTTTATTGACCTGTCTTGACTATTCTCATTAGGTATTCATCCTTTTTATAATTGCACATGTAAAGTAAGTTAAAGACAATTAAATTATTTCATCTTTTTTTGTGTTGTCACTACTTTAATCAACATTAAACTCTAAAAGCATTGACATGCGATATCAACTATGAGTGAACAATATATACAACCATCTTTTTTATTGGGGACTAACAGGGAAATAAGGTGTTGTGGTCTGAGATGCACAGGCTTTATAAAGGTCTATGCAAAGTGAAAATTCTAGGACAGATGATTTTCAAGTAACCAAGATTCAATATATAATCTTAACTGAGTCTAAAATAGGTAAAGTCAAAGAATAAAACCCAAAAAAATGTACATCAAAGAAAGCATAGCAACTACAAGTCATAAAAAAAAAAACAAGGGCCATAATCCAAACTGACAAAATGTATAACACTGGCACCACAGAATAAAACTAAAAACTGCATCAAGTCATTAAAGGATGAAAGAAAACAAACTGGTGGTGGAAGAGAAACTTCTTGCATGGAAAGCTGTATATTTTTTAGTGCCTTTTGTCAACATTTTAAAGCCAATTTCCACATTCATCACTTTCAAGCCATATTTCTTTAAAGCAGCAAGAACCAAGTTTATAGTGAAAGGTCATGATTGATCAGTTATTGTGTTTTGTTTTTTCTCCATTTCAAAACCATCTGTCTGACACTTACATGCAGTAAACACTTTATCAAGTAAAAAGAACCTGTTTTCATTTTCAAAATTCAGGTATATTCAAGGACATGAAAAGCTATTAGAAAATCTAGCGATATTCAAGGTGTGTAGAGCTAAATAATTGGGATATAAGGACATGTGATACCAAAATGATTTTGGTGTGGACTGATGCCGTAAAGCACAGCAAAACAATTAGGTTATTTAGTCCCAAGGCAATTAGTGAAAAAAGCTGTACATAGGATAACATCATGATAACTGACCTGGATGAATCCAATGGTAGGATCTGAACCTGAATCAATTAAGGACATTGTACATATGGTATGTAAATCAATGGGCCGCTCCAACTCTTGCCTTCATTACTCAGGCCATGATTGTATTTTGGTTGTTCCAAAACCTTTGTCATGAGAGTGTTGCTTTGGAAATATATACCAACCTGTTGCTTTAACAACAGCGCCATTGTTTAGTCACATTTCAAGTACTTCTTTTGCTCCACCTAACCTGCCAACCTGGATTACGTCCTGGGTACAAGACAGTGCTAACATCTAGGAAGAGGACACCTGGAATAAAAATAAAGAATAATATATTTTCTATTGATTGTTTTTTTAAATTTATAGTTCAGCATCACATGTAAGCTATTTTATGTAATGGCAACTGGAATAAATTAGTTTGCTCAGGACACACTACACAGACTTATCCAATGCTATTAAAACCCACACCCTTAGAGTCATGAATCTTTAAAGCATTCATGGTTTATCCAATGCTATTAAAAACACACCCCTTAGAGTCATGAATCTTTAAAGCATTCATGGTTTATCCAATGCTATTAAAAACACACCCCTATAGAGTCATGAATCTTTAAAGCATTTATGATTTATCCAATGCTATTAAAACCCAAACCCTAGAGTCAAGAATCTTTAATGCATTCATGGTTTATCCAATGCTATCAAAACACACACCCTTAGAGCATTCATGGTTTATCCAATGCTATTAAAACACACACCCTTATAGCATTCATGGTTTATCCAATGCTATTAAAACTCACACCCTTATAGCATTCATGGTTTATCCAATGCTATTAAAACTCACACCCTTATAGCATTCATGGTTTATCCAATGCTATTAAAACACACACCCTTATAGCATTCATGGTTTATCCAATGCTATTAAAACATACACCCTTATAGCATTCATGGTTTATCCAATGCTATTAAAACTCACACCCTTATAGCATTCATGGTTTATCCAATGCTAATAAAACTCACACCCTTAGAGTCATGAATCTTTAAAGCATTCATGGCACCTGCCTTAGTAGTAGAAACAAAATGCAGTGTCAAGAAAGATAACTCTTGCAACATAATCAACCACTGATTTTAATTGGCTCAATACATATTTTATTTGTATGGACTGTCACTGTTTGCACACTTGGTAATTGTCAAATTGTTTGTACCATGAACAATGTCATTATTGTTCACAAACAATGCAATTGTCAGGACGATATCATTTTTGCATATTCTTTAATGGTTAAATTGCAATTTTTTGGGACCAGTTTTTTTCACCCAAAATTTGCCTGTGGTCGGAGTTGATTTTTGGGTCCAGATTTTAGACTTTTAGGCATCAGACCGAAAGCACAGGTCTAAACTGCACACAGGTGAACCTGTGCAGAAAGTAGAATCAGGTGGGCATTTGGATTAAGAAGTGGTCTCCATACAAAAATGATGGGTCCTTTATGCCAAAAAAAAACTCCAACTTTCCTTCTGCTCATGCATGAGCAAAATAACCAATGGAAAACAATGTTTTTAACACAACTATGCATTAAGCTAGTGGATAATTGCTTGGAATTTGATGTATTATGATGCATTCAGACATAGCCTCCAAAGTGTTTTTCCTACTCATATCTCATGTGAAAACATCAAAATCCTCATGGAGATAATGTTTTAACAGATTTTTCTGAGTTAAGAGTTATTTCTTGATATAGACAGCAGTGTTGAAAGCAGGCAATGATTTCAGTACCAAGGTCTAATTACCCTTGGATGAAAGCCTGTTCTTATCAATGAAAGAGGGAAACATTGAAACTGATCCATCTTGTAAGATCTGTTTGTAAATTCTCATAGAAACGTCAGAAGAGGGAATTAGATTTTTAGCATTGAACATGGAGTGCTTTGTTGCTTGAGCAATTCTTTTCATGACTGACTCAGTGAAATGTAGAGAATAATATTCATACAAAAACAGATTAAGCTCTGAAACAATAAAGATCAATGCTTATAGAACATGAAGAATTATCTTTTAAATATTTTAATTTTAATAAGAGTTTTACTGTGGAGCAGGAAGAAAGACAGATACCCAAGTGTTATGTAACTATTGAACTGGAGCCGTTTCCTTTTCTGCTAACTATTGTTAGATGGAGGGAAATCTCACCTTATGATAAAATCCAGGGTGAGGCTCTCCAGTCATTTCCACATGACCATCTTAAAACGGCTATATGCCCATGAAAACTAAATTCTTGATAACTGTTGTTGTTCCATACCAAACCTCTGGTGGATGAAGCACATCAGGGCTGACTCCTCCATGACCCTGAGGTCACATATTAAAATTAATTCCATGTCTTCAGCCACTGCATATCTTTACAAAGCCATGTTGATTGACTAGGATGGCAGCAGCCAAGAAGTATCTGAAATCAAAGAATGGTTACTTTTACTTCATGCTGTGGAATTAAGATGTTAGAAATTGAGAGTCAATTTATTTTATTATATATTGCAATATAAAAACAGAAAAGAACTTAAAATTCAGTCTTACTATTATTTATTATGACCCTGAACCCTTTATTTCTAATTAACAGGGAACTCTTTCAAAAATGTACAAAATATTTCAGAGAGATAAATGTAAACAATTACCTTTCATGAACTCTTTATTCTGAAATTTTGAAAATCTACAAAGTGAATGTCAAAATATATCCAGGATAAGAGATCATTCTTACTTATTATTTCCTCTCAGGATTACAATGAGTTATGTCCCTCTAGGTATCCTAACAGGTTATTTCATGGCCAAAACATATAAATAGAGAAAGTACATGAATAAAAGAATTACAAACACCTTTTTGGTAACAGACATAGGACTGCATACCTACGGCTTCTAATGATGAAATCTTTCCAAACTTAAAATTAGTTGTCAAGGTTTCAGATATATGATCCGGCTAAGCAAAGTCTACACTGTAAATAGTAATTCTGATGCCAAATATACCTCAAAATTTGCAGTCATTAATCTGATGGTGTATACTTTATGCATGGGATTCTCATGGATCAATTTTTAGGTTAAATTTTTAATTCAAAAACTTATTTTCCAAAATGTGACATGACAGTTCCCAAAGATTAAAAAGAGACAAAAGCAAAACACTCAGGAGAAGCTAATAATAATAATCTTAATTTTCATGCAAATGATAATCATCATGAAATAACTGTAACTTAAAAACCAAATAATAAAATAAATGTCACAGAATTGTACAAAACTTATTTATTTATTTATTAAATTCGTGTACTAGTGTTTAATTTTTGGCGTACAATAATACCCGAGTGTGGTTAATGTATATTGTGTCTTTTTTAAAAACAGCGAATTCAGTTCATCCTGTACCGCAGGTGCAAAGTGCTTTTAATGAGACAAACTAAATGCCTTTAATGCACAGACAATACCTGTGTATAAATACCTCACCACATGTAAAGCTCTTTATATCATTAAAAGTCTTGTCAGTCTGTGATCTACTAAAAACGGATTCATACATGTAAAGCTTTAGAGCTGTCCAGTATCTGGCGTGTCCAGTGTTCACCAAAGTGTGCTGCAAGCTCTAAAGCCATCCACAGGAATTGTAATAGCTGTAAAGCTGAACTTTAGCAGCAATGGAGCTAAAATAAAGTGTTCTGATGATGTAGTGTATCTCCTTGCACGTATTATTGTAGCCGTGGGCTAAATTTTGGAGTTCGTAAAACCCATTGTATCTTTAGGGACTGTAAAGATAAGTTACATATCTGTCCTGTGTCATCTGCACAATTTCACAGAGTGAATTCATTTTACTACATGAATAAAAATCTACATTGTTTGCTAGCTGAGTAAACTATATCCATCTTTCCATTATTTCATCTCTGGGAATCATTCACACCTTGTTTTTGTCTTTTGTAGAATAAATTGTCTTTTCCTCTTTATTACATTTGTGCGTTATTATGTTAATAATCCAGTATTCAGATTAAGTACATGCTTACGTATTCATAATTAATTTTCTCATTGAAGTCATTCATCATTAAACATTGTATTTATATCATCATCAAAAGTGTTCCGTTGTGAATCTGAAAAATCCCACCCGGTTATCTTGTTACTGCAATCATCCAAGGATACGCCATTTTCTTGTACATGAAATGGAAGGTTTTCCAATACAGTCAGATAGCAAGTAATATAAAAAAAATCCATGGACCCCATAAAATAGACAATAACTGATAATCCCAACTTATTATACAATATTTTATTACTGTTAACTCGGTAGGTATGTAGGTAGGTAGGTAGGTATACAATATATACTGATGCTCTATTTATGTATAAATGTATTCACTCAAGTACTTTCTTATGTTTTAAACAGAAAATTAAATGCAGTAAATATCCGTTAGTGTCTAATAATTGTACCGAACACTGCACAGAATGTGTGTTTTAAAGTCACCGGGCCCAGGAACAATCGTAAATATTTTAAGTGTGATGACATCATCAACCGTTATTTCTACTATCCGAACTTTGACTACATATTTCTGTTCTGGAAATTTAAATAAAATTATAAATTGATACAATCTGAAATAAAAAGCAAGATAAACATTTTATCTTGAGAAATTGCTTTCATCATGTTATTCAGCATATTTACTGCAGGGTAGAAACTTGTAGAATGGGCTACTTCCTTCATATCAATTTTGACAGCGTGGGATTGTGACAGTAATGGTGAAAATAAAGGTTAATTCGCCGATTGGATTCAGGACATGGTCATTTAAGAGTTATGCCTTGGTACGTAATTGTCTTTTGAATGCACAGGTGTAGTTTTTCAGTCTTCTTGAGATTCTGAAATGATAAAAGACTCGGGAGAAAAAGTCGAGTCGAGCGAAGGGTTGCGGTCACGCTTGCATTCCTTGTGTTCATTTATATTATTGATAAGGGTAATTCATGTTGTCAGACATTTCGCCGTACTTTATTGATAAAACGTCAGACTCATGTGGTCAGAGCTAACTCGGATTATTCCGGTGTAACAAGTTGTATAATGGTGTTATTAAAAGATCCGAACATCCATGTAATTAACAAGAATGAAATATCATGATGCCACAATACTTTCTATCAAATTCTAAAGTGAAGCCTTTGCTATTTTCACTAACAAAATAGGTGTTTGTGAATTGAGCATCATTCCTCGAAAACTGGTGAGTATCGTAGTCGGCTGTAACCCTGAATAATATACACAATCTTTTCTTAATCATTTCAAACTGCCTGATATCTAATCAATGTCCACATATCACCGTGTTAATCTAAAGTGTGTTATTTTGTTTAAATCGAATTATTTACCTAAAAGTGATGATTTCGCTCTGAAATCACGCTGAATACCCTTCTCATGCGGTGTACGTCGGCGACGTTCTAACGGTGTAAGACCTAATATGTGCTTCGAAGTTTTATTCTTAACAAACTGCAGAAAATACGGTATCTGCAGCAAAATAAGAAAAATATTTTTATACCATATGAGTAAAAATCACAGTGATTACAATATGTAAAAACAAATGATGACTTTGAATTTATTACAGCAGTTTTTGTACTACAGCTTTATTAAATTTGAATCCATCATTGCAGATTGTCCTTGTTGGAATTTTCTAAACAACATCGTGACAAATGTTTTTATTGGAGGTATATAAGATGATGTGAGTTGCTTGACGGGATTCGACACAAAAGTTTCCAAACACTTAAAATCACAAATAAATTATACTTTTTTTTGGGGGGGGGGGAGGTACTCTTCTTCTTCTTATTTATTTATTTGTTTATTTTTTAAAATTAAAATTGTAAAGTTTATTAATTGGCTCTATTGGTTTTAATGGAACTTTAAGCAATATTTTTATTTTTACTTTTTCCTTTTCAATTGATTTAAAGCAAAATGTAATCCCTACTTTTTATTTCAGAAATTGTTTCGTCCAAGAAGCCATGGGTTGAAAAAACATTGACTAGACATTTAAATGCAGACAAAATTAACCTAAATAGACGGTAATGGTTTGAATAGCATCAATAGAGAGCGACCGCAGATAAATCCTAGTGAAAGAATTTACTTATTAAAACAACGTAGTGTTAAAGTGTTTAATGAGATGGAAGCGGGACCAGAATGATGATGGTTAAATACCTGAAGTGTGTTGGGCAAGGATTGAAGTTTGTTGTGTATCTGGCAAGCCACTTTACTGCAGAGGAAAATAAAATGAGGTCGGTTGTTTAACAGTATTGGACTCACACGATTCAGTACAATTTAATTAGCAAATAAATTGTACAATTGTTTATGCTTTTTTTATTTTTTATACAATTCTCATCACAATTAAATTATTAGATAATTTATTTATTTTTTAAAAATTGTTTTGTTTATTAATTGTGTTGATATTTTTTTGTGGAACTACAAGCAGTATTTTATAAAATACATTTTCATTTTAAGTTTATCTACAGCAAACTATTATTTCTAATATTTTTCAGAAATTGTTTTGTCCAATGAACAACTGCTTAATGCCATTTTTCAGCACACGATAGGCCATACATGGCAGCCAGTATTATTGGCTGAGGAAGAACCCGGGAAACACCCCGGAAAGAACCACCAACCCACGAGAAGCTACTGGCAAGCTTTCTCACATAACTACATTAGCCGAATCTTAGACTTGAACCCACGCAAAGGTCAGACATCAGTGATCCGTAACGGACAGCACTTTAGACCAGTCGGCCACTCCGGCCCCCCCCCCCCCCCCCAGGTGGTTAGAGCATTGGATGCAAGAGATCATGGGTTGAACCACAGCCGAGTCATACCAAAGGCTAATATAAATGGTACAAGCAAATGCCTCACTTGTTTGCTCAGCAGTAAGAGGTTACATTACAATTGGTCAGCCTGGTGTCAGGATAATCGGACAGGGTGGGACGATTCTTCATCTGTATAGCATAATGCCCCAGTGCTAGACATCACTATAAACTGCCACAATGCAGACAATGAAGTGAAATATGTTTAAAACAACATTGAAAATCTTTATGTAGGATTTGCATGCCTTTACCATTTCTTTAATTTCACCTCTTTTATTTGACACAAAAGACGTAATTAACATGATAAAACAAAGGAGATCAGCTTTTAATCCAGTGAACAATTCAAAAAATATTTCTGCTAACACAAATGGCATTTAGTAGAAGCTTCTCTGAAAAATGCTTATGGACATGCTTTTATGGTAGATTGGGCAAATTGCGTTTATTAGGAATGCACTTAAATCAAACTAAAAGATGGAAGTAAAACACAAATTTCACTTGATAAAAAACTTAGTCCTTTCATTCTTTTTTGAAAAATCCATTTTCATCCAGTTTGATAAATTACTTAGTGTAAGGTGGTACTTTTCAGTAAAGGGCCTAATTCCACATAGTTTGACCTCCTCAATTCTTATTTTATTGTTAATGTCCCATTTCGTATACTTTCCTCTTACTAGTGACTTGGCAGTACCAGAAAACTGGCTTACATCTCTCATATCTTTGCATGTAGTCCAGCTTGAATACTGCAGGCTCAGAGAATTTTTTCCACAACAATGGGTACCTTTTCAACAGTATCTTTTAGTATGATGGCATTATCTGCTGTATCAAAATTTGATTTGTGCAGTTCAGCATCATCTTTTACATTCGCAATCTCTAACTGCAGTAGCAGACAGGTGATAGGCTTGACCTTTGTCTTTTCTGGGCCTTTCAGCTCCAATATTCTTCATTTTGTTTGGTGGTTGAAAGTGTTTAGGTGGTGGTGAGATAAAAGTTTCTCCATTTGGCAGCGGTTTGAAGAAACTTAATAATGAAGACATGTCCAAGCACAAATAGTCCAAGATCATTGATGATATTAACTATATATAAATCGAATACACGTAGTCAAAGACTTTTGCATTGATGATTAAACCTAACTGGGCTTTTACATTATTATATTGAGACAATAAGGTTAATTGTCTAGCGGTCTGTGGTCTTCGCAGATTCCTGTACCAAGATATTATTTTTACTGGACAAATGAATTAAAATCATGGCTCATTTTCAAATGCATGCATTTATTTATTACACTGACTGACATAAGAGCACTCATTAAAGAGGTTGTCCGGCTGTTAATGAATAGTGGTAAATATTGTAATTACAACAACAGAACAAATACACCAAACATTAAATTTTCTCACTAATACAAAAGACCAAGAAGGGTAATATGATAGAATGTGAATAGTAGTAGTAGTAGTAGTAGTAGTGTTTAACTCTATTTTTCAGCACAAGATAGGCTATATATGGCGGCCAGCATTAATGGTGGAAGAAGAACCCGGGAAAATCACCGGAAAGACCCACGACCCATAAGAAGCTACTGGCAAGCTTTCTCACATACCCACATTGGTTGAATCTGAGACTCGAACATACGCAGACAGATGTGAGATGGCAGTGATCTGTAACGGAGAGCGCTTTAGACCACTCGGAGCCTCTGAATGTGAATAGATTCTTAGTTAACAAAACAGTTGACCTTTCTGAGCTAAGTGAGCAAAGGGTGTTCAACACGCTTATCATTGGTGAATACTTATTTAGTGTTTTTCTTATTCATTATTAAATGCTTCAGATATGCATTTACGCGAAGAGAACATATAACTCGGGTTAGTGTTTCATTGAGGAAAGAAGTATTTATATTTCTCATATTGGATTATACCAAATATACTCGGCAAATAATAAATTGGTCATTTTGTGATATATTAGCATTTTTCTGATGTCAGACTGGGTATGACTAAAGTGCGAAAAGTTACGTAAAGTTCTAAAAAGTTACGTAAAGTTATGAAAAGTTACGAAAAGTGCAAAAAGTTACAAAAGTGAGAAAAGTATGTAGAATGAGTTGTTGCACGATATAGTTTAATTTATATATAATTTTACATTTTAGAATTGTGATAAACAAAAAACACAAATGCCGATAATTATGTGCAACTAGTTTTGCATTAATTGTATGTTTCATAATTATTTCGTGTTTTACAGCTTTTGATGAAATTGCTTCCTTCATGCATTAAATGTACTACTGATTTCATTAAAAACTTGAAGTCTATTCCACAGCTATCTGATAACTCAATCCTGGTATCACAAGATGTAACATCACTAAATACCAACATTATTCATACAGATGGCATTGAATCATCTATTTCACTTGTTTCAGTTTTAGATGTAAATGTAATAAAAATATTGATAACACTATCTCTACAATATTCATGTCAAGGAAACTAATATAAACTGAACATATTTCCAAAATTGAAATTATCCTATACATATAATTGATCCCTCTCAAGAGTGTGCTTAAAACTCACCTTTTTCGAATGCAAGAACAAATTAAAAATAAACTAATAACAATAAATACCAAAGGATTCCTATCTTAAATATTTTCAGCATTTTTTTTAAAAAAAATGTTACGGGTAATATCTAATGTTGTAAAGCACTTAGATCTTCTAGAGATTAGGTGCTATACAAAGTCTTTATTATTATTATTAGTCTACATATGAATAGAATAGAAAAGTTAGTAATTTCTTTTAAAAATTGAAAACTCCTAAAACGGGGAACGAAGCCCAGTCTCCTGAGAGCGTGCTTTCGTAATGTCGAACATCCTAATGAGTTATTGCATATTTCTTTGTAGTTCCAAAAATATTATATCCTGTTTAGCATATATTCTCTCCATTTCTAAACCCACCTTGCTATCCAGTGCAACACATTTCTTTTACCTATGATTATCTCGGCCTGACCTATATAATTTAACAGCTGTTATGTTGGCC